>LR738715.1:824192135-824242615 GCA_902687465.1 Secale cereale
GGGGGGGGGCGCCTGGCCCCCCCAGGACTCCCCCGGTGACCCCCTTTGGCATATATTTAAGGTCCGTCGAGAAAACCCTGATTCCAAACCCCTTTTCTCCAGACGCGATCCCGATCTCCGCCGCCATTGCCATCAAGCTTCGGGGGACCAGAATTCCTGTGCCGGCACCCTGCCGGGACGGGGAAGTGCCCCCGGATTCATCTCCATCGACGTTGCTTCCTCTCTCCATGATGCGGGAGTAGTTCCTCCTCGGGTCTGAGGTTCTTACCAGTAGCTATGTGGTCAATTCTCTCTCCCATGATGTGATCTTCGTCGTGATCATAGGCTATGTTAATCTAAGATATTTCCCCTTCCTCTATGTATTGGATTGATGTACTCACTTGTCTTTATCTAGTATAATCCCCGAGATCAAGGTGACAGCGGTCTATTGGACATGGATTAGAACAATATTTTCATGAGTGATTTCCTCTCTTGTGTGTTGATTGAAGATTGAGAGTCTCTTGGTGCTTGTCTTTGACTATCCTTTAGATATGTTGTGGTGATTGTGGGACTCTCTTTGGATGGCCGCGGTGACATTGGGAAATCCTTAGATTGAGAACTACGAACTTTGAGGTGTGCTTTTGTAGCCCTACATAATTCTCGTCCTCTCTTGACCACGAAGGAATGACCTCCGAGTGTGTCCCCTTTGCATGTTTTATGGGAAATATCATGTGATTCGATTATGTTAATGTTGTTGGGAGTTGCCACTAGTGAAAGTACGAACCCTAGGCCTTGTTTCCACCATTGCAATACCATTTGTGCTCACGTTTACCACTTGTTTGCTTGCTACACTTTTTATTACAAATTTATATTACTTTGTTTTGCCTTCCATATCACTTGCCATTTAACATCTCTTCGCCGAACTAGTGCACCTATACATCTAACAAGTGTATTAGGTGTGTTGGGGACACAAGAGACTTCTTGTATCTTAGTTGCAGGGTTGCTTGAGAGAGACCATCTTCAACCTCTACTTCCCTGAGTTCGATAAACCTTAGGTCATCCACTTGAGGGAAATTGCTGCTGTCCTACAAACCTCTGCGCTTGGAGGCCCAACATAGTCTACAAGAGTAGAAGCGTGTGTAGACATCAAGCTATTTCTGGCGCCGTTGCCGGGGAGGTGAGCGCTTGAAGGTATATCTTTAGATCTTGCAATTAAATCTTTTTGTTTCTTGTTTTTATTTCACTAGTTATGTTTATGGAAAACCGTGCTATTGGATCGTTGCTTGCAGGAAGACGCCCCACACCTGTGGTGGTTTCTCCTCCCCCTACTGGAATTGTGCCCTATAAAATACCAGCTGGTATTATCGATTATGTTTTGGCTAATCGTTATGCAGGAGACAAACGTCCCGGTGAACACTTGCTATATCTGTCACAACTATGTTCATTATTTAAGCTTGCATGTGTATCAAAGGAGTTTGTCATGAGGAAATTATTTGCCTTGTCACTGAAAGGAAAAGCATTGGAATGGTATAGGCTACTAGATGACTCTCACCTGCTGGAGTGGGAAGAGATCCAGTCTCTCTTTTACTCCAAGTTTTATCCTCTTCATGAAGTCCATGAGAATAGGAATTATGTTTATAATTTTTATCCTCATAACGGAGAGAGCATAGCTCAAGCTTGGGGGAGACTGAAAATGTTAATGCTAAAATGTCCTAACCATGGGCTCCCCAAAGATATTATTATTACTAATTTCTATGCGAGGCTTTCTCGACAGGATAAAGATTTGCTCGACGCTTCCTCTATGGGTTCTTTCACAAACAAAAAGATTGATGCTAAATGGGAACTCCTTGAAAGAATTCAACGCAACACTGAAGATTGGAAGATCGACAAAGGTAAAGAGTCAGGTATAATCTATGAGTATGATTGCATTAAGTCCTTTGTTGAAACTACAAGTTTTAATAAGTTTAGTGCTAAGATTGGGCTTGATTCTCAACTCCTTGTTGATTTCCTCAAATCTTTTGCTTCACATCTTAATATGCCTAAGGAGGATTGGATCAAGTATCATAAACCTTTTAAAGAGACTTGCAAAGAAAATGAAATTGTTCATGATGATTGCAACATGCATGATCCAATTCCTAAAAATGAAGTTTTATATAAGCATGTTAATTTTTTTGGAGTGGATAGACCTTGTGAAAGGCCTATGATTGAAGAAGAGAAGTATTGTAAGCAACATAAGCATGAAAGAACAATCACTTGGGTCAGAGATTTAAATGAAATTGCTAGAGAATTGTGTGACCTTTATCCTTTTACTTGTGAACTTTGCCGTATAGAGGGTTGAAAGTGCAACTAATCCCCGGGTGGTTTTGGCAATTAATAACAACATATATATCATTGAACTAATAGTTACTTGAGAATCATTTCAGAGAAGTTCAGTGATATGGGTATGGCAAGGACTGAAGAAGTGGACCCCTCAAAATGCTAAGGCAAGCATTGGCAAAAGCTCAAGACTCCATTTTTGGTTTAGTGATCCAAGATCACATTGAGTCCATAGGAAAAGCCAATACTATTAAAAGGGGATGAGGTTATGATGATGGTCTGGTTGCTCAAGTGCTTAGTGATACATCTCCTAAACTATCAGCAACTCTCACTGCCATATACACTCATAAGTAATCTCGGTCCCACCGATTATCCAAACTCAGTCACACCGAGATGAACCACCTCAGCCATAAGCCAAACCCTAGAAAAATCGGATATTCCGATTCTGAAATCGGTTTCACCGAAACATGGGCTGCCAAGCTTCTGTAACCTTCTGTCATCAAATCGGTGTCACCGAGATGATAAAGTCGGTCCCACCGAAACTGGCATGCTCTTGTATTTCTCAAATCGGACTAACCGAGATGGTATTTTCGGTCCCACCGAAAACCCCAACGTTCACATTATTTGAACTTTCGGTCTCACCGAGTTGTCCACTTCGGTCCCACCGAGATTGCTCAAATATGTGTGTAACGGTTGGATTTTGTGTGGAGGCTATTTATACCCCTCCACCCCCTCTTCATTTGTGGAGAGAGCCATCAGAAAGTACTACCACTCCTACCTTACATTTCTGAGAAGAGAACTACCTACCCTTGTGTTGAGATCAAGTTGCTCCACTCCTACCATATGAAACTTGATCTCTAACCTTCCCAAGTTGCTTTCCACTCAATCCTTTCTTCCACCACAGCCAAATCAGTGAGGAGAGTTGAGTGTTGGGGAGATTATCATTTGAAGCACAAGAGCAAGGAGTTCATCATCATCTACAACATCTATTACCTTTTGGAGGGTTGTGCCTCCTAGATTGGTTAGGTGTCGCTTGGGAGCCTCCGTCATCGAGATGTGGAGTTGAACCAAGAAGTTTGTAAGGGCAAGGAGATCGCCTGCTTCGTGAAGATCTACCCCGAGTAAGGCTAGTCCTCCGTGGGTGTAGGCCATGATGGAATAGACAAGGTTGCTTCTTCGTGGACCCTTCGTGGGTGGAGCCCTCCGTGGACTTGCGCAGCCGTTACCCTCCGTGGGTTGAAGTCTCCATCAACGTGGATGTACGATAGCACCACCTATCGGAACCACGGGAAAAATCATTGCGTCTCCAAATTGCGTTTGCTCTTCTCCACCTCTCTTTACTACAAGTGCAATTTACTTTCCGCTGCCTATACTCTAGAATTGCATGTGTAGGGTGATCCTTGACTTGATCATAATTGTGAATCTACCAAAAACTGTTCTTTGTCAAAAGGCAGAATTTTTATATTTACAAGTAGTCTAATCACCCCCCCTCTAGACATACTTTCGATCCTACAAGTGGTATCAGAGCTTTGGTCTCCATTGTATTGGTTTCCATTGCATTGGACTCCATTAGCTTGGTTTCACAACCTAGGAGAGTATGGCGTCTAGTGAGGGTAATTTTCGTAGAGGTCCTTACTTTGATGGTACAAATTTTGCTAGTTGGAAGCATAAAATGAAAATGCATATTCTTGGTCATAACCCAGCCGCATGGGGCATTATTTGTGTTGGTATGCAAGGTGAATTCTTCGAGGAAGGAAAAGTTCCGTATCGCGAAGCTACACCGGAAGAATTGCGGATGTTGCAAAACAATGCTCAAGCTTGTGACATTCTCTTCAATGCTTTGTGTCCCGAGGAGTTCAACAAAATCAGCCGTCTTGACAATGCAAAAGAGATTTGGGATACTTTGGTTGAAATGCACGAAGGTACCGAGTCTGTGAAGGAATCAAAGCTAGATATTCTTCAAGGTCAACTTGACAAGTTCAAGATGAAGGATGGTGAAGGAGTCGCTGAAATGTACTCTAGGCTTGCTCTCATCACAAATGAGATTGCCGGCTTAGGAAGCGAAGAAATGACCGACCGATTCATCATCAAGAAGATTCTCAGAGCTTTGGATGGAAAGTATGACACCGTGTGCACTTTGATCCAAATGATGCCAAACTACAAGACTCTCAAGCCAACCGAAGTCATTGGAAGAATTGTTGCTCATGAGATGACACTTAAGGATAAGGAAGAGCTTCACAACAAGTCGAGTGGTGCTTACAAAGCTACAAGTGATGCTCCCACAACCTCAAGTGACAAGTTAGTTTCCAATGAAGAGATAAGCCTAATGGTTAAGAACTTCAACAAATTCTACAAGTATAGAGGCAAAGAGAGAAGCTCAAAGTCTAGATCATATGATGAAAAGAGATCTTCTAGTCGTGATCGAAACTGCTACAATTGTGGAAGACCCGGACACTACTCAAATGAGTGTACGGCTCCCCACAAGAGAAGAGAAGAATCTCCAAGAAGAAGATCAAGAGATGGGTCACCTCGGAAAGAGAGAAGGAGTAGAGATGATCGTTATGAACGAAGACCCTCTCGGAGAAGCAAGGATTCGGAGAGGAAAGACAAGTCATCAAGGAGCTACACTAGAAGAAGACATCAAGCTCATGTAGGTGAATGGGTCTCCGGCTCCGACTCCGACAATCAATCCGATGGAAGCTATCACTCCGACTCCGACTACAGTCAAGATGAAGGTGTTGCCGGTCTTGCTCTCGTATCCTCCAACTCCAACTCCTACGACTTATTTGATTCACCAAATGAGGGAATTGGAAGATGCTTCATGGCTAAAGGCCCCAAGGTATCACACCCTGAATTCATTGACTTCAATAGTGATGAGGATGACTTGCTTGGTGAAGATGAGCTCGGGCATGATAAATCTAGTGAGCCTAGTAACGATGAAAATGCTAGTAGTCTTTATAGTCGAGAAGAGTCGAATGACAATGCTATGAAGGAGATTGAGCGTCTAACTAAAGAACTAAACACTCTTAAGTTAGCTCATAAAACAACTCAAGAAGATCATAGAGAGCTCCTAAGATCTCATGAGAAGCTACGCTTCGAGAAGCTCACTCTAGAGCAAGAACATGAGTTTCTAAAAGTGATCAATGACGATCTTCGAAAGAAGAGTTCTTCATATCTTGCCAAACGACTTCTCTTGTCTAATTTCTTGCCACACATTAAGACTAAGCATGACAAGCATAAGAAAAATTCTTCCTCTAGTAGTAACAATAACCATACTAAATCCAATGTTGTTGCTTCTAGTAGTTCTTTTGATTCCACTAACAATGTTTCAAGCCAAGTTACACTTGAGCAAGAGAATAGTTTATTGAAAGGGATCATAGAGAAATGTGTCTACAAGAGCCTTGCCGGAAGCAAGAACTTTGAGGAAATTATTCGCAAGCAAGGAAGGCACCGGAAGAATCAAGGAATTGGTTTTGAGCGAAAGTTCAACGCCGAAGGTGTTGAGTGGGAAGAAGGTCAATATCCTACTCCACAGTTTGTTTCTCAAAAGGAGAAGTATGATCCTACTTCTTCCAATGTGGAACAAGCTCAAGATGACCTTCCACCACAAGACCACAAGCTAAAAGCCAAGGACAAGCTTCAAGAGGAGATTGATGCATTCGTTGAAGCACCTCAAGCCATGGTCAAGTGGGTTCCCAAGGAAACGTCAAGTTCTACTTCGTCAAGCTCAACTACAACCCCAAGGATTCCCATCAAGATGATGCGGATCCCGAAGAAGAAGAACTAGAAAGTTCTTGAGGGTGACTCCGCCAACATACTTCACTCACATTCATTTTGGCAAAGAACGTGTGCAATCAACTTCTACATCATGCACTAGTTCATGGAGTCACAAACCCTCTTGTTGGTAAGTCAAGGGACAAGGTAATCATTGCTTTCATGGACATCATCTATTGTGAACTTCAATCTATGTCCATGGATATCCTTGTTTGTTCCTTGTGGGACTAACCCATGTAGGTATAGAAAGTGCCCTAATCCAAAGGATAGCTCCCAACTCTTGATGATCTCCATCAACATTGAGCATCCACATCTTCAACATCTACATGAAGTCTTCTACGACAACCCAAGGTTAGTTTGACCCTTTAAAAGGGGTTCTCACATCTAGGGGGAGCTTTGCTCTAAAAAATTGAGCTAAAGCATCTTCAAATGATGTGAACACATCAATGCTTTATGTAAAAGTGGTAACCCCACTTGTGCTTAAACGATGAGTATGACCTATGATCAAATGTTCTCATTTGGCTCCTAAGTCAATATACTCATATAAAGATGACCTACTCATCGAAAAATTGTGTGTTAATTGATAGAGTTTTGGTTGTGCATGTTTGACACATATTTCATTTGCTATCTTATTGTGTGAGCATGTTGAATGCATGATTTTATCCATTCGAGGACATCCATTTGTTGTTTTGGTTGTTTTGATTTTTCTGACCAAATGGATGGACAAGAATGCCTAAGTACCTCCCCTAGCTATCTATGCTTTCTTGTCTCAAATTCTATTCATGCTTACATCAAAAACTTTGAACAAGTCATTTTCGGACCCTCCGGGTGAGGAGCACTCGGAGCCACCGATCCGTCAAGGGCTAACCTCCAAAACCTTCTAAGTGATTTCAGTCAGACCAACTCACTCAAACTCGGTCAAACCGAAAGCATTTAGACTGATCTAGGTTTCATCTCGGTGAAACCGAGTTGTGATTTTCGGCGTGACCGAAGTGCATAACTGCCTAGCAGTTATCCATCTCGGTGCCACCGAGTTTTACAACTCGGTCCCACCGACAGCAAAGGGATATATATACCAAGGGTCGCGCGCGTTGATTCCTCCTTCAAACGTTTCGCCCCCACATCCCTTGCTGCCGTCGCCTTGATCTCCGGATCGTCGCCGTTGTCGCCTGTGCGCCCTCGCCGCAGGTCTCCATCGCCGTCAACGGACATCTCCTCCGCGCCGTCGTCGTCGTAGAGAAACTCCACCAAGTTAGGGTGAGTTTTGATCCCACTCGTGCTCCCATCTCCGATTCAATGCACGTTTGGATTGCCCAATATCTTGCCACGATTGAAATCTTTCTGTACACCAGATTGGTTCGTTTGAACTAGATTCGAGTAAAATTTTTAGGGTTAGGTTTCCACAGAACACATCTCGGTGAGACCGACTTTAAATTTTCGGTGTGACCGATTTGGCCTCTGGCCATTGCACTGCACCCTTCGGTCCAACCGAGTTGTGCAAATCGGTGTGACCGAAATGTAGTTTTTGTGAAACCCTAGTGTTTTCGGCAGGACCGAAACCCACTTCGGTCAAACCGAAAGTGGTGTGTCAAGCCCTGTTTAACACTTCGGATTCACCGAAACTGAAACTCGGTCTGACCGAAATGTCTTCTGTGAAAACTTAAAACTAGAATTTGAACTCATTTTTTTTGCAAAAACTTCTGCAGTTTGTGATAACTCTTCTTCTCTGCCTATACCTTATCTATTCACAGGTTGTCAGCCATGTCAGATGCCAGTGACAGTCAGAACAGGTCAGAGTCACCCATTGCAGACATTCCTGAGGCAGACACTAGTCCTGAGACTAGTAGCCCATTTGATGATGGTGAGAGGAGTACACCTAGTGGCAAGCCTCCTGCAGCCACCAGAGCTAGAAAGGAGAAGAATTCCGATGATGAGGATTCTGATTTCATTGTTGAGGAAGAGGTGACCTCCAAGCCTAAGAGGAAGGTTGTTGCCAAAGAGCAACAAGGTCAGCAGTCTAAGAAGGGCACCAGCAAAGTCAAGCAATCAACTGTTGCCAAGAAGCTGAATTTGGGAGAGCCAGCTCCAAGCAAAGTGAAGAAAACCTCCAAGAGAAAGAGGGTAGTGTATACTGATTCTCATGCAGATGCAGCAGTAGAAGATGAAGATGAAGAAGCACCCCAGCCTGCTCCTCAGAAGCAGAAGCTCATGGGTGATGCCATTAAGGCCGGAGCCACTTCAAAGCCCAAGAAATCTGCTCAAGCTAAGGCAGCTCCAGCAAAGCCTGCTGCCAAGCCCAAGAGGACTACCAGAAACATTCCAGCATCTGAAAAGAACAAGGATGATGTGCCACCAGCTGAGTCTGATGAGGAAGGACAAGTGTTGCTGAAACTCCGTCCAAAACTGCCACTTCACAATGATGCTCATCCTCAAGCTGAGGATATGAAGGCAAGGAAAGATAGAGGTCTCAGGCTATGGAGACAAGCTGACCCATATGCCGTGAGGAGAAGAACTGCTGTAGATCCCAGATTTCACACCAGAGAGCAGCAGGACTTCTATGAGACCGTGCTGATGGACAAGAAGCCCATAGTCGCAGACACCAGATATGTTGACTGGGAGTACATTGACAGCGAAGAGCACAGAGACTTCTTTCCACATGTGCATGAAAGTTTCACTGCATGTGGCGTTGCAGAGTTTGTGGGTCAGAAATTGACCAGTTGGAACGATGAGATGATAATGCAATTCTATGCCACAGCTCACTTCTATCCTGATGGAAAGATCACATGGATGATTGAAGGTCAAAGGTATTCTTCTTCTGTTGAAGAATGGGCAGAAATTCTGAATGCTCCAGTGCAACGAGAAGATGATATTGATGTCTATGGGATTCCAAAGAAGAATCATGATTCCATGAAGAACATGTACAAAGAGATTCCGGCAGAGGATTTGGAAGTCTGGAAGCTTGGCTCAGTCTACCATCTCCAGGCAGGCTTACCTACCACTAACACTATTTTGAGGCATACCTTGATGCCCAAGTCTGGAGATCATCGCATGATCAGAGGATATTCTATCAACATGCTGCATATACTTGATGAGAAAGCACCTTTCAAGGTGATGGACTTAATGGTAGAGACCATTAAGAGGACTGCAGCTGACCAGAAAAGGTCATGTGGATTTGCCCCATAGATTCAGATGCTTATCAATGCCAAGTTTGGCACGGGCAAATTCTTGTTGGATAGAAAACACTTACCCCTGCAGCCAGAGCATGAAGACAATGTTGTTGTGATGGACGAGGAGGATCCGACATCAGTCGAAGGTCAAGTCAAGATCGAAGCTGCTAAGAAAGCCAAAGCTGACAAAGAAGCAGCAGCAGCAACAACTAAACCAAAGAGTTTTGGAGAACAGATTCTTGAAGCTACCCAAAGGATTGAACAACGCCTGGCCAGCATTGAACAATCTCAGGAGAGCTTAGAGAGGATTGTTGACGAGAAGATCCACGCTCTGGACGTGAAGCTGACTGAAATACAAGTGACCGTCAACAAGCTTGAGGCAGACTTTGAGGAAGCAAAGTAGGACAAGGCAGAGCTTATGCAGGATGACTTAGTCCAGGACTCTCATCGACAGACTGCTCCGGTTCCCAAAGGATCCCGATCAGCTGCTATTCCAGTGACTGACACCAGGACCACAGTTCCAGCAGTTACTCCAGCCACAGCTCCAGTGTCCACTCCTCCAGCACAGACATCAGCTGAAGTCTTCGCCGATGCCGTCATATCTACTCCGACATCAACCCAGACGGGAGCCGCCAGCAGAGCCCACAGTGACGTTTAGCTCTATGCTTTTTCGAACTTTTTGGTAACTTGTTGCCAAAGGGGGAGAAATTGTATAGATCATAGGGCTTCGAGAGAGAGAGTGCTCTTTCGTTCTTTTGCGGTTTCTTTGAGATACTTTTGGTTTTCGAGACATTCAGTGTGCTTGATACTCCGTTTGATGCTACCTTTATGAGTGCTTGGTCGTACTATGCATTAATGTGTGCTTAATGCTTATCATATGCCATTCCTATTTTGTATGACTATTTACTCATGTCTTGGTGATTGGGTGCATGTTGTTCATTCTTATCATTTTGTGCGCTCCACCAAGATGTATGTGACATGGAAGAGTGACCCATGATCCTAATCGATTGTGCATTTGCATTCAAACGCAAATCTTAAATAATGCACAAATTTAGGGGGAGCTCTTGCTTATCACATACTTCTCAAAGCGACGATATTATTCATTGATTATATCTCTTGTCGAAGCTTTCATCTATATGTTGTCATCAATTACCAAAAAGGGGGAGATTGAAAGTGCAACTAATCCCCGGGTGGTTTTGGCAATTAATAACAACATATATATCATTGAACTAATAGTTACTTGAGAATCATTTCAGAGAAGTTTAGTTATATGGGTATGGCAAGGACTGAAGAAGTGGACCCATCAAAATGCTAAGGCAAGCATTGGCAAAAGCTCAAGACTCCATTTTTGGTTTAGTGATCCAAGATCACATTGAGTCCATAGGAAAAGCCAATACTATTAAAAGGGGATGAGGTTATGATGATGGTCTGGTTGCTCAAGTGCTTAGTGATACATCTCCTAAACTATCAGCAACTCTCACTGCCATATACACTCATAAGTAATCTCGGTCCCACCGATTATCCAAACTCAGTCACACCGAGATGAACCACCTCAGCCATAAGCCAAACCCTAGAAAAATCGGATATTCCGATTCTGAAATCGGTTTCACCGAAACATGGGCTGCCAAGCTTCTGTAACCTTCTGTCATCAAATCGGTGTCACCGAGATGATAAAGTCGGTCCCACCGAAACTGGCATGCTCTTGTATTTGCTCAAATCGGACTAACCGAGATGGTATTTTCGGTCCCACCGAAAACCCCAACGTTCACATTATTTGAACTTTCGGTCTCACCGAGTTGTCCACTTCGGTCCCACCGAGATTGCTCAAATATGTGTGTAATGGTTGGATTTTGTGTGGAGGCTATTTATACCCCTCCACCCCCTCTTCATTCGTGGAGAGAGCCATCAGAAAGTACTACCACTCCTACCTTACATTTCTGAGAAGAGAACTACCTACCCTTGTGTTGAGATCAAGTTGCTCCACTCCTACCATATGAAACTTGATCTCTAACCTTCCCAAGTTGCTTTCCACTCAATCCTTTCTTCCACCACAGCCAAATCAGTGAGGAGAGTTGAGTGTTGGGGAGATTATCATTTGAAGCACAAGAGCAAGGAGTTCATCATCATCTACAACATCTATTACCTTTTGGAGGGTGGTGCCTCCTAGATTGGTTAGGTGTCGCTTGGGAGCCTCCGTCATCGAGATGTGGAGTTGAACCAAGAAGTTTGTAAGGGCAAGGAGATCGCCTACTTCGTGAAGATCTACCCCGAGTAAGGCTAGTCCTCCGTGGGCGTAGGCCATGATGGAATAGACAAGGTTGCTTCTTCGTGGACCCTTCGTGGGTGGAGCCCTCCGTGGACTCGCGCAGCCGTTACCCTCCGTGGGTTGAAGTCTCCATCAACGTGGATGTATGATAGCACCACCTATCGGAACCACGGGAAAAATCATTGCGTCTCCAAATTGCGTTTGCTCTTCTCCACCTCTCTTTACTACATGTGCAATTTACTTTCCGCTGCCTATACTCTAGAATTGCATGTGTAGGGTGATCCTTGACTTGATCATAATTGTGAATCTACCAAAAACTGTTCTTTGTCAAAAGGCAGAATTTTTATATTTACAAGTAGTCTAATCACCCCCCCCTCTAGACATACTTTCGATCCTACAAGGGTCACTTTAATTTTCAATGCATGAACTTTCAAAACATAACTGTTAACCGGTTGTGTGATAACATGATCACCTCTGATCTTTATGATGAGCTTATGTTATTTTTGATGTGTGAAGAGTTATCAGAAAAGACTTCTTGGCTGGATGATAATGCCATAGGAATAAAAAACACTTTGCAAAATTGCCATATCTATTGTGTTGTTAATTGCCATGAAAATGATTACATAAGTAAGATTAGAAAGGAGGGAACTTTACCAAAGTATAAAAATGTCTCTTATATTTCTGCTAATAAAAAGGAGAGTTTCTCCCAAGTTTCCCCTATTGTTTCTAATGATAAACCAGGATATGTGGAGAAGCTTCATCTCCAACCACTCCCTCCTAAGGTTAAGAAGAAGAAAAAGAAGAGGAGGAGGAATCGGAGCAAGAAAGAAGAAGAATGGGTATCAACCTGGCCTGAGCATATTCCTCCCATGAACTTTTATCCTAACAATTATAAGTTTAAAGAAGAAGGTGAAGTTTATTGCCTTAATTATCATCTTGATGATACGTTTGTAGGTACTACTGAAGATGATTTTGATTATGATATGCATGTTACTTATTGTGATTGGGAAAATGATGATAATGCTACTTATGATCTTGAAAATCTTTTTGGTACCAACTCTGAAAGTGATGATATGGGAAGCTCTAAGCTTGGGGATGATAGGATTGCAAATCCTTTACCCACTAGTGATGTGATAATTGATAATTCTTTTGCTAGTAAGGATAAAGACAACATGATTACAAATATAGTTGCTAGCAATGATAATGCTCTTCTCTACTATGATGATGTCATAACTCCAACCTATAGTGATTATAAAGGTACCTATGACATAAGGAGAAATTATCCTTATGAAACTTGTCATAATCATGGAGGGAATTACTCCCTTGTTGAACACCACCCTCCTAATACACAATTAATCTATAGTGTTCAAGTTGTTTATGATAGTCCTACTCCCACTATTATCAATGAGAAAGATTATGCTTATGTGGAGAGTAAGAGTACCTTTTTGCATGTGGATCATGGTAACAATGCTTTATGTGATGCTTATATTGTTGAGTTCACCCATGACGCCACTGAAATTTATAATGAGAGAGGCAGACTTGGATCTAAATATCTTAATAATAAGAAGTTTCCTCTCTTTATGGTGAATATTTTGAAGTTATGCTTGTTTTGCCTTCCTATGCTAGTTGCTTTGTGCTTCAATGAATTATTCTATTGCAATATTCCTATGCATAGGAAGCATGTTAGGCTTAAATGTGTTTGGTATTTGCTTCTTGATGCTCTCTTTTGTTCTTCAGCTCTTATTCCTACGAAAGCATCATTAAAGTCTTAAGCCTATCTTTATGGCTATAAAGAAAGAGCTCTAGGGAGACAACCCTTGTTATGTTTACTTTCAGTTTTACTGGTCTTGATGTTTGTTACTACTGTAGCAACATCATTGTATCTTTATTTTTCAGCTTTGTGCCAAGTTTAGCCTCTGATTGCAAGAAAGTTCAAAAGTTGTGACGTGCTGTCCAGAAAACAGATTCTGTCCTTGGATAGAAAAATTCGTATAAAATCACCAGATCATCTTTTTGGTCTGAATTTTTTCGAAGGCGTGCTCTATACAATTGTCTTTCGTGCGTCTGTTCTGAGTTTTTTTATTAGAGTTGCAGAAGTGCCCCGAACAAATCATTTACTACCTGCTGTTCTGTTTTTCACAGATTCTGTCCTGTTTTGCCTTTCTTTCATTTTGCAAACCAAGAGCTTGCTTTTTATTTGCAAAAACCTTTTGGCAATCTTGAGAAACAGTTGAAATTCAAGAATATCTTTATCTCCAGCAAGGAACAATTATTTTATTGTGGGTATTAACCTCGCTAATCAGATTATGATGAGTTATGTATGAAGGGAGTTTTCAAGTGTGCGAGGGAAGATGATAAAAAGATTCAGGAGTGTCAAGCGCTCAAGCTTGGGCATGCCCCCATGCACCCCCAAGAAATATTCAAGGAGACTCAAGCGTCTAAGCTTGGGGATGCCCCCGTGCATCCCTGTCAGGACCCCGATCCTAAGTCACACAGGTCTAGCCGGTAACACATCATATCACTTTGCGGCCTCACGCACGGTATCCCCACGGGTGCCACCTTAGCTGGCCCGGGACCGTTTGCGCATTTTGGCACACGTATATGATAGTGTCGCTAGCATCCATATGACAGAGAACCCGGGCCGACATGACCAGTTATAAACCAAAAGTGGCACTAAATTACAGAGACAGGCATACATGACCCAGCAACGAACGTGTCGGTCATCAACGTATGAACCCAAGTCGTAGCAAGCTACAAGGACTTAAGGATCAACGCGTGACATTTCCCCTAAGGGACAGACACAGGAACGAAGAAGGACACATGCCGGCCAGCCTAAGTGTTCCGGAGCAGTAGCAAGCTACCAAGGCTCAGTGGAAGCACTAGGAGACATTTCCCTGTAAGATAGGCTACCAAAGGTAAACAACTAGGTGTCGGATCCCACACATAGCAATACACATTACACGTACACATAACATGCAAATATGTGCTGTACAACATGGCATCACAACATAACTCAACAACTCATATAGATAAAGGCCCAGAAGAGCAATCATAGCATTATTACAATCAGAGGTCACATGACCCAACATACAGAGCATACAGGCAACGGAAGCATAACATGTCTGAGTACAGACAACTACAAATGAAAAAGGCTGAGAAGCCTGACTATCTACCAGACCCTCCCAAGGGTACAAGATCGTAGCTGAGGTAACAAGCTAAACGTCGAAGTCCACGCGGAACCACTAGCGAGACTGAAGTCTCTCTGCAAAAACATAAATTAAGCAAACGTGAGTACAAAGGTACTCAGCAAGACTTACATCAGAACTAGCTACATATGCATCGGTATCAACAAAGGGGTGGTGGAGTTTGACTGCAGCAAGCCAGCTTTGACTCGGTGGCTATCCTGAACTACGACTGCAAGTAACTCTTTTGAGGTGGCGCACACGAGTCCACATATTCACCAATCAATACACCACTATGGATCCGCTCCCGTCTCCCTACGAGAAGGCCATCCATAGCACTCACGCTTATCTTGCGCGTTTTAGAGTATCCACTTTCACTTGTCTATGAACTGTAATAGGTAACCCAGAAGTCCATATCCGCGGACACGGCTATTCGAATAGATTATATTTAACCCTGCAGGGGTGTACTTCTTCACACACGCTCTCACCACTTACCGCCGTTTACACGACATGTACTCGGCAACCTTCAAGCGGAGGCCCAGCGAGGGTGTCGGTCACGACCTGACTAACCACACAAGTCTCTCGTCCAGGTTTATCGCCTATTTGGGTTCCATCCGTGGGGAGATCCGGCCGGGGTGTCGCTCACGGCCCCAAACGATGTGTACAGGGTTCCCGCATCACCAAACGGGCAATTGGTACACCGTGCCACGTACCTGCCGTGTCACAGCCCACCCCGAGGGTCAGCGCTGCGCACGACCTCCAGTAAACTACAAACACCAGAAACTAGTTGCAACTCCTGGACAGAGATCATGTTGATTAATAAGTCGAGAGAGTCAATTAAGGATCCCAATGTGTGGTAGTAGCTGTTTCATGGACCAACCAACACAGAACTTAGTTCCTGAGGACGGCTGCAATGAGACAACCCACCATGTACTCCTACATGGCCTCTCATCGCTACCTTTACCAAATCGTGTTCACACACTTAGCTCACACACATTAGGACATGTTCATCACCATTCCAATTCATCCCCCATGAATCGGACCTGACACAACTCTAAGCAATAGCAGGCATAACCAGAAAGCATGAATGAGTAGGCACAACATGGCTCAAACAACTCCTACTCATACTAGTGGGTTTCAACTATTTACTGTGGCAATGACGGGTCATGCAGTGGAAAGGGGTTCAACTACCGCAGCAGGTAACAGTTGAAGCGTTGTTGTCCTAATGCAGTAAAAGAGGGCGAGAGCAAGAGAGTGGGATTGTATCGGAATGCTCAATGGGGTTTTGCTTGCCTGGCACTTCTGAAGATAACAATGAGTCTTCATCGGTGTCATCGAACTCATCATCGGAACGTCGTCTACTGAGAGGGGACAAAACCGACAAACAGGGAAAGATCACAATCAATGCAATGCAACAATATGATGCATGACATGACATGGCAATATGATGTGTTTTGGCCAAATGCAACTAGCAACCATGTTAAATGGAGTTGGTTTGAACCAAGGTTCAAATTCAAACTCCATATGTGATTATTTAAATGTCATTTAATTGATTTGACCTGATCAGCAGGTTTAACTTGTTCAAACATGCATGAAAATGCCATAAACAGATTCCTTGGATTTTTCTGATCAATTTTCATATATAAATTATTTTCATCTGAGCTATAGATTATTTTCTATGATTTTTAGAAGTTTTGGCTATTTTCTGAAATAAATAAATCATTTCTGATTTATTTTAAATTACAGAAAATAGTTACTGCGTCAGCACTGCGTCATCATGACGTCAGCAAGTCAACAGGGCTGGTCCAGGTCAAACCTGACCAGTGGGGCCCACTGGTCAGTGACCCACTAGCTAACAGAGTTAGTTAGTTTTTAAACTAACACTAATTAAACTGCTGGTGGGGCCTGGGCCCACACGTCAGTCTCTCAGGGCCTAATTAAGTTTAGTTTTAACTAAACTAATTAAACAGGGGTTGGCCCCACGTGTCAGTGACTCACAGAGCTAAGCACAGAGATTAGTAGTTATTTAAAACTTAATTAAAAACTAAACGACGGCCGGCCCCACATGTCATGGACACAGGGGGGGGGGTCCAGCCGGAGTCAAACGGGGTCAAAGTCACCGGCGGCTCGACGCCGGCGAGGCCGAACGTGGCGGCGGTGCTCGGGATTCGCCCTCCGGCGACCATTTGGACGGCGGCTTGGTGCTACGCGTAGCTGGGGAGCTCGCGCATCTGATGGAGGCGACGGTGTGTGCTGGGGTGGCCGGAGCTCATCGGAAACAAGCTCGCGGCGGCGCCGGAGTTCGGGCTCCGTCGAGCTAGGCGCTGCGGGGGTCGGGGAGGCGAGCGGGGAGGTGCTACGGGCTTCCGTGAGTGCGGTGAAGACGATGCCGTGCTCGGAATAAACCCAACGTAGCTGTGGCCATGACGGCGACATGCGGTGGCGGTGGTGGGTGCGGCTGAGCTCGGCGCGGTCGCTGTGGTGCACAAGAAGGCAACGGAGAGGGGGGGGAGAGCAAGAGGGGCTCACGGCGGTTCGTTTGAAGAAGACGGCGAGCCCGGGGGCGGCCTAACGGCGGCGAATCGTCGCCGGCGATCACCGGATGCAGAGGAGGGGAACGACGGTGTTGAAGGCGCTGGGGTGCTCCCCAGCTTGGGCACGTCGAGGGAACAGGAAGACGGGGCTGCGGCGACTCTTCTGGGCATGTTTGCGAGGCGTGCGGTGGCCGGTGGCCGCGGTGGCAGCGAGCGCGGCGGCGATGGCGTTCGGTGGCTGCGAGAGAGAGGGAAGGAGAAGAGGGAGAGGTCCAGCGAGGGAGAGGAGAGAACCAGGGCGGCCAGGGCGTCGCGCTGGCGAGGAGAGGGGGTGTCGGGGCCTTGCCACCGCGAAGCAGGAGGTGGCCGCGGCTCGGCTGTGCGCGCGCCATGCACCGAGCCAGTAGGCGCGAGGAAGACGACGCGCGAGGGAAGGTGGGCTGGGCCGCTACAGTGCTGGGCCGCACAGGTAAGTGACTCAGGTAAAACTCTCTCTTTGCTTTTCCGTTCTGTTTCTATTTTCTATTTTTTCTGCAGGTTTGTGGCTTTTCTAAAAATGCTTAGGCACTTTCAAAAATCACCAAACTGCTCATGCCCACTGTTTAGCATAAAACCAACATGGAACATTTCGGTTTGGGATTGTTTGAGCATTTTAAAATAATATATAAAATTTAAATGCCCAAATGCAAATTAGATATGATTTAATCCAAAAATCCAGAATGGTCCTAGAAATGTGTGCAGCATTTTTGGCAGAGGTTTTTAATCAATCCAAAAATGATGAACTTTTCCAGAGGGCATTTTGGGTTCATTGAAAAGATTTTAAATTTTTCCCTAGTTGAATTGCTTTACTACTAGGGTTTAGGCAATCCCCATTTCAGGTTTCTGAGAATTGAAACATGATGCACACATGAAGCTAACCTAGTGCATTACCAGAAGCTAGGGATGTGACAACTCACCCCTACTAAACAAGAATCTCGTCCCGAGATTCAGGACGTGAGATAAGAAATCAGAGGGGACACTATCTAACACAATCTTCTCGATCCCGGTTCCCTCCTCGAAAAATGTTGATTCATTGCATCCTGTAGATCTTGGCATCTTTGATTTCAAAGCTTCATCCAACACGATAACAAAAGAACGTGAGTTCTACAGGATTTGATCTTCTCGAAGATCGAGCAATTCAAGATCAACTAATGGATTGAGACGTCGAAACATCTCTTGAGCTGAGACACGGGACACACATCCAAAGGGATGGAGTGAAACAAACGATGAAGGTTCACCTAGTGGCAATAATTCCACACCTAAGAAGATGGTGATCGATACCACCAGTCGGGGCACCTTCAAGAAGATGACTCGTAGAGTTATCCCCTTAAGTGGCAAGAAGAATTACTTTTGATATAGAGATCATTGAAATTCCCTATACCAGCCTAAGGCAACATAATCGATCATTTGACGGAGTTCGAGAGAATGACATACTCGGCCAGAATGGATGGTGTGGACTACCTTGTTAAAGACAACACAAGGGATGATTTGGTTATCATCGGAAATGGATGGGGCCCATGGTAAGTCCGCTTTTGAGGATGATCCTGAACAGCAATGATTGAGAACGGTAACCTATGGAGAATTGGCACATTGGCGGTGCAAGCTGGGAACAAAATGCAAATGCTGGGAATGATTCTGATAACTGGGAAGAATCCCAACAGTAGAGAGTAAATCTACTCTTGAAGGGTTATAGCATAACCAAGAGCACTGGGAGCAATCACGGTTGGTGTCGAGGATAACACCTAGTGCTTGTGCGTGCTCTCAAGAACTTGAGCATTCCCATATTCACCAAGGTTTCACCAATATCCGTGTCAAGGATTCTGGCAACACCACATACTACCATGATGAATAATGATGGATGATGCAGATGCAAAGGAAGATAACACCTTCTCGGATTTCACCTTGGCGAGGCCAAGGGGACAAAATCTGGATGATCAACCGAGGTACATTTAGCACTCCGCTTCTAATGTTCTCCTTGATGTGTTAGCGTAAACCATTCATAGATATGTTTGGTATCTTGAACATCAGGTAAAGGTCGGACTTCGGAAGCACAAGAATCCATAAGGAACAACTAGGGAGTAAATCCTACGAAGTCTTTATGGGGAGGTGGCCAACTTCTTCAAACAAGATACTACAACAATAGGTCTTCCGGTTGGGTGTGTTGGCCACGACATCCACTTTACCAGTTATCGAGAGACCAATATTATAGCTCTTGGAAAATGCACCACCCATCATATCTGCCTGAGATTCAGTTTTGATTGGTGTCAGGATATTCCAGACTCATCGAGTCTAGAAAGAATGAATATTCGCAACACAATTCGACGAGACGGCGTTGCGAGATTCTCGGGAGTAAACTACGATAGCAAGCTCCAAAACATGAGCTGGTTCTGCTGCGTACCTGTGAACACGTTGTCCCAGACAAACGTGACCACATAGTAGTCTTATAATAAAATACTATCGAGTTCAGATTGGGAATCATCATTGGAGATAGAGAAGTCTTGTGCATGTCCGTCCGGGCCCTTCGGGAATAGCATTTGAACTTCTTTTCTTTGAACAAATCAATCAGTGGCTTGGTGTGCTAGGGATACATACAGAATGAAGATGATCAGTCTATCAGACCATAGAATACTTCGCACGTATGCATGACTGACTTGGGATGACTCTAGAGGAGGTAGAAACATGCTTTCTCGAATTCACGGCGGCAACTTGCATCAAATGCTCATGAATTAGAGGAAGTCACTTCTTTCTTCCGTACATATGCTTCACGAACGGGTCATGAAGATAATGCTTATAAAAGTTTCCAATACTAACTGGATGTTCAACATAGATCATGGAGAAGATAACAATATTGCTGATGGGCTCAACAACAATTCATCCAGGTTTCCATGGAGATGGAATTCCATAATTATGTGAACAAATGATAGTATTGGTCAGACCAAGAGATATAATGAGGTATGCTCAAGGGATCAACCACGAGTAAGACAACATTAAGAACATCGTTGGTTCTGATTTGATTTGATGATAGCCCACACTCAAATCAAAGTTTTAATATGACAATAGGTCCAACAATTGATCACGAGGATCAATCGATCAAGACATCATCTTTCTTCAACACACACACAGAAGATATCCCTTGGAAGGAACTAAGTCAGGCAAGCTTTTATCTTCCAACTCTCCAAGTTGTTGTTTAGCTTAACCAACTAGTTCGGGGTACCCAACACAGATTCTTGGAGAAGTGGTGGTTTATAAGAAACCAACTTGATCACGAACTCAACATAACAGTCAGGGAACAACCCGGTAATACTTCCGAGAAGATATTCGGAAAATCACGAACCACCGCTATGTTACTAAGCTCGGAAACAATCTTGCTCTTCAAGGCAAGACGATATGATCAAATGAGCAAGGGCTTAACAAAATCCTAACTCATCAATCAAGGAGTGCACCAAGAAAGTGGACTAGGTAGCACGATCAATCTTAGGATGATGATTCGGTAACCATCATGCTAAGAATGAGATTATCGTCCATTAACTACCAAGCAACGAAGTTGCTAGGAGTATTGATTTCCCACATCACAATTCACTTGTCGGTATTCCGGTTATAACAACGCGGAGACCGAGGAATGAACGACGATGGTGAGAAGTATTACTGTATCAAGTGTTCATAGAATGATGTGCAATTCCCATGACACTCTTGACATAAAGATGGTAATACTCCAGGATAGAACAGTTTAGAAGCTGGATTAGCGTTCTTCATCTGCGAAGTACAACTTCTTTGACCCAATCCTGGATATGGACAAGGTGCTGGAGTTTGTTTCTCCTAGTCATTTCAGAATAGAATGGCTTGACGGACCACAAGAGTAAAAAGCATCGATGAACACAAGTGCACGACTACTCCTGACTATCAATTGATAGACGAGGGTCATAATACAACTAAAAGGAGACAACTCAAGGAACATATAACTTCTGAGTTGTGGATGCATAGGTTAGTATGTCGAACGAGTTCCACATATTTCTTCCAGATAACCCATGCAGAAAGGTAGAACTGGCAGAGTCACAATATGAATGGAGTACTACTCAAGAGCACTCGGGTTGTGATCTTTTGGTTCAGAAGAACTTCTGCCATGATGGTTCATGGTATTTGGAAGAAGGATATACCACGGACCTCGAGGACTATCACAAGGTTACTAATATCCTAAGGGAACGAGCAAATACTCTCAACATGAAGTAAGTAGGGTGAAGCTCGGGTTCAAGAACCCATGAGTAGAATGCCTACTAACTAAATGGCATCACGGGATGCTTTTGAGAATGACGGCCAGAATCATCACACTGGAATATATAACATTGCTGGATTACTGGATGATCTTCTAAGATACTTAGGGTCATAATAATAACTCCAACATAAGTGTCGAGGTAACAAAGTACCACAACTCACCGTCTAGCGTGATTAATCTGGCCTAAAGGAGCATCGGGACAGGTAGAAGGGATTTGCAAATGCATCAGACTATTAGAAACTTGGGATGACTCGGACAGCATAACGGCTGCAAATGTTCGAAAATACTTTTGAGATCAGACAAAAGGATAGCATAACCACCCAACATCATAATGTCAAGGTTCTGAGATCAACAATTGAACACATAGAGGAAAAATAAACTGAACTGAGAGTTGAATCCACAATAACGTGATCCTGATAAATAGAATGAGAATCCTAGTTCTTAACCCCCGTGGAATAGAAGAAGGTGACTCAGATCAGAAGGTCATAAGGTAAAGGAGTAAAAAGAGTCTTACGTTCCCTTCCACAATCAATTCCCTTATATAACTAAAGAGTTTCTAGACACAACTTCGACCAGTTTGGCTTGCTAATCCTACAGGCAGTCAGGCTCTGATACCAAAGCTGTCAGGACCCCGATCCTAAGTCACACAGGTCTAGCCGGTAACACATCATATCACTTTGCGGCCTCACGCACGGTATCCCCACGGGTGCCACCTTAGCTGGCCCGGGACCGTTTGCGCATTTTGGCACACGTATATGATAGTGTCGCTAGCATCCATATGACAGAGAACCCGGGCCGACATGACCAGTTATAAACCAAAAGTGGCACTAAATTACAGAGACAGGCATACATGACCCAGCAACGAACGTGTCGGTCATCAACGTATGAACCCAAGTCGTAGCAAGCTACAAGGACTTAAGGATCAACGCGTGACATTTCCCCTAAGGGACAGACACAGGAACGAAGAAGGACACATGCCGGCCAGCCTAAGTGTTCCGGAGCAGTAGCAAGCTACCAAGGCTCAGTGGAAGCACTAGGAGACATTTCCCTGTAAGATAGGCTACCAAAGGTAAACAACTAGGTGTCGGATCCCACACATAGCAATACACATTACACGTACGCATAACATGCAAATATGTGCTGTACAACATGGCATCACAACATAACTCAACAACTCATATAGATAAAGGCCCAGAAGAGCCATCATAGCATTATTACAATCAGAGGTCACATGACCCAACATACAGAGCATACAGGCAACGGAAGCATAACATGTCTGAGTACAGACAACTACAAATGAAAAAGGCTGAGAAGCCTGACTATCTACCAGACCCTCCCAAGGGTACAAGATCGTAGCTGAGGTAACAAGCTAAACGTCGAAGTCCACGCGGAACCACTAGCGAGACTGAAGTCTCTCTGCAAAAACATAAATTAAGCAAACGTGAGTACAAAGGTACTCAGGAAGACTTACATCAGAACTAGCTACATATGCATCGGTATCAACAAAGGGGTGGTGGAGTTTGACTGCAGCAAGCCAGCTTTGACTCGGTGGCTATCCTGAACTACGACTGCAAGTAACTCTTTTGAGGTGGCGCACACGAGTCCACATATTCACCAATCAATACACCACTATGGATCCGCTCCCGTCTCCCTACGAGAAGGCCATCCATAGCACTCACGCTTATCTTGCGCGTTTTAGAGTATCCACTTTCACTTGTCTATGAACTGTAATAGGTAACCCAGAAGTCCATATCCGCGGACACGGCTATTCGAATAGATTATATTTAACCCTGCAGGGGTGTACTTCTTCACACACGCTCTCACCACTTACCGCCGTTTACACGACATGTACTCGGCAACCTTCAAGCGGAGGCCCAGCGAGGGTGTCGGCACGACCTGACTAACCACACAAGTCTCTCGTCCAGGTTTATCGCCTATTTGGGTTCCATCCGTGGGGAGATCCGGCCGGGGTGTCGCTCACGGCCCCAAACGATGTGTACAGGGTTCCCGCATCACCAAACGGGCAATCGGTACACCGTGCCACGTACCTGCCGTGTCACAGCCCACCCCGAGGGTCAGCGCTGCGCACGACCTCCAGTAAACTACAAACACCAGAAACTAGTTGCAACTCCTGGACAGAGATCATGTTGATTAATAAGTCGAGAGAGTCAATTAAGGATCCCAATGTGTGGTAGTAACTGTTTCATGGACCAACCAACACAGAACTCAGTTCCTGAGGACGGCTGCAATGAGACAACCCACCATGTACTCCTACATGGCCTCTCATCTCTACCTTTACCAAATCGTGTTCACACACTTAGCTCACACACATTAGGACATGTTCATCACCATTCCAATTCATCCCCGATGAATCAGACCTGACACAACTCTAAGCAATAGCAGGCATAACCAGAAAGCATGAATGAGTAGGCACAACATGGCTCAAACAACTCCTACTCATACTAGTGGGTTTCAACTATTTACTGTGGCAATGACGGGTCATGCAGTGGAAAGGGGTTCAACTACCGCAGCAGGTAACAGTTGAAGCGTTGTTGTCCTAATGCAGTAAAAGAGGGCGAGAGCAAGAGAGTGGGATTGTATCGGAATGCTCAATGGGGTTTTGCTTGCCTGGCACTTCTGAAGATAACAATGAGTCTTCATCGGTGTCATCGAACTCATCATCGGAACGTCGTCTACTGAGAGGGGACAAAACCGACAAACAGGGAAAGATCACAATCAATGCAATGCAACAATATGATGCATGACATGACATGGCAATATGATGTGGTTTGGCCAAATGCAACTAGCAACCATGTTAAATGGAGTTGGTTTGAACCAAGGTTCAAATTCAAACTCCATATGTGATTATTTAAATGTCATTTAATTGATTTGACCTGATCAGCAGGTTTAACTTGTTCAAACATGCATGAAAATGCCATAAACAGATTCCTTGGATTTTTCTGATCAATTTTCATATATAAATTATTTTCATCTGAGCTATAGATTATTTTCTATGATTTTTAGAAGTTTTGGCTATTTTCTGAAATAAATAAATCATTTCTGATTTATTTTAAATTACAGAAAATAGTTACTGCGTCAGCACTGCGTCATCATGACGTCAGCAAGTCAACAGGGCTGGTCCAGGTCAAACCTGACCAGTGGGGCCCACTGGTCAGTGACCCACTAGCTAACAGAGTTAGTTAGTTTTTAAACTAACACTAATTAAACTGCTGGTGGGGCCTGGGCCCACACGTCAGTCTCTCAGGGCCTAATTAAGTTTAGTTTTAACTAAACTAATTAAACAGGGGTTGGCCCCACGTGTCAGTGACTCACAGAGCTAAGCACAGAGATTAGTAGTTATTTAAAACTTAATTAAAAACTAAACGACGGCCGGCCCCACATGTCATGGACACAGGGGGGGGGGTCCAGCCGGAGTCAAACGGGGTCAAAGTCACCAGCGGCTCGACGCCGGCGAGGCCGAACGTGGCGGCGGTGCTCGGGATTCGCCCTCCGGCGACCATTTGGACGGCGGCTTGGTGCTACGCGTAGCTGGGGAGCTCGCGCATCTGATGGAGGCGACGGTGTGTGCTGGGGTGGCCGGAGCTCATCGGAAACGAGCTCGCGGCGGCGCCGGAGTTCGGGCTCCCTCGAGCTAGGCGCTGCGGGGGTCGGGGAGGCGAGCGGGGAGGTGCTACGGGCTTCCGTGAGTGCGGTGAAGACGATGCCGTGCTCGGAATAAACCCAACGTAGCTGTGGCCATGACGGCGACGTGCGGTGGCGGCGGCGGGTGCGGCTGAGCTCGGCGCGGTCGCTGTGGTGCACAAGAAGGCAACGGAGAGGGGGGGAGAGCAAGAGGGGCTCACGGCGGTTCGTTTGAAGAAGACGGCGAGCCCGGGGGCGGCCTAACGGCGGCGAATCGTCGCCGGCGATCACCGGATGCAGAGGAGGGGAACGACGGTGTTGAAGGCGCTGGGGTGCTCCCCAGCTTGGGCACGTCGAGGGAACAGGAAGACGGGGCTGCGGCGACTCTTCTGGGCATGTTTGCGAGGCGTGCGGTGGCCGGTGGCCGCGGTGGCAGCGAGCGCGGCGGCGATGGCGTTCGGTGGCTGCGAGAGAGAGGGAAGGAGAAGAGGGAGAGGTCCAGCGAGGGAGAGGAGAGAACCAGGGCGGCCAGGGCGTCGCGCTGGCGAGGAGAGGGGGTGTCGGGGCCTTGCCACTGCGAAGCAGGAGGTGGCCGCGGCTTGGCTGTGCGCGCGCCACGCACCGAGCCAGTAGGCGCGAGGAAGACGACGCGCGAGGGAAGGTGGGCTGGGCCGCTACAGTGCTGGGCCGCACAGGTAAGTGGCTCAGGTAAAACTCTCTCTTTGCTTTTCTGTTCTGTTTCTATTTTCTATTTTTTCTGCAGGTTTGTGGCTTTTCTAAAAATGCTTAGGCACTTTCAAAAATCACCAAACTGCTCATGCCCACTGTTTAGCATAAAACCAACATGGAACATTTCGGTTTGGGATTGTTTGAGCATTTTAAAATAATATATAAAATTTAAATGCCCAAATGCAAATTAGATATGATTTAATCCAAAAATCCAGAATGGTCCTAGAAATGTGTGCAGCATTTTTGGCAGAGGTTTTTAATCAATCCAAAAATGATGAACTTTTCCAGAGGGCATTTTGGGTTCATTGAAAAGATTTTAAATTTTTCCCTAGTTGAATTGCTTTACTACTAGGGTTTAGGCAATCCCCATTTCAGGTTTCTGAGAATTGAAACATGATGCACACATGAAGCTAACCTAGTGCATTACCAGAAGCTAGGGATGTGACAATCCCCTTATCCATCAACATTATCAGTTCGTCTTTCGTTCCACTATATTTTTATCACTTCATGTGTTATGTGCTATGCTTGGAGCGTCTTGCTTTTAGTTTCATTTTTAGTTTTCTTTACCTTTGCTTGTTTTTCATAACGAGTTGGAACTCAGCTTTCTTTGTGTGGGAGAGCAACACGCTCCACTTCAACCTAGAACACAACATAGAATTTTCATGTTTATCTTTGCTTTGTGTGTTCTTTGTCTTTTAATAGCTACTATCATGTTCAGCTCTTAGTATTCATGCTTATCTTTTCAAACAGCTTTTGTTTAGTTGGTTGCTTGAACTCTCTTTAATTACCATGCTCACCTTATTAAGAGAGTTTGCTTCCGTTGCATTGGTTGATATGTCTATGATAAAGATGCTACGTGCATAATGGCGCTTAGTAGTTCATGTTTTCTTGTGGTTAGTCTCAAATAGCTGGGGTTTTCCCAATGTGTTATTGGAGTACCAACTTGATTTGTTTGCCTATGATGTGGTATGGTTTAGTAATATCTTCCTTCAAGAATTTATTTTGATTGACTTGGCGTATGCTCACGCATATTTAAGACTGTAAAGAAAGTCTTTCAAGCCTTGATGATCTTTTGTTTCTGAGTAGCGATATAACTACCATGCCTGATTCAATGTTGCTTTGTCGCTCTGCATGATTATGACCGTCATTGCTCTTTTAGTTGGTCGCTCCCAGTCTTTTGCTAACCTCCACCTGTACTAAGCGGACTGACTGCTTGTGCATCCACATTCTTTTAATCCAGTTATGCCATATGAGTCCACCATACCTACCTATATGTGGTATTTCACCGCCACTCCAAGTAAATTTACATGTGCTACCTTTAAAACCTTCATTTTTGCAATACATAGCTCATGGGAAAGTAGCTTAAAAACTATTGTGGTAATGAATATGTCGCTTATGTATCATATTTCTTATAAGTTGCTTGTTGAGCGGTATCCATGTTTCTGGGGACGCCATCAACTGTTACACTTTTGTTGAATATCATGTGAGTTGCTATGCATGTTTGTCTTGTCCGAAGTAAGGGTGATTTGCCATGAGTTGAATGGTTTGAGTATGCATATTGTTAGAGAAGAACATTGGGCCGCCAACCAAAGCCATGTATCATGGTGGAAGTTTTAGCTTGGACATTAATCCTCAACCTCTTATGAATGCTTAAGCATTAAAGAGGAGTCCATTATCTATTTTCTATGTTGTCCCGGTATGGATGTCCTCAAGTTGAGATCTATCAAAAACGAGAAATCAAATGCGATTTATCTCCTTGGACCTTTGTACAGGTGGCATAGAGGTAACCCTTTGTGACACTTGGTTGAAACATATGTAATGCAATGATAATCCATGGAAATCCGAGCTAATTAGGACAAGGTGCGAGCACTATTGGTATTCGATGCATGAGGCTTGCAACTTATAGGATGTCTTATGCATAACACATATGAAGTATTACTACCGTTGACAAAATTGCTTCTATGTTTTCAAAATAAAAAAAAACTCTAGCACATGAGTAATCCCTGCTTCCCTCTGCGAAGGGCCATTCTTTTACTTTTATGTTGAGTCTCCACCTTCTTTTAAAGCACCAACTACTGAGAGCATGATTGTCATTCTGAGTGTAATGTGCATTGTCCCAAAGTAGCATTGTCTTTTGCATGATTGTGATATCGTTTATTCTGAAATCATTGTATCTAGTCATCACTTAAACCTTGAAGGTGCCCCTGCATTTATGTTTTGCTTCACTAAAGGGGGCAAGCTAGATATCACTTTATCATATTTGTATATCATGTTCATTGCAAATCTATTTGATGTTTCAGTATCATATTGTAAAACTTTCAGTTCTTTGTGATTTTCTCATGAGGCAACTTAATTACTACAGATTCATTGTCTCAGTAAGCTTTTGTCATATGACTATGAATAAGTCCTATATGGTTAATAGCATGTCACCACAGAAATTATTCTTGTTATCATTTACCTACTCGAGGACGAGCAGGAATTAAGCTTGGGGATGTTGATACGTCCAAAATGTATCTATAATTTCTGCTTGCTCCATGCCTCTTTTGGGTGATATTGCTATGATATTTATACACTTCCATACACTTTTGATCATATTCGGACTAACCTATTAACTCAGTGCACCCCAGTGCCAGTTTCTGTTTTCGGCTGTTTTTGTATTTCAGGTTTTCACATTACGAGAATTGCCAGGAAAAATCCAGAAAAAATATATAAAAAATCAGCGTTCCAGGAGCTACCGTGCGGCCAAAGTACAGCCGGGGGGACCCACAGGGGCTCCAGGCGGCCTGCCCAGGCGGCCCACCCCTAGGCCGCGCCGGGGGGGCGCCTGGGCCCCCCAGGACTCCCCCGGTGACCCCCTTTGGCATATATTTAAGGTCCGTCGAGAAAACCCTGATTCCAAACCCCTTTTCTCCAGACGCGATCCCGATCTCCGCCGCCATCGCCATCAAGCTTCGGGGGACCAGAATTCCTGCGCCGGCACCCTACCGGGACGGGGAAGTGCCCCCGGATTCATCTCCATCGACGTTGCTTCCTCCCTCCTTGATGCGGGAGTAGTTCCTCCTCGGGGCCGAGGTTCTTACCAGTAGCTATGTGGTCAATTCTCTCTCCCATGATGTGATCTTCGTCGTGATCATAGGCTATGTTAATCTAAGATATTTCCCCTTCCTCTATGTATTGGATTGATGTACTCACTTGTCTTTATCTAGTATAATCCCCGAGACCAAGGTGACAGCGGTCTATTGGACATGGATTAGAACAATATTTTCATGAGTGATTTCCTCTCTTGTGTGTTGATTGAAGATTGAGAGTCTCTTGGTGCTTGTCTTTGACTATCCTTTAGATATGTTGTGGTGATTGTGGGACTCTCTTTGGATGGCCGCGGTGACATTGGGAAATCCTTAGATTGAGAACTACGAACTTTGAGGTGTGCTTTTGTAGCCCTACATAATTCTCGTCCTCTCTTGACCACGAAGGAATGACCTCCGAGTGTGTCCCCTTTGCATGTTTTATGGGAAATATCATGTGATTCGATTATGTTAATGTTGTTGGGAGTTGCCACTAGTGAAAGTATGAACCCCAGGCCTTGTTTCCACCATTGCAATACCATTTGTGCTCACGTTTACCACTTGTTTGCTTGCTGCACTTTTTATTACAAATTTATATTACTTTGTTTTGCCATCCATATCACTTGCCATTTAACATCTCTTCGCCGAACTAGTGCACCTATACATCTAACAAGTGTACTAGGTGTGTTGGGGACACAAGAGACTTCTTGTATCTTAGTTGCAGGGTTGCTTGAGAGAGACCATCTTCAACCTCTACTTCCCTGAGTTCGATAAACCTTAGGTCATCCACTTGAGGGAAATTGCTGCTGTCCTACAAACCTCTGCGCTTGGAGGCCCAACATAGTCTACAAGAGTAGAAGCGTGTGTAGACATCAGTAGCATTCAGTCAAACACCTTGCATGCATGGTCAGTTTTGACATAGTTTCTGGTTTGTGCATTGGACCAGCTTGCTTTGCCAAACCAGTATGTCCACTAAGTTCCTAGCTAACCCTAATCCAGGCCTGCTAATCCCCAGCCTCTCCTATGCCCTGTAGCATGCACTGGCATTTCATCGAGCACATGGTGTGCGTGCGCTGGGCGCGCCCAGAGCGTGCGTTTTGCACATGCGTGCGCCCGAGCCACCGCGTCGCGCCCCTGGCCCTAGCTCGCCTGCAGAGCCACACCCCGGCCTCATCCACTCACCAGAATACTCCAAGCTGCCCCTGGAAATCCACAACGCCGCTGTCACGTCGGCCACGACGGCTAGTGGCCGGCCGCAGTGGACCTCTGCCGAGGACAGCGCCGCCCGAGCCACACGGGTGCGCCAGCTGCCCTCTGGAGAAGTCCGAGCTCATCCGCAAGCTTGTCCGCAAGCGCTCGTCGCCGCCATGTCCCCCGACGGCTACAGAATGGCGGTCGCCGGCGATCTTATCCACGGCCGCCGCGAACCGACATGGCTGCGCTATTTAAGAAGCCCCCGAGCTCGTCTAAGCCCTCAGGCAGCCTTAGGCCACCCCCATTAAGCTCCCCTAGCCCGCAATCGCCTGGGGAAAGCCGTCTTCCCCATCTCCGGTCAGCTCGGCCGCCGCCGCATTCCGGTCCATTCCGGCGCACCCAAAGCCTCACCTGCCCTCCCGACTCCACCGTTCGACTCCACTTGATCGTGGGGAGCTGCACAGCCTCTCAACCGCAGCCAGGAACCAACACAGACCGGGGCCCTAAATCCACCGAAGCCTCCTCCGCCGCGGAGCTCGCCGCCGGCGATTCCCTCCACCCCCGACGACCCAACGACCACCGGGAGGATCACCCCGGTCTGGCGGGTCCATTCCTGCCCTCGGATGCCCTCGAGGAGCCTCCGTCCGCCGGCGACGATCGCCGGAGTCCCGCCTGCGCTCGGGCAGAGGAAGAGGAGGGAGGGGCGACTGGTCAAACCTGACCAGTGGGCCCCGTGGACCCACTGTCAGTGACCCACGCGCCAGTCCACGCTGGATAAGTGAAAGCATAAAGCTTCAAGTACGTCTCCCCGCATCGAATACGCATTCTACCTCGAAACGTTTTGTTTTCTGGTTTTATTTTAAAACAGAGTTTGACTGGCTATAACTTTTTAAATATAAATCCAAATGACTTGATTCTTTTTCTGTTGTTCCTCAAATTTGGTCTAGTTTATTTTCATACTTATTTGAAAATTTTCCAGATGACTTTTTTGTGCTGTTTTGAGACTATGTATTGATTTCATATTCTTTCAATTAGGATTTTGAAGAGGGAGAAAACTTCCAAAAGTTTTGGAATGCACTTTACCTCCCCACTACTAGAAGGCAAGCACTTTTGAACCCTGGTCTAATGCATGCGGTCGTCGTTGATACGATTATAACAATAAGGATGCACTCATTTTCTTTCATATGTGATGACATGATCATACCCATGAGTGCATGAGGTACACCCCTTGCTGTGAATAATTAATATGCATGACGGTGATCCCCCTCGTATGCCTCCCATGCCTAACAAAAGAAAGCCGTGAACGTCGCTGTCTTGTGTAGACACAAGATTGTCACTAGCTCCCCGTCGGGACGGTGGAGTCCGGTATGGCTTGGTAAGGCATGACGAGTGGTGATTCCGACTGTTGTTGTGGAATATATCGGTTATGCTAATCATACAAGTAATGCTGAAACCTCCTGTTCGACCGTAGATCGAGTCTTGTTCCAGAAACCCTCATACTCGTTTCGTACTACCACTTGTCCCTGCCGCAGGTAGGGTACGGTTCAGTAAATTGTCGACCCCTGTTCTAGCACACACAGTACAGAGAGGCCATGGTGGAAGATACCGGCTTCATCCGGTAGGCATGCCACCTGGTCTGGGGGCATGGGTGTTTCGATTGGAGCCAAAGGGGGTAGCTTCCCCAGTTTTCGCGCGTTATAAATTTTGTGATCCCATGCTAGTCGAGGTTGTAGCCTCCCCACTTAGAGTTTGGCTTAACAGGTGTTGTGGGTGATTCCACACACCGGTAAGTTAGACTGGTGTGTGCGGTCAGGTGTGTCTCCAAATTAAAAGATCGTAGATGGAATTAGTCCAGATGGACTTAAGGAATCTGTTATTCGTGGGTAAAGAGTACACCCTCTGCAGAGATTATATCTATTCGAATAGCCGTGTCCCTGGGTTAGGACTACAATCTGGGATAGGTCGAGTGTCGGTCGTTGCGTCGGTCTTTGGAGGAGGAACTACTAAAACCAGAACATTGATTATGACTTGTGACATATGGTGATATTGATTATTATTGTGGACTAACCATCGTATTACTTAAATTAATGAGTATCCCTGGGACGGTTCTACCTCCTGGATATTCACTGTTATTTATTTTATTTATAAGCCCTTTATGTGGTGTCGCTCAGACGTCCGACTGTGACATGTTTGTTATTTCTTTTATTTATAAGCCCTTTATGTGGTGTCGCTCAGACGCCCGACTGTGGCACGTTTGTTATTTCTTTTATTTATAAGCCCTTTATGTGGTGTCGCTCAGACGCCCGACTGTGGCACGTTTGTTATTTCTTTTATTTATAAGCCCTTTATGTGGTGTCGCTCAGACGCCCGACTGTGGCATGTTTGTTAATTTTTTATAAGCCCTTTATGTGGTGTCGCTCAGACGCCCGACTGTGGCATGATCGCTATTTATTTTATTAGCACTCCCTGATTGCATATGCATTTTTAAACGAATGACCTGCTTGCAATATAGACTGTCATATCATAATTATCATAGTGATCGTCGAATATTTTCGAGCATGATTATATCTCACCCATGTTCATAATGTTTGTGAGTACATTCAAAGTACTCACTGGCTTGTCCCTGGCTCCAGATTTCTTGCATGGAAAGGAGCATTGCGACGACTACCCGGAACCTATGCAACTGCGATACCAGCCTCGTGAAGATAGGAGTTAACCTGGTCAGCTGTTCCCGTGGGAAATGGAGTCCCAAAGACGCCGACGTGTCTCAGACCGCTTCCTCCATCAGCCACTAGAACCCTTGTGTTGTACTTAAAGACCAGATGGTCTTGTACTACATATTTTGTATTTTTGCTTGGACTTTTGGTATCAAGTGGTGACTCATCAGCTAACAGTAGTCCTGGGGCTGATGAGCACAAGAGCCATTTCTCGGGAAATTTATACCCCGAAAATCGGTCCTGACATTTTGCGGGTTTTCTATCTTCACAATAAAAAAAACTACTTCCTGAAATGATAAAGACATCATTGGAATACATATGTACAACTTTTAATTCATGTCAAACATTTTCGGCTAATATCGATATAATAAATGATGAAGTATATGCACAGCAATGACGATCTTCTCAGTAAGTAAAGCCCAAAGACCATACATGATTTGGTGACTATTATTTGTATTTGGAAGATATAGGTTTTAACTCAATATTTTTTTTCAGAGTAGAGGGCCTCTCTCCGTTTATGCTAAGAAAAATATATTATTCAGAAAACATAGAGATGAATGAAATAACATAAACAACTTTCGCATAGTACGTGTGGACACATAATGTTATCAGAGAAACATAATGTTATGTGTGGTACCACATACCAATAGGATAAAGGAAACATGGCTCAAGCAATAGTGGCTTGAACGTGCTTAGCACTATATTTCATGAAAAAACATTCATCCCGCTGACAGCTCGGATCCACCAGCTATATCTTCGCTGGCAAGGAAGTGCCTCCTTATTACGCACAAAAAATGAATACTGCCCCTGCTATTTGGGACCCACGATAGTTCGAGGATGACTTGTGGGCCTACTAAGTTGACGCGGACCGAGGGCTTTGTTAACTTAGTAAATATGAACGATTCTAGATCTAGTGACCGTACGATATCCATCCAACGGCCATAGTGCTTCTTCAACCTCTGGTCTTCTTACTCCAGCCGCCCAAACCAGCGCCGGTCGTGCCGCCTGCTCCTGCCTCCCGTGGCCGCCTCTGCTGCCGCGCATGCCTCAGGCCTCACCCTACTCTCACCGCTGGCCTGGCCATCCCTGTACTCACCCAGACCTGTTGTTATTCCCCGGCGACGGCAGCCTCACACTGCAGCCAAACCAATAAACCCTCGTACACCCCTCCGTGTGGGAAACAATTGCCGAGTCTTCCCCGGCTCTAGGTCATTCCCTTCCTAGGCCTCGCAGTTGTCCACCGCCTTGGTTCTCTCAGCGCGGCATGGTCAACATGGTCAAGGAACGACTTACATAGAAAGAGAACTATATGTGGAGAGGCCGACAGCTGGGTCCATGGCCGCAGCAAGGAAGTGCCTTCTTATTACACTCAAAATAATGATTCCTCCACTTGACAGTAGGACCTACCGGAAGGGCTCAATATTTTGGCTTAGCTGTATTTTGCGAAAAATGTTTTCCCCCTGATAGCTGGGACCCACCAGCTATATCTTCGTATGCAAGGAAAGTGTCTCCATATTAGGCATGGTAAAAATGAATGCCCCCTGATAGCTCGGAACGACCATCAATAACTTCGCACGCAAGGAAGTGCCTCATTATCCTCCCTGACAGTCAGGACCCACCTAGTCGAAGCGTACGTAGCGTTGTCATTCTGGTCGTGAACGTGTACGTACATACTGGTCGATCGGTCTCTCTGCAATAATGAACGGTGGCTGAGCAAGCAGCGTCACGTGTAGTAGTAGAGCCCTTGACGTAGCTGTTCAGTCAGTCCATTCAAAATCATGTACACGTACGTACAACCATAGGGAAAAAATATGGCTACGTACATACATACGAGAATAGTCTTGAATGCGTGCTCAGACATACGTCGGCCAGGGCTAGTGTACATGGAGAGGACACAGACGGCAGCAACGGCGTCATGTTCATCGGCAGCCAACCAGGGGGGGTCGGAACAGAGAAACAACATCGTGTTCATGGGGAGGCAACAGAACGCGACGTGCTCTTCGGGAGCCGACCGACTTGGATGGAATAGCCAAAACCTGGTGTGGCTTACCGCAAAATGGAAGGAAACGGCCTTCTACTAGAGCGCGTACGGTCGAAACAGGGTCCTGTTCATAGGGAAGGGTCTGGCGTACCGCAAAACGGAGGAAATGACCTTCTGCTCGACCGGCTACGATCGAAACGGGATCCTGTTCATCGGGAGGGGTCTGGCGTACTAAAAAACAGAGGAAACAGACTTGTGTTGGAGCGCTACGGTCGAAACGGGGGTCCTGTTAATTGGGAGGTGTGTGGCGTACCGCAAAATGGGACTCCAAGAGCTACTGTTCACCCACCGTCGACTTCCTCCATCCTCCACCTGCACTATTCATCCACCGCATCTTCCTCTGCCTCCAGCGGCTACTGTTCAACCAGCCCTCCACCGACTACTGTTCATCCAGCCCTCCATGGCTCATGTTCATCCACCCCCAATTGACTTGGTTGTGGCGGCATCCTCTCGCGGTCATGTTCATACACCACGGGGTCCTGTTCATCCAACCCCCACCGGGAATGGTTCATCCAACCCTAACTACATACATCTCGACTCGTTCAACCAACCCCCATGTTCACTGTTCATCAAGAGGCAGCAGGTTCGATCGGCATCAGTAAGCAGCAGTAGCGATCGCTCGGATTCAGTTAGCAGCGGTAGCGAAGAAATCGCTCGGGTTCAGTTAACAGCCAAAGGATCGATCGCTCGGGTTCACTAATGTAGCCTAGTGCAATCGCTCGGGTTCAGTAGCGAACGCCTCACTCGGGTTCAGTTAGAGCCCAATGCCTCGCACACACACGCGTACGTATATGAGATAAACGCACAAACCTTCATGCATCCTCGGCCCAAACCACCCACCATAACCGGGAACTCCCCGAAATTTTCCTCGCCCTCACTTCTACCATGATTTTTTCCGTCATGGACGACACAAATAATATCATGCAGGTGTGTCTCCGGCCTGCCAAGGACGAAAAGCCAATTTTCTGTCATGATTTTTCTTCATAGAAATAGGAGCTCACCACATCTATGATGATACCTCGTTTTGTCACAATTATCGTCATAGATGTGTCATAAGCATGATAGAAAAAATTCGTTCGGGCCAACATGTCAAGGATGTGTCCTTTTTTTGTAGTGTATTGAATAAAGCTAGCTATGTGCTACTCTGGTTGTAGTACTTTATAAATTCTGGATCATACGTTATAGTAAATGATGCACTTGTTATTTGATATTCATATGCATGGTGTGTGCTAGCGAGTCACTCTAGGGACTAGCACAGTGAGCACAGAGACATCGAATCTTATTAGGTTCAGGTCTCTATATATGGTATCAGAGCAGTGTGTTGACTGTAGGTTGTGACCCTAGAAAATGGATTATAAAAGCCATAGGAGTGCAAAATTTAATTTTACAACTTTTGTCTACCTAGTAGTCTTCACTCTCATGTTCATATCTTTTGCTAATTATCTCATCTTTCCAATAGTAGATGTCCCTTGTAGATGAATTAGCACCATTGGTGGAGATTCAGTTAGCATACCACCATCTTGTTATAATATTATCGTATTGAGTTTGTGTGCTTTGATTGATCATATGTGCTCTTTTGATGTGATTACTTTATGATAGTTTTGGTGACTTGTGTGAATTGTGTGAATTATGTGAATTTAGTGTTGCTTGTTTTCATTGGAGTTTGTTGGTAGCATGAGCATATGGGTAGTGTTTCCCTTAGACCTATTTTTGTCTATATCTCACCTCTGCATACCCATCAGATGCCGCTAAGGCGTAACTCTAGAGGTAGTGGTTCAGGAGACAACAACAGTAATGACATACCACCGTACATGCAGAAGTTGCTTCAGGGACAAGCCAGTTGAGCCAATTACTTGTTCAGAACCAGAATAACAACAACAACAACAATAATCCACCACCACCCCAGGTTGATGCACTTACTCATTTCTTGAGGTTGAATCCTCAGAGATTTTCTAGCACCCCTGAACCTATTATGGCTGATGATTGGCTTCGCTCAGTTAATAGGAATTTGGAGATAGTTGGTTGCACTGATGCAGAGAGAGTGAGGTTTGCCTCGCATTTGTTAGAAGGACCAGCCACAACATGGTGGGACAATTACTTGGTCACTTATCCTATTGCTACTATTACTTGGGCGCAGTTTCAGGTAGGTTTTTGCGTCACACATGTGTCTTCTGGTGCCATGAGTTTGAAGAAGGAGTTCCACAACTTGCGTCATGGGGGTCACACTGTGAATGCATATGTGGAGGATTTCAATAATCTTGTACAGTATGCCCCTAATGATGTTAACACTTATGCATCTAGACAAGAGAAGTTTCTTGAAGGTCTGGATGATGAGTTAAGTGTTCCGTTGACAGTGGCGACATTCAACAACTGTTAAGAGCTTATTGATAAGGATATTGTACTTGAAGGAAAGCTTCAAGATGTGGAGAACCGTAAGAGGAAGGAAAGCGACACATAGTTCAACTCCACAGCTCAACAGAAGCACCGTAGTTCATCAACATCTTCTGAGTACTATGATTCTGAAGTGGACAGTCATAATGGTCATAACCATGATGGGAATAATCACAACATCAACAAATGGACACAACCACAATGGTCAGAGGAATGGCAACAATGACCACGACCTTTCGACGCCCAGAAAGAAGGATCTAAGCCAGTTACTTTGTTACAGATGCAGGAACCCATGACACTATTCAACAAACTGTCTTTAGCTAAGAAATTGAATTATGACAATGGAAATTCTGGAGAGAAGGAGATTGATCACTTCGAAAGTGGACATGTGAATCACACGAGGGTAGGAAGACCAAATAATGCACTAGACTTTCGTAAGATTCTAACCATGTCTTGTATCATGATCGTTTTACAGTATGGATGCATTGCCATTATTCATATCAACCAAATATTGGAGAAAAGCATGACAACTTTGGAATATCGACCGTATCAACCTTTGCTAGCCAACTCGAATCTCGAGGACGAGATTCTTTCTAAGGGGGGTAGATTTGTAACATCCCAAATTTTCAGATTTGGAATGTTAATTGGATCATTCTTTGTCATCATGCTTTCTATGCATATTTGGAATTTTTGAATATTCAAAACATTATTGCAACTTAAGGCAAATTATTGGAGTGGAGATAACACGACTTTTCCCATATTTTAAAAATGTTCATAATGTCCACAATATTATTTTCAGTTCATCTTTTATGTTTTGCTATTGTCATAATCTCAAAAATATTTTATTGTAGTGTTTTATTGCTGTTTGTGTGGCCTATTGCATACAAACAAATTTTTAAAATTGCATTAGATGAGGAACTAGTGTTCCTGTAGTTTATATGGGTGGTATTATTTTTTATGTGGTTATAGAATTTATTTTAGATTTTATCCTAGTATTTTTATTTTAGTTTTATCTAATGTGGTTTTTGCTTTAAAAAAAGGGGTACGCAGCAGCAGCGCACGATGCACTACCGCACAGTCACGGCCCACCAACCTGCGGCCATGCTAGCTGGAGCTACGCCCTCGCGCGACCGCAACAGCAGGCGGCCCATCTTCCCCACTCAAGCGCAGCCCACACCCGCAGCTCCCTTATTTTTTCCCTTTCTCTTCTATCTATCGCTGACCACTCTGGCCAACGATCTCATCCCCTACCTCCAGCGTGTTCCTCATGGATAGCTAGTCCCAATCAAATCCGTTGAGGATTCGCTCAAATCTGTAGTCTCGTGATACATCTCCGTCGTATCTATAGTTTTTTATTGTTTCATGCCAATATTATTCAACTTTTACATACTTTTGGCAATATTTTATATGATTTATTTGGACTAACTTACTATTCGAGTGCCCAGTGCCACTTCCTATTTGTTGCATGTTTTTGTTTCACAAAAAATCCATATCAAACGAAGTCCAAACGCGATAAAAATTTACGGAGAATTATTTTTGAATATATGTGATTTTTGAGACTTAGAATCAACGCAAACGATGGCCCACAGTGACCATAGGCCACCAGGGCGTGCGAGGGGGTGCTTGGCGCGTCCATGTGTCTTATGCTCACCTCGAACTTTGGTTAGGCCCTTCTTCTGACGCAAGAAAGCTAATTTATGGAAAAAATCATGTTAAAATTTTAGCACAATCGGCGTTACGGATCTCCGAGAATTTAAGGAACGGTGAAGGGCCAGATCTGATGAACGCAAAACAGAAGATAACAGAGAGACATATCCAATCTCGGAGGGGCTCTCGCCCCTCCGCCGTCATGGAGGCCATGGACCAGAGTGGGAACCCTCCTCCCACCTAGGGAGGAGGCCAAGGAAGAAGAAGAAGAAGAAGGAGGGGGGCTCTCTCTCCCTCTCTCCCAGTGGTGTCGGAGTGCCGCCGGGGCTAGGATCGTGATGACGATCTAGATCAACTATCTTGGTACCATCAACACCAACTTTCTCCCCTCTATGCAGCGGTGTAACCTCTCTATTCCCTTTGCAATTCTCTACTTAAACGTGGTGCTCAACTCCATATAGTATTTCCCAATGATATTTGGCTATCCTACGATGTTTGAGTAGATCTGTTTTGTCCTATGGCATAATCGTGATCTTGGTTGGTATGATTGTATACTTTATTTTGGTGCTGTCCTACGGTGCCCTCCATTCTCGCGCAAATGTGAGGGGCCCCCGCTGTAGGGTGTTGCAATATGTTCATGGTTCGCTTATGGTGGGTTGCTAGAGTGACAAAAGCTTAAACCCGAGTAAGGGGGTATGACGTATGAGAATATAGAGGACTTGATACTTAATGCCATGGTTGGGTTTCATGACCTTAATGATCTCTAGTAGTTGCGGATGCTTGCTAGAGTTCCAATCATAAGTGCATATGATCCAAGTACGGAAAGTGTGTTACCTCATGGATCTCCCTCATAATAAAATTGCAAGTATGATTACCGGTACTTGTTATCGATTGCCTAGGAACTAATCATTCTCTTGTGCTACAAAAAGCTTGCTACTACACTACTTTTATTGTCTTGCAACTTATTTTAAGTTTTATTCTTGCTAAGTACTTCTAGTTTTATTCTTGTTCTAGATAAAAGCAAATGTTAAGTGTGCATAGAGTTGTATCGGTGGTCAATAGAACTTGAGGGAATATTTTTTCTACCTTTAGCTCCTTATTGGGTTCGACACTCTTACTTATCAAAAAGGCTACAAACGGTCCTCTACACTTGTGGGTTATCAAGACCTTTTTCTGGCGCCGTTGGCGGGGAGCAATAGCGTGAAGTGAATATTCTCGTGTGTGCTTGTTTGCTTTATCACTAAGTAGTTTTTATTTCATGTTCTAAGTTGTTATCTATCTTTAGTTATGGATATGGAACATGAAATGCCAAAAAGAATTAGGTGTACTTTCTACTCATGGAGATAGGGAACCTACTAAAACCCTCGACGCTTGTTATGTTAAAAATATTATGCACTACTTTGATAATCCTGATGAAATCCCATTCAACATGATAATGGGAGTAACGTTGGATCAACGTGAATACTTTGGGGATTTTTGCTTGACACAAAAAGGGAAACTTTTATGGGATCAAATTCATCTGTTGCATTGGTATGCTTGGAGTCTATGCTTGGAACATGATTTTACTTGTTGCTCTAGGATGAAGGCCCCACACCTTCCCTTTTCATCTGAATTTAATGATAATGAAACCGTAGCTTCTTATGCTAAAGGTGTATAAGATTATTATGTGTGGAACGAATAGAAGACTTTGTTGCTTTTAAGGGTGCTTACGTAATTGAATCTATGTTTGAAAAGTTTGATTATGAGGATGATTCAAGTTATTGAAGGAAATATGCCCTAGATGCAATAATAAAGTTGTTATTTATATTTCCTTATATCATGATAAATGTTTATTATTCATGCTAGAATTTTATTAACCGGAAACTTCGTACATGTGTGAATACATAGACAAAACCGAGTCTCCCTAGTATGCCTCTACTAGACTAGCTCATTGATCAAAGATGGTTATGTTTCCTATCCATAGACATGAGTTGTCATTTGATCAGCAGGATCACATCATTAGGAGAATGATGTGATGGACAAGACCCATCTGTTAGCTTAGCACTATGATCGTTTAGTTATACTGCTATTGCTTTCTTCATGACTTATACATGTTCCTATGACTATGAGATTATGCAACTCCCGGATACCGGAGGAACACCTTGTGTGCTATCAAACATCACAACGTAATTGGGTGATTATAAAGATGCTCTACAGGTGTCTCCGAAAGTGTTTGTGGTGTTGGCATAGTTCAAGAATAGGATTTGTCACTCCGAGTGTCGGAGAGGTATCTCTGGGCCCTCTCGGCAATGCACATCATAATAAGCCTTGCAAGCAAATGACTAATGAGTTAGTCACGAGATGATGTATTACAGAATGAGTAGAGAGACTTTCCGGTAACGAGATTGAACTAGGTATCGAGATACCGACGATCGAATCTCGGGCAAGTAACATACCGATGACAAAGGGAACAACGTATGTTGTTATGAGGTTTGACCGATAAAGATCTTCGAAGAATATGTAGGACTAATATGAGCATCCAGGTTCCTCTATTGGTTATTGATTGGAGATGAGTCTCGGTCATGTCTACATAGTTCTCGAACCCGTAGGGTCCGCACGCTTAACGTTTGATGACGATCGGTATTATGAGTTTATGAGTTTTTATGTACCGAAGGTAGTTCGGAGTCCTAGATAAGATTGTAGACATGACAAGGAGCCTCGGAATGTCCGAGACGTAAAGATTGGTATATTGGACAATTATATTCGTGTTGGGGAACGTAGCAGAATTCAAAAAATTTCTACGCTTTCACCAAGATCCAACTAAGGAGACATCTAGCAACGAGCAAGTTAGAGTGCATCTACATACCGTTATGTAGATCGCGAGCGGAAGCTTTGGAAGAAGCGAGGATGAAGTGGTCGTACTCTTCTCGTTCTTCGTCACCGATGATCTAGCGCCGAACGGACGGCACCTCCGTGTTCAACACACGTCCGGTACAGCAACATCACCTCCTTCTTGATCCAGCAAGGGGGGAGGAGAGGTCGCCGGAGATCCAGCAGCAGGACGGTGTGGTGGTGGATGCAGTGGAGAATCCTGCAGGGCTACGCCGGTGCCCTGCGGAGGGAGATGGAGGTGTGACGGGAGGGGGAGAGGCGCCAGGGGCAAGGGTGCGGCTGCCCTCTCCCCCCACATATATATAGGGGGCCAGGAGGGGTGCGCCGGCCCTGCAGATCCCATCTGCAGGGTGGGGCGGCGGCCAGGGGGGATTCTTGCCCCCCAAGGCAAGGTGGCGCCCCCTCCCCCCTAGGGTTTCAACCCTAGGCGCATGGGGAGGAGGGCCCATGTGGTGCGCCAGCCCACCAGGGCTGGCCACTTCCCCCTTGCGGCCTAGGGGCTCCACCGGGATGGGTGGCCCCACCCGGTGGACCCCCGGGACCCCTCTTGTGGTCCCGGGACACTTCCGGTGACCCCCGGAGATCACCCGATGGCCGAAACTGGACTTCCTATATATCATTCTTTACCTCCGGACCATTCCGGAACTCCTCATGACGTCCGGGATCTCATCCGGGACTCCGAACAACTTTCGGGTTTCCACATTCATGTATCTCTACGACCCTAGAGTTACCGAACCTTAAGTGTGTAGACCCTACGGGTTCGGGAGACACGTAGACATGACCAAGACCACTCTCCGGTCAATAACCAACAGCGGGATCTGGATACCCATGTTGGTTCCCATGTGTTCCTCGATGATCTTCATCGGATGAACCACTGTGTCAAGGATTCACTCAATCCCGTATGTTATTCCCTTTGTCCATCGGTACGGTACTTGCCCGAGATTCGATCGTCGGTATTCCCGATACCTTGTTCAATCTCGTCATGGTAAGTCCCTTTACTCGATCTGTAATCCATCATCCCGTGACTAACTCCTTAGTCACTTTGAGCTCATTATGATGATGTCTTACCGAGTGGGCCCAGAGGTACCTCTCCGTCATACGGAGTGACAACATCCCAGTCTCGGTTCGTACCAACTCAACAGACACTTTCGGTGATACCCGATGCGTACCTTTATAGCCACCCAGTTACGTTGTGACGTTTGGCACACCCAAAGTATTCCTACGGCATCCGGGAGTTGTACAACCTCATGGTCTAAGAAATAAATACTTGACACCGAAAAGCTTATGCATTACGAACTATACGATCTCGTGCTATGCTCAGGATTGGGTCTTGTCCATCACATCATTCTCCTAATGATGTGATCCCGTTATCACTGACATCCTATGTCCATGATCAGGAAACCGTGACCATCTGTTGATCAACGAGCTGGTAACTAGAGGCCTACCAGGGACTCATTATGGTCTATGTATTCACACATGTATCACTGTTTCCGTACAATACAATTCAAGCATGAATAACAGACAATTATCATGAATAAGGAAATATAATAATACTTTTATTATTGCCTCTAGGGCATATTTCCAACAGTCTCCCACTTGCACTAGAGTCAATAATCTAGTTACATTGTGATGAATCGAACACCCATAGAGTTCTGGTGTTGATCATGTTTTGCCCGTGGAAGAGGTTTAGTCAACGGGTCTGCGACATTCAGATCCGTATGCACTTTACAAATATCTATATCTCCATCTTGAACATAATTCCGGATGGAGTTGAAACGGCGCTTGATGTGCTTGGTCTTCTTGTGAAACCTGGGCTCCTTGGTAATAGCAATAGCACCAGTGTTGTCACAGAAGAGAGTCATCGGGCTTGACGCACTTGGAATGACTCCTAGGTCGGTGATGAACTCCTTCATTCGGACTCCTTCCTGCGCTGCTTCGGAAGCAGCTATGTACTCCGCTTCACATGTAGATGCCGCCACGACGCTTTGCTTTTAACTGCACCAGCTGACTGCCCCTCCGTTCAAAATATACACGTATCCGGTTTGAGACTTAGAGTCATCCAGATCTGTGTCGAAGCTAGCATCGACGTAACCCTTTACGACGAGCTCTTCGTCACCTCCATAAACGAGAAACATATCCTTAGTCCTTTTCAGGTACTTCAGGATGTTCTTGACTGCTGTCCAGTGTTCCACACCGGGATCACTTTGGTACCTCCCTACCAAACTTATGGCAAGGTTCACATTAGGTCTGGTACACAGCATGGCATACATGATAGAACCTATGGCCGAGGCATAGGGAATGACACTCATCTTTTCTCTCTTTTCTGCCGTGGTCGGCGGCTGAGCCTTGCTCAATCTCATACCTTGCAAAACAGGCAAGAACCCTTTCTTGGACTGATCCATATTGAACTTCTTCAATATCTTGTCAAGGTATGTACTTTGTGAAAGACCAATGAGGCGTCTTGATCTATCTCTATAGATTTTGATACCTAATATGTAAGCAGCTTCTCCAAGGTCCTTCATTGAAAAACTCTTATTCAAGTAGGCCTTTACATTTTCCAAGAATTTTATATCATTTCCCATCAGCAATATGTCATCCATATATAATATGAGAAATGCCACAGAGCTCCCACTCACTTTCTTGTAGATACAAGCTTCTCCATAAGTCTGTATAAAGCCAAACGCTTCGATCACATCATTAAAGCGAATATTCCAACTCCGAGATGCTTGCACCAGCCCGTAAATCGAGCGCTGGAGCTTGCATACCTTGTTAGCGTTCTCTGGATCGACAAAACCTTCCGGCTGCATCATATACAACTCTTCCTTGAGGAAGCCATTAAGGAATGCTGTTTTGACGTCCATTTGCCATATCTCATAATCATAGAATGCGGCAATAGCTAACATGATTCTGACTGACTTCAGCATCGCTACGGGAGAGAAAGTCTCGTCGTAGTCAATCCCTTGAACTTGTCGATAACCCTTAGTGACAAGCCGAGCCTTATAGATGGTCACATTACCATCCGCGTCTGTCTTCTTCTTAAATATCCATTTGTTTTCTATGGCGTGCCTGTCATCAGGCAAGTCCACCAAAGTCCATACTTTGTTTTCATACATGGATTCTATCTCGGATTTCATGGCTCCAAGCCATTTATTGGAATCCGGGCCCGCCATTGCTTCTTCATAGTTCGAAGGTTCACCGTTGTCTAATAACATGATTTCCAGGACAGGGTTGCCGTACCACTCTGGTGCGGAACGTGCCCTTGTGGACCTTCGAAGTTCAGTAGTAATTTGATCTGTTTCTTCATGATCATTATCATCAACCTCCTCCCTTGTCGGTGCAGGCACCTCAGGAACAATTTCCCGCGCTGCGCTACTTTCAGGAGGGGTGACTGTCACCTCATCAAGTTCTACTTTCCTCCCACTCACTTCTTTCGAGAGAAACTCTTTCTCCAGAAAGCATCCATTCTTGGCAACAAACACTTTGCCTTCGGATCTGTGGTAGAAGGTGTACCCAACCGTTTCCTTTGGGTATCCTATGAATACGCATTTTTCCGATTTGGGTTCGAGCTTTTCAGGTTGAAGTTTCTTGACATAAGCATCGCAACCCCAAACTTTTAGAAACGACAGCTTCGGTTTCTTGCCAAACCAAAGTTCATACGGAGTCGTCTCAACGGATTTCGACGGAGCCCTATTTAAAGTGAATGCGGCAGTCTCTAAAGCATAACCCCAAAAAGATAGCGGTAAATCGGTGAGGGACATCATAGATCGCACCATGTCCAACAGAGTACGATTTTGACGTTCGGACACACCGTTACGTTGAGGTGTTCCGGGCGGTGTCAATTGTGAAACAATTCCATAGTTCCTAAGGTGCGTGCCAAATTGATGACTTAAATATTCACCCCCACGATCTGATCGTAAGAACTTTATTTTTCTGTCACGTTGATTCTCAACCTCATTCTGAAATTCCTTGAACTTTTCAAAGGTCTCAGACTTGTGTTTCATCAAATAGATATACCCGTATCTACTCAAGTCATCTGTGAGGGTGAGAACATAACGATAGCCTCCGCGAGCCTCAACACTCATTGGACCGCACACATCGGTATGTATGATTTCCAACAAGTTGGTTGCTCGCTCGATTGTTTCGGAGAACGGAGTCTTGGTCATCTTGCCCAAGAGGCATGGTTCGCACGTGTCAAATGATTCATAATCAAGAGACTCTAGAAGTCCATCTGAATGGAGCTTCTTTATACGTTTGACACCAATATGACCAAGGCGGCAATGCCACAAGTAAGTGGGACTATCATTATCAACTTTACATCTTTTGGCATCTACACTATGAACATGTGTATCATCACGTTCGAGATTCATCAAAAATAAACCATTGACCAGCGGGGCATGACCATAAAACATATCTCTCAAATAAATAGAACAACCATTATTCTTCGATTTGAAAGAGTAGCCATCTCGCATAAGACGAGATCCAGATACAATGTTCATGCTCAAAGCTGGTACTAAATAACAATTATTAAGGTTTAAAACTAATCCCGAGGGTAGATGTAGAGGTAGCGTGCCGACGGCGATCACATCGACCTTGGAACCATTCCCGACGCGCATCGTCACCTCATCCTTCGCCAGTCTTTGCTTATTCCGCAGTTCTTGTTTTGAGTTACAAATGTGAGCAACCGCACCGGTATCAAATACCCAGGAGCTACTACGAGCGCTGGTAAGGTACACATCAATAACATGTATATCACATATACCTTTGACGTTGCCGGCCTTCTTGTCTGCTAAGTATTTGGGGCAGTTCCGCTTCCAGTGACACGTTCCCTTGCAATAAAAGCACTCTGTCTCAGGCTTGGGTCCATGTTTTGGCTTCTTCCCAGAAACAGGCTTACCGGGCGCGACAACTCCCTTGCCGTCCTTCTTGAAGTTCTTCTTACCCTTGCCTTTCTTGAACTTAGTGGTTTTATTGACCATCAACACTTGATGTTCTTTCTTGATATCCACCTCCGCTGATTTCAGCATCGAATACACCTCGGGAATGGACTTCTCCATCCCCTGCATATTGAAGTTTAACACGAAGCTCTTGAAGCTTGGTGGGAGCGACTGGAGGATTCTGTCAACGACCGCTTCATCTGGGAGATACATTCCCAGCTGAGACAAGCGGTTGTGCAATCCAGAAATCTTGAGGATGTGCTCACTGATAGAACTATTCTCCTCCATCTTACAGCTGTAGAATGCGTCGGAGACATCATATCTCTCGACTCGGGCATGAGCTTGGAAAACCATTTTCAGCACTTCGAACATCTCATATGCTCCGTGGTTCTCAAAACGTTTTTGGAGCCCCGACTCTAAGCTGTAAAGCATGCCGCACTGAACTAGGGAGTAATCATCATTACGCGACTGCCAGACGTTCAAAACGTCTTGGGTCGCATCGGGACCGGGTGCATCACCTAACGGTGCTTCAAGGATATATGATCTCTTGGCAGCTATGAGATAATCCTTAGGTTACGGACCCAATCCGTATAGTTGCTACCATCGTCTTTCTGCTTGGTTTTCTCTAGGAACGCATTGAAGTTGAGGGAAACTTGAGCGTGGGCCATTTGATCTACAAGAGATATTGTAAAGAATTTAGACTAAGTTCATGATAATTAAGTTCATCTTAATCAAATTTTAATGAACTCCCACTCAGAATGACATCTCTCTAGTCATCTAAGTGATACACGATCGGAATCGACTAGCCCGTGTCCGATCATCACGTGAGACGGACTAGTCATCAACGATGAACATCTTCATGTTGATCGTATCTTCTATACGACTCGTGTTCGACCTTTCGGTATTCCGTGTTCCGAGGCCATGTCTGTACATGCTAGGCTCATCAAGTAAACCCTAAGTGTATTGCTTGTGTAAATCTGTCTTACACCCGTTGTATGCGAACGTTAGAACCTATCACACCCGATCATCACGTGGTGCTTCGGAACAACGATCCTTAGCAACGGTGCACAGTTAGGGGGAACACAATTCTTGAAATTTTAGTGAGAGATCATCTTATTTACTACCGTCGTTCTAAGTAAACAAGATGCATACACATGATAAACATCACATGCAATCAATTAAAGTGACATGATATGGCCAATATCATCTTGCTCCTTGGATCTCCATCTTCGGGGCACCATGATCATCTTGTCACCGGCTTGACACCATGATCTTCATCATCATGATCTCCATCATCGTGTCTTGAAGAAGTCGTCACGCCAACTATTACTTCTACTACTATGGCTAACGTTTAACAATAAAGTAAAGTAATTACATAGCGTTTATTCAGTGACACGCAGGTCATACAATAATTAAGACAACTCCTATGGCTCCTGCCAGTTGTCAAGTTCATCGACATGCAAGTCGTGATTCCCTATTACAAGAACATGATCAATCTCATACATCACATATATCATTCATCACATCTTCTTTTGGCCATACCACGTCACATAGCACATGCTGCAAAAACAAGTTAGACGTCCTCTAATTGTTGTTGCAAGTTTTTACGTGGCTTCTATAGGTTTTCTAGCAAGAACGTTTCTTACCTACGCCAAAACCACAACGTGATTTGTCAATTTCTATTTACCCTTCATAAGGACCCTGTTCATCGAATCCGATCCGACTAAAGTAGGAGAGACAGACACCCGCCAGCCACCTTATGCAACTAGTGCATGTCTGTCGGTGGAACTAGTCTCACGTAAGCATACGTGTAAGGTTGGTCCGGGCCGCTTCATCCCACAATACCGCCGAATCAAGATTAGACTAGTAACGGTAAGAAAATTGAGCAAACTCAAACGCCCACAACTGCTTTGTGTTCTACTCGTGCAAGATGCTACCCATAAGACCTAGCTCAGATGCCACTGTTGGGGAACGTAGCAGAATTAAAAAAAATTCTACGCTTTCACCAAGATCCAACTAAGGAGACATCTAGCAAGGAGCAAGTTAGAGTGCATCTACATACCGTTATATAGATCGCGAGCGGAAGCTTTTGAAGAAGCGAGGATGAAGTAGTCGTACTCTTCTCGTTCTTCGTCACCGATGATCTAGCGCCGAACGTACGACACCTCCGTGTTCAACACACATCCGGTACAGCAACGTCACCTCCTTCTTGATCCAGCAAGGGGGGAGGAGAGGTCGTCGGAGATCCAGCAGCACGACGGCGTGGTGGTGGATGCAGTGGAGAATCCTGTAGGGCTACGCCGGTGCCCTGCGGAGGGAGATGGAGGTGTGACGGGAGGGGGAGAGGCGCCAGGGGCAAGGGTGCGGCTGACCTCTCCCCCCCCACATATATATAGGGGGCCAGGGGGGTGCGCCGGCCCTGCAGATCCCATCTGCAGGGTGGGGCGGCGGCCAGGGGGGATTCTTGCCCCCCAAGGCAAGGTGGCGCCCCCTCCCCCCTAGGGTTTCAACCCTAGGCGCATGGGAAGGAGGGCCCATGTGGTGCGCCAGCCCACCAGGGCTGCCACTTCCCCCTTCCGGCCTAGGGGCTCCACCGGGGTGGGTGGCCCCACCCGGTGGACCCCCGGGACCCCTCCGGTGGTCCCGAGACACTCCCGGTGACCCCCGGAGATCACCCGATGGCCGAAACTGGACTTCCTATATATCATTCTTTACCTCCGGACCATTCCGGAACTCCTCGTGACGTCCGGGATCTCATCCGGGACTCCTAACAACTTTCAGGTTTCCACGTGCATGTATCTCTACGACCCTAGCGTTACCGAACCTTAAGTGTGTGGACCCTACGGATTCGGGAGACATGTAGACATGACCGAGACCACTCTCCGGTCAATAACCAACAGCGGGATCTGGATACCCATGTTGGTTCCCACGTGTTCCTCGATGATCTTCATTGGATGAACCACTGTGTCAAGGATTCACTCAATCCCGTATGTTATTCCCTTTGTCCATCGGTACGGTACTTGCCCGAGATTCGATCGTCGGTATTCCCGATACCTTGTTCAATCTCGTCATGGCAAGTCTCTTTACTCGATCCATAATCCATCATCCCGTGACTAACCCCTTAGTCACTTTGAGCTCATTATGATGATGTCTTACCGAGTGGGCCCAGAGGTACCTCTCCGTCATACGGAGTGACAACATACCAGTCTCGGTTCATACCAACTCAACAGACACTTTCGGTGATACCCGATGCTATCTTTATAGCCACCTAGTTATGTTGTGACATTTCGCACACCCAAAGTATTCCTACAGCATCCGGGAGTTGTACAACCTCATGGTCTAAGAAATAAATACTTGACACCGAAAATCTTATGCATTACGAACTATACGATCTCGTGCTATGATCAGGATTGGGTCTTGTCCATCACATCATTCTCCTAATGATGTGATCCCGTTATCACTGACATCCTATGTCCATGGTCAGGAAACCGTGACCATCTGTTGATCAACGAGCTGGTAACTAGAGGCCTACCAGGGACTCATTGTGGTCTATGTATTCACACATGTATCGCTGTTTCCGTACAATACAATTCAAGCATGAATAACAGACAATTATCATGAATAAGGAAATATAATAATACTTTTATTATTGTAGGGCATATTTCCAACAATTCGGACACCGGAAGTGTTACCGGAAGGTTTCGGATAAAACTGGAGTGCCG
>LR738715.1:824242678-824294474 GCA_902687465.1 Secale cereale
GGGGGGGGGGGGGGGGGGGGGGGTTACCGGAACCCCCCTAGGAAGTATTGGGCCCTACTAGGCTTTACGGGAGAGAGAGGACATCAGCCAGGAGGTGGCGCACCCCCTTCCAAAGGGGAGTCCGAATAGGACTAGGGGAGGGGGCGCGGCCCCCTCTTTCCCTCTCTATCTCTCTCTCTTTCCTTCTCCCTCTCTCCTTCTTGGTGGACTCCTACTAGGAATAGGATTGGAATCCTATTCCTAGTAGGATTGCCTCTCTAGGGCGCACCATAGGGGGCCGGACGGCCTTCCCCCTTGCTCCTTTATATACGGGGGCAGGGGGGCACCCAAAGACACACAAGTTGATCTATTGATCTGTCCCAACCGTGTGCAGTGCCCCCCTCCACAGAAACACGCCTCAGTCATATTGTTCAGCGCTTAGGCGAAGCCCTGCGACGGTAACTTCATCATCTCCGTCACCACGCCGTTGTGCTGACGAAACTCTCCTGCGAGGTTCTACTAGATCAAGATCTCATGGGACGTCATCAAGCTGAACGTGTGATGAACGCGGTGGTGCCGTGCGTTCGGTACTTGATCGGTTGGATCGCGAAGAAGTTCGACTACATCAACCGCGTCACTAGACGCTTCCGCTTTAGGTCTACAAGGGTACGTAGACACACTCTCCCCTCTCGTTGCTATGCATCTGATAGATAGATCTTGCGTGATCGTCGGGATTTTTTGAAATACTACGTTCCCCAACAGTGGTATCAGAGCCAGGTCTATGCATAGATGATATGCACGAGTAGAACACAATGAGTTGTGGGCGATAATAGTCATACTGCTTACCAGCATTTCATACTTTGGTTCGGCGGTATTGTGAGATGAAACAGCCCGGACCGACATTACATGTACGCTTATGCGAGAATGGTTTCACCGTTATGAGCACTCGTTGTTTAAAGGTGACTGCCGGGTGTTTGTCTCTCTCACTTTAGAGGAATCGAGTGTGGCTACGCCCGGTCCTTGTGAAGGTTAAAACAACACATACTTGACGAAAAATCGTTGTGGTTTTGTATGCGTAGGTAAGAACGGTTCTTGCTATAAGCCCGTAGCAGCCACGTAAAACTTGCAACAACAAAGTAGAGGACGTCTAACTTGTTTTTGTAGGGCATGTTGTGATGTGATATGGTCAAGACATGATGAGTTATACGTTATTGTATGAGATGATCATGTTTTGTAAAGTTATCGGCAACTGGTAGGAGCCCTATGGTTGTCGCTTTATTGTAAGAAATACAGTCGCCATGTAATTGCTTTACTTTATCACTAAGCGGTAGCAATAGTCGTGGAAGCAATAGTTGGCGAGACGACAATGATGCTACCATGGAGATCAAGGTGTCGCACCGGTGACGATGGTAATCATGACGGTGCCTTGGAGATGGAGATCAAAAGCACAAGGTGATGATGGCCATATCATGTCACATATTTGAATTGCATGTGATGTTTATCTTATTATGCTTCTTATTTTGCTTAGTACGATGGTAGCATTATAAGATGACCTCTTACAAAATTTCAAGATGTAAGTGTTTGCTCTAAGTATGCACCGTTGCGAAAGTTCATCGTGCCGAGACACCACGTGATGATCGGGTGTGATAAGCTCTACGTTCACATACAACGGGTGTAAGCCAGTTTTGCACACGCAGAATACTTGGGTTAAACTTTACGAGCCTAGCATATGCAGATGTGGCCTCGGAACATTGGAGACCGAAAGGTCGAGCATGAATCATATACTAGATATGATCAACATAACATGTTCACCATTGAAAACTACTCCATCTCACGTGATGATCGGACATGGTTTAGTTGATTTGGATAACGTGGTCATTTAGATGACTAGAGGGATGTCTATCTAAGTGGGAGTTCTTTAAGTAATATGATTAATTGAACTTTAATTTATCATGAACTTAGTCATGGTAGTTTTTGCATATCTATGTTGTTGTAGATCTATGGCCCGTGCTACCGTTCCTTTGAATTTTAATGCATTCATAGAGAAAGCAAAGTTGAAAGATGATGGTAGCAATTACACGGACTGGGTCCGTAACTTGAGGATTATCATCATTGCTACACAGAAGAATTATGTCCTTGAAGCACCGCTGGGTGACAAGCCTGCTGCAGGAGCAACCCCGGACGTTATGAACGTTTGGCATGCTCGTTCTGATGACTACACGATAGTTCAGTGTGCCATGCTTTACGGCTTAGAACCGGGACTTCAACGTCTTGGAGCATATGAGATGTTCCCTGAGTTGAAGTTAATATTTCAAGCAAATTCCCGGATTGAGAAATATGAGATTTCCAATAAGTTCCATAGCTGCAAGATGGAGGAGAATAGTTCTATCTGTGAACACTTGCTCAGAATGTCTGGTTACTACAATCATATGACTCAACTTGGTTGCAAAGTTGATGAAGATAGTGTTATTGATAGAGTTCTTCAATCAGTGCCACCAAGCTATAAAGGCTTCGTGATTAACTATAATATGCAAGGGATGCAAAAGACAATTCCCGAGCTCTTCGCTATGCTCAAGGCTGCGGAGGTAGAAATCAAAAAGGAGCATCAAGTGTTGATGGTTAACAAGACCACTAGTTTCAAGAAAAAGGGCAAGGGAAAGAAGGAGGACTTCAAGAAGAATAGCAAGACAGTTGCTACTCCCGCGAAGAAACCAAAGTCTGGAGCCAAGCCTGAAACTGAGTGCTTCTACTGGAAAGGGACTGGACACTGGAAGCGGCACTGCCCCAAGTATTTGGCGGATAAGAAGGATGGCAAGGTGAACAAAGGTATATGTGATATACATGTTATTGATGTGTACCTTACTAATGCTCGTAGTAGTACCTGGGTATTTGATACCGGTTCGGTTGCTAATATTTGTAACTCGAAACAGGGACTACAGATTAAACGAAGATTGGCTAAGGATGAGGTGACGATGCGCGTGGGAAATGGTTCCAAAGTCGATGTGATCGCCGTCGGCACGCTACCTCTACATCTACCTTCGGGATTAGTTTTAGACCTAAATAATTGTTATTTGGTGCCAGCGTTAAGCATGAACATTATACCTGGATCTTGTTTATTGCGAGACGGTTATTCATTTAAATCAGAGAATAATGGTTGTTCTATTTATATGAGTAATATCTTTTATGGTCATGCATCTTTGAAGAGTGGTCTATTCTTGTTGGATCTCGATTGTAGTGAGACACATATTCATAATATTGAAACCAAAAGATGCAAGGTTAATAATGTTAGTGCAACTTATTTGTGGCACTGCCGTTTAGGTCATATTGGTGTAAAGCGCATGAAGAAACTCCATAGTGATGTACTTTTGGAATCACTTGATTATGATTCACTTGGCGCTTGCGAACCATGCCTCATGGGCAAGATGACTAAAACTCCGTTCTCCGGAACAATGGAGCGAGCAACAGATTTGTTGGAAATCATACATACTGATGTATGTGGACCAATGAGTGTTGAGGCTCGCGGCGGGTATCGCTATTTTCTGACCTTCACTGATGATTTAAGCAGATATGGGTATATCTACTTGATGAAGCACAAGTCTGAAACATTTGAAAAGTTCAAAGAATTTCAGAGTGAAGTAGAGAATCATCGTAACAAGAAAATAAAGTTTCTACAATCTGATAGTGAAGGTGAATATTTGAGTTACGAGTTTGGTCTTCATTTGAAACAATGTGGAATAGTTTCACAACTAACGCCACCCGGAACACCACAACGTAATGGTGTGTCCGAACGTCGTAACCGTACTTTATTAGATATGGTGCGGTCTATGATGTCTCTTACCGATTTACCACTATCATTTTGGGCTTATGCTTTAGAGACAGCTGCATTCGCGTGAAATAGGGCACCATCTAAATCCGTTGAGACGACGCCTTATGAACTGTAGTTTGGCAAGAAACCAAAGTTGTCGTTTCTTAAAGTTTGGGGCTGCGATGCTTATGTGAAAAAGCTTCAACCTGATAAGCTCGAACCCAAGTCGGAGAAATGCGTCTTCATAGGATACCCAAAAGAGACTGTTGGGTACACCTTCTATCACAGATCCGAAGGCAAGCTAAGAATGGATCCTTTCTAGAGAAGGAGTTTCTCTCGAAAGAAGTGAGTTGGAGGAAAGTGGAACTTGATGAGGTAATTGTACCTTCTCCCGAATTGGAAACTAGTACATCACATAAACTAGTTCCAGTGATTCCTACACCAATCAGTGAGGAAGCTAATGATGATGATCATGAAAATTCAGATCAAGTTTCTGCTGAACTTCGTAGATCAACCAGAATACGTTCCGCACCTGAGTGGTACGGCAACCCAGTTCTGGAAGTCATGTTACTAGACCATGATGAACCTACGAACTATGAGGAAGCGATTATGAGCCCAGATTCCGCAAAATGGCTTGAGGCCATGAGATCTGAGATGGGATCCATGTATGAGAACAAAGTGTGGACTTTGGTTGAATTGCCCGATGATCGGCAAGCCATCGAAAATAAATGGATCTTGAAGAGGAAGACCGACGCTGACGGTAATGTTACTGTTTACAAAGCTCGACTTGTTGCGAAAGATTTTCGACCAGTTCTTGGAGTTGACTACTGCTACTTCTCGAGCTTGCGTTGTATTCCCTCGAAGAGGAAAGGGAGGTGCAGCACAGTAGCGTAAGTATTTCCCTCAGTTTTTGAGAACCAAGGTATCAATCCAGTAAGAGACCACGCGCGAGTCCCCCGCACCTGCACAAACAAATAAGAACTTCGCAGCCAATGCGATAAGGGGTTGTCAATCCCTTTACACTTACGAAAGTGAGATCCGGTAGAGATGATAGTTTATATTTTTGGTATTTTTGTTTATAAGAACGGAAAGTAAAAGCCGTAAAAGTAAAGTAGATGTAGATTAATATGATGAGAATAGACCCGGGGGCCATAGTGTTTTCTAGTGGCTTCTCTCATGATAGTGATATTCTATGGCGGGTAAACAAATTACCGTCGAGCAATTGATAGAAAAGCGAATAATTACGAGACTATCTAGGTGTCGGTGTACTAAGATAGGGGTACCTTAGTACCCCAACTTGTGCACGGGCAGTAGCAGCTTCCCGCGGCGGGGCTTACCACGTGCTCGCCGGAAACCTTTCTGGTCCCTGTGAAGCCATTCAAGAACAAAGTATACAAGTCAGAAGATCAAGGCCCCGGCAAGAGGAGCTTGCCGGGAAGGCTGCACCAGGCTCAAGGTTGACATTTTAGCACAAGACCCTGGCAAGAGGAACTTGCCAGGAAGGCCAAGGAACACATGTCTCAAGAGATGCCTCTGCGCGTCATGCGCCCCGGCAGAGCCCGGGGAGCGACAAGCTTCCGGGCCCGGCAATATCACGACCCCGACAAGGTGCTTGCCGGGGGAGACCTACGCTGTGTGCCCGCGCTCCAGCTCATCTGCCCACGCGTCGCCCTGGGGCCCTTCCAGGGATGCGTGGCGGACGACTGTGCAGCCTGGGGCACACGGTGGCAAGCCACGGTGACGAGGCTACCGCCGTGGAGAACGGAGAAGCATGGACGGACACTTTTGGGGTCGACGGTGACGGGCATTTAATGCCCTTGTCCTCCACTGTCAAGGTTAGGTGAAGACCACTGTTCATCCACTGTTCACGCACTATTCCCACACTGTTACAACTACCACCAAAATTACACTTTTACCCTCCTCTACGTTGACACCTGTCGGTGACCCCTTGAGCTATAAAAGGAGGCCCATCCGCAACGTAGAAAGGGTTCGAAACCTAGACAACTCTCTCGCTCGGTGTAGCTAGTACTGTAGCTCTTCAAGCTCCCGAGCTCAAGAACTCAATACAACCTAAGGCAGGAGTAGGGTTTTACGCGTCCGCGCGGCCCGAACCTGGGTAAACTGCCCGCGTGCGCTCCTCGATCTGCTCTCCGTGCTCCCTCCGCTCCCTTACCGCAACGTAGAAGGGGCTCTGGTCCCATAGGTGCTCGTGGGAGGACAGTTTCCCCCGACATCTTTGGCGCGCCAGGTAGGGGTGCGTCGAGGTTGTGCGAACCTGATCCGGCGCTCACGCGGGCGCATCCTTCATCAACCTCTCCAGCTTCATCAACTTCATCAGCAACATCAACATGCCTCCGAAGAAGAAGGCTTCGGAGGTCGGAGGCCCGTCTGCGTCGATTCCACCGCCACCAGAACCAACGGTTGGTGGAGGAGACGCCGGCGGAAGGGTGGTCGCCGGCGAGGAAACTCACGGCGCCACCAAATCCAAGGACAAGACGGACGACCGGGCAAATTCCAAAGCCTCGGTGTCCGTGGACGCGCCACGTCTCTCTCAAGAGGTGCAGGGCCAGCAGCGCCGTGGTACAGGAGGTACCATACGCTTGCTGGGACAAGGACCAACCGGAGGATCGCAGGATGCTCAAGGCCACCATCCTGGTACGAGCAAGGCGCGATCGCCGGGGCGAGAAACTGCTCCTTCTAACCCTGTTAGAAGTCCGAGCATATCTCGCTCCTCGCACCGCTCGCCGCCGCTCCCCTCCTCTCCAGCAGAAGCTCTAGCAAGAGCACAACTGCTCCTCGATTTCCCTCCAGCGGCAGACAAAGCCGAAGACTGGAGGGCGACGATCCAGAGCCTCATCGCCTTCGCCAACAACGACACGCCGCAGCAGCCGGCGACATCACGGCCGCGACAAGTCGGCTAAGCAAAGGCCGATGGCGACAAGACCGCCGGGGGTGCAACCACCGTGCACTCCCCGCCGTGGAAGCAGAAGACACCACCCCGCCGGATTAACGTCGACGACGACTCCGCGGCATCGTCGGATCCGCGGGCTCGTCATGACCAGCGTCAGGTCCTCGACGACAGGCGGCAAGAAGACGCTCGGACGCGCATCGAGCGCCAACGAGAAGCCCGACGACAATCAGATCAGCGCGCTGGGACCGCCGTCGACACGCACGCGCCCGGTGAACCAGGCGACTTGCCGTACGCGGCAGGTTGCCCTGCGTTCACCCGTGAGCTGCGGCGAGTCCAGTGGCCCAGCATGAAGAATTTCAAGCCCGACGTACCCGAGAAGTACGACGGCAAGACGCACCCCTCGGAGTTCCTCAGCATCTACACCATCGCGGTGCAGGCTGCCGGGGGACGCGATGAGAAGATACTAGCCAACTACTTCCCGCTAGTGCTTAAGCCTAACGTCCGCTCTTGGCTTATGCACTTGCCGGAGAGCTCCATTTCTTCGTGGGCGGATCTGTGCCACCAATTTGTTGGCGCCTTCACGGGCGGCCACAAACCCCACGGCCAGGAGAGCGATCTCCACATCCTAGCCCAGAAGGAGGGAGAATCCCTGCGCAAGTACATCCAGAGGTTCAGCCGCGTGCAACACAACATTCCCGATGTCCACCCTGCTGCGGTTATCAGCGCGTTCCACCAGAACGTGCATAACCGCCGCATGAGGGAAGAGATGGCTATGACCAAGATCCGGGATGTCAGCGAGCTCTACGCTCTGGCTGACAAGTGCGCGCGCGCCGAAGAGGGGAGGAGACTCCCCGGAGAGGATGCTGGCGCAGGAGGAAGCGACAGCGAGGATGCCGCCCCGGCAAAGAAGAGCCGGCGGCGGAACAACAGAAAGAAGAAGAGCAAGGAGGTGCTAGTCGTCGAGCAGTCCGGCAAGGAGGCTCCCGCCAAGAAGGTACAGGCTGGCGGTTCCGGCAAGGAACCCGCCCCTGTAGCGGCAGCCGACAAGCAGGACGGCTCCGACAAGCAATATTGCAAGATCCACCGCACCAAAGGCCACGACCTTCAGAATTGCAAGCGAGTCGAGCACCTCGTAGAGAAGCAGAAAGCTGAATACGAGCGACGCGACAAGGAGAAGGCCCAAGGAGGCGGAGGAGAGCCCAGCAAGAAGCGGCCATTCAATGACCGGGGAGGACGCCGCGGCAAGGCCAAGAAGCGGCAAGGTGACCGACCTCCCCGGGGCCGCGACAAGGATGAGGAAGAAGACGACGACGACGACATGGAAGAAGGAGATAACAGCGAGCAGGAGTTCCAGAAGGCCACAGAAGTTCTGTGTGTCGACGGAGGCGCCTCTCTGCACACTTCCCACCGTCAACTCAAGCAGTGGGTGCGGGAAGTGAATGCAGCTGAGCCGCCCTTCGAGTCACGCAGGCTGCTGAAATGGTCCAGCACGCCCATCATCTTTGACCTTGAGGACCACCCTGACCGCACAACTGCGGTCGAGTGTTTGCCGATGTTGGTCTCACCAACTATCCGCAACCTCAAGGTCACCAAGATGTTGGTTGACGGCGGGGCCGGCCTGAACTTGATCTCCTCAGCTGTGATCAAGAAGCTACAGATCCCCGACGGCGAGCTCGAAGAAACCGGGTCGTTCCAAGGGATCAACCCGGGAAGGAGCAAGCCGAAAGGGAAGATTACACTGCCCGTGACCTTTGGCGGGGAGCTTAACTTCAGGACGGAGAGGATAACCTTCGACGTTGCCGATATCCCATTGCCATAGAATCGGATACTTGGCCGTCCTGCCCTCGCCAAGTTCATGGCAACCTCCCACCATGCCTACAACATACTCAAGATGTCGGGGCCGATAAGCGTCGTCTCTGTCCCTGGCGACAAGAAGGACGCGCTTATCTGCGCCGACAAGATCTACCGGGATGCAGCAGCCGTAGCAGAAAGCAACACACTTGCCGCTGAAGCTCCCGGGGGGAAGACCAAGACCAAGTCCGGCAACAGCTCTGGGGCCCACTCCGGCAAACGCACCTCTTCGGAGTGCTGCGCTGCCGTCGAGGACGCACCATCGAGCTCCACCGGCAAGTGCAAGAGAGGGATGGCGGCTCCACCGGCAACCAAGAAGGTGTCCGCCAAGGAGGACGGCACTGGTGGTACCTTCACCATCAGTGCTACGCTCGACAACAAATAGGAAAGCGCGCTCGTTGCCTTCCTGCGGGCGAATGTCGATGTGTTTGCGTGGCAACCATCTGACATCCCCGGCGTTCCCAGGAAGGTAATTGAGCACAAGCTTGCTGTTTGTCCTCATGCGCGGCCCGTCAAGCAGAAGGTCAGAAAGCAAGCCGTGGAGCGCCAAGAATTCATCGCCGAAGAGATAAAGAAGTTGGAACCAGCAGGCCTGGTTAGAGGCCTGATCCATCCTACGTGGTTAGCAAATCCAGTTGTCGTGCGCAAGGCTAATGGGAAGTGGAGACTTTGTATAGACTTCACTGATGTGAATAAAGCATGTCCCAAGGATCCATTTCCCTTGCCGCATATTGACCAGATTGTTGACTCCACCGCCGGATGCGAGCTGCTTTCCTTCCTTGATGCATATTCAGGTTACCACCAGATTTTCATGGCCAAGGAAGACGAAGAGAAGACTGCATTCATTACTCGATGTGGCACATATTGCTTCATACGCATGCCCTTTGGATTGAAGAATGCAGGCTCAACATTTGCAAGGGTGGTGCACACTGCTTTTGCGCCACAGATACACAGAAATGTGGAAGCATACATGGATGATATAGTGGTCAAAAGTAAGAGCAAAGATACACTGATCCAGGATTTAGAGGAAACATTTGGGAACCTGCGCAAGATCCAGCTCAAGTTGAACCCCGAGAAGTGCGTCTTCGGAGTCCCCTACGGCAAGCTTCTCGGGTTCTTTGTGTCCCAGAGGGGGATTGAAGCCAATCCCGACAAGATAAAAGCCATCGAGCAGATTGAAGCCCCGAAGCGCGTCAAGGACGTCAGAAGACTTGCTGGTTGTGTGGCTGCCCTCAGCAGGTTCATTTCAAAGTCTGCAGAACGCGCCTTGCCTTTCTTCAAAATCTTGAAAAAGGCAGGTCCTATGAAATGGACTCCGGAAGCGGAGGCAGCGCTACAAGACTTGAAAGGATACCTGTCCTCTACTCCAATACTTGTCGCACCTAGACCACAAGAGAAGTTGCTGCTGTACCTAGCAGCAACCAATCAAGTGGTTAGTGCTGCGTTAGTAGCGGAGAGGGAGGCAGATGAGGAATCCACATCCCCGGCAAGCGAACACAGCGACAAGGGGGCTTCCCCGACAAGCTCTGGCCCCGACAAGGACAAGTCTGCGCAGGAACAAGGTGAAGTGCGAAAGAAGATGGTGCAGCGCCCAGTGTATTTTGTAAGTTCCCTCTTGCAGGGAGCTAGATCAAGATACTCTGGGGTGCAGAAGTTACTTTTCGGCCTCCTCATGGCCTCGAGAAAGCTGCGCCATTACTTCCAAGCACACGAGATAACAGTGGTCACTCGCTTTCCGTTGAAGAGGATATTGCAGAATCCCGAAGCAACAGGCAGGATCGTCGAGTGGGTACTGGAGCTGTCAAGCTTTGGTCTCAAGTTTGAGAGTACTTCAACTATACAGAGCAGAGCTTTGGCAGAATTCATAGCAGAATGGACCCCAACGCCCGATGAGGAAGTTCCAGAGACAAGCGTCCCCGTACAAGAAGCAAGCAGTGAATGGGTAATGTACTTTGATGGTGCTTTCTCGCCGCAAGGCGCCGGTGCCGGCGTGGTACTCATAGCACCCACCGGAGAGCACCTCAAGTATGCTGTCCAGATGCACTTTCCCAAGGAACAAGCGACAAACAATACTGCTGAGTATGAAGGTTTGCTTGCCGGCCTCAGAATAGCGGCCGAGCTTGGGATCAAGAAGTTGATTGTGCGGGGAGATTCTCAGTTGGTGGTCCGACAAGTAAACAAGAGTTACCAGAGCCCTTTGAAGGTCCGCAAATGGAGCACGTCCCAAGAGCTCAGAATGATATTGCAGATGGCCTCTCAAAGTGTGCTGCAATGAAGTTACCTGTGGAACCAGGGACCTTCCTGCTCAAGCTAACTCAGCCATCCGTTACACCGTCAGTTGGGCAAAGTAAGAAGAGAAAGTTGGTCTCCGACGACTACTTGCCGGCGGATCTTCCAGAAGCCGCCGCCAAGGTCCCCAAGATCAACACCCAAAATGCTGAGGAACACTTTGCTCCTGCAGATCCAAGGGTCTGTATAGTTGACGCAAGTGTTCCCGACAAGCCTTGCCCCGGCAGGCTTGCCGGGGGACCATCAGCTCCGGCGGAGCCGCAGGTTCTTGCCGTAGAAGCTGAGGTTCCCACAGCAGCCCTCATGCCTTTAGTCCTTGTCGTTGAGCCTCAGGCTCCAGCATGGGCACAGCAAATCGTCCGTTTTCTGCAAACTGGAGAACTTCCCGACGAGCCAGAAGAAATAGAGAAAATAACCAGGCAGTCAAGTATGTACCAGTTCGTTGACAATGAACTGTACAGAAGAAGACTCAATGGTGTCAGGTTGAAGTGCATATCCAGAGAAGATGGACAGAAGCTGTTGGAAGAGATACATGGAGGCATATGTGGCAACCACATTGGCGCGAGGGCACTTGCCGGAAAGCCGTTCCGGCAAGGGTTCTTCTGGCCAGATGCCCTCCAAGATGGAACTGCACAAGTAACCAAGTGTGAAGCGTGCCAGTTCCATGCCAAGCAAATTCACCAGCCAGCTCAAGCTCTCCAGACGATCCCTTTGTCCTGGCCCTTCTCGGTCTGGGGGCTCGACATCCTCGCCCCTTTTCCCCGCGCTGTCGGGGGCTTTGAATACTTGTACGTCGCAATCGACAAGTTCACAAAGTGGCCAGAAGTGGAACCAGTGAGAAAGGTGACAGCACAGTCAGCAGTCAGGTTCTTCAGATCGATTGTTTGCCGTTTCGGGATCCCTAACAGGATCATCACCGACAACGGCACACAATTCACAAGTCGCACCTTCATGCAGTACGTCCAAGACCTTGGCGCCAAGGTCTGCTTCGCTTCTGTTGCTCACCCGAGGAGCAATGGTCAAGCGGAGAGGGCCAATGCTGAAGTGCTGCGCGGGCTCAAGACAAGAACCTTCGACAGGCTGCACAAGTGCGGAAGAAACTGGATAGAGGAGTTGCCGGCGGCTATTTGGTCAATCAGGACGACACCAAATCGAGCCACCGGACAGACACCCTTTGCTCTTGTCTATGGAGGAGAGGCAGTTCTCCCCACGGAACTCGTATACGGATCTCCTCGAGTGCTCGCTTATGATGAGCTCGAGCAAGAGCAACTGCGACAAGTTGATGCATTGCTCCTCGAGGAGGAACGTCTCCAGGCTGCTGTACGAGCTGCTCGATACCAGCAAGCCTTGCGTCACTATCATAGCCGCAAGGTCAAGGCCAGGAGTCTCGAGGAAGGCGACCTTGTTCTTCGGCGTGTTCAGTCCGCCAAGAATTCCAACAAGTTGACGCCGAAGTGGGAAGGCCCTTATCGGGTGAGACAAGTCACAAGGCCCGGCGCTGTCCGCCTTGAGACCGAAGAAGGCTTACCGGTGAGCAACTCCTGGAACATAGAGCATCTTCGCATGTTTCATCCATAAGGCGCGGTTGCCGTGATCCGCTCCGGCAACCACCTTTTGTACAAGTCTTGCCGCTGTTGCATGTAAACCTTTGTACAAAGCCGGGAGCAGATCCCGTGCAGCAGTAAAGTTTTTGTGCTTCGCACTATTTGCCATTTCCATGCTTTTCTTTGTTATTTGCATGCATTGTTTGGCACCTTGTACAACGCACATCCCCGGTAAGCACTAGCAAGCCGAGAGGCCCTATACTTGTTTTTCCTCCTCTTTTTCTGTCCCTCTTAAGCAGAAGGAATATTCCTCGCGCACAAGTTTGCCGGGGGGGAAGGAGGTGGAGGATGAACCAAGTGCTGTTCAAGAAAGAGAAGCCTTGTCGGGGAACAAGCAATTTATGAAAGCTAAGTCACCAAAGTTTGAGCAGTTCAAATTTGTTAAATTTTAGTTATCTTCCTTGAACAACCACACTTTGTATGGAAAACCTGTGCGCGGAGGAACCTACCCGTGGCTAGCCGCGCCCTTACTCTGTTTCGAGCACACTCAACGACTTAAGTGAGCTGCGACAAGTGTCGCGCCCTTACTTCGTTTTCGAGTTCGCTCAGCAGTTTAAGTGTGCTGCGACTAGCTGCGGCAAGGTTACTTGCCGACAAGGTCTTTTTCCAGCAGGCTGCTAAGAGTCCAGCACTCAGCGCCCGCGGCAAGGGCCCCTTGCCGGCAAGTCCCCTGAAAGCGTCGGGTAGAAAGCATACAAAGTGGAGGACCAAAAGCAAGGGAGATAACACTGCATCGATTGATCAAAATAAGATTGTATACTACAAAGATAACTTGCCGCAATACTAATAGATTCTTGTCCATAACATGCCTTGCAGCGGCAAGGGAAACAGAAAGAAAGAAACCTAATCTACGCGGTCGCCTTCACGCCTTGTGATCTTGTTCACCTTGGCGACGATATGGGCAACCTGCGCCTTCAACGCCTCCTGATCAGCTTCGTCCGGCAAGGTGCGGAGGACGTTGACGAGGTTGATGCCGGGGTTGCGGTAGACGATCTTTGTCAAGACACGCTCCAAGGTGCCCATGCAGAGCCGACACGCCTCGTCGGCCAGCTGCGCGGGGATCTTCTCCTGCAGCCTCGCGAGCGCCGGCGCGATTCCTCTGAAGAACAGACTCGACTTGGCGCTGTGGGGGAGATTTTCATCCGGGGAGTACGCGAGATGCTCCGCCCTCAGCGCCACCATCTCCTTGTCAATATTGGCAGCGGAGGTGACCAGATCATCAGTCCATTGCTCCACCGCCCGGCTGAAGTTGTTCGCTGAGACGGCGGCGCTCTCCACCAAGTTCCGCTCCTTGCGGAGCTCGTCCTTTAGCTTCGTCTCGCGGTCCCGGGCAGCGTCGAGCGAGTCAGTCAGAGTGGAGACCTTCAACTCTAAGTCAGCAATGGAATCCTTGGCGGCAGTGAGCTCGTCGCCTTTCTTGGAGAGACGTACCTGCAAGTCAGAGTTGGTGTGGGCATCTTTCTCCCGCTCCACATTGAGCGCGGTGATTCTGTCCGCGCTCGCCTTCAGGTACCGCTCCGGCTGCTCCACCTTGGCCTCCAGGTCCTTCTTGGCGGTCTCCGCGGCGGCTGCGGCGGCCTTCGCCTCCTTCAGGGCCCCGCCAATGGCCTGCTCCCGGGCGGTGAGGTCGTCCTCGTTGGCATTGAGGTCGACTTTCCGCTGGTTGAGCACTCCTTCTCGCCGGGACAGCTCCTCGGCGGCCAACCGTTGCTGCTCGTCCACCTCGTCCTTCTCCAGGAGGAAGGCTTGTTGCGCTCCGGCAAGCTCTTCGCGCTCCTCAGCCAGGTGGCGGAGGGCTGCTTGGTTGTCGGCGCGAAGCTCCGCGGCGCGTTTCTCCAAGTCAGCTCCAGCCTTGGCGGCAAGAGCTTCCCGGGACTCTAGCTTCGCCTGCCTGGCCCGGTACAGAGCCAGGAGCCGGCGAAGGAGTTTCTCCTCTTCGGGCTCGTCGCTGTCGCCGGGCGCTTCCACGACCTTCAATCCCGCGGAGGCGAGGACCTCTCCGTCAAAGGTCTCTCCCTCCACGGGGGCTCGAGACGAGGACGCCCAAAGGACTTGTATAAAGATCCCGTTGGGGGCCTCAAGGTAGACACCCGACCGCTCCGTGTAGGCGGAGGGGTCGGCGGCCGGTGTAGCGTCAGACGCTCCTGCGGCCTCCGGGCCAGCAGTATGGTCGCCGGCCTCTTCCCCAGCTGCGGAGTCGGCGGTCGGGGCGGCCTCTTCGGCGGTCGGCTCGTCAGCAGCAGTGGCGTTGCCGCCGTCGCCGCGCACCTCCTCCTCAGCGGTGGTCTCTGTTTCCATCCGCTCTGGGGCAGGAGGATCTAGCAGAAGAAGAAGAAAATAAAAAGTCAAGCAAATATCCAAAAAAAGAAGAATCCAAGAAGAAGAAGAAGTTGCAAGACTTAACTTCACGGATCTCTTCAATGACAGGGTCCCTCGCCGGGGAGTTCTCCCTTGGCGGCGGAGCAGTGGCCCCTGCTGGCGAAGGGCCGCCCGCGCCCTCCCTTGGCGGGGTGCTCACCCTTGTCGGGCTGCTCACCCTTGGCAGGGTACTCGCCCTTGGCGGAGTACCGGTCCTTGGCGGAGCGTTCTCCCTCGCCGGGGAGTTCACCCTTGGCGGGGAGGGTGGAGCAGGTAGCTCGTCGGGGGCGACCTCCTGGTGCTCCTGCGGCTGCGGCTCCACTTCTGCACAAGACAACAAGATATCAGATGAAGATGATCACCTCAGGCGCGCCCGTCAAGCAGAAACATAAAAACCAGACTTACGCTGGGGGCTGCGCTGGGGGCTGCTCCTCGGAGCAGCAGGTTGATCCGGCAAGTTTGCCACTGGCACGTCTCCAGTCGCCGCGGAGGGCGAGTCGTCTTCAACCTCGACCACAGGAATCTTGGCCCTCTTCGCCATCCGCTGGGCCAGGGTCCTGAAAGCAAAACAAGAACAAGATCAGAATCAACAAGGAAAATCAAGATAAAATCGAAGAAACTAAAGAAGTGCAAGTACTTACTCCTCTTCCTCTTCGTCGGAGCTGAGGGCGGAGAAATCAAAATCCGCCTGGGGTGCTCCTGCGCGAGGAGCTGGAGGAGAAGGCTCCCTCGGGCGCTTGGCGATCTCCGGGAATGTGGGCTGCGAAGACCCAGCCTCCGTCGTCGCCGAGGGCCGTGGAGCAGAAGGGGCGGCCGTTCCGCTCCGGGAGGATCCCCCTCCGCTTGGCGCTGGTGCACGGGGCGCCTCCCTGACGACTTTGCTCGTCCTGGTGGCGCGCGTTGCACGGCGCGCCGGCTGCTGTCGGGGCGCCTGCGGCCTCGCCGTCTCAGCTGCCTTGCGGGGGCGCTTCTTCGGTTGCTGCGTGGGACTTGCCGGAGGCGGGGAATTCTCTGAGGATGAGGAGGCGTCGTCATCGAGATTCAGAGATCCACCGGAGTCTTCATTAGCCTCGGCGTCCTCCTCCTCCTCGGCAGGCCTGCTGGACTCAGCGCCATGTCCGGCGACCTCGCTCCCTCCGGCGACCTCGCTCCCTCCGGCAACCTCGCTCGTCCCAACAAACTTCAGGGAAGGCACCCCGGCAAACTCCTCGGGCGGAAGCTTGAGCAGCTTGAGGATTTCCGCCTCCTCCGCTTGGCTCACCGCGTCCGCGGCCTGTGCCTCGTCCACAGTATATCCAAACTCGCCCGCCGCTGCGGCTGCGGCGGCCTCCTCCATCCTGGAAGCGATGTAAGCTATATCCCGTGCCGTAGTGGCCCGGGTGAGGCCCTTGTTCTCCTCGGCGTTGCAGGGCGTCTCGACCAAGTTGTCGAAGAAGGACAGCACAATATCCGGCGGAGGCTCTATCCAAGTGGGGACGACGCCGTGGGAGTCGCACGCAGGCATCATCGCGCTCAAGGAATCGCGGGCAGTGCTGTTGCACAGCGGCACCACTCCCCGGGAAGGTCTGAACCACTCCGGGTGGGCTGGGTCATGCTTAAAGAGTTCCCGGACCATCCCCTTCAACTCCAAGGCAGTGAAGTTATAGTTTAATCCAGGGCGCAGCCTCATGATATCCGCCGCATTGCCGAATTCCCAAGCGGCCCTCTTCCTATCTTGTAGAGGGGCGATGCGGCGACGGAGGAAATCTGCCCCAACCTCTCCGATAGTCAGATTGGCGACCCGGAGACGGATAATCCTGATGAGGGTGATACTAAGCTTATTGTCCTCCGGGGCCAATTCGCTCCAATCCCTGCCGCGCACTATGGCTGTTGTGTGCGGCGCAGTGAAGGGCTCCGGCTTATCCTCCACCATCGAGCACCAATCGGCTCTCCATTCCTCCCACATGCCGCGGAGTTCTCCCTTCAGATACGAATCCTTCTTGTTCAACCTGAAGATCCAGGAGATGCCGCCGGAAAGGGGAGCGCCTGATTCTACTCTAGGCATGAAGAAGTGGCGAAAAAGGGCTACGTTTGGATGAATCCCAACATAGTTTTCGCACAGATGTACGAAAACGGCCATCGTAAGGATGGCGTTGGGAGTAAAATCTAGGAGGTGGAGGCCATATGTGTTCATGATATCACAAAAGAACTCCGAGAACGGAGGGCACAGACCACAGTGGAAAAATGCAGCGAAGAAGAAATACCCGCCGGGGAACATATCTTTGGCCATGGCGGGGAAGACGTGGGAGCGGGGATGAGCTTTGGTCTCCCTCGCCCAGAACAAATAATATTTGTCCCGCAGCTCCCTTGGACCGAGCCTTGGCGCGAAGACCACGCACCTCTTCCGCAGGGCGGCCAGCTTTGCCGCCTGCTCGGACTTCTCCTTCTTGGCCTTGTCGTTCTTAGCCTTGTCGCTCTTGGCCTTGTCGCTCTTCGGAGCCATGGCGGGGGCGGTGAGGGAAGAGGCGAGGAGCTCGACTGCGCCGCAAATGCGGAAGACGGCGGAGGAGGGGCGGGGGCAAGAAACAGCGGAGGTTTCTGGAGAATGAAGACGCAATGAAGACGATGGAGGGAACTGCCCCTGTTTCCTCTGCTTTTAAGGGGGAAGTGGGGGATGCTCCGCATTTCCCATTAAACAACAGGCCACGATCTCTCCCACGACGCCGCAATCGACGCGTGCCGTTAGGGAGGGATGCGGCGGATACGGAATGGGATACGGCTTGCCGTGGGCTGCGTGTGCCCGTGCACTGTTTTGGGCCTGGCCCAACAGCGCTCGGCACCGTGTGTGGACCAGGCCCGGGGGCTCCTGTCGGTGTACTAAGATAGGGGTACCTTAGTACCCCAACTTGTGCACGGGCAGTAGCAGCTTCCCGCGGCGGGGCTTACCACGTGCTCGCCGGAAACCTTTCTGGTCCCTGTGAAGCCATTCAAGAACAAAGTATACAAGTCAGAAGATCAAGGCCCCGGCAAGAGGAGCTTGCCGGGAAGGCCGCACCAGGCTCAAGGTTGACATTTTAGCACAAGACCCTGGCAAGAGGAACTTGCCAGGAAGGCCAAGGAACACATGTCTCAAGAGATGCCTCGGCGCGTCATGCGCCCCGGCAGGGCCCGTGGAGCGACAAGCTTCCGGGCCCGGCAAGATCACGACCCCGGCAAGGTGCTTGCCGGGGGAGACCTACGCTGTGTGCCCGCGCTCCAGCTCATCTGCCCACGCGTCGCCCTGGGGCCCTTCCAGGGACGCATGGCGGACGGCTGTGCAGCCTGGGGCACACGGTGGCAAGCCACGGTGACGAGGCTACCGCCGTGGCGAACGGAGAAGCATGGACGGACACTTTTGGGGTCGACGGTGACGTGCATTTAATGCCCTTGTCCTCCACTGTCAAGGTTAGGTGAAGACCACTGTTCATCCACTGTTCACGCACTATTCCCGCACTGTTACAACTACCACCAAAATTACACTTTTACCCTCCTCTACGTTGACACCTGTCGGTGACCCCTTGAGCTATAAAAGGAGGCCCATCCGCAACGTAGAAAGGGTTCGAAACCTAGACAACTCTCTCGCTCGGTGTAGCTAGTACTGTAGCTCTTCAAGCTCCCGAGCTCAAGAACTCAATACAACCTAAGGGAGGAGTAGGGTTTTACGCGTTCGCGCGGCCCGAACCTGGGTAAACTGCCCGCGTGCGCTCCTCGATCTGCTCTCCGTGCTCCCTCCGCTCCCTTACCGCAACGTAGAAGGGGCTCCGGTCCCATAGGTGCTCGTGGGAGGACAGTTTCCCCCGACATCTTTGGCGCGCCAGGTAGGGGTGCGTCGAGGTTGTGCGAACCTGATCCGGCGCTCACGCGGGCGCATCCTTCATCAACCTCTCCAGCTTCATCAACTTCATCAGCAACATCAACATGCCTCCGAAGAAGAAGGCTTCGGAGGTCGGAGGACCGTCTGCGTCGATTCCACCGCCACCAGAACCAACGGTTGGTGGAGGAGACGCCGGCGGGAGGGTGGTCGCCGGCGAGGAAACTCACGGCGCCACCAAATCCAAGGACAAGACGGACGACCGGGCAAATTCCAAAGCCTCGGTGTCCGTGGACGCGCCACGTCTCTCTCAAGAGGTGCAGGGCCAGCAGCGCCGTGGTACAGGAGGTACCATACGCTTGCTGGGACAAGGACCAACCGGAGGATCGCGGGATGCTCAAGGCCACCGTCCTGGTACGAGAAAGGCGCGGTCGCCGGGGCGAGAAACTGCTCCTTCTAACCCTGTTAGAAGTCCGAGCATATCTCGCTCCTTGTTAACAGAGTAACGCTTTAAGCAAGATGACATGATGTAGAGGTATAAACTCAAGCAATACGATATAAACCCCATCTTTTTATCCTCGATGGCAACAATACAATACGTGCCTTGCTGCCCCTACTGTCACTGGGAAAGGACAGTGCAAGATTGAACCCAAAGCCAAGCACTTCTCCCATTGCAAGAACTATAGATCTAGTAGGCCAAACCAAACCAATAATTCAAAGAGACTTGCAAGGATATTATGAGCGCACATAAAGAGTTCAGAGAAGAACCAAAGATTTCTCATAGAAAATTTTGATCATAAACTCACAATTCATCGGATCTCGACAAACACACCGCAAAAAGAGATTTCATCGAATTGATCTCCTCGAAGACCGAGGATAACTTTTTATTGAGATCCAGAGAGAGAGAAGAAGCCATCTAGATACTAGCTATGGACCCGAAGGTCTGTGGTAAACTACTCACAACTCATGGTGAGGGCGATGATGATGATGATGAAGAACTCCGTGATGGATCCCCCTCCGGTGGAGCTCCGGAACAGGCTCCAAGATGGGATCTCACGGGAACAGAAGGTTACGACGGTGGAATTAGGGTTTTCTCTCTATTGATGGTTTCGGGGTACGTAGACTTATATAGGAGGAAGGAAGACACCGGGGGGGTGCTCGAGGGGCCCACGAGGCAGGGGCGCGCCCTGGGAAGGGGGGTGGGCCCCCACCCTAGTGGACACCCCGAGGCTCCCCTGACGTGGTTCTCAAGTCCCTTGTGCGTGATTTTTTCCAAAAATATCTCTCGCAAAGGTTTCATTCCGTTTGGACTCCGTTCGATATTCCTTTTCTGCAAAACCCTGAAACAGGCAAAAAATAGCAACCTGGACTGGGCCTGTGGGTTAGTAGGTTAGTCCCAAAAATGATATAAAAGTGTATGACAAAGCCCATTAAACATCCAAGACTTCATAAATAATAGCATGGAACAATAAAAAATTATAGATACGTTGGAGACGTATCAAGCATCCCCAGGCTTAATTCCTGCTCGTCCTTGAGTAGGTAAATGATAAAGAAAGAATTTTTGATGTGGAATGCTAACCAACATATTTTTTCAATGTAATTCTCTTAATTTTGACATGAATGTTCAGATCTGAAAGATTCAAGATAAAAGTCTATATTGACATAAGAAATAACAATACTTCAAGCATACTAACAAAGCAATCATGTCTTCTCAAAATACTATGGCTAAAGAAAGTTATCCTTACAAAATCATATAGTCTGGCTATGCTCCGTCTTCATCACACAAAATATTCATATCATGCACAACCCCGATTTCAGCCAAGCACTGGTTTTCATACTCTATTCTTTCAAACCTTTCAACTTTCACGCAATACATGAGCGTGAGCCATGGACATAGCACTATGGGTGGAATAGAGGTGGTTGTGGAGAAGACAAAAAGGAGGGAGATAGTCTCACATCAACTAGGCGTATCAACGGGCTATGGAGATGCCCATCAATAGATATCAATGTGAGTGAGTAGGGATTGCCATGCAACTGATGCACTAGAGCTAAATATGAATGAAAGCTCAACCAAAGAAACTAGTGGGTGTGCATCCAATTGGCTTACTCACGAAGACCTAGGGCATTTGAGGAAGCCCATCGTTGGAATATACAATCCAAGTTCTATAATGAAAATTCCCACTAGTATATAAAAGTGACTAAACATGAGACTCTCTACAATGAAGAACATGGTGCTACTTTGAAGCACAAGTGTGGAAAAAAGATAGTAGCAATTGTCCCTTTTTTCTTTCCTTTTCCTTTTTTTCTTTTTCTTGGGCCTTTCTTTTTTCTTTGGACTTTAATTTTTTTCTTTTTTTCTCTTTTTTGCGGAGGGGCTTTATAGATTCAGCCTTTCCTCCCATGCGACAATGCTCTAATAATGATGATCATCACACTTTCATTACAACTCGGTATTAGAACTCGATACTACAACAAAGTATGACTCTATATGAATGCCTCTGGCGGTGTACCGGGATGTGCAATGAAACAAGAGTGACATGTACGAAAAGTTATGCATGGTGGCCTTGCCACAAATACGATGTCAACTACATGATCATGCAATGGCAATATGACAATATGATGCGTGTCATATGAACGGAACGGTGGAAAGTTGCATGGAAATATATATCGGAATGGCTATGTAAATGCCATGATAGGTAGCTATGGTGGCTGTTTTGAAGAATAATATGGTGGTTGTTTTCAGGAAGGATATATAGTGGGTTTATGGTACCGACGAAAGTTGCGCGGTACAAGATAGGCTAGCAATAGTGGAAGGGTGGGAGTGTGTATAATCCATGGACTCAACTTAGTCATAAGAACTCATATACTTATTGCAAACATCTACGAGTCATCAAAAAAGCAATCAACGCATGCTCCTAGGGGGGTGGTTGGTAGGAGTTAACCATCGCGCCCCCCTGACCTCCACACAAAGGTTGACACTTTACAAATACCTCATGCTCTAACTTCGTCACATAGCGGTTCACCATACGTGCATGCTACGGGAATCACTAACCTTAACACAAGTATTTCTCAATTTCATAATAACTCCACTAGCATGACTCTAATATCCCTATCCTCATATCTCAAACCAATTAACAAGCATCCAACATCTCATCATATTCAATGCACTTGGTGTTAAAGTTTTTACTACATTGACATTGGATGTCTATCATGTGATGACTAGTTTAATAGCCTAAACACATTACCATGCTGTTTTAATAGACTCTCAAAAGGATATAAGTGAATCATGAGAGTTCAACAATTTCTACAAAATATAATCACCACCGTGCTCTAAAAGATATAAGTGAAGCACTAGAGCAAAAACTATTCTACTCAAAAGATATAAGTGAAGCACATAGAGTGTTCTAACAATTCCTAGGCCATATTTAACTCTCTCAAATAGGTGTGTCCAGCAAGGATGATTGTGAAAAATTAACAAGGAAATACTCAAATTATACAAGATGCTCCAAGAAAAACACATATCATGTGGTGAATAAAAATATAGCTCCAAGTATAGTTACCGATGGATGAAGACGAAAGAGGGGATGCCTTCCCGGGGCATCCCCAAGCTTAGGCTTTTGATTGTCCTTGAATTTCTTGGGGTGCCATGGTCATCCCCAATCTTAGGCCTTTTCTACTCTTTGTTCCATATTCCATCACAGCAATAATCAAAACTTGAAAACTTCAGAACAGAAAACTTAGACAAAAATTCTCGTGAGCTCCGTTAGTATATGAAAGCAAACCACTACTCAAAGGTGCTGCCATGATATCATTCTTTGTTTATATTGGTGTTAAACCTACTGTATTCCAACTTCTCTATGGTTCATACCCCCAAATATTACTCATAGATGCATTGAAATAAGCAAACAACACTCGAAAAACAGAATCTGTCAAAAACAGAACAGTCTGCAGTAATCTGCAGGTTTCGCATACTTCTGTAACTCCAAAATATTCAAAATAAATTTGTAAACGTGAGGAATTTGTCTATTAATCATCTGCAAAAAGAATCAACTAAATAGCACACTCCGGTAAAATCTGACGACCACTTTAGCGAGCGCTAACGATTCTGTTTTTCACAGCAAGATCACATAAACTTCGCACAAGTCTTCCCAAAGGACCTACTTAGCACAAACACTAAACAAAACATGAAACCACATCTAAACAGAGGCTAGATCCAATAATTATTCCCTAACAGCAACAAAAACAAAAAAAAATATAAAATTGGGTTGCCTCCCAACAAGCGCTATCGTTTTACGCCCCTAGCTAGGCACAATACACGATAGATCTAGGTATTGCCATCTTTGATCTTCACCCTTTTAATGGTGTCAAGTTCAAATCCGGGAGGTTCTTTACGTTTCCCTTCATATTCAGAAATCTTTAGATCTAAAGCATCCAACCGCTTCTTACAAAGAGTAATCAACATATTCATGCGGTGAAGATTCCCACAAACACTTTTAAGAGGTTCAAGAGATTTTTGTAATATTTTTGTTACTTCGCAAATTTTCTCAAAAACTTGCGTCCCTTCCTGGGTCGAATTCGAACCTTTTTGGGGAGGTAGTGTTCCCACTATTCCCTCAATAATTTGATGCGCAAAACTAGGATCAACTACAATAAAATTCCTTTGGCTGTGCAATCCAAGAGTTGTCTATGAGACATATTCAATCCAACATAAAAATTGCGAAGCAAAATTCCAAAATTCACCACTAAGGTGCACTTACGATAAGATTCCATCATCCTAAACCAAGCATCTTTTAAATTCTCTCCTTGCTTTTGCTTGAAGTGAAGAACTTCAAACTCGGGAGACAAGGGAACGGATAAGGGACTAGCCATGATGCCCAGGCAAGGTGAACAGCACACCGGCAAACAAGAAGCAAGTGAACGATAAACACACGACAGAAGAAGGGCAAATAAAACGGAAATGGCCAAGTGGGGGAGAGGAAAACGAGAGGCAAAAATGTAATGCGAAGGTTAAGGGTTTGTGATAGGTACTTAGTATATGACTTTTGCATAAGCCTCCCCGGCAATGGCGCCAGGAATTCTTCTTGTTACTTCTCCAGCTTGCGTTGTATTCCCTCGAAGAGGAAAGGGAGCTGCAGCATAGTAGCATAAGTATTTCCCTTAGTTTTTGAGAACCAAGGTATCAATCCAGTAGAACACCACGCGCGAGTCCCTCGCACCTGCACAAACAAATAAGAACTTCGCAGCCAACGCGATAAGGGGTTGTCAATCCCTTTACGGTCACTTACGAAAGTGAGATCTGATAGAGATGATAGTTTATATTTTCGGTATTTTTGTTTATAAGAATAGAAAGTAAAAGCAATAATATTAAAGTAGATGTAGATTGATATGTTGAGAATAGACCCGGGGGCCATAGTGTTCTCTAGTGGCTTCTCTCATGATAGCGATATTCTACGGTGGGTAAACAAATTACTATCGAGCAATTGATAGAAAAGCGAATAATTATGAGACTATCTAGGCATGATCATTGTATATAGGCATCACGTCCGAGACAAGTAGACCGAAAGGATTCTCCATCTACTACTATTACTCCACACATTGACCGCTATCATAGCATGCATCTAGTGTATTTAATTCATAAGAACATAGTAACGCCTTAAGTAAGATGACATGATGTAGAGGGATAAACTCAAGCAATATGATATAAACCCCATCTTTTTATCCTCGATGGCAACAATACAATACGTGCCTTGCTGCCCCTACTGTTACTGGGAAAGGACACCGCAAGATTGAACCCAAAGCCAAGCACTTCTCCCATTGCAAGAACTATAGATCTAGTAGGCCAAACCAAACCAATAATTCGAAGAGACTTGCAAGGATATTATAAGCACACATAAAGAGTTCAGAGAAGAACCAATTATTTCTCATAGATAATCTTGATTATAAACTCACAATTCATCGGATATCGACAAACACACCGCAAAAAGAGATTACATCGAATAGATATCCTCGAAGGCCGAGGAGAACTTTGTATTGAGAACCAGAGAGAGAGAGAAGAAGCCACCTAGATACTAGCTATGGACCCGAAGGTCTGTGGTAAACTACTCACAACTCATGGTGAGGGCGATGATGATGATGAAGAACTCCGTGATGCATCCCCGTCCGGTGGAGCTCCGGAACAGGCTCCAAGATGGGATCTTACGGGAATAGAAGGTTACGGTGGTGGAATTAGGGTTTTCTCTCTGTTGTTGATGGTTCCGGGGTACGTAGACTTATATAGGAGGAAGGAGGACACCGGGGGGGGTGCTCGAGGGGCCCACGAGGCAGGGGGCGCGCCCTGGGAAGGGGGGCGCGCCCCCACCCTCGTGGACACTCTGAGGCTCCCCTGACGTGGTTCTCAAGTCCCTGTGAGTGATTTTATCCAAAAATATCTCTCGCAAAGGTTTCATTCCGTTTTGACTCCGTTTGCTATTCCTTTTCTGCAAAACCCTGAAACAGGCAAAAAAACAGCAATCTGGACTAGGCCTTTGGGTTAGTAGGTTAGTCCCAAAACTGATATAAAAGTGTATGACAAAGCCCATTATATATCCAAGACTTCATAAATAATAGCATGGAACAATCAAAAATTATAGATACGTTGGAGACGTATCAACTACGATGAGACTTTCTCACCCGTAGCGATGCTTAAGTTTGTCCGAATCATGTTAGAAATTGCCGCATTTTATGATTATGAAATCTAGCAAATGGATGTCAAAACTGCATTCCTGGATGGATATCTCAAAGAAGAGTTGTATATGATGCAACCAGAAGGTTTTGTCGATCCTAAAGGTGCTAACAAAGTGTGCAAGCTCCAGCGATCCATCTATGGACTCGATCAAGCATCTGAGAGTTGGAATATATGCTTTGATACGTAGATCAAAGCATATAGTTTTATACAGACTTTTGGAGAAGCCTGTATTTACAAGAAAGTGAGTGGGAGCACTACATCCTTTTTGATAAGTATATGTGGATGACATATTGTTGATCAGAAATAATGTATAATTTTCTGGAAAGCATAAATGAGTGTTTGAAAGGAGTTTTTTCAAAGAAAAACCTCGGTAAAGCTGCTTACATATTGAGCATCAAGATCTATAGAGATAGATCAAGACGCTTCATAAGTTTTGTCAATGAGTACATACCTTGACAAGATTTTGAAGTGGTTCAAAAAGGAACAGTCAAAGAAAGAGTTCTTACCTGTGTTGCAACGTATGAAGTTGAGTAAGACTCAAAGCCCAACCTCGGCAGAAGATAGAGAAAGAATGAAAGTCATTCCCTATGCCTCAGCCATAGGTTCTATAAAGTATGCCATGCTGTGTACCAAACCTGTTGTGTACCTTACGATGAGTTTGGCAAGGAGGTACAAAAGTGATCCAGGAGTGGATCACTGGACATCGGTCAAAATTACCCTTAGTTACTGGATGACTAAGGAAATGTTTTCTCAATTATGGAAGTGATAAAGAGTTCATTTGTAAAGAGTTACACCGATGCAAGCTTTACACTAATCCAGATGACTCTAAGTATCAATTTGGATGCATATTGGAAGTGGGAGCAATTAGCTAGAGTAGCTCCATGCAGAGCTTTGCAGACATAGAAATTTGCAAAATACATAAGAATCTATATGTAACAGACCTGTTGACTAAACTTCTCTCACAAGCAAAACATGATCACACTTTATTACTCTTTGGTGTTAATCACATAGCGATGTGAACTAGATTATTGACTCTAGTAAACCCTTTGGATGTTAGTCACATGGCGATGTGAACAATGGGTGTTATTCACATAACAATGTGAACTATCAGCATTAAATCACATGGAGATGTTAACTAGATTATTGACTCTAGTGCAAGTGGCAGACTGAAGGAAATATGCCCTAGAGGTAATAATAAAGTTGTTATTTATATTTCCTTATATCATGATAAATGTTTATTATTCATGCTAGAATTATATTAACCGGAAGTTAGTACATGTGTGAATACATAGACAAAACAGAGTGTCCCTAGTATGCCTCTACTAGACTAGCTCATTGATCAAAGATGGTTATGTTTCCTAGCCATAGACATGAGTTGTCATTTGATCAATGGGATCACATCATTAGGAGAATGAAGTGATGGACAAGACCCATCCGTTAGCTTAGCACTATGATCGTTTAGTTTTACTGCTATTGCTTTCTTCATGACTTATACATATTCCTATGACTATGAGATTATGCAACTCCCGGATACCGGAGGAACACCTTGTGTGCTATCAAACGTCAAAATGTAACTGGGTGATTATAAAGATGCTCTACAGGTGTCTCCGCTAGTGTTTGTGGTGTTGGCATAGATCAAGAATATGATTTGTCACTCCGAGTGTCGGAGAGGTATCTCTGGGACCTCTCGGTAATGCACATCATAATAAGCCTTGCAAGCAAATGACTAATGAGTTAGTCATGAGATGATGTATTACGGAATGAGTAAAGCGACTTGCCGGTAATGAGATTGAACTAGGTATCGAGATACCCACAATCGAATCTCGGGCAAGTAACATACCGATTTCAAAGGGAACAACGTATGTTGTTAAGCGGTTTGACCGATAAAGATCTTCGAAGAATATGTAGGAGCCAATATGAGCATCCAGGTTCCGCTATTGGTTATTGACCGGAGATGAGTCTCGGTCATGTCTATATAGTTCTCGAACCCGTAGGGTCCGCACGCTTAACGTTTGATGACGATCGGTATTATGAGTTTATGAGTTTTGATGTACCGAAGGTAGTTCGGAGTCCCGGATAAGATCACGGACATGACATGGAGTCTCGGAATGTTCGTGAAATAACGATTGATACATTGGACGACTATATTCGGACACCGGAAGTGTTCCGGTAGGTTTCAGATAAAACCGGAGTGCTGGGGGGGGGTTACCGGAACCCCCCGGGGAAGTATTGGGCCCTAGTGGGCTTTAGGGGAGAGAGAGGGCAGCAGCGAGGAGGTGGCGCGCCCCCTCCCAAAGGGGAGTCCGAATAGGACTAGGGGAGGGGGCGCGGCTGTGACGCCCGAAGACCGACGTCCCAGAAGATTCCAGAAGATTCCCGAAGATTCCTGATGTTCCGGGTTCCCCCGTGTGTTTCAGTTGTGCTTGCTTTATTTATTTTGCATTGCATCATGTCATCATGCCATCATGTCATTCATTTTTGCATCTCAACCAAATAAATTGTGTGGGCCTTCGGTCCATTTAAATCGAGGGAAGAATGTCTTCTTTTTAAAACATATCATCCCAATATTTTAGGGAGCTATATAATAAATATTCCATTGTTTGGAATTACCCGCAACACACTTGCAATATTTCCCCATGTCTTTTCCACTTCGAGTTCTCCTACAAAAACCTTCCCAATAATTCTTTCCGTTGTATCGGGGTTCCTCCAAAACCCCCCCAACTATTTTATTTAAATTCCTGACATTTTTTTGCGGGTGTAGGTTATTGACCTCTTGTGCAAATTCTGCTCCTAACCCCCTCTATCTTTTTTTTCTTTCTTTGTATCTTTTTTTTTTCTTTTCTCCCTTTTATTAAGAGAGAACCAGTCTTCTAGGGCAGCCGGCTCGATCTCTCCTGGCCCATCTCTCCCTTCTGGCCATCCCTAAGGCCCAGCCGAGGCAAGTCCTCTTGGCCCATCAGCCCGCATCGGCCTCCCTAGCGCTAACCCTAGCCCCTCTATCCGATCGCTCCTTCCTCCCTCCTCAGCCGCCGCACGCCAGACGTTTCCCTCGCTCACCCCCCAGCTTTTCCCCCCTCATTATCTCGAGCGCCCGAACCCTCCTGCTTCGATCTCCTTCGAGCTCCCTCCTCTCGCCCCGCATGCCAGCCCCGTCGGTCGCCTCTTCCCCTCACGGGAGCAGGCCGGCCGCCCCAAGCCCGCGCCGTCTTCCAGCGAGGCCTCTGCCTCCTTCCTCGTACGTCGACGCCAGGACCGCCGCGCCTCTTCTCCCAGGGAGCCGGACGCCACCCTCTGCATCTCCCCTCGCCCCGCTCTGCTCCTCCGCGCCAGGGAGCCCGAGCCCCATCGATCGCCTCCGGCCAGGGGCGCGCCCCATCCAAGTCCTCCAGCGCGCCGCAGCTCTTCCCGTCGCCAGCGTCGCCATCTGCCCCAACCAGGGCCTCTTCCTTGCTCCCCCGAGCGCATCGTCTACCTCGCGCGCGCCCCAGCGCCGACTCCCGCAGCGCCTCCCGGGCCGCTCCTCTGCTGTCTCCACGCCAGCGCCGCCCCGGCTCCTCTTCTGCCACCGCGCCCCGCCAGGGTGCCCGCTGAGCGCCCGCATCGCCAGCACCGCAGCGCGAGCCGACCCGTCGCCCCCTTGCTGCTGCACTCTGCCCTGTTGCTATGTTTTTTTTGTTGTTTGTTGGTGTTGCTTTTCGCCAAGTGTCAGCATGGACGAGCACCAAGAACACAACTACGACATGAACAAGTACCTCTACGTATGCACCCGAACATCTACGGAAATGAGTACCACTACGCTCGACGACCCCCGTGTACGACTACCGATGCCCGGAAACACCAAGTACCCCTACCATCGCCGAGACCGCAAGTACATATACGAACGGGAACGCCTACTCGACGACACAAGACGACGCGGCGAGTACCTCTCCGATGAACGTGAACAACTACTTCCTCTTCGGCTGTGTACCACTACATCCTCTACGAACGTGAACGCCTACGTCAATCTACGATCTCGAACCGTTCCGAGAACGTTTGTTCCGAAGCTTTGGTTTCGTTCCGGAGTTGTGAGGATTCTCTCGTCTGTGTTGCTCCGTCTACTTCGTGGATCCATTTCTTCTCCCTTGTGGAATCCCAGGCAAGATGACCGAACCCGGATACCATTACTACTTTTGCCTATTGCTAGAAGTCTCGATCTATAGTTTTGCCTCGATGCCCATGTCTTTCTTGTCAGCCTCCTATTGTAACCATGATCCTGTCTAACCACCCTACCTATGCAAACCATTGATTGGCTATACGTAGGCTTTGCTCAGCCCTCTTATAGCATTGTTGTTGCAGATGAAGATTGAAGATGCTTGCTTCATGTTGAAGTTGTTGGGTTATATCACACTATATAAATGCTTAAATAAAATCATCTATATATTGGCAAGGGTGGAAGGCTAAGCCTTTTGCTTAGTGATTTGTTCCACTCATGCCGTTAGGAACCGTATAAACCGGGGTTATGTTCCTTGATTATGCGTTCCTAACACGGTTGGGGTGTATGGGACCCCCTTGATAAACCGCTAAGTGCTAAGTCTTTTCCAGCAAGTCCCAACATTGGTACTATTCGCCTAATAACTAATAAAACTTGCATAAGGGTCTTGCAAACCCTCTTTTATTTTAATTCTACAACCCCGGGCCAGTGCTCCACATGAGTGTTGGTCCGAAACGGGGAGCCTGCGGGGCCACCACGAGGAAACTCGAGGTTTGGTAAAAACTCGTAGCTTCACCCATCCGGTCGTGTCCTGAGACTTAGATACGCGCGGCTACTATCAGGATGTCGACACGCCGGGAGGATTTGCTGGATTAGCCTTACCTTAGTTCGGTTTAACTTGAGGACGGGATTCCGAGAATACTCGGGTCTTCCCACCTATGGAGTTGCGACTCCGCGGATCGTGGGCTTGTAATGGGTCAAGTTGGAACACCCCTGCAGGGTTTTGAACTTTCGAAAGCCATGCCCGCGGTTATGTGGCAGATGGGAGCTTGTTAATATCCGGTTGTAGATAACTTGACACAATGTTCCAATACACTACCAGCGTGTGTACCGTGACTGTCAATTTCCGAATAGGGATTCGGGAGTTGAACACGGTGGGGTTATGTTTGACGTGTTGTAGCTAGGATCACTTCGTGATCATCTTTCAACCGAGGCACTTCTCTTCTCGCTCTCTTTTACGTAAGTTAGTGCTAGTTGCTGCTGCAGACTCTTGTTGTTCCTTCACCTCTAGTTCTTTCTTCAGCCTTGTCCTCACCCAAGGCTTAAATAGTCGTGTTACCCGGGAACGGGATTGCTGAGTCCTCTATGGCTCACAGTTAATTCACCACACCAGATGCAGGTTCAGCCGAGTTTGATGCAGGAGTTGGATCAGTTCTTCACTGGGAGTTCGATGAAGAGTTTGGCCGTTTGCTTGTGATGTTTCGACGATCATTAGTGGTTCTTCTACTAGGATTCGATCCTGACCTGTGGCTTTATGTTGTTTTGGTATCTTTCTTTTGGATCTTCACCCGTAGTCGGGTTGTGATGTTCTGAATGATGATTGCTCATGTATTGTATTGTGTGAAGTGGCGAGTGTAAGCCAACTATCTCCTTTTGCAATTTAATCCCTCTTTTACATGAGTCGTGCTAAGATACCAAATTTGAGATCATTCTAGGATGGGCTTATACCTTTAAGTCGTGCCTCGACACGTAGGAGGTATAGTCCCATCCTGGGCATTACAAGTTGGTATCAGAGCCTTCTCCGACCTAGAAGCCCCACTGATTGATCGAATCGTTGACGGTTGAGTCTAGGCACACACTTGAAAATGTTTTGAGTCCTATATATATATCGGAGAGTAGGATTTCTATTGCTTCTCATCTCTTTTCACTCTGGTGAGGACTCCTGACGATTACTCTTGCCTCTTCTACTTTCAAAAATTGCACCAAATTTTTTTTAGGATCTCGCGAGTATTGTTTGGATTGTTTCGATGTCTTTGTGACGAGAACATTGTTCTCGATGCCTCCTGTCATTAGGGGTTGTGGCAGTGTCCCGGGGAGTTGAGCTCCGAGGTGTTGTCGTCACAAATCCATCGCGGCAGTACTAGAATACTTAAGACGGCTGACATCGAAAATCTCTCCTATGCGGTTAGTGGCAAGATAACCCCGACATCACCCAGTACTGGGGAGGTAGTTCGGGAGTATTGCCATAGCTTGTATAGTGGATGTGTTTCGAAGGTCCGAGGTACACAGTTTCCGAGAAAGACTGGATATGTGTTGAAGGATGGATACACCTGGATGTAGGTTTAGAGTTGATTGCGCGGTGCTTCCCGTGTATCCCCAACACCTGATTGCATAACTGGAAACTTTCGGAAATCTATAGGTGGGTTTATCTAGTAGTTCTAGGCATTCTTCCAACGAATGCACGATATGAAGTTCGGGGTTCTACATTGAGTGAAGTGGTTTTATGGACTTGTTCTGATCGGGAGTTGCATCTTAAAGGGTCCTTGGCTATGCTGATCCGGGGATTGCAAAACCCTTTTGTAACACGTTCCATGAGCTTTCAGCACGAAGATGTCGAACGAAACTTCTATCTTGTATTTGTTCTATCTGATCCTTGTTCCTTTTTATTTTATCTTTTGTTCTCCAAGTGGCTTCTCGACCAGTGATGTACCTACAGAATTCATTCGTTCAATCCTCTGTTCGAATGATATTGTGAAGATGATGCTGCAACACATCTATCCTTTGTTTTGTTTTGATTCTGGTATTCGAGTTGCTTCGATGTCAAATGTTGATTCCATACCTTTCCTAATCGGTGTTCTCATATTTCTATGGGAGTGCTAATCCTTCTTGATCATCAAGATTGTCATGTTAATCCTTTTCAACCGGTGTGCCTTCTCTTCAAATTATTCCATACGGACGCCGTTGAGAAATCTGACGATTTGTCTGTTTCATTCATCCCATGTTGTCCTTGTTTTCCCCACCCTCCCACCCTTCTTCTTCTCGGAGCCAGAAATTCTCAAATGAAGTATCCATGTTATTCATGTGAGGTTCTTCATTCTTTTCCTTCAATGTTCTTATCCAGTGATCTATCGTGAAGATGCTCAAGAACTTCAAGTTCATCATTCTTTTGATCTCAAATTCTGCCGGTGGACGTAATTCAAGATTTCGGTGTTGATCTTATCCTTTTCCTCATTTCACAATGATTTCTTATTCCGGTGCACCAATTAATCATTCTCCTCTTGCTATTCATATCCGGAGTGTTGAAGATTTCTCAGAAGATTTGTGTTTCCATTCTTAATCCTGTCAAATTATTTTGAGGATTATCATCTTATTCAAGCCATTTAATTCAACCGGTGCAATATCTCTTAAGCAATCTTTTCAACGGTGATTTCTTTGAGTGGGCCCTAACCCACAGGTTTTTCCCAGGATCTTACCTGACTCTTCTCATATTCCGGAGTTATACTCAAATTCTTTTCAAAGTGTGTCGTAAGTATGATTTCCATCAGTCACATGCCTTCTCCAAGATCGCTTTCAAATTCTTGTTCATCATTGGTTCAACCTTTTAATTCTTCATTACGGAGTGCCTATTCAATTCATGGTGGTGCATCTCATCGTCTTCTCAGGTTGTGAAGACCGGAGAAGTGTTTCTCTTAAATCTTGGTCGTTCTCTCAAGATTCGTGGTTCTAGCTTCATGCCTTCCTCATTATCGTTTTGATTGTGAGGAAGTATTTTCATACCCATCCGAAGCATTTCATGAATTCTTCTTATTGTGATCCTCCGAAGGCCATCATTTCAGAATATTTCTTCGTTCTCAGTTTTCAACTTCGTCCTCCAAATATTCTTCATTGATGTCTCTGATGGGGAACGTTGCATGGGAAACAAAAATTTTCCTACGCTCACCAAGATCAATCTAGGAGATGCATCTACGAGAGAAGAGTCGGATCCACATACCCTTGTAGATCGCTAAGCGGAAGCGTTCAAGAACGCGGTTGATGGAGTCGTACTCGCCGCGATTCAAATCGCCGAAGATCCCAGCACCGAACGGACGGTGCCTCCGCGTTCAACACACGTGCAGCTCGGGGACGTCTCCTCCTTCTTGGTCCAGCAAGGGGGAAGGAGAAGTTGACGGAGAAACCCAGCAGCACGACGGCGTGGTGGAGATGGTGGTGAAGGAATTTCAGCAGGGCTTCGCCAAGCACTGCAAACTAGACGAAGATATTCGTGGAGAGGGAGGGCAATGCCGAGGCACGAACTTGTATTGCTGCCCTCCCTCTACCTCTCTTTATATAGGGGGGAGAGAGAGGAGGGGGCACCCCTAGGGTTCCCCCTAGGGGGCGGCGGCCAAGGGGAGGGGCTGCGGCCAGGGTTAGGGTTCCCCCCCAGGCGCCTTGCCCCCCAAGTCCTAGGGGTGCGGCTGCCCTAGGGGGGCCCAGCCCCTTAGGCACAGGTGGAGGAGCCTAGGGGGGGCGCACAGCCCTTGTGTGGGCTGTTGCGTCTCCCCACTTATGGCCCATAGGGCCCGTAACATTTACCGTGGCCCCCGAAACACCTTTCGGTTCTCCGATTCCTTCCCGATGTTCCCCGGAACAATTCCGGACTCCGTTTACTCTCATCCCATATATCAATCTTCGTCCCCGGACCATTCCGGAGACCCTCGTCACGTCCGGGATCTCATCCGGGACTCCGAACAACCTTCGGTTACCATGCACTGTTCTCACTAACAACCCTAGCGTCACCGAACCTTAAGTGTGTAGACCCTGCGGGTTCGGAAACTATGCAGACATGACCGAGATACTCCCAGGTCAATAACCAATAGCGGGATCTGGATACCCATATTGGTTCCCACACGTTCCTCGATGATCTCATCGGATGAACCACAATGTCAATGATTCAGGTAATCCCGTATACAGTTCCCTTTGTCTCGTCGGTATGTTACTTGCCCGAGATTCGATCGTCGGTATCTCTATACCTAGTTCAATCTCGTTACCGGCAAGTGTCTTTACTCGTTCCGTAATACATAATCCCGTGACTAACTACTTAGTCACTTTGAGCTCATTGAGATGACGTATTACCGAGTGGGCCCGGAGATACCTCTCCGTCACACGGAGTGACAAATCGCAGTCTCGATCCATGTCAACTCAACAGACACCTTCGGAGATACCTGTAGAGTACCTTTATAGTCACCCAGTTACGTTGCGACGTTTGGCACACACAAGGCACTCCTACGGTGTCAGTGAGTTACATGATCTCATGGTCATAGGAACTTATACTTGACATGCAGAAAACTATAGCGATAACTGATACGATCAAAAGCTATGTTTAACGTTTGGGTCTCGTCCATCACATCATTCTCCTAATGATGTGATCCCGTTATCAAATGACAACTCATGTCTATGACCTGGAAACCGCGGTCATCTTTGATCAACGAGCTAGTCCTGAAGAGGCTTACTAGGGACACAAAGTTTGTTTATTTATCCACACATGTATTTAAGTTTCCAATCAATACAATTATAGCATGGATAATAAACGATTATCATGAACAAGGAAATATAATAATAACTCTTATATTATTGCCTCTAGGGCATATTTCCAACAGTCTCCCACTTGCACTAGAGTCATTAATCTAGCATTACAAGGTAATGAATCTAACACCCATAGAGTCTTGGTGTTGATCATGCTTAGCCCGTGGAAGAGGCTTCGTCAACGGATCTGCAACATTCAAATCTGTGTGTACTTTGCAAATGCTTATGTCCTCCTCCTTGACTGAATCGCGGATGGAATTGAAGCGTCGCTTTATGTGTCTGGTCCTCTTGTGAAACCTTGGTTCCTTGGCTAGAGCAATGGCACCAGTGTTATCACAAAACATAGTCATTGGGTTCAATGCACTAGGCACAACTCCAAGATCTGTTATGAACTCCTTTATCCAGACACCTTCCTTTGCCGCCTCCGAGGCAGCTATGTACTCCGCTTCGCATGTAGAATCGGCTACCACGCTTTGCTTGGAACTGCACCAGCTTACCGCTCCCCCGTTGAGAATATATACGTATCCGGTTTGAGACTTAGAGTCATCTGGATCAGTGTCAAAGCTTGCATCGACGTAACCCTTTACGACGAGCTCTTGATCACCTCCATAAACGAGAAACATTTCCTTAGTCCTTTTCAGGTACTTCAGGATATTCTTGACCGCTGTCCAGTGATCCAAACCAGGATTACTTTGAAACCTTCCGGCCATACTTATGGCAAGGCTGACATCTGGTCTTGTGCACAGCATTGCATACATGATAGAGCCTATGGCTGAAGCATAGGGGATGACACTCATCTTTTCTCTATCTTCCGCAGTCACTGGGCATTGAGTCTTACTCAACTTTGTACCTTGCAATACCGGTAAGAACCCCTTCTTGGATTGATCCATTTTGAACTTCTTCAAAACTTTATCAAGGTATGTACTTTGTGAAAGTCCTATCAAGCGTCTCGATCTATCTCTATAGATCTTGATGCCCAATATGAAAGCAGCTTCACCGAGGTCCTTCATCTAAAAACTCTTGTTCAAATACCCCTTCACGCTATCCAAAAGTTCTATATTGTTTCCAATCAGCAATATGTCATCCACATATAATATTAGAAACGCTATAGAGCTCCCACTCACTTTCTTGTAAATACAAGCTTCTCCGTAAACTTGTACAAACCCAAACGCTTTGATCACCTCATCAAAGCAAAGATTCCAACTCCGAGATGCTTGCACCAGCCCATAAATGGAACGCTGGAGTTTGCAAACTTTGTCAGCATTCTCTGGATCGACAAAACCTTCCGGTTGTATCATATACAACTCTTCCTTAAGAAAACCGTTAAGGAACGCTGTTTTGACATCCATCTGCCAAATTTCATAATCGAAATATGCAGCTATTGCTAACATGATTCGGACGGATTTAAGCATCGCTACGGGTGAGAAAGTCTCATCGTAGTCAACTCCTTGAACTTGTGAAAAACCCTTAGCCACAAGTCGAGCTTTATACTCGGTGACATTGCCGTCAGCGTCCGTCTTCCTCTTAAAAATCCATTTATTCTGAATGGCCTTCCGCCCTTCAGGTAATACTTCCAAAGTCCATACTTTGTTTTCATACGTGGATCCCATCTCGGATTTCATGGCCTCTAACCATTTGTCGGAATCCGGGCCCACCATCGCTTCTCCATAGCTCGCAGGTTCACTATTGTCCAACAACATGACCTCCAAGACAGGGTTACCATACCACTGTCGGGGCCGGATTTCGGGAACACAATATTCCAGAAATTAACCCCTAGTGTCATCACCAGCCCAGGATTACTGTTACTGGTGGACACATCCTTGTTACAGATTACCAAGCATTTACAAGAATCTGATACAAGACCATATAGGTCTACTGATACAACAATGACTCCGGTGGTGGATGAAGGAATTGGCTTGTGGATCTCCACGTCGATGGGGCTCCATTCCAACAGGAACAGCTGACCCGAATAACTCCTATCCTGCGTGGCTGCACTCCTAGGCTTCGCACGGACGTAGCTGAGGTACTCCTCGCGGAACTCCTAACCTGACCAAGTAAATAGCCAGGGACAAGCCTGTGAGTACATTTGAATGTACTCGCAAACATCATGGACAAATGATATAACAAATGCAGCAAACACTTATATGATGAATTAAACTATATGCATGTGCTCATGATAGACTTATATTAAATGCATGCTGACAGGAATTAAACATGGCATGGTGAATAATGGTTAGTGCAAGAAAATAAATATTAGTATCAACAAAATATAAAAGAAATGCCGGTCGGAAGTCAAGTGACACCACGATCGGTCTTAAGAAGAAATGCCAGTCGGGTGTCTAAAAGAGTAATCGGACGATACCATCCGAGAACTCAGGCGACGCCACGAAAGGACTTGAAAAGAAATGCCAGTCGGGTATCCACAAGAGTAGTGGCGTGATAAACCGCCTGACACTCGAGGGACGCCACAGAAGGACTTGAAAATAACAGCGAGTGTCCGGGGTAGTCTAGCCAGCCCCTGAGACACTCTGGAAAGTAAAATAAGAGCAGGGGGTTAGTTCACAAATATAATCATATCATCAAATATACTCATGGTAACACCAGTAACAACGATAATTATCCTGCAAAATAACCATGCTCAATTTTAAAATATTTCCTCCGGAGACCGACTCTAAGACCGACACTTGACCAACCCAGACTGTAATCCTTAACCGCGGACACGGCTATTCGAATAGATTTTTAAACTCTGCAGAGAGTGTACTCTTTACCCACAAGTATAGGATTTCTCTAGTCAGTATCGGGACACTGGCTAATTCCCATTATGATCTTTGGGTTGAAAACACGCCTGACCAGCACACACCAGCTTAACCTTTCTGCTGCCAGGAATCACCCAGAACAACAGTTAAGTAAAACTCTAAGTGGGAAGGCTACAACCTCCAATAGCATGGGATCACTATTCAAACGCGCGGATTACAAGGGTACACTCCCTCTCGGCTACAACCGGAAACACCCATGCCCCCTTGACCCGATGACTGGATTTAGTCCAGGGCCCTGGAGATCCTCATCGTGGCCCTCTGTACGGTGTGTGCATGGAAAGGGGTTAACAACTTACTAAACCATACCTTACCCGAGGCAGGGACAAGTGGTAGCACGAACAAGTATGGGGTTATCGGAACAAGACTCGATCTATGGTCGACTCAGGAGGCTTATGATTCCTGCAGTAGTTAGCACAACAAAAATTATTCTCTCAGCCATATCATCAGGACAGGGCCACAACCCTTGTCTGCTTTCACATATATCTCATGACACCACCGTGTCAAATGTGGCCCGTGCCCACCGGCACGTCCAAAACAGGAGCACACTCCTGGATTCTCATAACTTATGCATGTTGCAAATTTGAAGGGAATGCATGCAAGAGAAAAATATAGTCATAACCATGCATGCATGCAATACTTCTACTCATATGAGATTCTTATCAAGAACTAACAAACCATGCATCAAATATTCTAGCATGCAAACATTCACCATATCAAGTGTTCAAAATGCTTGCCTTGAACATGCAGCAATATTGGGTGCACTCCAAAAGTTTGAAAATATTCATTTCCCCTTCATTTCCTATTTTCAAAAATATCTAAATCACCACATAATTCAAAAACAGCAATAAAAGTATTTCAAATGTTTTTGAAATAAATACTAAAATAAACTAGAGGATATTTAAAGAATAACAGAAAAAGAATTAATTCATTTAGAGCACATATGAATTAGTTATGGAATTACTAAGATGGAAAACATGATTAAAAGTAATATTTAAATTTAATAAACAGAAACTATATATAGGAAAAATGTTCACCTAATTTTAAATAATCAGAGCATGATTTTAGAAACCTACAGAAATTGGAATCATCAAATTTGGATTTGATTTGGTGGCTGTGGAATTTATTTGAAAGCTGTTGGAAATAATAAAAGAGGGAGAGCAGAGAAGCGCCCTGTGCGCGGTTTGGACAAGCGGCGCTAATGGGCCGAGCCCGATCGCCCAGCCGCTCGGGAGGCCGCGCAGGCGCGACTCCCAGCCACTGACGGTGGGCCCCGCCTGGCCCACCGGTCAGGTTTGACCGGTCTTCGTCCTCCTCCTCGCGCGCGTCTGGGGCAGAACGGAGGAGGAGCTCCGGCGATGATTGCCGGCGCCGTAGGGCATCTCTGGCGATGCTCGACAGATGGACAAGTCCAGGAGGAAGTGCCGCATCCGTACGTAGTGGTGGTGGTCGCCGGGAAGCTCGGGACTGAGCAGTGCTTCGACCACGGCGGAGGGGATCGTCGGGTGGAAGAGGGCTTTCGCCCTGGAGCTTGCTCCGGTGAAATTGAAGGGTGGGATGGATCCGCGGAACCACGGGGAGGCCTCTGGTGTAGAGACTGGAGAGGGGAAAACACTGGAGAGGTGGTGAGCTTCGTGGTGAGGGCGGCGGCAGAGCATGCCGGAGACGGGGGAGACGACCTCTCCCGGTCGTTCTACTGCTCGGGGAAGATCATTGAGGGAGGGGGACGATGCGTGGTGTGCTGTGGTGAGCTCGAGGGGGCCTTTTATAGCGCGAGGAGGTCGGTTCCGCGAAGTCCAGAGAACGGCCACGGCGGACCTCACCATTGATGGTGCTTGGGGTAGCTGGCATGGCCGGTGGGGGCCGGTAGTGGACGGTGGCCGGCCGCAGTTACTCCCCAGGCGAGCTGGCTGCCCCGGGAGGCGCCAGGTAGCCTGGATGGCACCGTCCACGGGCGGACAGAGGCGGCGGCCATTAATGGCAGACGCGGCCGGTGGCGAGGCCGGCGGGGTTTGGTGAGGACGGTGGTGGCTTGCAGTGATGGCGGGCGTCGTGTTTGGCTCGGGGGCGAGCCACGCGTCCAGAGCGTTGACGGTCGGTGCGACGTGGCGATGCGGGACTCGTCGGGCGGCGGCTCCGGTCGGTGTGGACGGTGATGGCCGGCGCAAGCGGCCAAGGGAAGGTGTCGGGGAAGTAAATGGAGGTCGAGTTGATCCAGAGGAAGACTCGGGCGAGCAGGGGAGGCAGTAGAGTGGCGACAGGAGCTTGATGCCAGTGGCTGCAATACGCGTGCTCTGGCCACGCTCTACGCACGCACGCCACTTGTTTGCTGAAATGTCAATGGCATCTACAGGCGTTCGAACATGTTGCAACTTAGCAGGATGGTGCTTTAGGGCATGAGAGAGATCGTGGACATGCTGGTTTGGCCAAAAGTGCAAGTCCCTAATGCAGTTAAGAGAGAGGCCAATTTCCTTTCATGCCCACAGGGTGTTTGATGAAATGATAGGGCTACGTAGGGAGTTGTGTTGGGTGTGAAAGTTGGCAGGATGGGGTCTCTTTAGATGATAGAGATGATGGTGGAGTTAGTTTTGGAAAAGGAAATATTTGCTAGTGCAAGTTGTACTGGAATTCAGTTCTGGACAGAATATTCAGAGGGGTGTTTGGTGGGTCTAAAAGATGCTAATGGATCTGATCTTCTGGAGTTAAGGGTTTGGTAGGAGGAACTAGAAGATGGCCAAGGCTCAGAATTTTTGGAGCAAGAAATAATAGGGTTGTAGTAGAAACCTAGAAGATGGACAGAACTGGAAAAGAGGATGGTTCACTCAAATTTTGCAAAACACCAAGTTGGGTTTTTGCACCAAAGTAACATAAAGGCATCACAGGACCTCTCAGAATTATGGTGGAATTTTTAGAGAATTATTTGAAATAGTTGTAGTGCAACAGAATTATTTAAAACACTGCAAAAGCTATTAAAAGAATTTTCTGGGGCAAAATTTTATTATGAAAATAATTTCTACTGTTATGAAACAAATAATGAAATGACCCAAGATACAGTCAGAGCCCACAAAAAAATATTTTCAAAAGTTTTACTATATGAAGAGAAGATTTTTGAAGGACAGGTATAGGAAAAGCTCTGAAAACTATTAAAGAACCTAATATACTTCAAAATTTTATTTCTAGCCAAATTTTATTTAATAAAAATGTGGTTAAAATTTTGGGGTGTTACAAACTCTAACCCCCTTAAGAAAATCTCGTCCTCGAGATTTGTTAAGGGCGGAAGAATTAAGAAGCATACCACACATACAAAGCACTCTTATAAACAAGGCAATACATTCATGACATACAAACAAAACAAGATCACAACATGCAAACAAGCACTACATGCTACGCAAACGCACTCACGACCGTCTACGGTCCGAAAGCGGGATCTACGGGGTCAAGCGGAAGGCTTCCCGGTATTGGAACACACCCTTCTCCTTCCGGAGGGAGTGGAGGAAGTGGAGGGAGCAAACGAAGAACGTGTCCCTCCAGAGTTGGCAGAGGGGGTCCGCCAATGGCGATCCGGGGATTCAGAACAGCAAGGTAGTGGAGATACTCCAGTATTTGCTGGGTGAAACGCTCCTGGGCCATCACATACTGAATGAGATAGACCAGGGCTGGATCGCTCTCCGCACGTCCACAGCGGAACGTAGCTTCTGCTCCAAAAGCAGCGCGGCTTGGGAAATAGCAGTATTCCCTTGTGTTGGCACAAGGTACCGCAAATCGAAGACGGGTGACTGCTTCATACGCAGCAGACTCAATGGCCATGCCTGGCGTTGGCATGGATCTCCCGATGAAAATCACATAGGGAGGTCCTTGGTTTAAATCTGCTGGTGGAATATGTACAGCTGCCCAGTATTTCGAGAGATCAGGAGTGATTCTCGATTTGTAAAGCTCATACAGGGGTGGATGGGTAGAGCCAAGAGTATTGCGGGTAAAATCCCATAATAACATAACAAAACTACCAGGTCTTGCTTCGGGGTTCCTCAGATAAGCTCCGGGGTGAGACATGGGTGGATGAATGGAAAAGGCAGTGCTAGATGCTGATGGTTGCTGGTGTGGAAAAATGAGTGTGGCCTCTTATAGAGAGCCTGGGTCATGAAATATGAAATGGTGCCGGTACGACTGGGACACCGACTCCGGCGCGGGGTTGTCTGAGTCAAAGTTCAGGCCTCAAACCCCAAAAGAAAAGTGACAAGTTACTGTGCGTGTCGGTTAGGGGTCCCGTCTAGAATTTACTCTGCAACCACTCATCAAGCAATTTACGCCAAAACACACATACTATTAGATGGTGACACACAGGGGGTCTACAAACTCACTACGCCACACACCAGCTACTGCGGAACTAAAGGAAAAACCGTGCCACTAGGGCTTGATAACAATTCTGGTGGACTCAGTCCACCTGGTTGATATCTATCTTGGCGCGTCTTGCGGATGCCGAGTCCTCTTCGGGTGCTTCCGCGTCGGAGCTGGCCGGGGTAGGATGGGGAGCTACAGGGCTGGAGTAGCGGTGGTGGCCTTCGCGGGGTGTCGAGGTCACCGTCCCATTGGAGTAGGCCTCCAAGAGACGACGGAGATTTCCGGGTGAGGCGAAGGCATTGCCTGGGTAGGTGACATGGTCAGAGCTTGGGGGCTCAACCGGCCTTCCAAGCAGTACTATCGGGGCGTCGGTGGCGGGTGCGACTTCACTTCTTGCTGGGGTCAGGAGAGCGAGCGTCCTGCGGGTCTCAATCAGGTCAAGAGTGACCTGATCAAATAGTGCCTCTTGCGCTCTCAGGTAGCGCACCAGATGCACCAGGGCAGGATCCGACTCATGGTCTCCGGTGGCGACCTGGGTCTGGCTACCATAGCCTTCACGGCTAGGGTAGTAGTAGAAAGGGCGGCAGTTAACCCTCGGCGACAGGTGCCGGAGTTGAACTATAGCCTCTCGGGCTGCAAGTTGGATGGATTGGGGCTCGTCGGAGGTTGTCCTCCCGGTGAATCGGTAGGGACGCTCCGATGTGGTGCCCCTCCCGTAGATGTGCATCGTGGCCCAGAAGTGATGGATGGAGTTACTCGTGTGCTCTTGGTACACGACATATTCCGGTGGCTCGTCGATGCTAAAAGCACGACGGGTGAGATTGGCGAGGATGGTTACGAAGCCTTCAAGCTCGACTGCGGTGGTCTCGTTGTGCACGAGGGGGCCTGGCATCTTGGTGGTTGGATAACGAACTGGGAATGAGGCTGTGATTTGTTGAGTTTGGGGTATGGCTTCCTTTATAGGTCAGCCGAGTCTTCCATCGCACGCTTGTGGATGGGAAAGCTCAGGTGTTGGCACAGGCACACGGCCTATGGATAGACTGATAGGTTGGGCACCGGCTATCAAAAGATGTCGGTTGCCACTGTGGATGGGATAGACTTGACCGTGGACAGGAGAAGTTATGGATGGTGTGGAAACCTAGGGATGGTGACCAGGCTAGGATAGGATTAGCCAATGGTCAGCCTGGCTCTGATACCAAGGCTGTCGGGGCCGGATTTCGGGAACACAATATTCCAGAAATTAACCCCTAGTGTCATCACCAGCCCAGGATTACTGTTACTGGTGGACACATCCTTGTTACAGATTACCAAGCATTTACAAGAATCTGATACAAGACCATATAGGTCTACTGATACAACAATGACTCCGGTGGTGGATGAAGGAATTGGCTTGTGGATCTCCACGTCGATGGGGCTCCATTCCAACAGGAACAGCTGACCCGGATAACTCCTATCCTGCGTGGCTGCACTCCTAGGCTTCGCACAGACGTAGCTGAGGTACTCCTCGCGGAACTCCTAACCTGACCAAGTAAATAGCCAGGGACAAGCCTGTGAGTACATTTGAATGTACTCGCAAACATCATGGACAAATGATATAACAAATGCAGCAAACACTTATATGATGAATTAAACTATATGCATGTGCTCATGATAGACTTATATTAAATGCATGCTGACAGGAATTAAACATGGCATGGTGAATAATGGTTAGTGCAAGAAAATAAATATTAGTATCAACAAAATATAAAAGAAATGCCGGTCGGAAGTCAAGTGACACCACGATCGGTCTTAAGAAGAAATGCCAGTCGGGTGTCTAAAAGAGTAATCGGACGATACCATCCGAGAACTCAGGCGACGCCACGAAAGGACTTGAAAAGAAATGCCAGTCGGGTATCCACAAGAGTAGTGGCGTGATAAACCGCCTGACACTCGAGGGACGCCACAGAAGGACTTGAAAATAACAGCGAGTGTCCGGGGTAGTCTAGCCAGCCCCTGAGACACTCTGGAAAGTAAAATAAGAGCAGGGGGTTAGTTCACAAATATAATCATATCATCAAATATACTCATGGTAACACCAGTAACAACGATAATTATCCTGCAAAATAACCATGCTCAATTTTAAAATATTTCCTCCGGAGACCGACTCTAAGACCGACACTTGACCAACCCAGACTGTAATCCTTAACCGCGGACACGGCTATTCGAATAGATTTTTAAACTCTGCAGAGAGTGTACTCTTTACCCACAAGTATAGGATTTCTCTAGTCAGTATCGGGACACTGGCTAATTCCCATTATGATCTTTGGGTTGAAAACACGCCTGACCAGCACACACCAGCTTAACCTTTCTGCTGCCAGGAATCACCCAGAACAACAGTTAAGTAAAACTCTAAGTGGGAAGGCTACAACCTCCAATAGCATGGGATCACTATTCAAACGCGCGGATTACAAGGGTACACTCCCTCTCGGCTACAACCGGAAACACCCATGCCCCCTTGACCCGATGACTGGATTTAGTCCAGGGCCCTGGAGATCCTCATCGTGGCCCTCTGTACGGTGTGTGCATGGAAAGGGGTTAACAACTTACTAAACCATACCTTACCCGAGGCAGGGACAAGTGGTAGCACGAACAAGTATGGGGTTATCAGAACAAGACTCGATCTATGGTCGACTCAGGAGGCTTATGATTCCTGCAGTAGTTAGCACAACAAAAATTATTCTCTCAGCCATATCATCAGGACAGGGCCACAACCCTTGTCTGCTTTCACATATATCTCATGACACCACCGTGTCAAATGTGGCCCGTGCCCACCGGCACGTCCAAAACAGGAGCACACTCCTGGATTCTCATAACTTATGCATGTTGCAAATTTGAAGGGAATGCATGCAAGAGAAAAATATAGTCATAACCATGCATGCATGCAATACTTCTACTCATATGAGATTCTTATCAAGAACTAACAAACCATGCATCAAATATTCTAGCATGCAAACATTCACCATATCAAGTGTTCAAAATGCTTGCCTTGAACATGCAGCAATATTGGGTGCACTCCAAAAGTTTGAAAATATTCATTCCCCCTTCATTTCCTATTTTCAAAAATATCTAAATCACCACATAATTCAAAAACAGCAATAAAAGTATTTCAAATGTTTTTGAAATAAATACTAAAATAAACTAGAGGATATTTAAAGAATAACAGAAAAAGAATTAATTCATTTAGAGCACATATGAATTAGTTATGGAATTACTAAGATGGAAAACATGATTAAAAGTAATATTTAAATTTAATAAACAGAAACTATATATAGGAAAAATGTTCACCTAATTTTAAATAATCAGAGCATGATTTTAGAAACCTACAGAAATTGGAATCATCAAATTTGGATTTGATTTGGTGGCTGTGGAATTTATTTGAAAGCTGTTGGAAATAATAAAAGAGGGAGAGCAGAGAAGCGCCCTGTGCGCGGTTTGGACAAGCGGCGCTAATGGGCCGAGCCCGATCGCCCAGCCGCTCGGGAGGCCGCGCAGGCGCGACTCCCAGCCACTGACGGTGGGCCCCGCCTGGCCCACCGGTCAGGTTTGACCGGTCTTCGTCCTCCTCCTCGCGCGCGTCTGGGGCAGAACGGAGGAGGAGCTCCGGCGATGATTGCCGGCGCCGTAGGGCATCTCTGGCGATGCTCGGCAGATGGACAAGTCCAGGAGGAAGTGCCGCATCCGTACGTAGTGGTGGTGGTCGCCGGGAAGCTCGGGACTGAGCAGTGCTTCGAGCACGGCGGAGGGGATCGTCGGGTGGAAGAGGGCTTTCGCCCTGGAGCTTGCTCCGGTGAAATTGAAGGGTGGGATGGATCCGCGGAACCACGGGGAGGCCTCTGGTGTAGAGACTGGAGAGGGGAAAACACTGGAGAGGTGGTGAGCTTCGTGGTGAGGGCGGCGGCAGAGCATGCCGGAGACGGGGGAGACGACCTCTCCCGGTCGTTCTACTGCTCGGGGAAGATCATTGAGGGAGGGGGACGATGCGTGGTGTGCTGTGGTGAGCTCGAGGGGGGCTTTTATAGCGCGAGGAGGTCGGTTCCGCGAAGTCCAGAGAACGGCCACGGCGGACCTCACCATTGATGGTGCTTGGGGTAGCTGGCATGGCCGGTGGGGGCCGGTAGTGGACGGTGGCCGGCCGCAGTTACTCCCCAGGCGAGCTGGCTGCCCCGGGAGGCGCCAGGTAGCCTGGATGGCACCGTCCACGGGCGGACAGAGGCGGCGGCCATTAATGGCAGACGCGGCCGGTGGCGAGGCCGGCGGGGTTTGGTGAGGACGGTGGTGGCTTGCAGTGATGGCGGGCGTCGTGTTTGGCTCGGGGGCGAGCCACGCGTCCAGAGCGTTGACGGTCGGTGCGACGTGGCGATGCGGGACTCGTCGGGCGGCGGCTCCGGTCGGTGTGGACGGTGATGGCCGGCGCAAGCGGCCAAGGGAAGGTGTCGGGGAAGTAAATGGAGGTCGAGTTGATCCAGAGGAAGACTCGGGCGAGCAGGGGAGGCAGTAGAGTGGCGACAGGAGCTTGATGCCAGTGGCTGCAATACGCGTGCTCTGGCCACGCTCTACGCACGCACGCCACTTGTTTGCTGAAATGTCAATGGCATCTACAGGCGTTCGAACATGTTGCAACTTAGCAGGATGGTGCTTTAGGGCATGAGAGAGATCGTGGACATGCTGGTTTGGCCAAAAGTGCAAGTCCCTAATGCAGTTAAGAGAGAGGCCAATTTCCTTTCATGCCCACAGGGTGTTTGATGAAATGATAGGGCTATGTAGGGAGTTGTGTTGGGTGTGAAAGTTGGCAGGATGGGGTCTCTTTAGATGATAGAGATGATGGTGGAGTTAGTTTTGGAAAAGGAAATATTTGCTAGTGCAAGTTGTACTGGAATTCAGTTCTGGGCAGAATATTCAGAGGGGTGTTTGGTGGGTCTAAAAGATGCTAATGGATCTGATCTTCTGGAGTTAAGGGTTTGGTAGGAGGAACTAGAAGATGGCCAAGGCTCAGAATTTTTGGAGCAAGAAATAATAGGGTTGTAGTAGAAACCTAGAAGATGGACAGAACTGAAAAAGAGGATGGTTCACTCAAATTTTGCAAAACACCAAGTTGGGTTTTTGCACCAAAGTAACATAAAGGCATCACAGGACCTCTCAGAATTATGGTGGAATTTTTAGAGAATTATTTGAAATAGTTGTAGTGCAACAGAATTATTTAAAACACTGCAAAAGCTATTAAAAGAATTTTCTGGGGCAAAATTTTATTATGAAAATAATTTCTACTGTTATGAAACAAATAATGAAATGACCCAAGATACAGTCAGAGCCCACAAAAAAATATTTTCAAAAGTTTTACTATATGAAGAGAAGATTTTTGAAGGACAGGTATAGGAAAAGCTCTGAAAACTATTAAAGAACCTAATATACTTCAAAATTTTATTTCTAGCCAAATTTTATTTAATAAAAATGTGGTTAAAATTTTGGGGTGTTACAACCACTCAGGTGCAGTGCGTACCCTTGTCGACCTACGAGGTTCGGTAGTAACTTGATCAGAAGCTTCTTGATCATCATCATTGGCTTCCTCTTCAACCGTTGCAGGCTCCACAAAAACATCTTTCTGTGCTGCGCTACTCTCTGGTTGAAGCAGAGGTTCAATAACCTCATCAAGTTCTACCTTCCTCCCACTCAATTCTTTCGAGAGAAACTCTTTCTCGAGAAAGGACCCGTTCTTAGCGACAAACACTTTGCCCTCGGATCTGAGATAGAAGGTGTACCCAACCGTCTCTTTTGGGTATCCTATGAAGACACATTTGTCCGCTTTGGGTTCGAGCTTTTCTGGCTGAAGCCTTTTGACATAAGCATCGCAACCCCAAACTTTGAGAAAAGACAACTTAGGTTTCTTACCAAACCACAGTTCATACGGTGTTGTCTCAACGGACTTGGATGGAGCCCTATTTAAAGTGAATGCAGCCGTCTCTAATGCATATCCCCAAAATGATAGTGGCAAATCGGCAAGAGACATCATAGAACGCACCATATCTAATAGGGTTCGATTACGACGTTCGGACACACCATTACGCTGTGGTGTTCCAGGTGGCGTCAACTGTGAAACAATTCCACATTGTCTTAAGTGATTGCCAAACTCATAACTCAGATACTCTCCCCCTCGATCAGATCGTAGGAACTTGATCTTCTTGTTACGATGATTCTCAACTTCACTCTGAAATTGCTTGAACTTTTCAAACGTTTCAGACTTATGCTTCATCAAGTAAATATACCCATATCTACTTAAGTCGTCAGTGAAGGTGAGAAAATAACGATATCCACCACGCGCCGTGACACTCATCGGGCCACACACATCAGTATGTATGATTTCCAATAAGTCACTTGCCCGTTCCATTGTTCCTGAAAACGGGGTCTTAGTCATCTTGCCCATGAGGCACGGCTCGCATGTGTCAAGTGATTCAAAATCAAGAGACTCCAAAAGTCCATCAGCATGGAGCTTCCTCATGCGTTTCACGCCGATATGACCCAGACGGCAGTGCCACAAGAAAGTGGTACTATAGTTATCAACTCTACATCTTTTGGCATCAATGTTATGAACATGTGTATCATCACTATCGAGATTCAATAAGAATAAACCCCCTACTTCGGGTGCATGACCATAAAAGATATTACCCATATAAATAGAACAACCTTTATTCTCTGATTTAAATGAGTAACCGTCTCGCATTAAACAAGATCCAGATATAATGTTCATGCTCAACGCAGGCACTAAATAACAATTATTCAGGTTCATAACTAATCCCGATGGTAATCGAAGAGCGAGCGTGCCGACGGCGATCACATCAACCTTGGAACCATTCCCCACGCGCATCGTCACTTCGTCCTTCGCCAGCCTCCGTCTATTCCGTAGTTCCTGTTTAGAGTTGCAAATGTGAGCAACCGAACCGGTATCAAATACCCAGGCACTACAACGAGAGTTGGTAAGGTACACATCAATAACATGTATATCACATATACTTTGCTTGTTGTTGTTGTTGGCCCCCTTCTTGTCTGCCAGATACTTGGGGCAGTTCCGCTTCCAGTGGTCGTTCCCCTTGCAATAGAAACACTCGGTCTCTGGCTTGGGCCCAGCCTTGGGTTTCTTCACTGGATGAGCAACTGCCTTGCCACCCTTCTTAGAGTTACCCTTCTTGCCCTTGCCATTCTTCTTGAAACTGGTAGTTTTATTGACCATCAACACTTGATGCTCCTTCTGGATGTCTGATTCAGCGACTTTCAGCATCGCAAACAGCTCGGCGATGGTTTTGTTCATCCCTTGCATGTTATAATGCTGCACGAAGCTCTTGTAGCTAGGTGGGAGTGACTGGAGAATTCTGTCAATGATAGCCTCCTCCGGGAACACAAGTCCCAGATCAGCTATGCGGGTATAGTACCCAGACATCTTCAGTAAGTGCTCACTGACAGACGAATTCTCCTCCATCTTGCAAGCAAAGAATTTATCGGAGGTCTCATACCTCTCGATCTTGGCATTCTTCTCAAAGATGAACTTCAACTCCTGGAACATCTCATATGCTCCATGATGTTCAAAACGCCTTTGAAGTCCTCCTTCCAAGCTATACAACATGGCACACTGCACTACTGAGTAGTCATCCGCACGCGACTGCCAGGCGTTCATAACGTCCACAGAGGCCGGAGCGGGGGGTTCACCTAGCGGTGCATTTAGGACATAAACCTTTTGGGCAGCTGTGAGGATGATCCTCAGATTGCGGAGCCAGTCCACAAAGTTGCTCCCATCATCTTTCAGCTTAGTTTTCTCTAGGAACGCATTAAAATTCAGGGGAGCTACTGCGGGAGCCATCTACAACAAAAGATTTGCAAAGACATCTTGGACTATTGTTCATGATAAGTGAGTTTTAACTAATCAAATTACTTATAACTCCCACTCAAATTGACATCCCTCTGGTCATCCGAGCGTGACATGATCCAAATCCACCAACCCAAGTCCGATCATCACGTGAGATGAGGTGGTGTCAATGGTGAACATCTTCATGTTGATCATATCTACTATATGACTCATGCTCGACCTTTCGGTCTTCCGTGTTCCGAGGCCATGTCTGTACATGCTAGGCTCGTCAAGTCTAACCCGAGTGTTCTGCATGTGCAAAACTGGCTTGCACCCGTTGTATGCGAACGTAGAGTCTATCACACCCGATCATCACGTGGTGCTTCGAAACGACGAACCTTCGCAACGGCGCACACTCGGGGGGAACACAATTTTATCTTGAAATTTTAGTGAGGGATCATCTTATAATGCTACTGTCGTCCTAAGCAAAATAAGATGCATAAAAGGATTAACATCACATGCAAATCATAAGTGACATGATATGGCCATCAACTCGTGCTTTTGATCTCCATCTCCAAAGCACCAGCATGATCTTCATCGTCACCGGCGTAACACCATGATCCCCATCATCATGATCTCCATCATCGTGTCGCCATCGGGGTTGTCGCGCGCCCACCATGCTCTTACTACTATTGCTACCGTTTAGCGATAAAGTAAAGCATTACATAGCGCTTAATGATTGACACGCAGGTCATACAAAAATTAAAGACAACCCTATGGCTCCTGCCGGTTGCCGTATACATCGACATGCAAGTCGATATCAACTATTACAACATGATCATCTCATACATCAAATATATCTCATCATGTCTTTGGCCATATCATATCACATACATACCCTGCAAAAACAAGTTAGACGTCCTCTAATTTGTTGTTGCATGTTTTACGTGGCTGCTATGGGTATCTAGCAAGAACGCTTCTTACCTACGCAAAGCCACAACGGTGATATTTAAGTTGCTATTTAACCTTCTACAAGGACCGCCTTCGTCGAATCCGATTCAACTAAGATAGGAGAGACAGACACCCGCCAGCCATCTTATGCAACAAAAGTCGCATGTCTGTCGATGGAACCGGTCTCATGTACGTGGACATGTAAAGTTGGTCCGGGCCGCTTCATCCCATAATGCCGCTGAATCAAGAAAGACCAAAGAGGGAAGCAATCTAAACATCAACGCCCACAAACCCATTTGTGTTCTACTCGTGAAAGCATCTACGCAAGAACCTGGCTCATGATGCCACTGATGGGGAACGTTGCATGGGAAACAAAAATTTTCCTACGCTCACCAAGATCAATCTAGGAGATGAATCTACGAGAGAAGAGTCGGATCCACATACCCTTGTAGATCGCTAAGCGGAAGCGTTCAAGAACGCGGTTGATGGAGTCGTACTCGCCGCGATTCAAATCGCCAAAGATCCCAGCACCGAACGGACGGTGCCTCCGCGTTCAACACACGTGCAGCTCGGGGACGTCTCCTCCTTCTTGGTCCAGCAAGGGGGAAGGAGAAGTTGACGGAGAAACCCAGCAGCACGACGGCGTGGTGGAGATGGTGGTGAAGGAATTTCAGCAGGGCTTCACCAAGCACTGCAAACTAGACGAAGATATTCGTGGAGAGGGAGGGCAATGCCGAGGCACGAACTTGTATTGCTGCCCTCCCTCTACCTCTCTTTATATAGGGGGGAGAGAGAGGAGGGGGCGCCCCTAGGGTTCCCCCTAGGGGGCGGCGGCCAAGGGGAGGGGCTGCGGCCAGGGTTAGGGTTCCCCCCCCCCAGGCGCCTTGCCCCCCAAGTCCTAGGGGTGCGGCTGCCCTAGGGGGGCCCAGCCCCTTAGGCGCA
>LR738715.1:824297746-824317411 GCA_902687465.1 Secale cereale
CCCCCCCCCAACTATTTTATTTAAATTCCTGACATTTTTTTGCGGGTCTAGGTTATTGACCTCTTGTGCAAATTCTGCTCCTAACCCCCTCTATCTTTTTTTCTTTCTTTGTATCTTTTTTTTTCTTTTCTCCCTTTTATTAAGAGAGAACCAGCCTTCTAGGGTAGCCGGCTCGATCTCTCCTGGCCCATCTCTCCCTTCTGGCCATCCCTAAGGCCCAGCCGAGGCAAGTCCTCTTGGCCCATCAGCCCGCAGCGACCTCCCTAGCGCTAACCCTAGCCCCTCTATCCGATCGCTCCTTCCTCCCTCCTCAGCCGCCGCACGCCAGACGTTTCCCTCGCTCACCCCGCAGCTTTTCCCCCCTCGTTCGCTCGAGCGCCCGAACCCTCCTGCTTCGATCTCCTTCGAGCTCCCTCCTCTCGCCCCGCATGCCAGCCCCGTCGGTCGCCTCTTCCCCGCACGGGAGCAGCCCGGCCGCCCCAAGCCCGCGCCGTCCTCCAGCGAGGCCTCTGCCTCCTTCCTCCTACGTCGACGCCAGGACCGCCGCGCCTCTTCTCCCAGGGAGCCGGACGCCACCCTCTCCATCTCCCCTCGCCCCGCTCTGCTCCTCCGCGCCAAGGAGCCCGAGCCCCATCGATCGCCTCCGGCCAGGGGCGCGCCCCATCCAAGTCCTCCAGCGCGCCGCAGCTCTTCCCGTCGCCAGCGTCGCCATCTGCCCCAACCAGGGCCTCTTCCTTGCTCCCCCGAGCGCCTCGTCTGCCTCGCGCGCGCCCCAGCGCCGACTCCCGCAGCGCCTCCCGGGCCGCTCCTCTGCTGTCTCCACGCCAGCGCCGCCCCGGCTCCTCTTCTGCCACCGCGCCCCGCCAGGGTGCCCGCTGAGCGCCCGCATCGCCAGCACCGCAGCGCGAGCCGACCCGTCGCCCCCTTGCTGCTGCACTCTGCCCTGTTGCTATGTTCTTTTTTTTGTTGTTTGTTGCTGTTGCTTTTCGCCAAGTGTCAGCATGGACGAGCACCAAGAACACAACTACGACATGAACAAGTACCTCTACGTATGCACCCGAACATCTACGGAAATGAGTACCACTACGCTCGACGACCCCCGTGTACGACTACCGACGCCCGGAAACACCAAGTACCCCTACCGTTGCCGAGACCGCAAGTACATATACGAACGGGAACGCCTACTCGACGACACAAGATGACGCGGCGAGTACCTCTCCGATGAACGTGAACAACTACTTCCTCTTCGGCCGTGTACCACTACTTCCTCTACGAACGTGATCGCCTACGTCCCTCTATGATCTCGAACCGCTCCGAGAACGTTTGTTCCGAAGCTTCGGTTTCGTTCCGGAGTTGTGAGGATTCTCTCATCTGTGTTGTTCCGTCTACTTCGTGGATCCGTTTCTTCTCCCTTGTGGAATCCCTGGCAAGATGACCGAACCCGGATACCATTACTACTTTTGCCTATTGCTAGAAGTCTCGATCTATAGTTTTGCCTCGATGCCCATGTCTTTCCTGTCAGCCTCCTATTGTAACCATGATCCTGTCTAACCACCCTATCTATGCAAACCATTGATTGGCTATACGTAGGCTTTGCTCAGCCCTCTTATAGCATTGTAGTTGCAGGTGAAGATTGAAGATGCTTGCTTCATGTTGAAGTTGTTGGGTTATATCACACTATATAAATGCTTAAATAAAATCATCTATATATTGGCAAGGGTGGAAGGCTAAGCCTTTTGCTTGGTGATTTGTTCCACTCATGCCGTTAGGAACCGTATAAACCGGTGTTATGTTCCTTGATTATGCGTTCCTAACACGGTTGGGGTGTATGGGACCCCCTTGATAAACCGCTAAGTGCTAAGTCTTTTCCAGCAAGTCCCAACATTGGTACTATTCGCCTAATAACTAATAAAACTTGCATAAGGGTCTTGAAAACCCTCTTTTATTTTAATTCTACAACCCTGGGCCAGTGCTCCACATGAGTGTTGGTCCGAAACGGGGAGCCTGCGGGGCCACCACGAGGAAACTGGAGGTTTGGTAAAAACCCGTAGCTTCACCCATCCGGTCGTGTCCTGAGACTTAGATACGCGCGGCTACTATCAGGGTGTCGACACGCCGGGAGGATTTGCTGGATTAGCCTTACCTTAGTTCGGTTTAACTTGAGCACGGGATTCCGAGAATACTCGGGTCTTCCCACCTATGGAGTTGCGACTCCGCGGATCGTGGGTTTGTAATGGGTCAAGTTGGAACACCCCTGCAGGGTTTTGAACTTTCGAAAGCCGTGCCCGCAGTTATGTGGTAGATGAGACCTTGTTAATATCCGGTTGTAGATAACTTGACACAATGGTCCAATACACTACCAGCGTGTGTACCGTGACTGTCAATTTCCGAATAGGGATTCGGGAGTTGAACACGGTGGGGTTATGTTTGACGTGTTGTAGCTAGGATCACTTCGTGATCATCTTTCGACCGAGGCACTTCTCTTCTCGCTCTCTTTTACGTAAGTTAGTGCTAGTTGCTGCTGCAGACTCTTGTTGTTCCTTCACCACTAGTTCTTTCTTCAGCCTTGTCCTCACCCAAGGCTTAAATAGTCGTGTTACCCGGGAACGGGATTGCTGAGTCCTCTGTGGCTCACAGTTACTTCACCACACCAGATGCAGGTTCAGCCGAGTTTGATGCAGGAGTTGGATCAGTTCTTCACCGGGAGTTCGATGAAGAGTTTGGCCGTTTGCTTGTGATGTTTCGACGATCAATAGTGGTTCTTCTACTAGGATTCGATCCTGACCTGTGGCTTTATGTTGTTTTGGTATCTTTCTTTTGGATCTTCACCCATAGTCGGGTTGTGATGTTCTGAATGATGATTGCTCATGTATTGTATTGTGTGAAGTGGCGAGTGTAAGCCAACTATCTCCTTTTGCAATTTAATCCCTCTTTTACATGAGTCGTGCAAAGATACCAAATTTGAGATCATTCTAGGATGGGCTTATACCTTTAAGTCGTGCCTCGACACGTAGGAGGTATAGTCCCATCCTGGGCATTACAGCGGCCCCCTCTTTCCCTCTCCCTCCCCTTCTCTTTCCTTCCCCCTCTCTCCTTCTTGGTGGACTCCTACTAGGAATAGGATAGGAATCCTATTCCTAGTAGGATTGCCTCTCTAGGGCACACCATAGGGGGCCGACCGGCCTCCCCCCTTGCTCCTTTATATACGGGGGTAGGGGGCACCGAAAGACCCACAAGTTGATCTGTTGATCTCTCCCGACCGTGTGCAGTGCCCCCCTCCACAGAAACACACCTCAGTCATATTGTTGCAGCGCTTAGGCGAAGCCCTGTGACTGTAACTTCATCATCTCCGTCACCACGCCGTTGTGTTGACGAAACTCTCCCGCGAGGTTCTACTGGGTCAAGAGCTCGTGGGACGTCATCAAGCTGAATGTGTGTTGAACGTGGAGGTGCCGTGCGTTCGGTACTTGGTCGGTTGGACCGCGAAGAAGTTCGACTACATCAACCGCTTCACTAGACGCTTCCGCTTTCGGTCTACAAGGGTACGTAGACACACTCTCCCCTCTCATTGCTATGCATCTGGTAGATAGATCTTGCGTGATCGTAGGAATTTTTTTGAAATACTACGTTCCCCAATAGTTATAGATCTAAATTTTTTGCTATCCTTAAATATTGCTATGATAATTATAAATACAATTATGATATTGATGCATTTATTGAGAGAGTCTCCGCTGTCCAAGAAGGGACTAATATTTTGTACGAGTCTATAGAAGAAGAAATTGATGATATTGTGAGCCCATTGGATGAAAAATATGAGGAGGAGAGCGAAGAACAAAAGGAGGAAGAGAGGATTGATCACCCTTTACCACCTTCTAATGAGAATAACTCTTTCTCCAATACATTGTTTAATTTCCCTTTGAGTTTATCGAAGGATGAATGCTATGATCCCGTTGATTCGTTTGAAATATCCCTTTTTGATGATGCTTGCTATGCTTGTGGGCAAGATGCAAATATGAATTATGCTTACGGAGATGAACATGCTATAGTTCCTTATGTTAAAAATGAAATTGTTGCTATTGCACCCACACATGATAGTCCTATTACCTTTTTGAATTCTCCCAATTACAATATATCAGAGAAGTTTGCACTTATTATGGATTACATTGATGGGTTGCATTTTACCGTTGCACATGATCATTTTCATGAATATAATATGCATGTGCTTGCTGCTCCTACTTGCAATTATTATAAGAGAGGGACTACATCGCCACCTTTCTATGTTTCCAACACGACAAAATTGCAAGAAACTGCTTATACTATGCATTGGCCTTTATTTGATGTGCATGAATTGTTCTTTTATGACATGCCGATGCATAGGAAGAGAGTTAGACTTCATCAATGCATGATTTATGTTGCTTTTTGCTCACTACTAAATGCAGAAATCATTGCTAATTAAAATTGGCTTTGATATACCTTGGGATCCAGATGGATTCATTACTTGAGAACTATATGCCTAGCTTAATGGCTTTAAAGAAAGAGCTGCCAGGGAGACAACCCGGAAGTTTTAGAGAGTCATTTATTTCTGTTGAGTGCTTTTATAAAGTTTAAGAACAAAAAATACAGAGGGGAACTTAATTTTTTTTCAAAAAGAAAAGTGATTGAAAGGTGATGCATTGTGGAAATGAGGGTCGACCTTGAACACTTGTGTTCATGCTCATGGAAAAAAATGTAGAACTTTTCATGGAAGTTTCTCACAAAAATAAGTATCCCCTTGTACAAATCCATTGTATTATAAAAGTAATGTGCCAAGGTTTGCCTTTAGGATGATTAGATTGCTTGTTGGTATGTGCAGTGCAAAACAGAAACTTCGGCTGTAGTGCATGATTTTTCAATTTTTTTACTGGAACGTCAAACGTTTCTGAAACTTTTTCACAATCTTGCTATACAATTTATTTTATTTTATCCTAATGTTTCAGAATTTTTGAAGTTACAGAAGTATGGTGAATGTTCAAATCTTTACAAACTGTCCCGTTTTCACAAATTGCTGTTATAGCTTCATTATTTGCGTATGTTTGAATTCTTGTTGAAGCCTACTTGACTTGGGGCCATAGAATTGTGATAGCATATAGTGGGTAATGTTTGAATATAATTATATAATAATGTTAGAGCAATACATGATGGGATTTCATTGATCATATGCACAAACCCCGCTAAAAGTTTGGTTATGTTTTGTGTGGATGAAGTGTTCAAAGATCGAAGAGCTCTCAATGTGAGGAGAAGGAGGACAGGCAAGAGCTCAATCTTGGGAATGCCCAAGGCACCCCAGATATATATTCAAGGATACTCAAGCGTCTAAGCATGGGGATGCCCCGGAAGGCATCCCATTTTTCTTCAACAAGTATTGGTATATTTTCGGATTCGTTTTGTTCACATGATATGCGTACTTTCTTGGAGCGTCTTTTGTGTTTGTTTTTCACTTTTTCTTTTATGCACCATGCTGGTATGAGATATTCCTTGATCTATTTATAGAATGATCATTACACTTCACTTATATCTTTTGATTATGGCTTTATAGAATGCTTCATGTGCTTCACTTATATCATTTTAAGTTTGGATTGCCTCTTTCTCTTCACATAGAAAACCAATGTTCGTAGAATACTCTTTTGCTTCACTTATATTTGTTAGAGCATCATCTTTTGTAGAAAGAACTAAACTCATATGCTTCACTTATATCTATTTAGAGAGTCAACAGGAATTGGTCAATCACATGGTTAGTCATAAAATCCTACATAAAACTTGTGGATCGATGAATATGATATGTTTGATTCCTTGCAATAGTTTTGCGATATAGAGATGATAATATGTGGGAGGTACTAGTGGATGATCAAGTTAGTAAGATATTGGTCTTAAGGTTTGTGATTCCCGAAGCATGCACGTATTGTGTGAAGGTCGAGGGCGCCCGATGGTTAACTCCTACCAACACCCCCCTAGGAGCATGCATAGTATTACTTTGCTTCGAGGGCTAATAAACTTTTGCATTAAGTATGTGAGTTCTTTGTGACTAATGTGAGTCCATGCATTATATGCACTCTCGCCCTTCCACCATTGCTAGCCTTACTCGTGCCGCGCAACTTTCGCCGGTGCAGAAACTTTATTATACCTTCCTCAAAACAGCCACCATACCTACCTATTATGGCATTTCTATAGCCATTCCGAGATATATTGCTATGCACTTCCATCATATGGCTGACAATATTCATTTTCATTTTGTTTTGCATGATCGTAAGACAGCTAGCAAGATATTTTCATGGCTTGTACGTTTTTTGATATCTTTGCTATGCTAGATCATTGCACATCCGGGTACACTGCCAGATGCATACATACAGAGTCATACTTTGCTCTAGGTATAGAGTTGTAATTTTTATTTCTTTTGAGTTATAAGTAAATAGAAGTGTGATGATCATCATTATTCATTATTAGAGCATGTCCCAGTGATGAAAAGATGATGAAAACTATGGTTCGCCCACAAGTCGGGATGAGGCTCCGGAAAAATATTAAAAAAAGTAAAAAAGGAAAAAAGTGAGGCCAAAAAGAGCCCGAGAAAAAAGAAAGAGAAAGAAAAAAATTAAAAAATGAGAGAAAAAAGAGACGGGGCATTACCACACTTGTGCTTCAAAGTAGCACCATGTTTTTCATATAGAGAGTCTCCTATACTTTCAATTTCATAAAATAGTGGGAATGTAACACTCCAAATTTTTGGATTCGGTTTTCCTCCAAACTTGTGGTCTTTTGGAAAGGGGATATTTGATCTTCTCTTGAAACCCCTTTCTGAAAACTTTTCTGACCAAAGTTTTTGTGTTCTTCTCAAGCTTGATTCTGGTCTTGAAGGTTTTCTTCTTGTGTTAGCTCAAACACAAGTTGTTCTTCATAAGGGTTTGTTTGATTCTTTTCCCTCCATGAATATCCATCATATAAGAATCTTGGACTTGTCTTCCCCTTTCAAACCTTTTCTTGCCATGACACCCAATGAAAGTATTTCCCTCCAAGACCTCCTCTTCACCTTGAAAACAAGTCTCTCAACAATTCCAGAAGGTTTCAACCTTATTGGGATTTTTCTTCCAATATTTTTATACCAAAATCAATTTCTGTCTTCTAAAATGAACTTTGGTGATTTACAAAGGAACCACCATGTTCATTTTGATATTTGATTCCAAACCAACTCCCCTGGATAGTCCTTAGTACCCACAACCTAGATCCATCTTGTTTCACTTGTCCACAGTTCAAAATTTTCAAATTTCACTTGCTGCAAGTTTGGACCAGATTTGCAAATTTTGGTGAAATTCATATTTTTCTTCTTCCTAAAAATCTGGGCAAATTCAGGCAGCCTCTAGATGCATCAAGAGACCACTCCACCAAATATCAGCTCCAGAAAGATTTTCCACATGCCAAAAATCATTTCAACAAACACCTGGCATGCACTGTTTCTGTCAAGTTCAGAAAAGTTAACTGAAGTTAACAGGCGACAGTGTAGCTTCGTCAGTTTCGTCAGAAAACGTCCGTCAATCTCACCAGTGCCGCTTTGGATCATTGCTACACTGCACCTCGCTCTTATCCAGAGCGCCGCACACGCGCTTGGCTGGTTCCTGGCATCGGTGGCACCCTGGCCCGCCTGCGTCGGCGTCTTTCGCGGAGGTAGAGCCACCCGTGGCGGCCGACAGGAGGCACCCTGCGGCACAACGCCGTTCGGCACCTCCCAAGTCGCGTGGAAGCTCCGCGTGGACCTCTCTTTGCCAGCGCACGCCTGCAGCACAGTTGCCGTGGCCTGGCACGCACAGGGCGCGCTTTCTGCCGCCGACGTGCCGCACGGCCGTTCCGTTGGGGACAGGCCGTAACTGCCCCTGCCTTGCTGAGTTAGGCACCGGAATGGAATCAGTGCACCTCCTAGTCGATGCTCAAGCACCTAAACCAACTGTCCAGCCACAGCGCCGCCGTAATCTATCGCAGGACTTATCCCGTTCACGGCAACCGCCTCGGGCCGGCTATAAATAGCGCCACCGAGATCGCTCTCGACCACGCACATCGCCACCATCTCACCAGACCCCGCCCAGCCACTGGAAGAGCCTCGAGGGGCCCTTCTTCCTCAATTCCGGCCACCTCCGTCCGCCTCGGGTTCCAGCAACATTCTCTCTGGTGAGAGCTCCTCCACCGCCCTGGACTTGTTCGAAGCCTCCTAACACCTCTAGGAGACTAACCCCCACTCCAATTTGACCCCAGCAACTCTCTCCGACGAGGCCCACGACCACCCGAGCCGCCGTCCGCCGGAGATAGGGTTGCCGTCGACGTGGTGCTCGCCAACGCTCAACTCCACCACCCACCGACGCGGAAGAACACCAGGAACCCTTAGGTACCACTTCCTCCCTCTACCTCGCTGTGGATCGGCACCGGCGACCTCCGCAGCTCTCTGGCGCCGGCACGGCTCTGTTTTCGTTTTTAAACCTGACGAGTGGGACCCCCTCGTCAGCCTCTCAATCTCTTCCGAAACGTTTTTCTGGAAGGCGCCTTCGGGCAAAGTACGTTTTCCTATTCGGCTGGCGTACTGGTACGGAAGGACGGGACGGAGCCGCGAACTTCACCGAGTTATACTCCGACTTCTCCGAACCAGGCAAGCATGTTTGAACCTTTGATATGATGAGTGTGTTGCATGTTTGCTTGAGTAGTTCTTCTTCATAGCATGGTCATATAAGCATTTGTGGATGATTATATTTCATGCAAGTAAGCTTCGGGTGAGCCCGAATGATGATGATTGAACCACCCCGATCATGTGGTGACATGATGGGTTGTGTACTGGTATTGTTGGAGCATGCTAGTCAATTGTTAACTCTAGTATCAACGTGGATCAAGTCATGATTCCATTCGTCTCCTTTTTGGTACTGTCATATGCCGTCTGCTAAGATTACGGTTTAGTCAGTTGCAAACCTCTTTCCGTGTACACACCAATTAGAGGGGCCGGGATGAGGGTTCCATGGCCCTGGATTAAAGACCATCATCCGGTCAGGGCGCATGGGTGTTTCCGGTTGGGACCGAGAGGGGGGCTCCCTTTAGAGCACGCATATATAAATTTGATCCCATGCTATTCGAGGTTGCAGCCTCCCCGTCTTAAAGTTTTTCGTGAATGTTGTCACGGGTGATTCCGGACAGCAGGATGTGAAATGGGTGTGTTCTGGTCAGTTGTGTTTCTGCTAAAACACCATAGACGGAACTAGTCCTTGTGGCTAGTGGAATCTGTTGGCTGTGATTTAAGAGTACAAGCTCTACAAAGCCAAAATCTTCCGAGTAGCCATGTTTATGGCCTAGAGTCAATCTTCGTGTCAACCCCGGTGACCGTCTCTAGTAATTTATGATAGTAACAAGAGTGGTGATTTTGTCAAGGTTCATTTTGGGTAGATGAACTAACCAGTTATCTCTGCACTGATTAATCTCTTGAAGTATTTTACCGTTATACCATTGATTATATAAGCCCTTTATGTGATGTCACTCAAACGTCCGACTGTGGCATTCTTGTTATTTTCTTTTGAATATAATCCCTTTATGTGATGTCGCTCAGACGTCCGACTATGTTATTCTTGTTATTTTCTTTTGAATATAAGCCCTTCATGTGATGTCGCTCAGATGTCCGACTGTGGCATTCTTGTTATTTTCTTTTGAATATAAGCCCTTTATGTGATGTCGCTCAGACGTTCTACTATGGCAATCTTATTATTTTCTTTTGAATATAAGCCCTTTATGTGATGTCGCTCAGACGTCCGACTGTGGCATTCTTGTTATTTTCTGTTGAATATAAGCCATTTATGTGATGTCGCTCAGACGTCCGACTGTGGCATTCTTGTTATTTTCTTTTGAATATAAGCCCTTTATGTGATGTCGCTCAGACGTCCGACTGTGGCATTCTTGCTATTTATTTTTAATATAAGCCCTGTATGTGATGTCGGGCAGACATCCGACTGTGGCATGTTTTTTATTCATTTTACCTCACGAGGCGTCGCCCAGACACCCGTTTGGTTTTCTTTTATTTATCTTATGGATTTTGGGAGGACTACCGCCCGACTTCCATTTTTACCTGCTGCACAAATATCATTTTATTTGGATACATATTGCTAGAATACTCATATGCATCATGTTTGCATTTGTTATATCTTATGTCCGAACTGTCTTGCGAGTTCATTCAAAGTACTCACCTGGCTTGTTGACTTGGCCAGATGTTCATGAAGGCGATCTCATAGATGAAGAGTTCGATAGCGAGTCCGACGTCTAGTGGAGTCCCAGTCAGTCTCTTGCGATCCTGGAGTTGATCACTGTTTTATAACCGCTTCCGCCAACCACCAAATAAATTCATCGGGTCTCACTCCGACACTCGATGAACTGTAAGATATTGGAGTCACGTCACACATTACAATGTGACATATCCACCACCTATTTTATTACGAGTTAGAAGGTATGCCTCCCTACCATTGTGTCATATCCGTCCTTATGTATTATATCGGCGTGCTTGTAATAAATTGTTGAGCAACCTCAGCTCGACCATGTATAATATTCAGTACTCTGGAATTCTGTATCAAGGATTTGATTACCAGCAAGAAGTATTCTTCCGTGCTGGTTCGATAAAAAGGTCGGTCTCTCGGTAATTATTTTACTAAAAAACCGATCCTGACAACCTTGGTACCAGAGCCAGGCTGACTGTAGGAAGCCACTAAGTGCGATCGCTAATTTGTTATTAGCGTATTTTGTGCTATTTCAACATTTTTGCATTTGTAGCAATTTTCTGTTAGTCATCATAAATTTATGACTTGGCTATTCGGAATTTTTGTCTACTTTTGTAGATGGCCAGCGGCGATTGTGATTCACAAGTGTTCGCCAACATTCCTGAGGGGTTTATCAAGCTCCTCGTCGCCATCACCAAGGTCGCGATTGGGCCATCGACCCGTCTAGAGTTTACACTCTACCGTCACAAGATCAACGACATCGTGTCGATGCACCAGGCCGCGGTGCACAATTCATGGGAGGGCGTTCTGAAGCACGCTGCTTCCAATTTGTGGGTAGGGCCATGCCTACCGAGAGGCATGCCATGCAAATGGCTGCCCGTGAGGCGATAGCTCGTCTCCGGGATACTCTTCCTTCAATGAAGACTCGTCGCTACCGTTACCTCCCATGCTGCGTGCCTTACACGTGCCACTATGCGTTTGCTTGCGCAAGGGGAGAACGTGATGAAGCCATCGAATCATTGGTTGAGTACCTCAAGGCTCTTGAGGCAGCCTTTGATAACCTTGTGGACGACTTGGTGGTTGCTCGTATGGACTTAGTTCAGAGTGGTTTCGCCAATAGGAGGGAGCTTCTCCATACTTCACCACCACTGACATTTGTCTCGTCCTCAGCATCTTATGCACCTGCCATCTTAGCCACCACTCACCGTCTGCCTACCACTGAAGAGTTTGACCAGGTCATTGCTCCTACTCCAGTCAGAGCTGCACCACCTGCCGCGCCCGCATCAACTCCTCGTACCAGTACTCCACGCCTAGAGCCTATTAGTGAGGAGGAAGTTGAGTCTCCATCGCCACTTGGCCTTACCCTCGGAAGGCCGAGGGAAGTCTTCAACATCTCCGACTAGTGCGCCTGTCCGCGACGCGATGTGCTCGCTTGTATGATATGTGTTATATGTAAAATAGGATGATGGGAAGTAGTCTGTTTGCGCATCATGTAGGAACTTGGAGAAGTGCACTAGCATAAATAACATGTCAGGAATGTGTACGCGCATCCTGAGTGACGTATGTATAATTACGACTCGCATGTAAGATGTGTACTAAGCGGTCCTTCTCCGTGCGCAATCATGTTTTTATTTAAAAATCTTTGGAGCTTGTGTTTTTCTGCTTTTTTAAAGTCCTGGGTTTATTTTGCCGCTCAGCTTTTCTCATGATTTCTGCAATATTACCCCAGAGTGAGAAATGACTCGTCCCTGGACACGTTCCATGCCAAGCCCGCCAGAGGAAAACTATGGCACACAAACAGGTAACAATTTCTCGGAGGGGCAGTCAAGTTAACAGGGCAGCGAAACAGCATTTTCTCAAGTATGTCGTCTTTACGAGCAAAGCCAGCAACAACATCGGGAAATGATGAACCATGTCATTAATATGGGGAATCACCGTGAGTCACACCAGCAACATTCTAAATTGTCTGAATTACAGAAGACACGTCCGCCAACATTTTCCCACACTGACAGACCTCTTGAGGCCGATGATTGGCTTCGAGACACTGAAAGGAAATTGATTGTGGCACAATGCTCAGACCGTGAAAAGGTACTTTATGCACCACACTATCTTACTGGAGCAGCTGCATCATGGTGCGAGAATTTTCTGCATATGCACCCCAATGAAAATGATATCACCTGAGAGGAATTTAAAGAAGGTTTTCGTGGGGTGCACATCCCCAGAAGCATTATGAAGATCAAGAAAAGATAATTTGATGACCTCAAGCAAAGGCACATGACAGTGACTGAGTACGATAGCCAGTTTACTCAATTATCTCGTTATGCAAACGAAGAGCGTATGACTGAAAATAAGAAGATGGAAAAATTCCTGGACGGTTTGGCACCAGCACTTAAATGCCAGCTAGTCGTACACACTTTTCCAGATTTCAAGACACTGGTGGACAAGGCTATTACTCTGGAAAATGAGCGTCGCAGTCCAGAAGATATTCGCAAGTGAAAAAGGGATCAGACCACCCACACGCGCAACAACAGGAATAAGGTAAATTTTCAGAAAAATGGGGCGAACAAATCCATGACCAATCACACGCGTCCGAGCAAGAATTTTCATGCAAGGGACAAGGATTTCACGTATCGCCCAGGTGTTACTTGCTATGCTTGTGGAGAAGAGGGACACCATGCCAAACAGTGCCCAAAACCAAGGAACTCGACCCCGAAGCCAAACAACAATGGAAACAATTAAGCGCCCAAGCGTAACAACTTCAACCCCAATAACAACCACAAGAAAGGCCACCTGAACCATATGACCAAGGAGCAAGCACAGGATGCCCCGGATATCGTACTCGATACGTTCCCTGTCAACACAATACCTGCCACGGTTTTGTTTGATTCTGGAGCTTCTCATTCGTTCCTTTTGAAGAGCTTTGCTTTGCAACATGATTTTTCGATACTTCCCTTGGGAAAATCAATGACCATCATGTCCCCCGAAAGTAAGCAGATCACTCAAAATTACTGCCAAGGTATAACCATTGAAATTGAAGGATTAAAGTTTCACGCAAACCTCATCGTGTTGGAAAACAAGGGACTGGGTGTTATCCTGGGTATGGACTGGCTAACCACCAACAAAGGAATTATCGACTGCTTCAACCGAACTGTGATTCTTACTCATCATCACGGAAAGACGATTAGAGTCGCAGCTCAAGAAAGACCAGTATCGCGGCAACCAAAATTAAACAAGGTAGACACTTCGGAGTTAAGCAAAGTTCGAGTGGTATGTGAGTTTCCGGACGTATTTCTCGAAGAACTGCCAGGCATGCCACCAGATAGAGAAATATAATTCATCATTGAGCTAGCACCTGGAACCACCCCCATTTACAAGAAACGATACAGAATGGCACCATCCGAATTGGTTGAATTAAAGAAGCAAATAAAGGATATACTGGACAAAGGATTTATACGGGCCAGCTCCTCACCTTGGGGTTCGCCGGTATTATTTGCCAAAATAAAGATGGGACTATGAGATTGTGTATAGACTACCGAGCGCTCAACATGGTCACCATCAAGAAGAAATATCCGATGCCACGGATAAATGATTTATTCGACCAGCTCGCTCAAGCCAAGGTTTTCTCAAAAAATGATTTAAGGTCGGGTTATCATCAATTAAAAGTACGGACTGAAGATATCCCGAAAACAGCATTCACCTCCAGATATGGACTGTATGAATTTACAGTAATACCGTTTGGACTGACCAACGCCCCCGCATATTTTGTCCACCTCATGAACAAAGTGTTTATGAAATTTATGGACAAATTTGTCGTGGTATTTATTGATGATATCTTGGTATACTCAAAGACACCAGAAGAACATGCTGAACATCTCCGTATTGTACTAGGAGAATTAAGGAAACACCAACTCTACGCCAAATTCAGCAAATGTGAATTTTGGTTAAGACAGGTTGGCTTTCTAGGCCATGTATTGACACAAGAAGGAGTTGCTTTAGACCCGGAAAAAGTCAAGATTGTACTTGGTTGGAAGCCACCGGCCAATGTAACAGATATACGAAGTTTCCTCGGAATGGCTGGATATTACGAGAGGTTTATTGAGGGATTTTCCACCATAGCCAAACCAATGACACAATTACTCAAGAAGGATAAGAAATTCGTATGGACTGAAGCTTGTGAGAAAAGCTTCCAGGAACTCAAAAAGAAATTAACAACATCCCCAGTATTAGTCGTACTAGACATACACAAAAGTTTTGAAGTACATTGCGACGCATCCCGGAAAGGCCTCGGATGCGTACTGATGCAAGAAGGCAAAGTATTCGCATAGGCTTCCCGGCAACTACGGAAACATGAAGAAAATTATCCTACTCACGACATGGAATTGGCCGCAGTCATTCATGCACTCAAAGAGTGGAGGCACTTTTTGCTTGGGAATCGCTGTGAAATATATACGGACCATAAGAGTCTCAAATATATTTTCACCCAACCAGAACTCAATTTACGACAACGACGCTGGTTGGAACTGGTAAAAGATTATGACGTTGGCATCCACTATCACCCAGGAAAGGCAAACGTAGTAGCAGATGCTCTCAGCCGTAATCCCAGCACGGACAACGGCAGTCTACAAGACCTGAGACCTGAGTTTCAGCAGGAATTCGCCAAGCTCAACTTAATGATGGTCACTGAAGGCGAAGTGTCAAATATGGAAATACGACCTACACTAATAGAACAAATTAAGAAGGCTCAGCATGGACACCCCATCATTGAAGGCATAAAAAGAAAAGTGAGTCAGGACAAGGCCTCAGAATTTACCATAGACAGTGAGGGAATATTATGGTTCGGAGACAGGCTTTGCGTACCCAATAACGAAGACCTCAAACAGCAAATTCTAGCAGAGAGTCACACCGCTCCGTATTCAATTCACCCTGGAGGGACCAAAATGTACAAGGACATTCAGGAAAGATTTTGCTGGCACGGCATGAAGAGGGATATAGCCACGTACATCGCATGTTGTGATTCATGTCAGCGCATTAAAACCGAGCACCAAAAACCCGCAGGACTGTTATAGCCAAACAAGATACCTGAGTGGAAATGGGACGACATTGGGATGGATTTTATTGTTGGACTGCCACAGTCACAGTACGGAAATGATGCCATATGGGTCATCACAGATAGACTGACTAAGGCGGCACACTTTATTCCAGTCAAGACAACCCACACCACCCAGAAGCTGGCCAAGCTGTAGCTCGCTCGTATAGTATGCCTGCATGGAGTTCCTAAGACTATAATATCCGACAGAGGCACTCAGTTCGTCTCCAAATTTTGGGATCATTTACAGCAAGCCCTCGGAACGCAACTAGTATTCAGTACAGCCTATCACCCCCAGATGGGAGGACAAACCGAACGAGTAAATCAAATACTAGAAGACATGCTGAGGGCATGTGTCCTCACCTATGGGACCAGTTGGGAGGCAAGCTTACCGTATGCCGAGTTCGCATACAGTAATAGTTACCAAGCCAGCCTGAAAATGGCACCTTTCGAAGCCTTGTACGGACGAAGATGCCGTACTCCATTAAACTGGTCAGAAACAGGGGATAGTCGTATCTTCGGCCCAGACATGCTCAAGGTAGCTGAGGAAAAAGTTAAAATAATACGGGATCGACTCAAGACAGCCCAAAGCCGACAGAAGAGTTATTACGATCAAAAGCATCGGGAAGTAAGTTTTGAACCCGGTGAAAACGTGTAACTACGTGTATCTCCTATGAGGGGACTGCAACGGTTCAAGGTCAAAGGAAAACTAGCACCACGATTTATCGGACCCTTTCGTATAGTTGCACGGAGAGGCACAGTGGCCTACCAGTTGGACCTTCCCAAAGAACTATCAGACGTCCATGACGTGTTCCACGTTTCGGAGCTACGGAAACGTGTAAGCAACCCGGAGAAGCATGTGTCGCATAAAAATATTGATGTGCAACCAGACCTCACCTACCGGGAACGCCCAATAAAAATGTAAGAAGAGTCTGAAAGAAGAACCCGTCAGAAGGCAATTAAATTTCTCAAGGTTCAGTGGAGCAACCACACCGAGGATGAGGCAACGTGGGAAAGGGAGGATTTTCTTCGGATAGAGTACCCACACCTATTTGAGGATCAGCTGAAATCTCGGGGACGAGATTTTTCCTAAGGGGGTAGGTGTTGTAACACTCCAATATTTTGGATTTGGTTTTCCTCCAAACTTGTGGTCTTTTGGAAGGGGGATATTTGATCCTCTCTTGAAACCCCTTTCTAAAAACTTTTCTGACCAAAGTTTGTGTGTTCTTCTCAAGCTTGATTCTGGTCTTGAAGGTTTTCTTCTTGTGTTAGCTCAAACACAAGTTGTTCTTCAAAAGGGTTTGTTTGATTCTTTTCCCTCCACGAATATCCATCATATAAGAATCTTGGACTTGTCTTCCCCTTTCAAACCTTTTCTTGCCATGACACCCAATGAAAGTATTTCCCTCCAAGACCTCTTCTTCACCTTGAAAACAAGTCTCTCAACAATTCCAGAAGGTTTCAACCTTATTGGGATTTTTCTTCCAATTTTTTTATACCAAAATCAATTTATGTCTTTTAAAATGAACTTTGGTGATTTACAAAGGAACCACCATGTTCATTTTGATATTTGATTCCAAACCAACTCCCCTGGATAGTCCTTCGTACCCACAATCTAGATCCATCTTGTTTCACTGGTCCAAAGTTCAAAATTTTCAAATTTCACTTGCTGCAAGTTTGGACCAGATTTGCAAATTTTGGTGAAATTCAAATTTTTCTTCTTCCTAAAATCTGTGAAAATTCAGGCAGCCTCTAGATGCATCAAGAGACCACTCCACCAAATATCAGCTCCAGAAAGATTTTCCACATGCCAAAATCATTTCAACAAAAACCTGGCGTGCACTGTTTCTGTCAGGTTCAGAAAAGTTAACTGAAGTTAACAGGCGAAAGTGCAGCTTCGTCAGTTTCGTCAGAAAACGTTCGTCAATCTCACCAGTGCCGCTTTGGATCATTGCTATACTGCACCTCGCTCTTATCCAGAGCGCCGCACGCGCGCATGGCTGGTTCCTGGCGTCGGTGGCACCCTGGCCTGCCTGCGCCGGCGTCTTCCACGACGGCATAGCCACCCGTGGCGGCCGACAGGAGGCACCCTGCGGCACAACGCCGTTCGGCACCGCCCAAGTCGCTTGGAAGCTCCGCGTGGACCTCTCCTTGCCAGCGCACGCCTGCAGCACCGTCGCCGTGGCTTGGCACGCACAGGGCGCGCTCTCTGCCGCCGACGTGCCGCATGGCCGTTCTATTGGGGACAGGCCGTAACCGCCCCTGCCTTGCTGAGTTAGGCACCGGAATGAAATCAGTGCACCTCCTAGTCGATGCTCAAGCACCTAAACCAACCGTCCAGCCACAGCACCGCCGTAATCGATCACCGGACTTATCCTATTCACGGCAACCGCCTCGGGCCGACTATAAATAGCGCCACCGAGCTCGCTCTCGACCGCGCACATCTCCACCATCTCACGAGACCCCGCCCAGCCACTGGAAGAGCCTCGAGGGGCCCTTCTTCCTCAACTCCGGCCACCTTCGTCCGCCTCGGGTTCCAGCAATGTTCTCTCTGGTGAGAGCTCCTCCACCGCCCTGGACTCGTTCGTAGCCTACTGACACCTCTAGGAGACTAACCCCCACTCCAATTTGACCCCAGCAACTCTCTCCGACGAGGCCCACGACCACCCGAGTCGCCGTCCGCCGGAGATGTGGTGCTCGCCGACGCTCAACTCCACCACCCACCGACGCGGAAGAACACCAGGAACCCGTAGGTACCACTCCCTCCCTCTACCTCGCCGTGGATCAGCGCCGACGACCACCGCAGCTCTTTGGCGCCGGCGCGGCTCTATTTCCGTTTTTAAACCTGACGAGTGGGACCCCCTCGTCAGCCTCTCAATCTCTTCCGAAACATTTTTCTGGAAGACGCCTTCGGGCAAAGTACGTTTTTCTATTCGGCTGCCGTAGTGCGTACCGATTCATTTTCTATTTTTATATTCTAGCCCCTGGAAACTTTCTGTTTCATTACAGACAAGTCCCTGGACAGAAACTCCAATAACTTTTAAACAAAAGATGATTTTGAGTTGATTCTTTTTCTGTTCCCTTCAGTTTTCTGTCTAGTTGTTTTTCATATTTATTTGAAAGATATTTGGGGCAACTTTTTTGCACGCGCGGTATTTATGTTAGTATTTTTTTTGTTTGAATACGTAGATACCGAAGGACGTGACGGAGCCACGAACTTCACCGAGTTAGACTTCGACTTCTCCGAACCAGGCAAGCATGTTTGAACCTTTGATATGATGAGTGTGTTGCATGTTTGCTTGAGTAGTTCTTCTTCATAGCATGGTCATATAAGCATTTGTGGATGATTATATTTCATGCAAGTAAGCTTCGGGTGAGCCCGAATGATGATGATTGAACCACCCCGATCATGTGGTGACATTATGGGTTGTGTACTGGTATTGTTGGAGCATGCCAGTCAATTGTTAACTCTAGTATCAACGTGGATCAAGTCATGATTCCGTTCGTCTCCTTTTTGGTACTGTCATATGTCGTCTGCTAAGATTGCGGTTTAGTCAGTTGCAAACCTCTTTCCGTGTAAACACTAAGTAGAGGGGCCGGGATGAGGGTTCCATGGCCCTGGATTAAAGCCCGTCATCCGGTCAGGGGGCATGGGTGTTTCCGGTTGGGACCGAGAGGGGGCACCCCTTAGAACGCGCATATATAAATTTGATCCCATGCTATTCGAGGTTGCAGCCTCCCCGTCTTAAAGTTTTTCGTGAATGTTGTCACGGGTGATTCCGGACAGCAGGATGTGAAATGGGTGTGTACTGGTCAGTTGTGCTTCTGCTAAAACACCGTAGACAGAACTAGTCCTTGTGGCTAGTGGAATCCATTGGCTGTGATTTAAGAGTACAAGCTCTGCAGAGTCAAAATCTTCTGAGTAGCCATGTTTATGGCCTAGAGTCAATCTTCGTGTCAACCCCGGTGACCGTCTCTAGTAATTTATGATAGTAACAAGAGTGGTGATTTTGTCAAGGTTAATTTTGGGTAGATGAACTAACTAGTTATCTCTGCACTGATTAATCTCTTGAAGTATTTTACCGTTATACCATTGATTATATAAGCCCTTTATGTGATGTCACTCAGACGTCCGACTGTGGCATTCTTGTTATTTTCTTTTGAATATAAGCCCTTTATGTGATGTCGCTCAGACGTCCGACTGTGGCATTCTTGTTATTTTCTTTTGAATATAAGCCCTTTATGTGATGTCGCTCAGACAGCCGACTGTGGCATTCTTATTATTTTTTTGAATATAAGCCCTTTATGTGATGTCGCTCA
>LR738715.1:824317488-824338992 GCA_902687465.1 Secale cereale
TCGCTCAGACGTCCGACTGTGGCATTCTTGTTATTTTCTTTTGAATATAAGCCCTTTATGTGATGTCGCTCAGACGTCCGACTGTGGCATTCTTGTTATTTTCTTTTAAATATAAGCCCTTTATGTGATGTCGCTCAGACGTCCGACTGTGGCATTCTTGTTAGTTATTTTTAATATAAGCCCTGTATGTAATGTCGCGCAGACGGCCGACTGTGGCATGTTTTTATTCATTTTACCTCACGAGGCGTCGCTCAGACACCCGCTTGGTTTTCTTTTATTTATTTTATGGATTTCAGGAGGACTACCGCCCGACTTCCATTTTTACCTGCTGCACAAATATCATTTTATTCGGATACATATTGCTAGAATACTCATATGCATCATGTTTGCATTTGTTATATCTTATGTCCGAACTGTCTTGCGAGTACATTCAAAGTACTCACCTGGCATGTTGACTTGGCCAGATGTTGATGAAGACGATCTCATGTATGAAGAGTTTGATAGCGAGTCCGACGTCTAGTGGAGTCCCAGTCAGTCTCTTCCGATCCTGGAGTTGATCACTGTTTTATAACCGCTTTCGCCAACTACCAAATAAATTCATCGGGTCTCACTCCGACACTCGATGAACTGTAAGATATTGGAGTCACGTCACACACTACACTATGACATATCCACCACCTATTTTATTACGAGTTAGAAGTTATGCCACCCTACCATTGTGTCTTATCCGCCCTTATATATTATATCGGCGTACTTATAATAAATTGTTGAGCAACCTCAGCTCGACCATGTATAATATTCAGTACTTTGGAATTCTGTATCAAGGATTTGTCTACCAGCAAGAAGTATTATTCTGTGCTGGGTCGATAAAAAGGTCGGTCTCTTGGTAATTATTTTACTTCAAAACCGGTCCTGACAGGGAATTTTCATAGTAGTTTGATGCATACACATTTAGGTTCATATTGAGCTTTCATACACTTATAGCTCTTAGTGCATCCGTTGAATGGCAATCCCTACTCTTCGCAATGATATCGATTGATGGACATCTCCATAGCCCATTAATTTGCCTAGTTGATGTGTGACTTTCTTCTTTCTTTTGTCTACTACCACAATATTCTATTCCAACCATAGTGCTATATCCATGGATTGCACTCATGTATTGCGTGAGAGTTGAAAATGTTGAAGCGCCTTAAAAGTATGAACCAATTTCTTAGCTAATACCAGGGTAGTTCATGATTTATACTTTGTGTTAAGAAGACGGAGCATGACAAGACTATATGATTTTGTAGGGATAACGTTCTTTAGCAATTGATATTTTGAAAGACCTGATTGTTTGTTGGGATGCCTGAGTGTTGATGTCTTTATGTCAAACTATAGACGATTTCTTTGAATCACCCATGTCTAAATATTCATGCCATGACTAGATATACGATCATGATTATGCTAGGTAGCATTCCACATCAAAAATTATCTTCGTTATCATTTACCTATTCGAGGACGAGCAGGAATTAAGCTTGGGGATGCTAATATGTCTCCGTCGTATCTATAATTTTTTATTGTTTCATGCCAATATTATTCAACTTTTACATACTTTTGGTAACATTTTATATGATTTATTTGGACTAACTTACTAATCCAGTGCCCAGTGCCAGTTCATGTTTGTTTCATGTTTTTATTTTGCAGAAAATCCATATCAAACGAAGTCCAAACGAGATAAAAATTTACGAAGAATTATTTTGGAATATTTGTGATTTTTGACACTTGGAATCAACGCAAATGGGGGCCCACGGTGACCACAACCCACCAGGGCGCGCCAGAGGGTGCCCGGCCCGCCCAGGTGTCTTATGCCCACCTCGAACGTCGGTTGGGGTCTGTTTTTCACTAAAGCTAATTTATGGAAAAAAAGATGATAATGAAATTTCAGCGCAATCCGTGTTACGGATCTCAAGGAATTTAAGAAACGGTGAAGGGCCAGATCTGGGGAACGCAAAATAGAAGAGAACATAGAGACAGATCCAATCTCGAAGGGGCTCTCGCCCCTCCACCGCCATGGAGGCCATGTACCAGAGGGGGAACCCTCCTCCCACTTAGGGAGGAGACCAAGGAAGAAGAAGAAGGAGGGGGGCTCTCTCCCCCTCTCTCCCGGTGGCGCCGCAGTGCCGCCGGGGCTAGGATCGTGACTGTGATCTACATCAATAGTCTTGCTACCATCAACACCAACTTGCTCCCCCTCTGTGCAGCGGTGTAACCTCTCTATTCCCGATGTAATTCTGTACTTAAACATGGTGCTCAACTACATATATTATTTCCCAATGATATTTGCCTATCCTATGATGTTTGAGTTGATCCATTTCGTCCTATGGCATAATCGTGATCTTGGTTGGTATGATTGTATATTTTATTTTCGTGCTGTCCTACGGTGCCCTTCGTTCTCGCGCAAACGTGAGGGGCCCCCGCTGTAGGGTGTTGCAATATGTTCATGGTTCGCTTATGGTGGGTTGCTAGAGTGACATAAGGTTAAACCCGAGTAAGGGGGTATGATGTATGGGAGTAAAGAGGACTTGATACTTAATGCTATGGATGGATTTCACGTCCTTAATGATCTTTAGTAGTTTCGGATGCTTACTAGAGTTCCACTCATAAGTGCATATGATCCAAGTACGGAAAGTGTGTTAGCTCATGCCTCTCCCTGATAATAAAATTGCAAGTATGATTACCGTTACTTATTATCGATTGCTTAGGGACAAATCATTCTCCGGTGCTACAAAAATGTTGCTACTATACTACTATTATTGTCTTGCAACTAATTTCAAGTTTTATTGTCGCTAAGTACTTCTTGTTTTATTCTTGTTCTAGATAAAGAAAACGTAAGTGTGCATAGAGTTGTAACGGTGGTCGACATAATTTGAGGGAATATTTGTTCTACCTTTACCTCCTTGTTGGGTTCGACACTCTTACATATCAAAAAAGGCTACAAACGATCCTCTACACTTGTGGTTTATCAACCCGTCCCCAAGTTGACCCATATATATATATGCCCATATGCTCCTCATCTGATTTTTTGCCAAATGACAGTCTCCCGTGCCCTAGAACGCCGCAGCGATCTCGCAAGAGTTCCGCCGCTCGGAGCACTTGCATCGGCCGAGTTCTTCGCCACTGAGGGTCCCCAACATCTCCCTAGTCCCCTGTATTGAACGCCCTGATCTTCTATACATCCCTCATCGATTATTTCTAGCAGGGAACCACCCAGCCGAGTGATTCGAGCTCGCCCCGACGAACAACTCCGACGACACCGCTCCGCCAGTCGCCACCGTCGCGGGAGCAAGCCCCGGTCATCCCCAAGGACGTTTTCCAGTACGCGGCCGCCTCCCTCACCCTGTACACCTACCGCCCGTCTCCAGTGACCACTCTAAACGACGCTAGTGTCAAGTCTAAGCCGGGCAGCCGCCGTGTTATTCAAGTTCGGCCGCCGCCCAGTCTCTGTCTCCGGTGAGTTTCTCTCCGCCGTTCGATCTTCTTTAAGCGGCCGAGATTAGATCGACATTTTTTTATTACGAATAGTTTTACTTTAAGCCACAGTCGTTCGCCGTTTAAGCCTCGCAGCGAACAGTTTTCAGCCATCCACATTGCGCCACATGGCTGTCCGCTACAGGAGTCGATACAATATTTACTGTTAAGGGGGTTTCAGTTTCTTTAGATTTCAATGAAAACTTCAAATTGCTATATCTTTTAATCCATAACTCCAAATTCATCGATTCTTTTTCCTGTGTACTCGTAGTGACCAGGAGAATATTTTGGAACCAAAATTTCACATTTTTGAACTATTCTAATTTGAATTTGTTTATATTTGAATTCAAACTTCCGAAGGCCATATCTTTCAAACCGTTGATCTAAATTAGTTGATTCTTTTTGCATTGTGATCCTACTAGCATGTAGATAGTATATACCTACTATTATGTTCTGTTATTTGAGTTTTATTTGAATTTATTGCTATTGAATTTATTGTGGTGTTATTTGGGTACGGTTTATTTATCGGTGGATTCGTTAATCATATAGATTATCCGGAGTGTGAAGCGGATCAGAATTAATCGTTAGAGTATTTCAACAACGTTGAAGGCAAGTTTAAACTTTTGATTTTTCTCATCCTATATTCTGCTATGTTTGTGTGGATTTACGTTATGATATATGTCTGGCCTGATATGAGTATCCAGTGTAGGCCTTGGCTTGTAGGAACGATGCCACATGATAAATCAGTCCCAATGTATATCTCCCTGACCTCGGTATCCACCACGCTTGTTCCTAGCCATGGATATCTATCAGCGCCAACCAGCATAAAAGCTGTTAGTATGACGATCTACGGTTTTGGTTATAGGGATTTAGACATTGTTAGATCTGCTGAGCATGTTGTTACAGTGATGGAACATACGTCGGGCTACCTATAAGCTCAACACAGGGTGGTGCATAATTGATTCCATCAATAATTTAATGGACTAACCGACAGGGAATCTTTCTTTGTCTTTTGTTCTTTTTTATATCCTCCGCTAGTTCTTGCAATCTTCTAAAGAAGTCACGTTCAGTTGGTCCATTTTTGTCCATAGAGTTCTTTCATGATCAGTAGAAACTTGATGTGCTTAATCAAACATAATTTTTGCATGTCTATTTTGAATCCAGAGGGCATCACCATCACCTTGATTTTCATAAAGGAACCCACCCACACGCACAAGCTGCATCTATTTTCTGAGAAATAGACTGCATGTCAATGGTAGCTAAGATACATGCTTGCCGATCTGCTCTTCTACTATACGTTCCCTAAAACTCGAGGGATAAGCACTGCATATGTGTCACTTAGGCTGAAAGACTGGATTAAAGCAGTGTCATATTTACACTGACTGAAATCCCCGCCCGAGGGCCTGGTGGACTGCTTGGTGGCACCTATGGCAGATCTGTTCGGGCCGGTGTAGCCAGTGGGGGTGGTCATCTTCTTCGTCGGCGGTGGCCGGCCAGAAGCTTGGTGATTGGATCTCGAGATCCATCATGTTGTCCCGGCTGCGAGTTGGGGAGACATGGTTGCCGGTGAAAACCGAGCCGACGGCAGGCGATGGCGGCGGTCTACGCCGTTACCTTGACGAAGGCATCGTCGTGTAACTACTGTCGACCCACTCGTGCTGCTCCGGGGAAACCCTAGGATCTGCTGTTCCAGATTGGACGATGGCGGCACTGTGGTGTCGTTTCTCTCTTGGGAGCATCGTTTGTGGAGCAGCGCTGGAAGTCAGAGGCAGGAGATGGAGCGGCTTTGTCTTGCACGGAGCTTCGGTGGAGATGTCAAGTCATGCCTGACCGACAGGTGCTATGCTTTGTCATGCCTGGTCGGCAGGTGCTACGCACGACAGATCCTCCTAGTACTTTAAGCTGTGTCGGCTGGTGGTACTTGGTAGCATGGCGCTGCGGTGTATCAGTGGCAACCGCGACGTGTTCAGCTGTTTGCGCGCAGGGAGGAGGTGCCGTTGGGCGCCGTGGTGGCGTCGACGATAGTTGGACCGAGCAAGGTTGATGCATCAGTACAGTTCTGAAGATGGAGCGGTGGCAGTTGGCGGCGGCAGCCTCTGAGAGCACGCCGGACCAGTGTGTGCCTCAGACCTGGCAAGTGGCTAGGCTGGGGTCTCAGGTCTTAGATGTTAGGCTTGGCTGCGATGTCTGTTTGCTATTAGGCCCAGGCCATCTGCGCCCCTTCATCAACTGGATAGGTGTAGCGACACTTTGTTGCTTAGACGGCGGCTTTAGTTTTAATGTTGTATGACTTTGTAAGGTCTTCTGAGAATAATCAATAAAGTGGCCGTATGCATCGCCCAGATGCAGAAGCCGGGGGTCATCCTCCTTTTCTAAAAAAACACTGACTGAAATTCAGTGTGTTAATACCATGCTACAGTGGATTCTTAGTTCTAATTCTCAGAAACAAATTCACCGTAATTGTATAGGCCCTTTTGGCAGATGGAGAGGCACGCCATGGAGTCCACCTGCTTCCAACATCAGGTTACCGCCAAGCCTATCCATTTTGATCCGGCACGCAAAACATATACTCCCTCCATTCCCTTATACAAGGCCACAAACTCAAATTACAGGTACCAAGGCAAAATTTAATGACTACTTTGCAAGTTCACTTTCCTTTTCGTTAAGCGGGATCATTAATATGCCCACATGCATGCAAGGAAGGAATTAGAATAAAGTAACAAATTGTCATTATGACTACATGCATGCAAGTATTAAAACAGTTGGTAGTACGAGAAAACATAATTAATTTTTGCCTCGATTACAGTTAGTGGCCTTATATAGATGCAAATTGTATTTTTCATAGTAGCCTTGTATAAGGGAATGGAGGGAGTACTAGGTAAATATGCACTTACATGGATAAAGACAAAGAAGTAAGGGTATCTCCAACACCGATCCTCAAACTGTTCAGTCTGTGCAGTTTAACCACATAAGTCATCCAATGCGGACCTGTATCGATCCGCGACATGGTTCGGACGTAGTTTCTACTGTAAACCGGAGCCAACCCTAGGGGGGCTTGCTGGCTTCCGGACAACACCTACGCTCTGTTCTGACTGCCCTGGCCCACTCAAACCCCCTCCCTCGCTCATGCATGCTTCCAGCTCGAAACGTTTAATTAGCGCCGCTCTAGAGCGTCAGTGCTCGCATTCATGCCCGACCAAAGAAGATGCGACTGCTCACTGGCGCCGGAATTGAAGCGGCACGCCAGTCGTGGGAGCGCATCCCATGCCGCTTCCCGGTGCAGGCGACTGTTGCGCGTTCAAACAACACGATGATCACTCGTCCGTCCGTCTGCTGCCCACATTAATAATACGCGGTTGCCGAGGTGTCTACTCTGGCACCCCGTCCGTCCATCAGCTGCCCACCATCTATCAATTTATTATATATTTAAAACAATAGGCATACAAGCCATCACATTTGTCCACATAGATTAAATTACCCCAGCCGTTAATTTTGGATATATACGGCTAAGATTTAAGATGTATACGTTAGATACAAATAATATTGCTATGTGCAAAAAAAGTTTGGCATGACACATACAAATAGATATATGTTGCGGCAGGAGCCAAACACGATGGACAAGTACTCGCGATGCCAACCTTAATCCGGAGGAAATTGTCGCATTATTTGAGAACAAGGTCTCGGTGGAGATGAATGAGATGCTATGCCAGGAGTTCACGGACAGGGAGATTTGAGATGCGCTGTTTCAAATAGGGCCCTTAAAGGCACCTGGCACAGATGGTTTTCCTGCGAGGTTCTATCAACGAAACTAGGGCATTATGAAAGAACAATTATCGCAGCAGTAAAGATTTTCTTCACCACAGAGAAGATGCCAGCTAATATTAATCACACTGCTATTGTCCTAATACCCAAAGTGGATCAACCAATGACACTCATAGAGTTCCGGCCCATAAGTTTTTGCACAATGCTATATAAAGTGATTGCTAAGTGTTTGGCAAACAGATTGAGACCCATTTTGGGAGAGATTATTTTCATCAACCAAAGTGCGTTCATGCCTGGGAGTTTGATCACGGACAACGCGGTAGTGGCTTTCGAGTGCTTCCACTTCATTGAGCAAAATAAAAATCCGGAGAAGAACTTCTGTGCATATAAGATTGACCTCTCAGAGGCGTATGACCGTGTGGACTGGGGTTTCTTGGAGAATGCGATGAAAGGCCTAGGTTTCGCTCACTGGTGGATCGAGTCGATCATGTTATGTGTGACCTCGGTGAGTTATTCTGTCAAACTTAATGGAACCGTGCTGGATTCGTTCCTCCCAAACCGTGGTCTGCGCCAAGGAGATCCCCTATCTCCCTTTTTATTCCTATTTGTGGCAGATGGATTGTCAGCATTGCTCCAAAGAGAGATCAATAATAGTCAGTTAGTTCCACTGAAAGTGTGTTGTAGTGCCCCTGGAATATCACATTTGCTCTTCGCCGATGATACACTTCTATTCTTCAAGGCAGAGGTGGATCAAGTTGTACGCGTGCAACACGTTGTTAATTCATATGCTCAAGGGACGGGTCTGCTTGTTAACCAAAGTGCCCTCTAATGTTTTGAAAATCATGCCCGGCTGATGCTCAGGAAGGAATTAAAGCAGCGTTGCAGGTCACCTAGGTGGAGTTTGAGCCTAAGTACCTAGGCTTGCCGACACCGGAGGGGAGAATGACTTGAGGTAAATTCCAAAGCATACAAGAGAAAATGGTGAAGAGGATAGTGTTATGGGGCGAGGGTTCTCAGGGAGGGAAAGAAGTGCTAATTAAGACAGTCGCCCAAGCACTACCCACGTTTCTAATGGGTGTTTTCAAGCTTCCTCACGGCTTATGCAAGGATTTGACAAAGATGATACGGAACTTTTGGTGGGGGCGGCACAGGGAGAGCGGCATACTTACTGTGTGTCATGGGACATTATGCTAAGGACCAAATCACATGGCGGTCTGGGATTCCAAGATATGAAACTTTTTAATCAAGCGCTGCTCGCCAAGCAGGCATGGAGGCTAATTGAGAACCCCCAGAGCTTATGTGCGCAGGTGCTCAAGGCGAAACACTACCCTAACGGGTTCTTGGTGGATACAGTCTTCACCGGCAATGCGTCCTCAACCTGGCAAGCCATTGAATATGGGCTGGAGCTCCCTAAGAAAGGGATTATCTGGCGTATTGGTAACGGCTCCCAAGTCTGTATATGGCGTGATCCTTGGATCCCTTGTGATTAGTCCCGGGGACCAATGACTCCGAAGCGACGCTACCGACTCAATTGGGTTTTTGAGCTCCTCAATACGGATGGTACATGAAACAATGACCTCCTACGGCAGCATTTTTATCATCCAGATATATATAGCATCTTCAGATCAAGACTTCGAATAGGCTAGAAGCTGACTTCCTTGCGTGGCATCCGGACAAACATGGCTGTTTTTCTGTACGGAGCGCCTATTACCTGGGGCTTCACGAACGCATGGAGGCGCAGGGCTGTGGTGCGTCGAGTATTCTGCCGGACGGACAACGGTCAGTCTGGGACCTAATCTGGAAGAACGGGGCACCAGGTAAAGTACATGTATTTGCATGGAGTGCTGCTCGTGAGTCCCTAGCTACTCAAGCTACCAAGAACCGCATGCATATGGAGCAAGATCGTACATGTGTACTATGCGGCCATGCGGTGGATGATGTAAATCATGCCCTGGTACAATGCCCCCATGCAGCGGCACTCTGGGCAGCCATGAGAGACTACTGGGACCTCCCGACCATAGAAGACCTACGTGATGCCGAGCCCGAATGGCTGTTTCGTCTGCTTGACAACCTGTCTGATGTACAGAGGTTGGCTTTCCTGATGATCATGTGGAGGATTTGGTACACGAGGAATGAGATCACTCATATAAACCACCGGTTCCGATCGAGGCTTCGCGCAGATTTCTCACGAGCTATATCACGTCTTTGCTTGCGATACAGCAGCACCCGGAGGCGGATTTGACAAAAGGAAAGCAGGTGATTGACCTCTCAGGAAGCATGCCGAAGAGCACACATGCAATAACAGTAGCGCCGCGCTGGGAGGTTCCCGATGCAAACCATGCAAAACTTAATATTGATGGCGCTTTTGTTAAGGAAAATGGCACGGCTGGGGCTGGCATGATTTTACGGGATCATGAAGGTGATGTCATCTTTGCCGCGATACGCATCCTTTTTAACTATGGTGACCCCTTGGAAGCCGAGATGGCGGCGCTGGATGAAGGACTACAACTTGCTCTCCATTGGACTAACTTGCCGCTGCTTGTTGAAACGGATTGTGGCGAGCTGTTAAAGATGGTGCAGTCCAAAGATAGAGACCGGTCGAGGTATGCGTACCGGATTAATGAGATCAGAAGAGTTCTGGCTCAAGAAAGGAACATTAGTCTATCTAGGATCAGCAGGCACGCAAATTTGGCGAGCCACACCCTAGCTTGTATGGGTCGCTCGCAACAGCGCACGGCATGCTGGCTCAGGAATTCCCCTAGGAAGATAGCTAGCATTGTCGAATCTGAATGTAATCATCACAGTTGATCAATGAAAAGTTCCTTTCCCGTGAAAAAAAAGATGGAGCAGTCCGGTTAAGATAAAAAAGGTGTAGCAGTCCGGTTGGCATACATTACTAGTTAGGCAATAATGTGGCCTCGTATTGTCCGTTTTATATTTCACCACTAAAAGCGCAAGCAATGATAGTTATGGCTCATGTCATCAATCAATGTGAAGGTTTGTCCTGTTATATGCCTAAGATGGGTTTTAATCCACAACAATGCACACGTATATTATTCTCCTCCTGTTCTGCCGGGAACGTATATTCATTCTCACGTCCTGGTATAAGATAGGGACACAAGAAGCGACAAATTGATGCACACATATGAGATACCATATATCAAAAGGAAAAATAGTCTTTTTTGGCAAAATAAAGGCTATAGGAAAAGGGAAAAAATAGAGTCAACTTTTCTTTTTTGCAAAAAGTGTCAGTTAACGAATGGAATTCTGACTGGACGATGAATTTTTGAGGTATATCGCTCTACCAATAAAACGAGCCCATATTAAATATGCAGCCCAATGCACCACCGACCGTACACATGACACCTCAAAAAAGAGTAAAGCCAAACCATTGTGTATATATACATTACATCTTTCTGAATTACTAACCAACAAACGCGCAATAACAGTTTACCGACCAACATGCACCCTATCAAGATACATCATATCGAAGAGTTGAGGAATGCAAGATTTAGAGGTACTAGTGGAGTACAGAGTGCGTCGAAGCAACGGAGATGCCGGGAAAAATCAAAGAGTACGTATATGGAAATGGGCATATATAATGTACTCATGACACTCAGACAGAACGGTCAGAAGTTGCATAAGCAATGTGCTATGTGTACATTTGATTGTACTGTTGAAAATAGGTAGCAAAAACAGTCATGTCAATATGTAATATGCTTGTGTTTAATTCTCAGTGCCAATTTCCTCCAAAACTTATATCTAGAGAACACATTTAAAAAAATACTACCGGCGAAACTAAAAATGACAAATGTGGGAAATTAATAGAGTGATAAATGCAGAATATTGTGAATGCACTAACTCTTCAATTGTGACACACAGAATACGGGCGATCTCTCAAGAAGATGTACTTTGGTAACTACTATATTTGAGTTAACTAGTAGAATGCCCGTGCGTTGCCACATGCTTTTAAAATATTTTGCTAGAGTTATATTAACATAATGCATGTTAAATTTTACATGTAGAGACAAGATAACACCCGCACAACCGGGTAATAATTGAAGCCCACTTCACTTACAATGTAAATTGATGAAAGAAAGGCAAATTGAGGATGCATATATATAGAGTGATGATCCAACTAAATATCCATTACAAATTAAGCTCTACTTGATGCGCTTAAGAAATTCTCCCACAATATTATGAATGTTGTCTTTAGCTTTATTCGCACGATATTTGAGCAAGTGTAATAAAACTTCTTTTTCAACTCTCATACTCATACCGCACAAGCAATATATGTTGTTAGCACGAATACTTCATGTCGAAGGTCTTAAAATGTGTACCGAAAAATATTCACCGTTAAAACCAGGCAAAACAATCTTTAACGTTCCACCAGAGGATAAAGAAAAACAAATTCATGGGACACATCCCTGGAATTTCCTAAATTAACGTTATATTAAAAATAGTGATAACAAAAACAAATGCTTGTATTTTGATTGTTATGATAATGAAATATATAGATTTATTACCCGTCTCTGCTCGTTGGAATATCTGGCGGAAATAATGTTGCCATGTAGATATATCAGAATTCCGACCAAGTTGCTTTATTTTGAGTACGTCTTTGAATTCGCTCGCAAGTCAATGTAATTTCACAAAATGCTTCAGAGTTTTTAACCTCTGACGACTATGATGTATGTATAGGGTCCAGAAATATATAGACGACATGCATGTTTTTCCGCAAAGAATTAGATACGACGGTCATTTCCGTCCTTACATGGCCGCCTTCGGCAACACGAACACCCCATGCATGAATTCGTATAAATCGCCATAGTTGCACCCACCCTTCCGGAAGTTTGGCCACCTCGTGCCGGAGTAGCTGTGCATGATCAGTTTCCTCCATCGTGCCTTCTCCCTAGCTGTGTGAATAGGCACACGGTCCAGCCGTGCCTCCGCCTGCACACGCCGTCGCACACATATGCATCCATCAGCACAACGGCATCCTCGCCAACCTCTTCTCCGTCTCGATACACAACCATACGATGAGAGGATTACTCGCGTGATGTGCAAGCAGCAAGCCGAGCAAGCGTATGTGAGCTGATTGATTTTCCCGGTCAATCCAAGCACTCACACCATGTACACTTAAAATATATGTGTAATTTAATAAAACATATTTAATATTACACTCTCTCTATCTTATAATATAAAGATTTCATTACATCCAACATACTCACATATTACATCCAACGTCTTATATGTTAATCAGTAAATTCGGTGATAAGCTTGGTGTTACCTACCTTCTCCTTTTTAGGCTACTTTCTCCTAGTTCTTTCTTTATAATCACCTTATCCTTACACGTGCTTAGAATCATATGTTGTGATATCCATGGCATCACAATGAAATATTGATAAATTTATGCTAATAAGAATATACAAGGTACAAAAGAAGAAGAAAATAAATATTCTGCCCGTATCAAAATATAAGACGGTTTTTGACACTATGACAGTGTCACAAAACGTCTTATATGAGCGAGTAGTTTGTAGAACATGAGATTGTAAACACATAGGAATACAAAAAACAAATTTGGATGAAATACTTACCTAGGAAATTTCATCCACATAGCCATATGTTGCAATTATTTAATGACAGAAGTAAAAAAACCGAGGAAAACGCAAGGAGGGAACAATTAATATTGTGTGATTTTACAGTGAAAACATGATCCTAACCATAGAAGAAACATATAGAGCAATTGTTGGTATATATTTCAAAGTTACCATCAACCGCCTCTTCTAATATATGTATCCACTCTCTGCTTGCAAGAAAATAGCAATTCCTACAGATTTGTGGTTGAGTTGTACCTTGGTAATCTGGTAGAAACTTTTGGCTAACTTATCATCTACTTATTACTTCCCAATGCCTTCCTCTAGGCCCAAACAATGATGAAGTGTCATGTAGTCGACGTTCACATGACACCACTAAAGGAGAGACAACATACATCTCATCGAAATATCGAACGAATACCAAATTCACATGACTACTTATAGCAAGACTTCTCCCATGTCCTCAGGAACAAAAGTAACTACTCACAAAACATAATATTGTTCATGATCAAAGGGGTATTAATATGCATAATGGATCTGAACATATGATATTCCACCATGTAAACCAACTAGCATCAACTACAAGGAGTAATCAACACTACTAGCAACCCACATGTACCAATCTGAGGTTTGGGTACAAAGATTGGATACAAGAGATGAACTAGGGTTAGAGAGGAGATGGTGATGGTGAAGATGTTGATGAAGATAACCCTCCCCAAGATGGGAGAGTTGTTGGTGATGACGTCGTGACGATTTCCCCCTCCCGGAGGGATGTATCCCCGGCATAACAGCTCCGCCGGAGCCCTAGATTGGTTCTGCCAAGGTTCTGCCTCGAGACGACGGCGTCTGGTCCCGAAAGCCTCCTTATGATTTTTCCAGGTCAAAACACCCCATATAGGAGAAGATGGGCATCAGGGGGAGTCACCGGGTGGCCCCCCACCCTCGTGGATAGATGGTGGCCCCCCTGGTGAATCTCTTTCTCCATATATTTTTTATATTTTCTAAAATGGTGTCAAGTGGAGTTTCGGAGCTTTTTGAGTTGTGCAGAATAGGTGACCAATATTTGCTCTTTTTTAGCCCAGAATTCCAGCTGCCGGCATTCTCCCTCTTCATGTAAACCTTGTAAAATAAGAGAGAAAAGGCATAAGTATTGTGACATAATGTGTAATACCAGCCCATAGTGCAATAAATATCAACATAAAAGCATGATGCAAAATGGACGTATCAACTCCCCCAAGCTTAGACCTCGTTTGTCCTCAAGCGAAAGCCGATATCGAAAAATATATCCACATGTTTAGCGATAGAGGTGTCGATAAAAAAATTACAGACATGAAGGCATCATGATCATTCTTATATCAACAACACACACATATTGTGATATGATTCTTATGCTAAAGTAACAATTCATTCACAATGTCAAATATGAATCAGAAACTTCATTGAAAACCAACAAACTATGATCTCGGTCATTGAAGCAATTGCAATTTATTGTAACATCAGAAAGAGTCATTATAAGAGCTTTTCAGCAAGTCCACATACTCAACTATCATATAGTCTTTCACAATTGCTCACACTCACGCAATACTTATGGGTATGGAGTTTTAATCGGACATAGAGAAAGATAGGGGCTTATGGTATTTCCTCCCAACCTTTTACCTGAAGGGTAATGTCAACAGTAATAGACCATGATAACTTACATCCAAGTGGGTATATATGTCAGGATCTTTCCAACACAATGTTCTTGGCAAAGGATAAAATATAAAAAGGAAACGTGATTTTCACCTTGACTCTTATAAGGCAAGAATAATAGATAGGCCCTTCGCAGAGGGAAGCAAAGGTTGTCATGTGCTTTTATGGTTAAATGCACAAAGTCTTAGCGTAAAAGAACATCACTTTATATTGCCACTTGTGATAGGGACCTTTATTATGCAGTCTGTCGCTTTTATTACTTCCATATCACAAGATCGTATAAAGCTTATTTCCTCCACACTAATAAATCATACATATTTTAGAAAGTTTGCAAACAGGAAAACTTACTTGAAGGATCTTACTCAATCCATAGGTAAGTATGGTGGACTCTCATGGAAAAACTTGGTTTAAGGATGTATGGAAGCACAAGTAGTATCTCTACTTGGTGCAAGGAGTTTTTGCTAGCATGAGGGGGAAAGGCAAGATCAACATGTTGGATGATCCATGACAATATACTTTCTTTCAAATATAAGAAAACATAACCCATTATGTTGTCTTCCTTGTCCAACATCAACTCTTTAGCATGTCATATTTTAATGAGTGCTCACAATCATAAAAGATGTCCAAGATAGTATATTTGTATGTGAAACCTCTCTTTCTTTATTACTTCCTATTAATTGCAACGATGACCAAAACTATGTTCGTCAACTCTCAACAACTTTTATTCATCATACTCTTTATATGTGAAGTCATTACTTCCCATAAGATCAATATGATCTCTTTGATACTTTTTATATTTTCTTTATTCTCTCATGACCAAAGTGAGTAAATCAAGCCCTTGACTCAACACTAATCTTTATTATATAGCTCACGGACTCGATTACAAAGGTAAAGATCATAAAGCAAAAGCTCACAACTAGATCATGCTAACTTTATTCTACTAGATCAAGATATTACCAAAATGATCGAACTAAGAAAAACGGTCAAGATAGGAGTGTGATGGTGATACGATACCGGGGCACCTCCCCCAAGCTTGGCAGTTTCCAAGGGGAGTGCCCATACCCATATGATTATGTCTCCTTCTTCGGGGGTGATGATGATGGAGTTGTTGATGATGCAGGCTTGTCGTCCATCTTCCAAGGCATGGGCTCACCATCGTAGAAGGATGATCGAGTCTCCGGGATACTCAAATCTGCAGCCAAACTCCTCTTCTTGAATCTATATTCATAATCATAGTTTTGGTTTTGCAGGTCATAGATCTGGGCCTGAAGGTGTTCGATTTTCTCTTTGAGATTGGAGATGGCTTCCCCGAAGATCCTTGCATGCAGCTTGTGGTTGTTGGCGAGCTCCATGATCATCATGTGGTTGGCGTTGAGTCCTCGTTCCACCATACCTTGGCACTTGAAAACTTGCTGCTCCGTTGCTTCGAGCCTCGTCTCCATGCTTCCAGTCCTCCTTGGCCCTTCAATATCGCGGATGTGCAGCACCCCTTCACGCAACTCCATGGTTTGAGGGTGATGCAGCACCTCCGCGAGGTAGGGGTTGATGACCTTCTCGAAGAACTTGTCCTTGGGGGTGCTGGAAGACGCCATGATGATCTAGATCTGTCAGAAACAACAGCTCGAAACGCAGAGGATTTTTGCGTGACACGGTGGTCAAAACCTTTGGGAGAATATATAATGAATTTTTACTGACCAAAAGGAGTAACATGCAAGAAATCAGAGCCCGGGAGGCACACGAGGTGCCCACGAGGCAGGGGGCGCGCCCTCCATCCTCATGGACCGCTCGTGTCTCTTTCGGACTGCCTCTTATTTTTCTTTTTTCTAAATATTCCAAAACAGTGAAAAATTGCCATTAGAACTGTTTTGGAGTCGGGTTACTTACCGTGCCACATACCTCTTCCTTTTCGGGGTCTAAATCGTTCTGGAAAGTGTCCCTTATGTATTCCTCCGGGGTTATGGTTTCAATAACATTGGTTTCAACACTTATTGGATTACCTGAGATATAATGTTTGATTCTTTGACCGTTCACCACCTTCGGATTCGTGCCTTCGAAGTTGTTGATTTTTATGACACCGAAACGATAGACCTCCGCGATAACGTAAGGACCTTCCCATTTAGAGAGACATTTTCCTGCAAAAAATCTTAAACGAGAGTTGTATAGCAAGACATAATCGCCTACGTTAAACTCACGCTTTTGTATCCTTTTGTCATGTCATCGTTTAACCTTTTCTTTAAACAGCTTGGCATTCTCATAAGCTTGGGTTCTCCATTCATCAAGAGAGCTAATGTCAAATAACCTCTTCTCACCGACAAGTTTGAAATCATAATTGAGCTCTTTAATAGCCCAATATGCCTTGTGTTCTAGCTCAAGAGGTAAGTGACATGCTTTTCCATAAACCATCTTATATGGATACATACCCATAGGATTTTTGTATGCAGTTCTATAGGCCCATAATGCATCATCAAGTTTCTTGGACCGATTCTTCCTAGACCAATTAACTGTCTTTTGCAAAATTAATTTCAGCTCTCTATTACTTAATTCTACCTGACCACTAGTCTGTGGGTGATAAGGGGATGCAATTCTATGGTTAACATCATACTTAGCAATCATTTTACGGAAAGCACCATGAATAAAGTGTGAACCACCATCAGTCATTACGTATCTAGGGACTCCAAACCTCGGAAAAATAACTTCTTTAAGCATCTTAATAGAGGTGTTGTGATCAACAGTACTAGTTGGAATAGCCTCTACCCACTTAGTAACGTAATCAAAAACAACTAAAATATGTGTGTACCCATTAGAGGAAGGAAACGGTCTCATATAATCAAAGCCCCAGAAATCAAATGGTTCAATAACAAGTGAATAATTCATAGGAATTTCTTGACGTCTACTGATATTACCAATTTTTTGACATTCATCACAAGATAAGACAAACTTACGAGCATCCTTGAAGAGAGTAGGCCAACAAAAACCAGATTGCAATACCTTATGTGCAGTTCTATCTCCAGCATGGTGTCCTCCATAAGCTTCGGAGTGGAACTTGTGTAGGATATGTTCCTGTTCATGCTCAGGTACACAACGTCTAATAATACTATCTACTCCTTCTTTATAAAGATGTGGGTCATCCCAGAAGTAATGCCTCAAATCATAGAAGAACTTTTTCTTTTGCTGGTATGTGAAACTAGGTGGTATAAACTTAGCAACAATGTAATTAGCATAATCAGCATACCATGGAGCAGTACGAGAAGTATTTATGACAGCTAATTGTTCATCGGGAAAACTATCATCAATAGGTTGTGGGTCATCAAGAATATTCTCTAGCCTAGACAAGTTGTCTGCAACGGAGTTCTCGGCTCCCTTTCTATCAATAATATGTAAATCAAATTCTTGCAGCAGGAGAACCCATCTAATAAGTCTAGTTTTAGCATCTTTCTTTTCCATAAGGTATTTGATAGCAGCATGATCAGTGTGAATAGTTACTTTAGAATCAACAATATAAGGTCTAAACTTATCACAAGCAAATACAACTGCTAAAAATTCCTTCTTAGTAGTAGCATAATTTCTCTGGGCACTGTCTAGAGTTTTACTAGCATATTGGATAACATTCAATTTCTTATCAACTCGTTGTCCTAGAACAAAACCTACATCATAATCACTAGCATCACACATAATCTCAAAGGGTAAATTCCAGTCAGGAGGCTGGACAATAGGTGCAGAGATCAATGCTTTCTTAAGTATTTCAAATGCTTCTAAGCAATCATCATCAAAGACAAAAGGAACATCTTTTTGTAAGAGATTAGTCAGAGGCCTAGAGATTTTGGAGAAGTCCTTAATGAACCTCCTATCAAACCCAACATGACCAAGGAAACTTCGAATACCTTTGATGTCCTTGGGACACGGCATCTTTTCAATAGCATCAACATTAGCCTTGTCAACTTCAATATCTCTTTCAGAAATTTTATGTCCCAAGACAATGCCTTCATTAACTGTCGTGGAATTGTCTCGGCAGATGTCCTAGTGTGAGGACTTAGTCGTGAGGCCACGCATCTATGTAGTAGCTTGAGAGGGGTTGAGCGGAATCGAGAGATGTAACGCAAGACAAGGATTTAGACAGCTTCGGGCCCCGGGAAACATCATCCGGTAATAGCCCTACATGCTATTTGAGGCTAGATCTCATTATGATCCTCATGGAGTCGCCGGTAAACCGGCTCTTTGTGTCTAGCCCTAGAAACTTGTGAGCACTTGTCCCCCTTTGGGGAGCCCTGCCCCTCCTTATATATGTTGAAGGGGCGGGTTACATGACTAGTCCTAGTAGGATTAGGATTGCTTTATTACAAGGAGTCCTAGTCTCTTGCTTCCTTTGTAAGAGAATATTCCTTGTGCTTTCTTCATAAACCGGCCCACCATAACATGAACCGGTCTTCTGGGCCTTGGGCCTTGTTATCCATGATCCGCCTGCCGGGTTACCAGTAAATTGCCAAGTGTGAACCGTCTCAACTAAACCGCCAAGTCCGGCCGGGTTATACCTTCGGCCGGGTTACTCCGCGGGGTATATTCCCGACATTAGCCCCTAGTTTAATTTTGATTTATCCATGTTAAACTTATGCTGCAAAATAAACACAAGAGCAAATCTGACAGGTTGTGCTCCGGGTTAAGAATTTCTTGTAAACGGGCACCTGAGCATCCGTAAATCCTTGTCATTCTTCTAGAAAATCCGGGTCAACAGACCAACTTCATAATCAACTTCCTTGCATAAGAAATATTGTAAATCAAGAATCCATTTGAATCGGCCTTCAATGCTCCGATTTGACAAAAATATTGGTCTTCAAATATTCAATTGATATCCAACCGGTTTGAAAATGTAGAACTTGCTGGTTTATGATTGCCAAAATTGTCCGGTTATAGAAAACTGATGATCTCGGGCCATGACTGTTTATAGACGCCGGGTTATGATTGTTTCCAATGCCGGGTCACACAATTAATCTTCCTGATTTGCCCAAAACTAAGAATTTGAAGATGTTCCTCCTTTATATGCAAAATATTTGTAGCCCCCAAGTCTTAAGAGGAGAACACAGTGATAGCTTAAGACTTGTTTGAATATAAATGTTGCAACCTTGAAGAAATCTGGATTGTTCATCCCAATCACTAGTAAAAACTGAATATTCCACATATGTAGCCCCCAAGTGCCGGGTTGTCATGCTTGCAGCAACCTGGGACTTATAATTGCCTTATGCTCATAAAAACTTCAACCAGTGTAGCCCCCAAGGGTCGGGTCATTATGTAATAATGAGCAGGGACTTTGTATATACTTCATTGAAAATAGCAATGTAACTCCCATTATGGGGCTTGAACCCACGTCCACAAGGTTAAGATATTTGTGCTTTACCAACTGAGCAGTGGACCCTTCAATGTAATGAATTAATACTTGTGTACCTTGAATTGTTGATAGGAGCAATTGGTAGCCTCCAAGGGCAGGCTCATTACAATGTGATGAGTCGGGTCTTCAATAAAGGTGAGCAAAAAAATGACTTTGCATTAGCCCCCAAGTGTCATGGTGCATGCTTGCAGCGACATGGGACTTGCATATTTGATGTAATATCAATTTGAATAATGTAGCCCCCAAGTGCCGGGTTGTAAGCCTACAGCGACTCGGGACTATTCCTTTGTAAAATAAATCATATCATTGACAATATGATATCCATTGCGCTGAAGCGATTTTGAAAACCTCAATCATAATATTGGTTATTTATAACCATAATAAACATCCAGCCATGTTGGCTATTTAAAGATTTGAAGAACATAATCCGGTTTGAAGACCGGTTCCAGTGATATTTGATCATACTGTTGGTTTTACCAAGCCAGTGTAGTAAGGATGGTAACCCAAAATTTGAACATTGGTGATTATCATTGATTGCCGGTTTATAAATAAAACCAGGCCGGGTTAATAAACACCGGTCATTATTTTATCTCATACTGGCGACTTATAGTCAAAAGTCAGGCCGGGTTAATAAACACCGGTCATTATCTTATCTCATACTGGCGACTTCTAGTCAAAAACCAGGCCGGTTTAATAAACATCGGTCATTATCTTACCTGCTTCTGCATAAAACAATGTTTAAAGTGTCCTAGCGGTTTATCACCGGATGGTTCATACTGCCCAAGCACATGATCTAAGTTGATAACTTGAACTGTGTACAAAATATAAAGTATGTATCATACCTGTGATTAAGTGTGTCACGATTAACCTTAATCCGGTAGTCAAAGATAATTATCCAAGGCACAAGTGTTGATGACTCCCTTGATTATTTGCCGGTTCATTATGAAAACCAAACCAAGTTATGATGAATGCCGGTTTAACTAGTGCTAGTGTTCATGACCCAGACTTTTAGCTCTGTACACGTATGGTCAACCTTGTAGTTGTCCAGTCTCACATCAATGGACTTGGTTAAAAATCCAATGATCATGACGACCAAGATTGTGAAATCATAAAAAATAGAAGTAAGGTTTTTTGGGCAAATAAAACCATGTAGTCGAGGCTTTTACGAGCTGCCAGGCTCCAAATTCGAGGCTTTTTATGAGCTGCCAGGCTCCAAATTCGAGGCTTTTATCGATGACAATCCATCCAATGTTTCAAAATCTCGTAAGGATCTTGTCTTTAGGTGATCAACTCGACGATCGTCAATGGCTGATTCCTTGATGCATCAACGGCGCCAGTTTAGGAGGCCATGGTGAGCTTCCGTAGAAAACTCCCATGTGATACTCCTTTGAAAAACACAACTGATTCCTTGATGCATCAAGAGCGCCGGTTCAGGAGGCCATGGTGAGCTTCCATAGAAGACTCCCATTTGATACTCCTTTGAAAAACACGGCTGATTCCCTGATGCATGAAGGGCGCCGGTTTAGGAGGCCATGGTGAGCTTCCGTAGAAGACTCCCATGTGATACTCCTT
>LR738715.1:824339209-824351076 GCA_902687465.1 Secale cereale
TCCTTGATGCATCAAGGGCGCCGGTTTAGGAGGCCATGGTGAGCTTCCGTAGAAAACTTCCATGTGACACTCCTTTGAAAAACACGGCTGATTCCTTGATGCATCAAGGGCGCCGGTTTAGGAGGCCATGGTAAGGTTCCGTAGAAGACTCACGTGTGATACTCCTTTGGAGAACACAGCTGATTCCTTGATGCTATCAGGGGCGCTGGTTTAAGAGGCCATGGTAAGCTTCTTTCGAAGCCCCCATGTGATACTCTTGTGTATAAAAGACACGGCTGATTCCCTGATGCTATCATGGGCGCCGGTTTAAGAGGCTATGGTGAGCTTCTTTCGAAGCCCCCATGTAATACTCTTTCTGAGATGTGCTCGCCGGGTACGTATGTTTGAGTTATGTTGCGCAACAAACTCTCTTTGGTCCCTTTAATAAATAATTGTCCTGCATATCAAAATATACAGATCAAAGTAACTGTTTTCTTGATGAAAACAATGCATACCAAGAAAATAGATTTAGATGGATATCACCTGATGTATTTGGACCTTATGATCCTCATTGGGGTCTGTTAGTCAACCCGGTATGTTGAATAGACCGGACCGCAGGGCGGACAGAAAAACGACCGCAGTATCAGAGGCAGCACACACGAGTCAGCCGCGGTATTGTAAGCCGGCGGAGATGAGCCAGTTATCCTCCGTGTTGTAAACCGAAGCGGTCGCGAACGACGGCCATGGCGTTGTAAACCTGCGCGGTCGCGAGAGACGGCCACGGCGTTGTAAGTCGGTTCGGGAGTCCGACGTCCACTTGTGCCGAATGATGTTGGCGTGCCTCCATCTCCACGGTATAATATCACTTTGTAATGAATGATTTTCCTGCATATAGAATACAGCAGGGCGAGGTATTTTTGCTCGGATGAATTAATATATATTAAAAATAAATAGGTTAGATGCCACCTGATTCGCCCGGATAACTGATGAATCGGCCACAATATTATAGGTTTGTGCGCACGGGTAAGTCGTCCTCCATGTTGTAAACCGGCGCGGTCACGAAAGACGGCCACGGTGTTGTAAACCGGTGCGGGCGCGTGGACCGGCCGCAAAGGCTGACGGGCGAGTCAGTCGCAGGCGTGGTAAACCGCACGAACGGGTAAGTCAACCACGTTATGTTATCCTGCATAAAAATATTGCAGAACAAGGCAAAGGTAAAATGTTTTTTAATGAAAACAATATCTACTAATAAAAAGAACTTAGATGGATATCACCTGATTTGTTCGGACGGCAAATTAGTCGTATATAGCGTCCGTGGATCACCTCCAGTAACTTCAACGGCGACTTAGCCTCTCAGTTGGGATCGCGGTGGCTCAGTACAATGTTGTAGAGGCGACGGCGAAGACGGCGGCTTGAAACGCGACCACATCGGAGCTCAAAATGAAGCGGTGCAGAGCGTGAGTGTTGAAGATTGCTTGGGACATCAACTTATCAGCAACTGCTCTCATGTGCTCCTGTTTGACCATGGGCCAAAAAATTTCCGTTCCACCTCACATACTGAATATGGCAGGTTGAGAACAAGGCCATAACTTTCTGTCTCTAAGTCCACTTGGCCATGAAAATATCCGACCATGGTCTGTAAATCGACCAGAACGGCGTGGGCTTCAACCTCTTCCATGTTGTGACATAGGGGAAAAAACTTACCCAAAATCTTAGTAATTTAAATCATGCTGCACTGCGCTTGAGGCCATGTATGTGCATGTTTCGCATGGATGCATCCACGGCATTCATTAGCAAAATTCTCAACCGGCAGTCAACCATATACGGGGCTTCAAATTGCATGTGGTCCAGAGCAATTGGGTAGTAGACCCCAAAAAAGTCGAACCCGCACCAAGTCCCATCGATTGCTTCAAGACTTCTTGCCTCACGGAGCTCCACCAAATTGACTTTCATATAAGAATGAACAGGCAGGGTATGACTGCTTGTAGCAGTACCAGTAGCTCGGAGCAGGCAAAACAAAGACGAGACGGAAGTGGAGCGAGGCCCGCTCAGGGTGGCTCGCAGGCGACTTAGGAAGCGGACGGCGCTCAGGGCCGCACCGGCGGTTTAACAACTCGATGCGGCAGCGACCGAGTTGGAGCTAGGTGGAGGTGAGACCGCTCACCTGAGGTGCAGCGTTTGCCGGAGGTCAGACTAGTGAGCCGTAGGTGGAGACTATGAACAGCTTGACGTGAGTCGACCCGAGGGCAGGCGGCAGCTCATCATGTGATGGTGGCTCTCCGGCGGCGGCTCAACGCGGGGAGGCTCTCCGGTGGCGGCTCAACGCGGGGAGGCCCTCTCGTGGCGGCTCCAGGTGGGATAGCCCAGACGCGGCAAGGGCGGCCCGGACCGGCCACAACGGAGCAAGCGCTGATACGTCCAAAACGTATCTATAATTTCTGCTTGCTCCATGCCTCTTTTGTGTGATATTGCTATGATATTTATGCACTTCCATACACTTTTGATCATATTTGGACTAACCTATTAACTCAGTGCACCACAGTGCCAGTTCCTGTTTTCTGCTGTTTTTCGATTTCAGGTTTCCCCAATATTAAAAGTTCCCAAAAAATTCCGGGAAAAATACAGGAAAAATCAGCGTATAGGAAGCTTCGCGAATAACCAAAGTAGGGCCAGAGGGGAGCCAGGGGGGCCCAGGCGGCCACCCGGGGCGGCCCCACCCCTGGGGCCACGGCTCCGCCTCTGGTGACCCCCCTTCGCATATATATTCCTCTCGTCCCGAAACCCTCGAGGACGGAACCCTTTTTCGCGATCTCGCCTCTGTTCCGCCGCCGCATCGCTTCCAAGATCGGGAGCATCAGGAGAACTCTTCCCGGCACCCTGCCGGAGGGGAGAACCACCACCGAGAGCTTCTCCACCACCATGGACGCTTCCCGGATGAGTCGTGAGTAGTCCCCCTTGGACCATGGGTCCATGATCAGTAGCTATGTGATGTTCTCCTCCCCTCTTTGTTCCTCATGGTTTAGACCTCGTGAGCTGCCCTACATGATCGAGGCACATATGTAATCTTTATGCTGTTGCTCTGCTGAGTTTGTTGGGATCCGATGGATTATGAGATTATGTTCAGATTGTGTTTGAGTAATATATTTGATTCACCTCTTTTATATTTATGTTCTTGAGTAATTCTAGCATGTTCTCCGTTGCTGTTTATTGCTTTGGCCAAGTAGTAGGTAGTAACTCCAAGAGGGAGCGTTATGCTTGATTGTGGGTTCATGCCCCCTGATGACTAGCTTGAGTGACAGAAACATGAGTCTAGAGGATGTGCTGTTGCCACAAGGGAGAAAACAACGGTGCTTGTACTTGCGGGTGCAAGGATTGTTTACTTTATGCAAAGTTCTTTTAATGAAGTCGTCTGTTGCTTTGAGTTTACACTTTGGGTGGGACTCGCAACTTAATACCAGCGGGATGTTCTGGATAGATATCTCAAGGTGGATGATTAGTAGTAGATGCAGATGGATTTTGGTCTACTTGCCTTGGTGTACCGCCCATGCTTTTGTGCCTCTACCTTTCTTTGCAGCATAGTTAGCATTGGTTTGCGCACATAATCCTGTCAATTGCCCAGCTGTAATTTGTTTACCTCGCTTTGCTGTTTTATTGTCTTTTGGGAGAGAGACATCACTAGTGAACATCATGGGACCCCGGTCCATATTACCACCACTGATCACACCTTCTATTTACTTCCTGTCTTTATTTCCTAGTTGCAGTCATAGCTATCATTATTATCTCTTGTGTTTGATCCTTTGTAAACGACAAGGCCGGAGGGATTGACAACCTCTCTGTACTCGTTGGGAGCAAAGTTATCTGTATCTGTGTGCAGGTCCTGTCAACTGCTAAGGCGCCGTTGACATCTACTTGTCGACCCTCGGAGTCTCACGGGATTCGATCCTTGGTATCTTTGCCAAGGGAAACTTGCTGCTACGCTACATCTCAACCTTCCACTTGGGGTAACCAATGAGGGGCGAGAAGCCATCAAGCGCTCGTCGAGGTAAGAGCCGTGGAGGCAGATGGATATGATCCTTGATGGAGGGAACGGGTCGGCGACCCAGGGGAGGCGAGGCGCGGCGGCGACTCGGATAGGAGACGAGGCGCGGAAGCGACTCGGACAGGAGATGAGTCGCGGCAGCGACTCGGACGCGAGGCGGAGTCCGTAGACGAGTCGCGACGGCGATTCAGGGGAGGTAGAGTCCAAATCAGCCATGGGTCAAGGCGGCCGCTCGAAGTCCGTGCCAGCCGAGGAGGAGACGACGCACCGAAGATGAGGTGAGGCTTCGGCGACTTAGCGCAAAGCCGCGGGGGTGAGGTGACTCCCGTGAAGGCAGAACGGGCGGCGACTCGCATCGGAGGCCCGTGGGCGCGCAGCCAGAGCGGCTCATCTTGAGCAGAGGCGGCTCAAGGCCAGGCCCAACGGAAGAGCGGAGGTAGCTCAGAACGGCCGGCGGATTCGAACTGGAGGCGGACCGAGGCGAATCCGTGGCGGCTTTGCCTGGTCGTAATTGTTTTTGGCGAAAAACTTAAACCGCCATCACTCGAAGTGGCTTTCGCTCCTGGCACTTGATGTCTTCGGCGGAACTTTGTGATTTGATTAATCGCCGGATACGATGCTTGAACCTTTGTCGATCTCGGCGGATCGTACAACGCGACGGTGGCGCGCACAAATCACCCTAAAATACAGTCTTGATCTCATACGCGCTGGTGCAGAGCACTTTGCCTAATGAACTTATAGCGGATGTGAATTTTTCCACACCGGTATGAGTCGAAAAGTTACGAACTTCATGAACCCTAGAAAAGATCCCTCCAAGAACTCAACACCACCGTGCGCCGGCCCCACGGTGGGCGCCAACTGTCGTGGAATTGTCACGGTAGATGTCCTAGTGTGAGGACTTAGTCGTGAGGCCGCGCATCTATGTAGTAGCTTGAGAGGGGTTGAGCGGAATCGAGAGACGCAACACAAGACAAGGATTTAGACAGCTTCGGGCCCCGGGAAACATCATCCGGTAATAGCCCTACATGCTGTTTGAGGCTAGGTCTCATTATGATCCTCATGGAGTCACCGTTAAACCGGCTCTTTGTGTCTAGCCCTAGAAACTTGTGAGCACTTGTCCCCCTTTGGGGAGCCCAGCCCCTCCTTATATATGTTGAAGGGGCGGGTTACATGACTAGTCCTAGTAGGATTAGGATTGCTTTATTACAAGGAGTCCTAGTCTTGCTTCCTTTGTAAGAGAATATTCCTTGTGCTTTCTTCATAAACCGGCCCACCATAATATGAACCGGCCTTCTGGGCCTTGGGCCTTGTTATCCATGATCCGCCTGCCGGGTTACCAGTAAATTGCCAAGTGTAAACCATCTCAAGTAAACCGCCAAGTCCGGCCGGGTTATACGTTCGGCCGGGTTACGCCGCGGGGTATATCCCCGACATTAACCATAAAGTGGCACTTCTCCCAATTCAAGACAAGATTAGTGTCTTCACATCTCTGCAAAACTCGATCAAGGTTGCTCAAGCAATCATCAAAAGAAGTTCCGTAAACGGAGAAATCATCCATGAAAACCTCAACAATCTTTTCACAAAAATCAGAGAATATAGCCATCATGCATCTTTGAAAGGTAACAGGTGCATTACATAAACCAAAAGGCATACGTCTATAAGCGAAGGTACCGAAAGGACAAGTAAAAGTGGTCTTTTCTTTATCCCCTTTTGACACATGTATTTGAGAGAAACCAGAATAACTATCTAGAAAGCAAAACTGGGTATGTTTGGATAAGCTTTCTAGCATTTGATCAATAAAAGGCAAACGGTAATGATCTTTCTTAGTAGCTTTATTCAATTTGCGGAAATCAATTACCATCCTATAACCTGCAACAATTCTTTGTGGGATCAATTCATCTTTATCGTTAGGAACAACAGTCATACCTCCCTTCTTAGGGACACAATGGACATGACTTACCCACTGGCTATCAGCAACTGGATAGATAATACCTGCCTCTAGAAGCTTTGGTATTTCTTTCCTTACCACTTCTTTCATCTTAGGATTTGACCATCGTTGATGATCAATAACCGGTTCAGCGTCATCTTCCAATTTTATCTTGTGTTGGCATAAAGTGGGACTAATGCCCTTAAGATGATCCAGAGTATATCCAATAGCAGCACGATGCTTCTTCAGAGTTTTCAATAATTTTTCTTCTTCCTGCTCTGAAAGGTTAGCATTGATAATAACAGGATATATCTTTTTTTCATCAAGATAAACATACTTAAGATTATCAGGTAATGGTTTAAGTTCGAATACGGGATCACCCTTGCGTGGAGGAGGATCCCCTAGGATTTCAACAGGCAAGTTGTTTTTCAATACGGGTCCCTGCTTAAAGATTATTTCATCTATTTTCCTTCTCTCATTTATATACATATCATTTTCATGGTCTAGCAGATATTGTTCTAAAGGATCGTTAGGAGGCACAGCAATAGAAGGAAGACCAATAATTTCATCCTTACTAGGTAATTCTTTATCATGGGGTTGTCTATGAAATTTAGCAAAGTTAAAATCACGAGACATATCCCCTAAACCAATAGTAACAATATCTTTTACGCAGCCTATCTTAGCATTAACAGTATTCAAAAAGGGTCTACCAAATATAATGGGACAAAAATCATCTTGTGGGGAACTAAGAATAAGGAAATCAGTAGGGTATTTAACCTTCCCACACAAGACTTCAACATCTCTAACAATCCCAACTGGTGAAATAGTGTCTCTATTAGCAAGCTTAATACTAACATCGATCCCTTCTAACTCAATAGGTGCAATATCATGCATAATTTCTTTATATAAGGAATGAGGGATTATACTTGCATTGTCACCTACATCACATAAACCATGATAGCAATGATCTCCTATTTTAACCGAAATAACAGGCAAGTCTACAACAGGTCTATGTTTATTCCTAGTATCGGGTTTGGCTATTCTAGCAGCTTCCCCTTGGAGTTAAATAACATGTCCATCTAAATTTTCAACCAAGAGATCTTTAACCATAGCAGCACTAGGTTCAACTTTAATTTGCTCAGAAGGTGTAGGTGTTCTAGTATTACTCTTACAAACCATAGTTGAAGCTTTAGCATGATCCTTTATTCTAATAGGGAAAGTTTGTTTCTCAATATAAGAAGTGGGAACAATAGGATCAACATTATAAGTGATAGTCTTTTCTTCAACTTTAACAGGTTCAACTACTTTTACTTCAATGGGAGGATGGTATTTAAACCACTTCACCTTGGGAAGATCAACATGAGTAGCAAATGATTCACAGAAAGAAGCTACTATCTCAGAGTCAAGTCCACATTTAGTGCTAAACTCACGGAAAGCATCGGTATCCATAAAAACTTTAACACAATCTAACTTAGGGGTCATACCTGACTCCTTACCTTCGTAGAGATCCCAATCTTCAGAGTTGCGCTTAATTCTTTCCAATAAATCCCATTTGAATTCAATTGTCTTCATCATAAAAGAACCAGCACGAGAATTATCGAGCATGGTGCGATTATTGAGAGAAAGCCGAGCATAAAAAATTTGAATAATAACTTTTCTTGAGAGATCATGATTGGGGCATGAATGTAACATTGACTTAAGCCTCCCCCAATCTTGAGCGATGCTTTCTCCTTCGCGAGGCCAAAAAATTATATATATCCACAAGGACTAGGAAGCATAACACTCCAGGTACTTTTGCGTTGGTAATGTTCTATGTTGTGTAGTACTATTGGTGTGTGTTTATCTAGGACTTCTGCACCACTCAGTCTCTATATATAGTGGTCATAATGCATGTTTTTAGACTCCATTCGCTTCATTTGACCATTTTAATTAAGTGAGAGATATATGACTTGGATATGTTCTAATTTAATGTTGGCACATCTATATATTCTATCAAATTCTTGGCAATGGTGTGGATGCAACCTATTAATTATTGACAATGGAGTAGTTGATTTCGAACTCTTAATAGATATGTGTACATAACTTGGATACGGTGATAATTAATGTACGCACATGTGTGGTCCTTGTAGTTTCAAATCGATGGTAATGGATACTTCTAATTATATGTAGCTAGGTGCATCCATTTATTGTATCAAATTGATGGTAAGTGAAATGTACGTAAGCCTATCTATCTATCTATATCTACATCTATATCTATATCAATATCTGTATCGAGATTTATATCTATATCTATATATATATCTATCTATATATCTATCTATCTATCTATCTATCTATCTATCTATATATCTATCTATCTATATCTATATCTTTATTTTTATCTATATATGTATCGAAGAGGAGAGTATGATGCAGTACATTAGAGATTAGTATATCCCTCAGTTAGAACAAATGTTATCAATCCAGTATGAGAACCATGCAACACTTCTTTACAACACCTACATATAGATTAACAAATATTTGTACCCAACATGAACAAGGGGTTGTGAACCCCTCAACGGTTAATACCAAGGATTAAATATCATAGTGATAAATAGATAGGAAAAAATACAAAATAAAATAACATAACTAAAATAGCAGCAAGGTATGTTTGGATTTAAATATATGATAAAAGTAGACCCGGGGCCATAGTTTTCTCTAGAGGCTTCACTTTTGAAAATAGCATACTGTGCGTAAACCAATTACTGTTGGGCAATTGATAGAAAAGCAAAGGATCATGACAATATTCAAAGCAATGATCATGTATATAGACATTATGTCCGAGAGAAGTAGACCGACTCCTGCCTGCATTTACTACTGTTACTCCACACATCGATCGCTATTCAGCATGCATCTAGAGTATTAAGTTTATAAAGTACGGAGTAACGCCTTAAGCAAGATGACATGATGTAGACAAAGTATACCCACACATAAATAAACCCATCTTTTTATCCTTAACAGCAACGGTAAAAATTCATGTCATGTCCCTTTCTATCACTGACATTGAGGACCACAAGATCGAACCCATCACAAAGCGCCTCTCCCATTGCAAGAAAAATCAATCTAGTTGGCCAAACCAAATCAATAGATCGGAGAGAAATAGAAAGCTATAATAATCATGCATAAAAGATTTCGGAGAAGGCTCAAATAATATTCATGGATAGTCTGATCATAAACTCACAATTCATCGGATCCTTACAAACACCTCGCAAAAAGTTACTATATCGAATAGAACTCCAAGAGGAACATGGTATTGAAGATAAACGAGAGAGAAGAACCCATCTAGCCAATACATAGAGACCCGTAGGTCTGTGGTAAACTACACACACATCATCGAAAGAGCAGCAAGGTTGATGTAGAGCCCCTCCGTGATTAATTCCTGATACGTCTCCAAGGTATGTATAATTTTTTATTGTTCCATGGTATTATAGTATCAATTTTGGATGTTTCATATGTCGTTAGATACAATTATATATCATTATTTGAGTCTAACCTATTAACTGAGTGCCTAGTGCTAGTTGCTGTTTTTTGCATGCTTTTGTCTTTTCAGAAAATCCATATCAATTGAAGTCCAGAGAGAGAAAAAAATATTGGATTTATTTTTTCTGGACCAGAAGAGGCCCTAGAAGGTTTGGGAGGAGGCTAGAAGAACCACGAGGGAGCGACAAGCTTGAGGGACGTGACCCAGGGGGTACCCTCAGGCTTGTGGGCCCCTCGTGGAACATCCAACCCTATTCATCCTCTATAAATGCTCAAATATTCCCCTGGCATCAGAGGAGTCCACGAAATACTTTTTTCGCCGCAGCAAGTTCTAGAACCACGAGATCCCATCTCGAGGCCTTCTCTAGTAATGTGTCGGGCGGGAATCGATTACGGAGGGGGCTCTTCATCATCCTTGCTGCCCTCCGTTGATGCTTGAGTAGTTTAACACAGAGCTACTGTCCATAATTAGTATCCACATGGCTTCTTCTCTATATTTTATCTTCAATACAATGTTATCCTTGGTGTTCTCGGAGATCTATTTGATGTAATGAATTTTTGCGGTGTCCTTGTTGGGATCCGTTGAATTGTAAGTTCATGATCAGATCTATCCATGACTATTGTTTGAGTTTTCTCTTAACTCTTTTATGAATGATTACTATAGTCTCGTATTTCTTCTCCGGTTTATTGGTTTGGTTTGGCCAACTAGATTGATTTATCTTGCCATGGGAAGAGGTGCTTTGTAATGGGTTCAATCTTACGGTGCTCAAACCTAGTGATAGAAGGGGACATGACACGTATGTACCGTTGCTATTAAGGGTAAAAACATGGGGTTTATTCATATGTGAGTTTATCTTTTCTATATTATGTCATCTTGCGCAAGGCGTTACTTCGTTTTTTAAGAACTTAGTACTCTAGATGCATGTTGGATAGCAGTCGATGTGTGGAGTAATAGTAGTAAATGCAGGCAGGAGTCCATCTACTTGTCTTGGACGTGATTCCTATATGCATGATCATTGCTTTGAATATTGTCATGATCATTTGCTTTTCTATCAATTGCCCAACAGTAATTTATATACCCACCGTCTGCTATTTTTTAAAGAGAATGTAACTTGGATTTCTTTGTTTCCTAATCATGTATGATCAACGAGATCATTCATTCGCATATTGGAAACCTGTTTATTTTTTCCTATTTCTATGTCCGTTAAAACCCTATGAATTAATGAGAACCAGTTATCATACCAATGCAGACAATAAGTGACGAGGCTATGCCAATTTTTTTAATACACACAAAAAAGCTCAAATACACTTCAAATGCCATTCATCTGACATCATTCTCTCCTTTATTTAATTATTTCTCCATTATGGAAATGGTCTTACACTTAAGGCCTAGGTACTTCCCGGGGGTGGTGCTAGCTTTATTTCTGGAACTTTGTAACCTGCAAGATTTCATTTTTTGCATCATAATGATGAACATGAGAAATTGTATAAAGTGTGCATATATATTTGTGTGTGTGCGCGCATGCGCAAATATGACAATATACGAACCTGCACAGTGAGTGTGTGTGTGCAACCCGTTGCCGCATACATGTGTAGCCACGACAATCTTTGCTAGACTGAGCAAAGTCAGTTCGTGAGCGGTGAACCGATCACAGACGCAGTGGATGTCTTTTGAATCTCTTATTGTATTGCAACATGCGCTATGGAGTGGCGGGTACTGGTCACCAAGCCTCTTTTCGATGTGATGCCAACAGTCTCGCATCACCTTTTTTTATCAAGGAGGCAATGATCTACCGCGTGGGCTGCTCGTACATGGAGCGAACAAGTAGAGAGAGCCACAAGGACTAGGAAGCATAACACTCCAGCTACTTTTGCGTTGGTCACGTTCTATGTTGTGTAGTACTATTGGTGTGTGTTTATCTAGGACTTCTGCACCACTCAGTCTCTATATATAGTGGTCATAATGCGAGTTTTTAGACTCCATTCGCTTCATTTGACCATTTTAATTAAGTGAGAGATATATGACTTGGATATGTTCTAATTTAATGTTGGCACATCTATATCTTCTATCAAATTCTTGGCAATGGTGTGGATGCAACCTATTAATTATTGGCAATGGAGTAGTTGATTTCGAACTCTTAATAGATATGTGTACTTAACTTGGATACGCTGATAATTAATATACGCACATGTGTGGTCCTTGTAGTTTCAAATCGATGGTAATGGATACTTCTAATTATATGTAGCTAGGTGCATCCATTTATTATATCAAATTGATGGTAAGTGAAATGTACGTAAGCCTATCTATCTATCTATATCTACATCTATATCTATATCTATATCTGTATCGATATTTATATCTATATCTATATATATCTCTCTATCTATCTATCTATCTATATA
>LR738715.1:824351225-824424773 GCA_902687465.1 Secale cereale
TATATATATATATATATCTATATCTATATCTTTATTTTTATTTTTATCTATATATGTATCGAAGAGGAGAGTATGATGCAGTACAGTAGAGATTAGTATATCCCTCAGTTAGAACAAATGATATCAATCAAGTATGAGAACCATGCAACACTTCTTTACAACACCTACATATAGATTAACAAATATTTGTACCCAACATGAACAAGGGGTTGTGAACCCCTCAACGGTTAATAGCAAGGATTAAATATCGTAGTGATAAATAGATAGGAAAAAATACAAAATAAAATAAAATAACTAAAATAGCAGCAAGGTATTTTTGGATTTAAATATATGATAAATGTAGACCCGGGGCCATAGTTTTCTCAAGAGGCTTCTCTTTTGAAAATAGCATACGGTGCGTTAACCAATTACTGTTGGGCAATTGATAGAAAAGCAAAGGATCATGACAATATTCAAAGCAATGATCATGTATATAGACATTATGTCCGAGAGAAGTAGACCGACTCCTGCCTGCATTTACTACTATTACTCCACACATCGATCGCTGTTCAGCATGCATCTAGAGTATTAAGTTCATAAAGTACGGAGTAACGCCTTAAGCAAGATGACATGATGTAGACAAACTATACCCACACATAAATAAACCCATCTTTTTATCCTTAATAGCAATGATAAAAATTCATGTCATGTCCCTTTCTATCACTGACATTGAGGACCACAAGATCGAACCCATCACAAAGCGCCTCTCCCATTGCAAGAAAAATCAATCTAGTTGGCCAAACCAAATCAATAGATCGGAGAGAAATAAAAAGCTATAATAATCATGCATAAAAGATTTCGGAGAAGGCTCAAATAATATTCATAGATAGTCTGATCATAAACTCACAATTCATCGGATCCTTACAAACACCTCGCAAAAAGTTATTATATCGAATAGAACTCCAAGAGGAACATGGTATTGAAGATAAACGAGAGAGAAGAACCCATCTAGCCAATACATAGAGACCCGTAGGTCTGTGGTAAACTACACACACATCATCGAAAGAGCAGCAAGGTAGATGTAGAGCCCCTCTGTGATTAATTCCTGATACGTCACCAAGGTATGTATAATTTTTTATTGTTCCATGGTATTATATTATCAATTTTGGATGTTTTATATGTCGTTAGATACAATTATATATCATTATTTGAGTCTAACCTATTAACTGAGTGCCTAGTGCTAGTTGCTGTTTTTTGCATGCTTTTGTCTTTTCACAAAATCCATATCAATTGAAGTCCAGAGAGAGAAAAAATATTGGATTTATTTTTTCTGGACCAGAAGAGGCCCAAGAAGGTTTGGGAGGAGGCTAGAAGAACCATGAGGGAGCGACAAGCTTGAGGGACGTGACCCAAGGGGTACCCTCAGGCTTGTGGGCCCCTCGTGGAACATCCAACCCTATTCATCCTCTATAAATGCTCAAATATTCCCCTGGCATCAGAGGAGTCCACGAAATACTTTTTCGCCGCAACAAGTTCTAGAACCACAAGATCCCATCTCGAGGCCTTCTCTAGTAATGTGTCGGGCGGGGAATCGATTACGGAGGGGGCTCTTCATCATCCTTGCTGCCCTCCGTTGATGCTTGAGTAGTTTAACACAGAGCTACGGGTCCATAATTAGTATCCACATGGCTTCTTCTCTATATTTTATCTTCAATACAATGTTCTCCTTGGTGTTCTCGGAGATCTATTTTATGTAATGACTTTTTGCGGTTTCCTTGTTGGGATCCGATGAATTGTAAGTTCATGATCAGATCTATCCATGACTATTGTTTGAGTTTTCTCTTAACTCTTTTATGAATGATTACTATAGTCTCATATTTCTTCTCCGGTTTATTGGTTTGGTTTGGCCTACTAGATTGATTTATCTTGCCATGGGAGGAGGTGCTTTGTAATGGGTTCAATCTTACGGTGCTCAAACCCAGTGACAGAAGGGGACATGACACGTATGTACCGTTTTTATTCAGGGTAAAAACATGGGGTTTATTCATATGTGAGTTTATCTTTTCTACATTATGTCATCTTGCGCAAGGCGTTACTCCATTTTTTAAGAACTTAGTACTCTAGATGCATGTTGGATAGCGGTCGATGTGTGGAGTAATAGTAGTAAATGCAGGCAGGAGTCCGTCTACTTGTCTCAGACGTGATTCCTATATGCATGATCACTGCTTTGAATATTGTCATGATCATTTGCTTTTCTATCAATTGCCCAACAGCAATTTATTTACCCACCGTCTGCTATTTTCTAAAGAGAATGTAATGTGGATTTCTTTGTTTCCTAATCATGTATGATCAACGAGATTATTCCTTCGCATATTGGAAACCTATTTATTTTTTCCTATTTCTATGTCCGTTAAAACCCTATGAATTAATGAGAACCAGTTATCATACCAATGCAGACAATAAGTGACGAGGCTATGCCAATTTTTTTAATACACACAAAAAACCTCAAATACACTTCAAATGCCATTCATCTGACATCATTCTCTCCTTTATTTAATTATTTCTCCATTATGGAAATGGTCTTACACTTAAGGCCTAGGTACTTCCCGGGGGTGGTGGTAGCTTTATTTCTGGAACTTCGTAACCTGCAAGATTTCATTTTTTGCATCATAATGATGAACATGAGAAATTGTATAAAGTGTGCATTTTGTGTGTGTGCGCGCATGCGCAAATATGAAAATATACGAACCTGCACAGTGAGTGCGTGTGTGCAACCCGTTGCCGCATACATGTGTAGCCACGGCAAACTTTGCTAGACTGAGCAAAGTCAGTTCGTGAGCGGTGAACCGATCACAGACGCAGTGGATGTCTTTTGAATCTCTTATTGTATTGCAACATGCGCTATGGAGTGGCGGGTACTGGTCACCAAGCCTCTTTTCGATGTGATGCCAACAGTCTCGCATCACCTTTTTTTATCAAGGAGGCAATGATCTACCTCGTGGGCTGCTCGTACATGGAGCGAACAAGTAGAGAGAGACACAAGGACTAGCAAGCATAACACTCCAGCTACTTTTGCGTTGGTCATGTTCTATGTTGTGTAGTACTATTGGTGTGTGTTTATCTAGGACTTCTGGACCACTCAGTCTCTATATATAGTGGTCATAATGCAAGTTTTTAGACTCCATTCGCTTCATTTGACAATTTTAATTAAGTGAGAGATATATGACTTGGATATGTTCTAATTTAATGTTGGCACATCTATATCTTCTATCAAATTCATGGCAATGGTGTGGATGCAACCTATTAATTATTGGCAATAGAGTAGTTGATTTCGAACTCTTAATAGATATGTGTACATAACTTGGATACGGTGATAATTAATGTATGCACATGTGTGGTCCTTGTAGTTACAAATCGATGGTAATGGATACTTCTAATTATATGTAGCTAGGTGCATCCATTTATTGTATCAAATTGATGGTAAGTGAAATGTACGTAAGCCTATCTATCTATCTATATCTACATCTATATCTATATCTATATCTGTATTGATATTTATATCTATATCTATATATATATCTCTATCTATCTATCTATCTATCTATCTATCTATCTATCTATATATCTATCTATCTATATCTATATCTTTATTTTTATCTATATTTGTATCGAAGAGGAGAGTACGATGCAGTACAGTAGAGATTAGTATATCCCTCTGTTAGAACAAAGGTTATCAATCCAGTATGAGAACCATGCAACACTTCTTTACAACACCTACATATAGATTAACAAATATTTGTACCCAACATGAACAAGGGGTTGTGAACCCCTCAACGGTTAATAGAAAGGATTAAATATCGTAGTGATAGACAGATAGGAAAAAATACAAAATAAAATAACATAACTAAAATAGCAGCAAGGTATTTTTGGATTTAAATATATGATAAAAGTAGACCCGGGGCCATAGTTTTCTCTAGAGGCTTCACTATTGAGAATAGCATACGGTGCGTAAACCAATTACTATTGGGCAATTGATAGAAAAGCAAAGGATCATGACAATATTCAAAGCAATGATCATGTATATAGACATTATGTCCGAGAGAAGTAGACCGACTCCTGCCTGCATTTACTACTATTACTCCACACATCGATCGCTATTCAGCATGCATCTAGAGTATTAAGTTCATAAAGTACGGAGTAACGCCTTAAGCAAGATGACATGATGTAGACAAAGTATACCCACACATGAATAAACCCATCTTTTTATCCTTAATAGCAACGGTAAAAATTCATGTCATGTCCCTTTCTATCACTAATATTGAGGACCACAAGATCGAACCCATCACGAAGCGCCTCTCCCATTGCAAGAAAAATCAATCTAGTTGGCCAAACCAATTCAATAGATCGGAGAGAAATAGAAAGCTATAATAATCATGCATAAAAGATTTCGGAGAAGGCTTAAATAATATTGATGGATAGTCTGATCATAAACTCACAATTCATCGGATCCATACAAACACATCGCAAAAAGTTATTATATCGAATAGAACTCCAAGAGGAACATGGTATTGAAGATAAACGAGTGAGAACAACCCATCTAGCCAATACATAGAGACCCGTAGGTCTGTGGTAAACTACACACACATCAACGAAAGAGCAGCAAAGTTGATGTAGAGCCCCTCCGTGATTAATTCCTGATACGTCTCCAAGGTACGTATAATTTTTTATTGTTCCATGGTATTATAGTATCAATTTTGGATGTTTTATATGTCGTTAGATACAATTATATATCATTATTTGAGTCTAACCTATTAACTGAGTGCCTAGTGCTAGTTGCTGTTTTTTGCATGCTTTTGTCTTTTCAGAAAATCCATATCAATTGAAGTCCAAAGAGAGAAAAAATATTGGATTTATTTTTTCTGGACCAGAAGAGGCCCTAGAAGGTTTGGGAGGAGGCTAGAAGAACCACGAGGGAGTGACAAGCTTGAGGGACGTGACCCAGGGGTTACCCTCAGGCTTGTGGGCCCCTCGTGGAACATCCAACCCTATTCATCCTCTATAAATGCTCAAATATTCCCCTGGCATCAGAGGAGTCCACGAAATACTTTTTTCGCCGCAGCAAGTTCTAGAACCACGAGATCCCATCTCGAGGCCTTCTCTAGTAATGTGTCGGGCGGGGAATCGATTACGGAGGGGGCTCTTCAACATCCTTGGTGCCCTCCATTGATGCTTGAGTAGTTTAACACAGAGCTACGGGTCCATAATTAGTATCCACATGGCTTCTTCTCTATATTTTATCTTCAATACAATGTTCTCCTTGGTGTTCTCGGAGATCTATTTGATGTAATGAATTTTTGTGGTGTCCTTGTTGGGATCCGATGAATTGTAAGTTCATGATCAGTTCTATCCATGACTATTGTTTGAGTTTTCTCTTAACTCTTTTATGAATCATTACTATAGTCTCGTATTTCTTCTCCGGTTTTTTGGTTTGGTTTGGCCAACTAGATTGATTTATCTTACCATGGGAAGAGGTGCTTTGTAATGGGTTCAATCTTACGGTGCTCAAACCCAGTGACAGAAGGGGACATGACACGTATGTACCGTTGCTATTAAGGGTAAAAACATGGGGTTTATTCATATGTGAGTTTATCTTTTCTATATTATGTCATCTTGCGCAAGGCGTTACTTCGTTTTTTAAGAACTTAGTACTCTAGATGCATGTTGGATAGCAGTCGATGTGTGGAGTAATAGTAGTAAATGCAGGCAGGAGTCCGTCTACTTGTCTCGGACGTGATTCCTATATGCATGATCATTGCTTTGAATATTGTCATGATCATTTGCTTTTCTATCAATTGCCCAACAGCAATTTATTTACCCACCGTCTGCTATTTTCTAAAGAGAATGTAACGTGGATTTCTTTGTTTCCTAATCATGTATGATCAACGAGATCATTCCTTCGCATATTGGAAACCTGTTTATTTTTTCCTATTTCTATGTCCATTAAAACCCTATGAATTAATGAGAACCTGTTATCATACCAATGCAGACAATAAGTGACGAGGCTATGCCAATTTTTTTAATACACACAAAAACGCTCAAATACACTTCACATGCCATTCATCTGACATCATTCTCTCCTTTATTTAATTATTTCTCCATTATGGAAATGGTCTTACACTTAAGGCCTAGGTACTTCCCGGGGGTGGTGGTAGCTTTATTTCTGGAACTTCGTAACCTGCAAGATTTCATTTTTTGCATCATCATGATGAACATGAGAAATTGTATAAAGTTTGCATATATATTTGTGTGTGTGCGCGCATGCGCAAATATGACAATATACGAACCTGCACAGTGAGTGTGTGTGTGCAACCCGTTGCCGCATACATGTGTAGCCACGGCAAACTTTCCTAGACTGAGCAAAGTCAGTTCATGAGCGGTGAACCGATCACAGACGCAGTGGATGTCTTTTGAATCTCTTATTGTATTGCAACATGCGCTATGGAGTGGCGGGTACTGGTCACCAAGCCTCTTTTCGATGTGATGCCAACAGTCTCGCATCACCTTTTTTTTATCAAGGAGGCAATGATCTACCTCGTGGGCTGCTCGTACATGGAGCGAACAAGTAGAGAGAGCCACAAGGACTAGGAAGCATAACACTCCAGCTACTTTTGCGTTGGTCATGTTCTATGTTGTGTAGTACTATTGGTGTGTGTTTATCTAGGACTTCTGCACCACTCAGTCTCTATATATAGTGGTCATAATGCGAGTTTTTAGACTCCATTCGCTTCATTTGACCATTTTAATTAAGTGAGAGATATATGACTTGGATATGTTCTAATTTAATGTTGGCACATCTATATCTTCTATCAAATTCTTGGCAATGGTGTGGATGCAACCTATTAATTATTGGCAATGGAGTAGTTGATTTCGAACTCTTAATAGATATGTGTACATAACTTGGATACGGTGATAATTAATGTACGCACATGTGTGGTCCTTGTAGTTTCAAATCGATGGTAATGGATACTTCTAATTATATGTAGCTAGGTGCATCCATTTATTGTATCAAATTGATGGTAAGTGAAATGTATGTAAGCCTATCTATCTCTCTATATCTACATCTATATCTATATCTATATCTGTATCGATATTTGTATCCATATCTATATATATCTCTCTATCTATCTATATATATATATATATATATATATATATATATATATATATATATATATATATATCTTTATTTTTATCTATATATGTATCGAAGAGTAGAGTATGATGCAGTACAGTAGAGATTAGTATATCCCTCAGTTAGAACAAAGGTTATCAATCCAGTATGAGAACCATACAACACTTCTTTACAACACCTACAAATAGATTAACAAATATTTGTACCCAGCATGAACAAGGGGTTGTGAACCCCTCAACGGTTAATAGCAAGGATTAAATATCGTAGTGATAAATAGATAGGAAAAAATACAAAATAAAATAACATAACTAAAATAGCAGCAAGGTATTTTTGGATTTAAATATATGATAAAAGTAGACCCGGGGACATAGTTTTCTCTAGAGGCTTCACTTTTGAAAATAGCATACGGTTCGTAAACCAATTATTGTTGGACAATTGATAGAAAAGCAAAGGATCATGACAATATTCAAAGCAATGATCATGTATATAGACATTATGTTCGAGAGAAGTAGACCGACTCCTGCCTGCATTTACTACTATTACTCCACACATCGATCGCTATTCAGCATGCATCTAGAGTATTAAGTTCATAAAGTACGGAGTAACGCCTTAAGCAAGATGACATGATATAGACAAAGTATACCCACACATGAATAAACCCATCTTTTTATCCTTAATAGCAACGGTAAAAATTCATGTCATGTCCCTTTCTATTACTGACATTGAGGACCACAAGATCGAACCCATCACAAAGCGCCTCTCCCATTGCAAGAAAAATCAATCTAGTTGGCCAAACCAAATCAATAGACCGGAGAGAAATAGAAAGCTATAATAATCATGCATAAAAGATTTCGGAGAAGGCTTAAATAATATTCATGGATAGTCTGATCATAAACTCACAATTCATTGGATCCTTACAAACACATCGCAAAAAGTTATTATATCGAATAGAACTCCAAGAGGAACATGGTATTGAAGATAAACGAGAGAGAAGAACCCATCTAGCCAATACATAGAGACCCGTAGGTCTGTGGTAAACTACACACACATCATCGAAAGAGCAGCAAGGTTGATGTAGAGCCCCTCCGTGATTAATTCCTGATACGTCTCCAAGGTATGTATAATTTTTTCTTGTTCCATGGTATTATAGTATCAATTTTGGATGTTTTATATGTCGTTAGATACAATTATATATCATTATTTGAGTCTTACCTATTAACTGAGTGCCTAGTGCTAGTTGCTGTTTTTTGCATGCTTTTGTCTATTCAGAAAATCCATATCAATTGAAATCCAGAGAGAGAAAAAATATTGGATTTATTTTTTCTGGACCAGAAGAGGCCCTAGAAGGTTTGGGAGGAGGCTAGAAGAACCACGAGGGAGCGACATGCTTGAGGGACGTGACCCAGGGGGTACCCTCAGGCTTGTGGGCCCCTCATGGAACATCCAACCCTATTCATCCTCTATAAATGCTCAAATATTCCCCTGGCATCAGAGGAGTCCATGAAATACTTTTTTCGCCGCAGCAAGTTCTAGAACCACGAGATCCCATCTCGAGGCCTTCTCTAGTAATGTGTCGGGCGGGGAATCGATTACGGAGGGGGCTCTTCATCATCCTCCGTTGATGCTTGAGTAGTTTAACACAGAGCTACGGGTCCATAATTAGTATCCACATGGCTTCTTCTCTATATTTTATCTTCAATACAATGTTCTCCTTGGTGTTCTCGGAGATCTATTTGATGTAATGAATTTTTGCGGTGTCCTTGTTGGGATCCGATGAATTGTAAGTTCATGATCAGATCTATCCATGACTATTGTTTGAGTTTTCTCTTAACTCTTTTATGAATGATTACTATAGTCTCGTATTACTTCTCCGGTTTATTGGTTTGGTTTGGCCAACTAGATTGATTTATCTTGCCATGGGAAGAGGTGCTTTGTAATGGGTTCAATCTTACGGTGCTCAAACCCAGTGACAGAAGGGGACATGACACGTATGTACCGTTGCTATTAAGGGTAAAAACATGGGGTTTATTCATATTTGAGTTTATCTTTTCTATATTATGTCATCTTGCGCAAGGCGTTACTTCGTTTTTTAAGAACTTAGTACTCTAGATGCATGTTGGATAGCAGTCGATGTGTGGAGTAATAGTAGTAAATGCAGGCAGGAGTCCGTCTACTTGTCTCGGACGTGATTCCTATATGCATGATCATTGCTTTGAATATTGTCATGATCATTTGCTTTTCTATCAATTGCCCAACAGTGATTTATTTACCCACCGTTTGCTATTTTCTAAAGAGAATGTAACTTGGATTTCTTTGTTTCCTAATCATGTATGATCAACGAGATCATTCCTTCGCATATTGGAAACCTGTTTATTTTTTCCAATTTCTATGTCCGTTAAAACCCTATGAATTAATGAGAACCAGTTATCATACCAATGCAGACAATAAGTGACGAGGCTATGCCAATTTTTTTAATACACACAAAAAAGCTCAAATACACTTCAAATGCCATTCATTTGATATCATTCTCTCCATTATTTAATTATTTCTCTATTATGGAAAATGGTCTTACACTTAAGGCCTAGGTACTTCCCAGGGGTGGTGGTAGCTTTATTTCTGGAACTTCGTAACCTGTAAGATTTCATTTTTTGCATCATAATGATGAACATGAGAAATTGTATAAAGTGTGCATATATATTTGTGTGTGTGCGCGCATGCGCAAATATGACAATATACGAACCTGCACAGTGAGTGTGTGTGTGCAACCCATTGCCGCATACATGTGTAGCCACGACAAACTTTGCTAGACTGAGCAAAGTCAGTTCGTGAGCGGTGAACCGATCACAGACACAGTGGATGTCTTTTGAATCTCATATTGTATTGCAACATGCGCTATGGAGTGGCGGGTACTGGTCACCAAGCCTATTTTCGATGTGATGCCAACAGTCTCGCATCACCTTTTTTTATCAAGGAGGCAATGATCTACCTTGTGGGCTGCTCGTACATGGAGCGAACAAGTAGAGAGAGCCACAAGGACTAGGAAGCATAACACTCCAAGTACTTTTGCGTTGGTCATGTTCTATGTTGTGTAGTACTATTGGTGTGTGTTTATCTAGGACTTCTGCACCACTCAGTCTCTATATATAGTGGTCATAATGCGAGTTTTTAGACTCCATTCGCTTCATTTGACCATTTTACTTAAGTGAGAGATATATGACTTGGGTATGTTCTAATTTAATGTTGACACATCTATATCTTCTATCAAATTCTTGGCAATGGTGTGGATGCAACCTATTAATTATTGGCAATGGAGTAGTTGATTTCGAACTCTTAATAGATATGTGTACATAACCTGGATACGGTGATAATTAATGTACGCACATGTGTGGTCCTTGTAGTTTCAAATCGATGGTAATGGATAGTTCTAATTATATGTAGCTAGGTGCATCCATTTATTGTATCAAATTGATGGTAAGTGAAATGTACGTAAGCCTATCTATCTATCTATATCTACATCTATATCTATATCTATATCTGTATCGATATTTATATCTATATCTATATATATCTCTCTATCTATCTATCTATCTATCTATCTATATATCTATCTATATCTATATCTTTATTTTTATCTATATATGTATCGAAGTGGAGAGTATGATGCAGTACAGTAGAGATTAGTATATCCCTCAGTTAGAACATAGGTTATCAATCCATTATGAGAACCATGCAACACTTCTTTACAACACCTACATATAGATTATCAAATATTTGTACCCAACATGAACAAGGGGTTGTGAACCCCTCAACGGTTAATAGCAAGGATTAAATATCGTAGTGATAAATAGATAGGAAAAATACAAAATAAAATAACATAACTAAAATAGCAGCAAGGTATTTTTGGATTTAAATATATGATAAAAGTAGACCCGGGGCCATAGTTTTCTCTAGAGGCTTCACTTTTGAAAATAGCATACGGTGCGTAAACCAATTATTGTTGGGCAATTGATAGAAAAGCAAAGGATCATGACAATATTCAAAGCAATGATCATGTATATAGACATTATGTCCGAGAGAAGTAGACCGACTCCTGCCTGCATTTACTACTATTACTCCACACATCGATCGCTATTCAGCATGCATCTAGAGTATTAAGTTCATAAAGTACGGAGTAACGCCTTAAGCAAGATGACATGATGTAGACAAAGTATACCCACACATGAATAAACCCATCTTTTTATCCTTAATAGCAACGGTAAAAATTCATGTCATGTCCCTTTCTATCACTGACATTGAGGACCACAAGATCGAACCCATCACAAAGCGCCTCTCCCATTGCAAGAAAAATCAATCTAGTTGGCCAAACCAAATCAATAGATCGGAGAGAAATAGAAAGCTGTAATAATCATGCATAAAAGATTTCGGAGAAGGCTCAAATAATATTCATGGATAGTCTGATCATAAACTCACAATTCATCGGATCCTTACAAACACATCGCAAGAAGTTATTATATCGAATAGAACTCCAAGAGGAACATGGTATTGAAGATAAACGAGAGAGAAGAACCCATCTAGCCAATACATTGCGACCCGTAGGTCTGTGGTAAACTACACACACATCATCAAAAGAGCAGCAAGTTTGATGTAGAGGCCCTCCGTGATTAATTCCTGATACGTCTCCAAGGTATGTATAATTTTTTATTGTTCCATGGTATTATAGTATCAATTTTGGATGTTTTATATGTCGTTAGATACAATTATATATCATTATTTGAGTCTAACCTATTAACTGAGTGCCTAGTGCTAGTTGCTGTTTTTTGCATGCTTTTGTCTTTTCAGACAATCCATATCAATTGAAGTCCACAGAGAGAAAAAATATTGGATTTATTTTTTCTGGACCATAAGAGGCCCTAGAAGGTTTGGGAGGAGGCTAGAAGAACCACGAGGGAGCGACAAGCTTGAGGGACGTGACCCATCGGGTACCCTCAGGCTTGTGGGCCCCTCGTGGAACATCCAACCCTATTCATCCTCTATAAATGCTCAAATATTCCCCTGGCATCAGAGGAGTCCACGAAATACTTTTTTCGCCGCAGCAAGTTCTAGAACCACGAGATCCCATATCGAGGCCTTCTCTAGTAATGTGTCGGGCGGGGAATCGATTACGGAGGGGGCTCTTCAACATCCTTGCTGCCCTCCGTTGATGCTTGAGTAGTTTAACACAGAGCTACGGGTCCATAATTAGTATCCACATGGCTTCTTCTCTATATTTTATCTTCAATACAATGTTCTTCTTGGTGTTCTCGGAGATCTATTTGATGTAATGAATTTTTGCGGTGTCCTTGTTGGGATCCGATGAATTGTAAGTTCATGATCAGATCTATCCATGACTATAGTTTGAGTTTTCTCTTAACTCTTTTACGAATGATTACTATAGTCTCGTATTTCTTCTCCGGTTTATTGGTTTGGTTTGGCCAACTAGATTGATTTATCTTGCCATGGGAAGAGGTGCTTTGTAATGGGTTCAATCTTACGGTGCTCAAACCCAGTGACAGAAGGGGACATGACACGTATGTACCGTTGCTATTAAGGGTAAAAACATGGGGTTTATTCATATGTGAGTTTATCTTTTCTATATTATGTCATCTTGCGCAAGGCGTTACTTCGTTTTTAAGAACTTAGTACTCTAGATGCATGTTGGATAGCAGTCGATGTGTGGAGTAATAGTAGTAAATGCAGGCAGGAGTCCGTCTACTTGTCTCGGACGTGATTCCTATATGCATGATCATTGCTTTGAATATTGTCATGATCATTTGCTTTTCTATCAATTGCCCAACAGTGATTTATTTACCCACCGTCTGCTATTTTCTAAAGAGAATGTAACGTTGATTTCTTTGTTTCCTAATCATGTATGATCAACGAGATCATTCATTCGCATATTGGAAACCTGTTTATTTTTTCCTATTTCTATGTCCGTTAAAACCCTATGAATTAATGAGAACCAGTTATCATACCAATGCAGACAATAAGTGACGATGCTATGCCAATTTTTTTAATACACACAAAAAAGCTCAAATACACTTCAAATGCCATTCATCTGACATCATTCTCTCCTTTATTTAATTATTTCTCCATTCTTACACTTAAGGCCTAGGTACTTCCCGGGGGTGGTGGTAGCTTTATTTCTGGAACTTCGTAACCTGCAAGATTTCATTTTTTGCATCATAATGATGAACATGAGAAATTGTATAAAGTGTGCATATATATTTGTGTGTGTGCGCGCATGCGCAAATATGACAATATACGAACCTGCACAGTGAGTGTGTGTGTGCAACCCGTTGCCGCATACATGTGTAGCCACGGCAAACTTTGCTAGACTGAGCAAAGTCAGTTCGTGAGCGGCGAACTGATCACAGACGCAGTGAATGTCTTTTGAATCTCTTATTGTATTGCAACATGCGCTATGGAGTGGCGGGTACTGGTCACCAAGCCTCTTTTCGATGTGATGCCAACAGTCTCGCATCACCTTTTTTTATCAAGGAGGTAATGATCTACCTCGTGGGCTGCTCGTACATGGAGCAAACAAGTAGAGAGAGCCACAAGGACTAGGAAGCATAACACTCCAGCTACTTTTGCGTTGGTCATGTTCTATGTTGTGTAGTACTATTGGTGTGTGTTTATCTAGGACTTCTGCACCACTCAGTCTCTATATATAGTGGTCATAATGCGAGTTTTTAGACTCCATTCGCTTCATTTGACCATTTTAATTAAGTGAGAGATATATGACTTGGATATGTTCTAATTTAATGTTGGCACATCTATATCTTCTATCAAATTCTTGGCAATGGTGTGGATGCAACCTATTAATTATTGGCAATGGAGTAGTTGATTTCGAACTCTTAATAGATATGTGTACATAACTTGGATACGGTGATAATTAATGTACGCACATGTGTGGTCCTTGTAGTTTTAAATCGATGGTAATGGATACTTCTAATTATATGTAGCTAGGTGCATCCATTTATTGTATCAAATTGATGGTAAGTGAAATGTACGTAAGCCTATCTATCTATCTATATATACATCTATATCTATATCTATATCTGTATCGATATTTATATCTATATCTATATATATCTCTCTCTCTATCTATCTATCTATCTATATACATATCTATCTATCTATATCTATATCTTTATTTTTATCTATATATGTATCGAAGAGGAGAGTATGATGCAGTACAGTAGAGATTAGTATATCCTTCAGTTAGAACAAAGGTTCTCAATCCAGTATGAGAACCATGCAACACTTCTTTACAACACCTACATATAGATTAACAAATATTTGTACCCAACATGAACAAGGGGTTGTGAACCCCTCAACGGTTAATAGCAAGGATTAAGTATCGTAGTGATAAATAGATTGGAAAAAATACAAAATAAAATAACATAACTAAAATAGCAGCAAGGTATTTTTGGATTTAAATATATGATAAAAGTAGACCCGGGGACATAGTTTTCTCTAGAGGCTTCACTTTTGAAAATAGCATACGGTGCGTAAACCAATTATTGTTGGGCAATTGATAGAAAAGCAAAGGATCATGACAATATTCAAAGCAATGATCATGTATATAGACATTATGTCCGAGAGAAGTAGACCGACTCCTGCCTGCATTTACTACTATTACTCCACACATCGATCGCTATTCAGCATGCATCTAGAGTATTAAGTTCATAAAGTACGGAGTAACGCCTTAAGCAAGATGACATGATGTAGACAAAGTATACCCACACATGAATAAACCCATCTTTTTATCCTTAATAGCAATGGTAAAAATTCATGTCATGTCCCTTTCTATCACTAACATTGAGGACCACAAGATCGAACCCATCACAAAGCGCCTCTCCCATTGCAAGAAAAATCAATCTAGTTGGCCAAACCAAATCAATAGATCGGAGAGAAATAGAAAGCTATAATAATCATATATAAAAGATTTCGGAGAAGGCTCAAATAATATTGATGGATAGTCTGATCATAAACTCACAATTCATCGGATCCTTACAAACACATCGCAAAAAGTTATTATATCGAATAGAACTCCAAGAGGAACATGGTATTGAAGATAAACGAGAGAGAAGAACCCATCTAGCCAATACATTGAGACCCATAGGTCTGTGGTAAACTACACACATATCATCGAAAGAGCAGCAAGGTTGATGTAGAGCCCCTCCGTGATTAATTCCTGATACGTCTCCAAGGTATGTATAATTTTTATTGTTCCATGGTATTATAGTATCAATTTTGGATGTTTGATATGTCGTTAGATACAATTATATATCATTACTTGAGTCTAACCTATTAACTGAGTGCCTAGTGCTAGTTGCTGTTTTTTGCATGCTTTTGTCTTTTTAGAAAATCCATATCAATTGAAGTCCAGAGAGAGAAAAAATATTGGATTTATTTTTTCTGGACCAGAAGAGGCCCTAGAAGGTTTTGGAGGAGGCTAGAAGAACCACGAGGGAACGACAAGCTTGAGGGACATGACCCAGGGGGTACCCTCAGGCTTGTGGGCCCCTCGTGGAAAATCCAACCCTATTCATCCTCTATAAATGCTCAAATATTCCCCTGGCATCAGAGGAGTCCACGAAATACTTTTTTTGCCGCAGCAAGTTCTAGAACCACGAGATCCCATCTCGAGGCCTTCTCTAGTAATGTGTCGGGCGGGGAATCGATTACGGAGGGGGCTCTTCATCATCCTTGCTGCCCTCCGTTGATGCTTGAGTAGTTTAACACAGAGCTACGGGTCCATAATTAGTATCCACATGGCTTCTTCTCTATATTTTATCTTCAATACAATGTTCTCCTTGGTGTTCTCGGAGATCTATTTGATGTAATAAATTTTTGCGGTGTCCTTGTTGGGATCCGATGAACTGTAAGTTCATGATCAGATCTATCCATGACTATTGTTTGAGTTTTCTCTTAACTCTTTTATGAATGATTACTATAGTCTCGTATTTCTTCTCCGGTTTATTGGTTTGGTTTGGCCAACTAGATTGATTTATCTTGCCATGGGAAGAGGTGCTTTGTAATGGCTTCAATCTTACGGTGCTCAAACCCAGTGACAGAAGGGGACATGACACGTATGTACCGTTGCTATTAAGGGTAAAAACATGGGGTTTATTCATATGTGAGTTTATCTTTTCTATATTATGTCATCTTGCGCAAGGCGTTACTTCGTTTTTTACGAACTTAGTACTCTAGATGCATGTTGGATAGCAGTCGATGGGTGGAGTAATAGTAGTAAATGCAGGCAGGAGTCCGTCTACTTGTCTCAGACGTGATTCCTATATGCATGATCATTGCTTTGAATATTGTCATGATCATTTGATTTTCTATCAATTGCCCAACAGTAATTTATTTACCCACCGTCTGCTATTTTCTAAAGAGAATGTAACTTGGATTTCTTTGTTTCCTAATCATGTATGATCAACGAGATCATTCCTTCGCATATTGGAAACATGTTTATTTTTTCCTATTTCTATACCTGTTAAAACCCTATGAATTGATGAGAACCAGTTATCATGCCAATGCAGACAATAAGTGACGAGGCTATGCCAATTTTTTTAATACACACAAAAAATCTCAAATACACTTCAAATGCCATTCATCTGACATTATTCTCTCCTTTATTTAATTATTTCTCCATTATGGAAATGGTCTTACACTTAAGGCCTAGGTACTTCCCGGGGGTGGTGGTAGCTTTATTTCTGGAACTTCGTAACCTGCAAGATTTCATTTTTTGCATCATAATGATGAACATGAGAAATTGTATAAAGTGTGCATATATATTTGTGTGTGTGCGCGCATGCGCAAATATGACAATATACGAACCTGCACAGTGAGTGCGTGTGTGCAACCCGTTGCCGCATACATGTGTAGCCATGGCAAACTTTGCTAGACTGAGCAAAGTCAGTTCGTGAGCGGTGAACCGATCACAGACGCAGTGGATGTCTTTTGAATCTCTTATTGTATTGCAACATGCGCTATGGAGTGGCGGGTACTGGTCACCAAGCCTCTTTCCAATGTGATGCCAACAGTCTCGCATCACCTTTTTTTATCAAGGAGGCAATGATCTACCTCGTGGGCAGCTCGTACATGGAGCGAACAAGTAGAGAGAGCCACAAGGACTACGAAGCATAACACTCCAGCTACTTTTGTGTTGGTCATGTTCTATGTTGTGTTGTACTATTGGTGTGTGTTTATCTAGGACTTCTGCACCACTCAGTCTCTATATATAGTGGTCATAATGTGAGTTTTTAGACTCCATTCGCTTCATTTGACCATTTTAATTAAGTGAGAGATATATGACTTGGATATGTTCTAATTTAATGTTGGCACATCTATATCTTCTATCAAATTCTTGGCAATGTTGTGGATGCAACCTATTAATTATTGGAAATGGAGTTGTTGATTTCGAACTCTTAATAGATATGTGTACATAACTTGAATACGATGATAATTAATGTACGCACATGTGTGGTCCTTGTATTTTCAAATCGATGGTAATGGATACTTCTAATTATATGTAGCTAGGTGCATCCATTTATTGTATCAAATTGATGGTAAGTGAAATGTACGTAAGCCTATGTATCTATCTATATCTACATCTATATCTATATCTATATCTGTATCGATATTTATATCTATATCTATATATATCTCTCTATCTATATGTCTATCTATCTATCTATCTATATATCTATCTATCTATATCTATATCTTTATTTTTATCTATATATGTATCGAAGAGGAGAGTATGATGCAGTACAGTAGAGATTAGTATATCCCTCAGTTAGAACAAAGGTTATCAATCCAGTATGAGAACCATGCAACACTTCTTTACAACACCTACATATGGATTAACAAATATTTGTACCCAACATGAACAAGGGGTTGTGAACCCCTCAACGGTTAATAGCAAGGATTAAATATCGTAGTGATAAATAGATAGGAAAAAATACAAAATAAAATAACATAACTAAAATAGCAGCAACGTATTTTTGGATTTAAATATATGATAAAAGTAGACCCGGGGACATAGTTTTCTCTAGAGGCTTCACTTTTGAAAATAGGATACGGTGCGTAAACCAATTACTGTTGGGCAATTGATAGAAAAGCAAAGGATCATGACAATATTCAAAGCAATGATCATGTATATAGACATTATGTCCGAGAGAAGTAGACCGACTCCTGCCTGCGTTTACTACTATTACTCCACACATCGATAGCTATTCAGCATGCATCTAGAGTATTAAGTTCATAAAGTACGGAGTAACGCCTTAAGCAAGATGACATGATGTAGACAAAGTATACCCACACATGAATAAACCCATCTTTTTATCCTTAATGGCAACGGTAAAAATTCATGTCATGTCCCTTTCTATCACTGACATTGAGGACCACAAGATCGAACCCATCACAAAGCGCCTCTCCCATTGCAAGAAAAATCAATCTAGTTGGCCAAACCAAATCAATAGATCGGAGAGAAATAGAAAGCTATAATAATCATGCATAAAAGATTTCGGAGAAGGCTCAAATAATATTCATGGATAGTCTGATCATAAACTCACAATTCATCGGATCCTTACAAACACATCGCAAAAAGTTATTATATCGAATAGAACTCCAAGAGGAACATGGTATTGAAGATAAACGAGAGAGAAGAACCCATCTAGCCAATACATTGAGACGCGTAGGTCTGTGGTAAATTACACACACATCATCGAAAGAGCAGCAAGGTTGATGTAGAGCCCCTCCGTGATTAATTCCTGATACGTCTCCAAGGTATGTATATTTTTTTATTGTTCCATGGTATTATAGTATCAATTTTGGATGTTTGATATGTCGTTAGATACAATTATATATCATTACTTGAGTCTAACCTATTAACTGAGTGCCTAGTGCTAGTTGCTGTTTTTTGCATGCTTTTGTCTTTTCAGAAAATCCATATCAATTGAAGTCCAGAGAGAGAAAAAATATTGGATTTATTTTTTCTGGACCAGAAGAGGCCCTAGAAGGTTTTGGAGGAGGCTAGAAGAACCACGAGGGAGCGACAAGCTTGAGGGACGTGACCCAGGGGGTACCCTCAGGCTTGTGGGCCCCTCGGGGAACATCCAACCCTATTCATCCTCTATAAATGCTCAAATATTCCCCTGGCATCAGAGGAGTCCACGAAATACTTTTTTGGCCGCAGCAAGTTCTACAACCACGAGATCCCATCTCGAGGCCTTCTCTAGTAATGTGTCGGGCGGGGAATCGATTACGGAGGGGGCTCTTCATCATCCTTGCTGCCCTCCGTTGATGCTTGAGTAGTTTAACACAGAGCTACGGGTCCATAATTAGTATCCACATGGCTTCTTCTCTATATTTTATCTTCAATACAATGTTCTCCTTGGTGTTCTCGGAGATCTATTTGATGTAATAAATTTTTGCGGTGTCCTTGTTGGGATCCGATGAATTGTAAGTTCATGATCAGATCTATCCATGACTATTGTTTGAGTTTTCTCTTAACTCTTTTATGAATGATAACTATAGTCTCGTATTTCTTCTCATGTTTATTAGTTTGGTTTGGCCAACTAGATTGATTTATCTTGCCATGGGAAGAGGTGCTTTGTAATGGGTTCAATCTTACCGTGCTCAAACCCAGTGATAGAAGGGGACATGACACGTATGTACCGTTGCTATTAAGGGTAAAAACATGGGGTTTATTCATATGTGAGTTTATCTTTTCTATATTATGTCATCTCACGCAAGGCGTTACTTCGTTTTTTAAGAACTTAGTACTCTAGATGCATGTTGGATAGCAGTCGATGGGTGGAGTAATAGTAGTAAATGTAGGCAGGAGTCCGTCTACTTGTCTCAGACGTGATTCCTATATGCATGATCATTGCTTTGAATATTGTCATGATCATTTGCTTTTCTATCAATTGCCCAACAGTAATTTATTTACCCACCGTCTGCTATTTTCTAAAGAGAATGTAACTTGGATTTCTTTGTTTCCTAATCATGTATGATCAACGAGATCATTCTTTCGCATATTGGAAACCTGTTTATTTTTTCCGATTTCTATGTCCGTTAAAACCCTATGAATTAATGAGAACCAGTTATCATGCCAATGCAAACAATAAATGACGAGGCTATGCCAATTTTTTTAATACACACAAAAAAGCTCAAATACACTTCAAATGCCATTCATCTGACATCATTCTCTCCTTTATTTAATTATTTCTCCATTATGGAAATGGTCTTACACTTAAGGCCTAGGTACTTCCCGGGGGTGGTGGTAGCTTTATTTCTGGAACTTCGTAACCTGCAAGATTTCATTTTTTGCATCATAATGATGAACATGAGAAATTGTATAAAGTGTGCATATATATTTGTGTGTGTGCGCGCATGCGCAAATATGACAATATACGAACCTGCACAGTGAGTGTGTGTGTGCAACCCGTTGCCGCATACATGTGTAGCCACGGCAAACTTTGCTAGACTGAGCAAAGTCAGCTCTTGAGCGGTGAACCGATCACAGACGCAGTGAATGTCTTTTGAATCTCTTATTGTATTGCAACATGCGCTATGGAGTGGCGGGTACTGGTCACCAAGCCTCTTTTCGATGTGATGCCAACAGTCTCGCATCACCTTTTTTTTATCAAGGAGGCAATGATCTACCTCGTGGGCTGCTCGTACATGGAGCGAACAAGTAGAGAGAGCCACAAGGACTACGAAGCATAACACTCCAGCTACTTTTGCGTTGGTCATGTTCTATGTTGTGTAGTACTATTGGTGTGTGTTTATCTAGGACTTTTGCACCACTCAGTCTCTATATATAGTGGTCATAATGCGAGTTTTTAGACTCCATTCGCTTCATTTGACCATTTTAATTAAGTGAGAGATATATGACCTGGATATGTTCTAATTTAATGTTGGCACATCTATATCTTCTATCAAATTCTTGGCAATGGTGTGGATGGAACCTATTAATTATTGGCAATGGAGTAGTTGATTTCGAACTCTTAATAGATATGTGTACATAACTTGGATACGGTGATAATTAATGTACGCACATGTGTGGTCCTTGTAGTTTCAAATCGATGGTAATGGATACTTCTAATTATATGTAGCTAGGTGCATCCATTTATTGTATCAAATTGATGGTAAGTGAAATGTACGTAAGCCTATCTATCTATCTATATCTACATCTATATCTATATCTATATCTGTATCGATATTTATATCTATATCTATATATATCTCTCTATCTATCTATCTATCTATCTATATATCTATCTATCTATATATGTATCTTTATTTTTATCTATATATGTATCGAAGAGGAGAGTATGATGCAGTACAGTAGAGATTAGTATATCCCTCAGTTAGAACAAAGGTTATCAATCCAGTATGAGAACCATGCAACACTTCTTTACAACACCTACATATAGATTAACAAATATTTGTAGCCAACATGAACAAGGGGTTGTGAACCCCTCAACAGTTAATAGCAAGGATTAAATATCATAGTGATAAATAGATAGGAAAAAATACAAAATAAAATAACATAACTAAAATAGCAACAAGGTATTTTTGGATTTAAATATATGATAAAAGTAGACCCGGGGCCATAGTTTTCTCTAGAGGCTTCTCTTTTGAAAATAGCATACGGTGCGTAAACCAATTACTGTTGAGCAATTGATAGAAAAGCAAAGGATCATGACAATATTCAAAGCAATGATCATGTATATAGACATTATGGTCGAGAGAAGTAGACCGACTCCTACCTGCATTTACTACTATTACTCCACACATCGATCGCTATCCAGCATGCATCTAGAGTATTAAGTTCATAAAGTACGGAGTAACGCCTTAAGCAAGATGACATGATGTAGACAAAGTATACCACACATGAATAAACCATCTTTTTATCCTTAATAGCAACGGTAAAAATTCATGTCATGTCCCTTTCTATCACTAACATTGAGGACCACAAGATCGAACCCATCACAAAGCGCCTCTCCCATTGCAAGAAAAAGCAATCTAGTTGGCCAAACCAAATCAATAGATCGGAGAGAAATAGAAAGCTATAATAATCATGCATAAAAGATTTCGGAGAAGGCTCAAATAATATTCATGGATAGTCTGATCATAAACTCACAATTCATCGGATCCATACAAACACATCGCAAAAAGTTATTATATCGAATAGAACTCCAAGAGGAACATGGTATTGAAGATAAATGAGTGAGAACAACCCATCTAGCCAATACATAGAGACCCGTAGGTCTGTGGTAAACTACACACACATCATCGAAAGAGCAACAAGGTTGATGTAGAGCCCCTCCGTGATTAATTCCTGATACGTCTCCAAGGTATGTATAATTTTTTATTGTTCCATGGTATTATAGTATCAATTTTGGATGTTTGATATGTCGTTAGATACAATTATATATCATTATTTGAGTCTAACCTATTAACTGAGTGCCTAGTGCTAGTTGCTGTTTTTTGCATGCTTTTGTCTTTTCAGAAAATCCATATCAATTGAAGTCCAGAGAGAGAAAAAATATTGGATTTATTTTTTCTGGACCAGAAGAGGCCCTAGAAGGTTTGGGAGGAGGCTAGAAGAACCACGAGGGAGCGACAAGCTTGAGGGACGTGACCCAGGGGGTACCCTCAGGCTTGTGGGCCCCTCATGGAACATCAACCCTATTCATCCTCTATAAATGCTCAAATATTCCCCTGGCATCAGAGGAGTCCACGAAATACTTTTTTCGCCGCAGCAAGTTCTAGAACCACGAGATCCCATCTCGAGGCCTTCTCTAGTAATGTGTCAGGCGGGGAATCGATTACGGAGGGGGCTCTTCATCATCCTTGCTGCCCTCCGTTGATGCTTGAGAAGTTTAACACAGAGCTACGGGTCCATAATTAGTATCCACCTGGCTTCTTCTCTATATTTTATCTTCAATACAATGTTCTCCTTGGTGTTCTCGGAGATCTATTTGATGTAATAAATTTTTGCGGTGTCCTTGTTGGGATCTAATGAATTGTAAGTTCATGATCAGATCTATCCATGACTATTGTTTGAGTTTTCTCTTAACTCTTTTATGGATGATTACTATAGTCTCGTATTTCTTTTCCGGTTTATTGGTTTGGTTTGGCCAACTAGATCGATTTATCTTGCCATGGGAAGAGGTGCTTTGTAATGGGTTCAATCTTACGGTGCTCAAACCCAGTGACAGAAGGGGACATGACTGTATGTACCGTTGCTATTAAGGGTAAAAACATGGGGTTTATTCATATGTGAGTTTATCTTTTCTATATTATGTCATCTTGCGCAAGGCGTTACTTCGTTTTTTAAGAACTTAGTACTCTAGATGCATGTTGGATAGAGTCGATGTGTGGAGTAATAGTAGTAAATGCAGGCAGGAGTCCGTCTACTTGTCTCAGACGTGATTCCTATATGCATGATCATTGCTTTGAATATTGTCATGATCATTTGCTTTTCTATCAATTGCCCAACAGTAATTTATTTACCCACCGTCTGCTATTTTCCAAAGAGAATGTAACTTGGATTTCTTTGTTTCCTAATCATGTATGATCAACGAGATCATTCCTTCGCATATTGGAAACCTGTTTATTTTTTCCTATTTCTATGTCCGTTAAAACCCTATGAATTAATGAGAACCAGTTATCATACCAATGCAGACAATAAGTGACGAGGCTATGCCAATTTTTTTAATACACACAAAAAAGCTCAAATACACTTCAAATGCCATTCATCTGACATCATTCTCTCCTTTATTTAATTATTTCTCCATTATGGAAATGGTCTTACACTTAAGGCCTAGGTACTTCCCGGGGGTGGTGGTAGCTTTATTTCTGGAACTTCGTAACCTGCAAGATTTCATTTTTTGCATCATAATGATGAACATGAGAAATTGTACAAAGTGTGCATATATATTTGTGTGTGTGCGCGCATGCGCAAATATGACAATATACGAACCTGCACAATGAGTGTGTGTGTGCAACCCGTTGCCGCATACATGTGTAGCCACGGCAAACTTTGCTGGACTGAGCAAAGTCAGTTCGTGAGCGGTGAATCGATCACAGACGCAGTGGATGTCTTTTGAATCTCTTATTGTATTGCAACATGCGCTATGGAGTGGTGGGTACTGGTCACCAAGCCTCTTTTCGATGTGATGCCAACAGTCTCGCATCACCTTTTTTTTATCAAGGAGGCAATGATCTACCTCGTGGGCTGCTCGTACATGGAGCAAACAAGTAGAGAGAGCCACAAGGACTACGAAGCATAACACTCCACCTACTTTTGCGTTGGTCATGTTCTATGTTGTGTAGTACTATTGGTGTGTGTTTATCTAGGACTTCTGCACCACTCAGTCTCTATATATAGTGGTCATAATGCGAGTTTTTAGACTCCATTTGCTTCATTTGACCATTTTAATTAAGTGAGAGATATATGACTTGGATATGTTCTAATTTAATGTTGGCACATCTATATCTTCTACCAAATTCTTGGCAATGGTGTGGATGCAACCTATTAATTATTGGCAATGGAGTAGTTGATTTCGAACTCTTAATAGATATGTGTACATAACTTGGATACGGTGATAATTAATGTACGCACATGTGTGGTCCTTGTAGTTTCAAATCGATGGTAATGGATACTTCTAATTATATGTAGCTAGGTGCATCCATTTATTGTATCAAATTGATGGTAAGTGAAATGTACGTAAGCCTATCTATCTATCTATATCTACATCTATATCTATATCTATATCTGTATCGATATTTATATCTATATCTATATATATCTCTCTACCTATCTATCTATCTATCTATATATCTATCTATCTATATCTGTATCTTTAGTTTTATCTATATATGTATTGAAGAGGAGAGTATGATGCAGTACAGTAGAGATTAGCATATCCCTCAGTTAGAACAAAGGTTATCAATCCAGTATGAGAACCATGCAACACTTCTTTACAACGCCTACATATAGATTAACAAATATTTGTACCCAACATGAACAAGGGGTTGTGAACCCCTCAACAGTTAATAGCAAGGATTAAATATCATAGTGATAAATAGATAGGAAAAATACAAAATAAAATAACATAACTAAAATAGCAGCAAGGTATTTTTGGATTTAAATATATGATAAAAGTAGACCCGGGGCCATAGTTTTCTCTAGAGGCTTCTCTTTTGAAAATAGCATACGGTGCGTAAACCAATTACTGTTGGGCAATTGATAGAAAAGCAAAGGATCATGACAATATTCAAAGCAATGATCATGTATATAGACATTATGTCCGAGAGAAGTAGACCAACTCTTGCCTGCATTTACTACTAGTACTCCACACATCGATCGCTATCCAGCATGCATCTTGAGTATTAAGTTCATAAAGTACGGAGTAACGCCTTAAGCAAGATGACATGATATAGACAAAGTATACCCACACATGAATAAACCCATCTTTTTATCCTTAATAGCAACGGTAAAAATTCATGTCATGTCCCTTTCTATCACTGACATTGAGGACCACAAGATCGAACCCATCACAAAGCGCCTCTCCCATTGCAAGAAAAATTAATCTAGTTGGCCAAACCAAATCAATAGATCGGAGAGAAATAGAAAGCTATAATAATCATGCATAAGAGATTTCGGAGAAGGCTTAAATAACATTCATGGAAAGTCTAATATTAAACACACAATTCATCGGATCCTTACAAACACATCGCAAAAAGTTATTATATCGAATAGAACTCCAAGAGGAACATGGTATTGAAGATAAACGAGAGAGAAGAACCCATCTAGCCACTACCTAGAGACCCGTAGGTCTGTGGTAAACTACACACACATCATCGAAAGAGCAGCAAGGTTGATGTAGAGCCCCTCCGTGATTAATTCCTGATACGTCTCCAAGGTATGTATAATTTTTTATTGTTGCATGGTATTATAGTATCAATTTTGGATGTTTTATATGTCATTAGATACAATTATATATCATTATTTGGGTCTAACCTATTAACTCAGTGCCTAGTGCTAGTTGTTGTTTTTTGCATGCTTTTGTCTTTTCAGAAAATCCGTATCAATTGAAGTCCAGAGAGAGACAAAATATTGGATTAATTTTTTCTGGACCAGAAGAGGCCCTAGAAGGATTGAGAGGAGGCTAGAAGAACCACGAGGGACCGACAAGCTTGAGGGACGTGACCCAGGGGGTACCCCCAGGCTTGTGGGCCCCTCGTGGAACATCCAACCCTATTCATCCTCTATAAATGCTCAAATATTCCCCTGGCATCAGAGGAGTCCACGAAATACTTTTTTTGCCGCAGCAAGTTCTAGAAACACGAGATCCCATCTCGAGGCCTTCTCTAGTAATGTGTCGGGCGGGGAATCAATTACAGAGGGGGCTCTTCATCACCCTTGCTGCGCTCCGTTGATGCTTGAGTAGTTTAACACAGAGCTACGTGTCCATAATTAGTATCCACATGGCTTCTTCTCTATATTTTATCTTCAATAAAATGTTCTCCTTGGTGTTCTCGGAGATCTATTTGATGTAATGACTTTTTGCGGTGTCCTTGTTGGGATCCGATGAATTGTAAGTTCATGATCAGATTTATCCATGACTATTGTTTGAGTTTTCTCTTAACTCTTTTATGAATGATTACTATAGTCTCGTATTTCTTCTCCGGTTTATTGGTTTGGTTTGGCCAACTAGATTAATTTATCTTGCCATGGGAAGAGGTGCTTTGTAATGGGTTCAATCTTACGGTGCTCAAACACAGTGACAGAAGGGGACATCACACGTATGTACCATTGCTATTAAGGGTAAAAACATGGGGTTTATTTATATGTGAGTTTATCTTTTCTATATTATGTCATCTTGCGCAAGGCGTTACTTCGTTTTTTATGAACTTAGTACTCTAGATGCATGTTGGATAGCAGTCGATGTGTGGAGTAATAGTAGTAAATGCAGGCAGGAGTCCGTCTACTTGTCTCGGACGTGATTCCTATATGCATGATCATTGCTTTGAATATTGTCATGATCATTTGCTTTTCTATCAATTGCCCAATAGTAATTTATTTACCCACCGTCTGCTATTTTCTAAAGAGAATGTAACGTGGATTTCTTTGTTTCCTAATCATGTATGATCAACGAGATCATTCCTTCGCATATTGGAAACCTGTTTATTTTTTCCTATTTCTATGTCCGTTAAAACCCTATGAATTAAACCAGTTATCATACCAATGCAGACAATAAGTGACGAGGCTATGCCAATTTTTTTAATACACACAAAAAAGCTCAAATACACTTCAAATGCCATTCATCTGACATCATTCTCTCCTTTATTTAATTATTTCTCCATTATGGAAATGGTCTTACACTTAAGGCCTAGGTACTTCCCGAGGGTGGTGGTAGCTTTATTTCTGGAACTTCGTAACCTGCACGATTTCATTTTTTGCATCATGATGATGAACATGAGAAATTGTATAAAGTGTGCATATATATTTGTGTGTGTGCGCGCATGCGCAAATATGACAATATACGTGTCGGGGAAACTGATCGCCCACGAACACCTATGGGACCGGAGCCCCTTTTCGGTACGGTAGGGAGCGGAGGATGCACGAAGAGCAGATCGAGGCGTGCACATGAGCAGTTTACCCAGGTTCGGGCCGCACGGATGCGTAAAACCCTACTCCTGCTTTGGTTTGTATTGAATTCTTGTTCGGGAGCGAAGAGAGCTACAGTACACTCTAACCGCTAGCAAGACCGAGCGTGAGAATGATCGATCCCCTTTCTACATGCGCATGAGCCTCCTTTTATATGCTCAAGGGGTTACCGATAGGTGGCAGCGCAGTTGGGGGTAAAAATGTAAAAAGCTTGGTAGTTGGAACAGTGTTCCATACCTAACCCTGACGGCAGGGGACAAGGGCATTAAATGCCCATCGCCGTCGCCCAAACAGTGCAAAAAGTGATCGTCAAGGGCGCCACCATCCGCCACGACGGTGGTCTTGTCATCGCTGCTTGCCACCGTGTACCCCTGGCTGCACAGCCTTCCGCCACGTGCGCCTGGAAAGGTCGCAGAGCGACACGTGGGTGGATGCGCTGGAGCGTGGGTACCTAGTGGAAGCTTGCCACGGCAAGCGCCTTGCCGCGGGTACTATCTTGTCGCTTCCGGGGGCTTGTCGCTCACCGGGCCTTGCCGGGACGCGTGGCGCGTCGCGGCAAGTTTCTTGAGATGCCTCGGAAGGCCTTCCCGGCAAGCTCCTCTTGCCAGGGTCTTGTGCCTTGAGTGGTTTTGTTCCTTGAGTGGCCTTCCCGGCAAGCTCCTCTTGCCGGGGCCTTGCCTCCTTAGTTTAAATACTTTGTTCTTGAATGGCTCCAGAGGAACCACGGAGGACCTTGGCGGTCGCCCGGCAAGCCTTGCCGCGGGATGCTGCAACTACCCATGCACAAGTTCGGGATACTAAGGTACCCCTACTTTAGTACACCGACAGGAGCCCCCGGGCCTGGGCCATACACGGTGCCAAGCGCTGTTGGGCCAGGCCCAAAACAGTGCTCGGGCACGCGCGGCCTGCGGCACGCCGTATCCCACTCCGTATCCACCGCGCCCTCCCTTAACGACACGCGTTTAGTGCGGCGTCGTGGGAGAGATCGTGGGGGTGTTCTTTAATTGGAAATGCGGAACGTCCGCCCCCTCGCCCCTTATAAGCAGGGGGAGCAGGGGCAGTTTGTCCATCCGCCTGTTGCTTGCTTCAATCTTGAGAACCTCCGCTGCTCCCCTTCTTCCCAGAGCTCGAAAGAGAGCAGCGGTCCGCCTCCCGTCGCCACCAGAACCACCAGCGCCGTCGACCCCCCTCACCGTTCCCGCCATGGCTCCGAAAGGCGAGAAGGGAAAACCGTGAAGTCGGCCGAGACGCTGCGGCTCGCGGCGCTGCGGAAGAAGCGGGCCGTCTTCCCTCCCCAGCTTGGTGCAAGGGAGCTGAGGGATAAGTTCTACCTTTTCTGGGCGAAGGAGACGCGGGCGCATCCGCGTACCAAGGTACTCCCAGCCATTGCTTGCGAGATGTTCCCGGACGGATATGCATTCTTTGCCCTATTCTTCTACTGCGGGCTCTGCCCACCCTATTCTGAGTTCTTCTGCGACATCATGAACACCTACGGGGTCCACCTCCTTGACTTCACCCCCAACGCCGTCCTGACCATGGCCGTTTTCGCACATCTGTGCGAAAACTTTGTCGGAGTCTTCCCCAATGTAGCTCTTTTCCGCCATTACTTTACGCCCCGAGTAGAGAGAGGAGAGCCTCTGTCTGGCGGGCTCTCCTGGATCTCGAGGACCCACAAGAAGGAGGCGTATCTGAAGGGGGAGCTCCGCGGCAAATGGGATGAGTGGAGAGCCAATTGGTGTTGGATTGTAGAGGAGAACCCGCAGCCTTTTACTGTCCGGCGCCAAGCCCCAGTAGTACGCGGCAACGACTGGAGTGAATTGGCCCCGGAGGATAGCAGATTGAAGATTGCCACTGCCCGGATTCTTCGCCTTAGGCTTGCCGGGCTGACTGTAGGCGCAGTTGGCGCAGACTTTCTCCGCCGCCGCATCGCCCCCCTGCAGGAGAGGAAGAGGTCCGCCTGGGAGTTTGAGAACGCGGCAGATATCATGAGGCTGTGCCCAGGCCTCAATTATAACTTCACGGTCTTGGAGCTCAACGGGATGCTGCAGGAGTTGTTCAAGTACGACCCCGACCATCCTGAATGGTTCAGGTTGCCGCGCGGCGTCGTCCCGTTGTGCAATAATTCAGCGCTCAGCCGCATCCGCGCAATGATGCCGTTGTGCGACTCGCACGGGATCGACCCAACTTGGCAGGAGCCCACCGACGAAGCCGTGCAGCAGTTCTTCGACAATGTAGAAGAAACACCAGTCAACTCTAACGAGAAAAAAGGCCTCACCCGCGACACCACTGACCAGGAGATGGCGTACATCGCCACCAGGCTGGAAGAGGCGGCGGCAGCCGCTGCCGCGGGCGAGTTCGGTTACTCTGTGGAGTAGGCGGAGGCAGCGGAGGCGGCAAGCCTTGCCGAGCGAGAAGAGTTCTTCAAGGCGGGGAAGCCTGCCGGGCAAGACGCCGAGCCAAGCGAGCCCGCCGAGCAGGGTGTCGAGTCAAGCAGGCCCGCCGAGCAGGGCGCCGAGTCGAGCGGGCCCGTTGAGGACACGAGCGGCTCGCTGGAGATCGACTCCTCTTCCTCCTCGTCCTCAGGCAGCTCGCCACCACCTGCGGAGCCTCCAGCTCCACCAAGGAGGCATCTCCGCAAGGCCGGGGACGCGACGGAGCGGCAGACGGGCCAACAGCAGTCGCGCCGCACGACACGCGCCACCACGACAAGCACGGTTGCCGCGGGGGCGCCTCGAGCTTCTGCAGCAACTGGAGCGGGGTCTTCTCGGACCTCCGCTTGTGCCCCTGCCGCTCCCCACGCCTCGGCGGCGGCCGGAGCGGTGTCGTCTCAGATAACCGTCCCTGCCCCCGCCAAACGGCCGAGGGAGCCCACTCCTCCACCTCCTCGCGCCGGGGCGCGTGAGCCAGACTTCGACTTCTCTGCGCTCAGCTCCGACGAGGAAGAAGAAGAGTAAGTTCTTGACGTTCTTACATTCCTTCAATTCTTGCTATTTGTCTTGTATCTCTTTTGCCTCACTCTGAACCTGTTCTTTTTTTTTGTTTCAGAACTCTGGCCCAGAGGGCGGCAAAGAGGGCCAAGGTGCCGGTGATTATCATCGAGGACGAGTCCGCCGCAAGAGCAGGGGTGCTCCTGAGACAAGCTTGCCGGACCCGGCGACCGATCTTCAGAGCAGCCCCCAGCGCAGCCCCCAGCGTAAGTGTGGTTCACCTTCTGCTGTTGGGCGCGCGTGGACGCATCTCCTCTACCGACGTCTTGTTTGTTGATTCGTGTAGGAGCAGAGCAGCAGCATCAAGAGCGCCAGGAGACCGCCCCCGACGTGCCGCGCGCTTCAACCACTCCGCCAAGGGGAAGCTCTCCGGCAAGGGCGAGTTCTCCTCCAAGGGCGAATACTCCGCCAAGGGCGAGCTCTCCGGCGAGGGCGAATACTCCGCCAAGGGCGAGCTCTCCGGCAAGGGCGAATACTCTGCCAAGGGCGAGCTCTCCGGCAAGGGAGGGCACTAGTGGCCCTCCGCCGGCGGGAGCTACAACCACGCCGCCGAGGGAGAGCTCCTCGGCAAGGAACCTCACCGAGGAGCCGGCCCCCGCAGGTAATCCCTTGGCTTTTATTCTTTCGATTCTTCTTTTCTTTTTGGATGTTTGCTTGACTGTTTGTCTTTTCTTTTCTTCTGCCAGACCCATCCGCAGCTGAGCCAATGGAGACGGAGGTCGTTGCTGACGACGCCGTTGTTGCCGAAGAAGCGGTTGACGCAGACGATCCCGCCGGCGCAGAGGCCGACGAGGCTGCCGGTGCAGAGGCCGCCGAGGCTACCGCCGCCGCGGTCGGCGAAGGGGCTGGCGATCGCACTGACGGCCCTGAGGCCGCAGGAGCACCAGGCGCTACACCGACCGCCGAGCCCTCCGCCGCCGCTGCAGCCCCCAGCTCCGACGAGCTCGAGCCAGGTGCCTACTTAAAGGCCGGCGACGATGCCTTCATCCAGCTCCCTTGGGCGTCCATGTCCAAGGCGCCGGTCGAGGGAGAGGTCTTCGACGGAGAGGTGCTTGCCTCCGCCGGGCTAAAGCTTGTCGACGCGCCGAGCAGCAGCAGCGAGCCTGAGGAGGAGCGGCTGCTGCGCAAGCAGCTGTCGCTTTACCGCGCCCGGCAGGCCAAGTTGGAGTCCCACGAAGCATTGGTCGCCAAGGCGGGAGTCGATATGGAGAAACGCGCAGAGGAGCTCCGGGGCATCAACCAATTTGCTCTCTGGTCCTTGGCGGAGGAGCGGGAGCAACTTGCCGAGGAGCAGCAGGCCTTCATCCTCGAGAAGGCCGAAGTGGAGGAATAGCAGCGGCTTGCCGCCGAGAAGCTGTCCACGCTGGAGAGTGAACTGGCGCAGCGGAAGGTCAACCTCGACAGTCACGAGGAGGAACTTGCCGCGCGCGAGCAATCTCTTGGCGGAGCTCTTCAGGAAGCAAAGGACGCTGCCACGGCTACTGAGACCGCCAAGAAGGAGCTAGAGGCAAGGGTGGCGCAGCTCGAAGCCAACCTCAAGACGAGCGGCGAGGAGGTTGCCGCACTCAAGCTTGAGCGAGAGAAGGATGCCCACAGCCACTCAGAGCTGCAGGTCCGCTTCGCCGATAAGGGCAAGGAGCTCACCGCCGCCAAGGACTCCATCGCCGATCTCGAGCTGAAGCTGGCGACCTTGACCCAGACGATGGACGGTGCCAGGGAGCGGGAGGCGACCCTAAAGGAAGAGATCAGGGCCGAGAAGGCGTTGCTGGCGAGCGCTGCCGTCACCCAAAACATCTTCAGGGAGAACGTCGAACACTGGACGGAGGGTCTTGTCAACGCCGCCGCAGACATCGACAAGGAGCTGGCGGAGCTGGGGGCGGAGTATCTCGGGTACTCCACCGACGAGAACCTCCACCCCAGCGCCAAGCTCACTCTATTCTTCAGAGGCGTGGTGACGGCCCTCCAGCAGCTCCGGGAAAGGATCCCAAGGCAACTGGCGGACGAGTCGCGCACGCTCTGCGCAGGCGCCCTCCAAAAGGTGCTGATGAAGGTGGCTTTCCGCAATCCAAGCCTCAACCTCACCAACGTCCTCAGGAGCTTGCCGTCGGACGTTGACATGGAGGCGCTCAAGGCCCTTGTCGCACCCATTCTGGACAAGGTGAGCGATATCAAGAGGGTCGAGGGCAACCGCGCGGACTAGGCTTGCCTATTTTCTTCTTTTCCTGTCGCTGCCAATCATGTTAGGAGAACAACAGTCTATTAGAACAGCGACAAGTCACTTTGTAATATAACTTTATTTTGGGTAGCAATTGCAACGTTATTTCCTTTACTTGATTTCCTTGCTTTGTATGCCTTTACCCTACGCTTTTAGGGAACTTGCCGGCGCACGCACCTTTGCCACGAGCGCTGAGTGCGGAACTTCAGCAGCCTGCTGGTGGTGCTGTTACCGACAAGAAACCTTGTCGTAACTAGTCGCAGCACGCTTAAGTTGTTGAGCGAACTCGAAAACGAAGTAAGGGCGCGACATTAGTCGCAGCACACTTAAGTCGTTGAGCGTGCTCGAAACAAAGTAAGGGCGCGGCTAGTCACGAGTTGGTTCCTCCGTGCACAGGTTTTCCATACAAAGTGCGGTCGTTCAAGGAAGATAACTTAAAAATTAAAAATTTAATTGCTCAAACTTTGGCAACTTAGCTTTTGTGATGTTCGCTTCCCGGCAAGGCGGAGTTTTCTTGAACGGCGCTTGGTCCATATCACTATCGGAGTTTTCTTGAACGGTGCTTGGTCCATATCACTATCTTCTCCTTCAAGTTTGTCGGGGAACCTTCTTTTCCTTGAGAAAAAAGAAAGGAGAGAAAATACAGATACGGAGCTTTTGGGCTCGTTATTGCTTACCGGGGGTAGGTGCTGCACAAAGTGTCAGATAATACATGCAAGAAAATAAGAGGCACGAAATGACAAGATGTGCGGAGCACATGAGCTTTACTGATGCACGGGGTCTGCGCCCGGCTTTGTACAAAGGATTACATGCAACAGCGGCAAGACTTGTACAAAAGGTGGTTGCCGGAGCGGATCACGGCAACCGCGCCTTACGGGTAAAACTTGCTAAGATGCTCAATGTTCCAGGAGTTGCTCACCGGTAAGCCATCTTTGGTCTCAAGGCGGACTGCGCCAGGCCTAGTGACTCATTTCACCCGATAAGGGCCTTCCCACTTCGGCGTCAACTTGTTGGAATTCTTGGCGGACTGAACGCGTCGAAGAACAAGGTTGCCTTCCTCGAGACTTCTGGCGTTAACTTTGCGGCTATGGTAGCGGCGCAAAGCTTGCTGGTATCGAGCAGCTCATACAGCAGCCTGAAGACGGTCCTCCTCAACGAGTAGCGCGTCATCTTGTCGCAGCTGCTCTTGCTCGAGCTCATCATAAGCGAGCACTCGAGGTGATCCGTATACGAGTTCCGTGGGGAGAACTGCCTCTACTCCATAGACTAGAGCGAAAGGTGTCTGTCCAGTGGCTCGATTTGGCGTCGTCCTGATCGACCAAAGAGCCGCTGGCAGCTCCTCGATCGAGTTTCTTCCGCACTTGTGCAGCCTGTCGAAAGTTCTGGTCTTGAGGCCACGCAACACATCAGCATTTGCCCTTTCCACTTGACCCTTGCTTCTCGGGTGAGCAACAGAAGCGAAGCAGACCTTGGCGCCAAGATCTTGGACGTACTGCATGAAGGTGCGGCTCGTGAATTGCGTACCGTTGTCGGTCATGATCCTGTTAGGGATTCCGAAGCGACAAACAATCGACCTGAAGAACTTGACTGCTGACTGCGCGGTCACCTTTCTCACTGGTTCCACTTCCGGCCACTTTGTGAACTTGTCGATTGCAACGTACAAGTACTCAAAGCCCCCGGCTGCGCGGGGAAAGGGGCCGAGGATGTTGAGCCCCCATACCGAAAATGGCCAGGATAAAGGGATCGTCTGGAGCGCTTGAGCTGGCTGGTGTATCTGCTTGGAATGGAACTGACACGCTTCACACTTGGTTACTTGTGCAGTTGCATCCTGGAGGGCTTCTGGCCAAAAGAAACCTTGCCGGAATGCTTTGCCGGCAAGCGCTCTTGCGCCAATGTGGTGGCCACATATGCCTCCATGTATCTCTGCCAACAGCTTCTGTCCATCTTCCCGGGGAATACACTTCAATTTCACACCGTTGAGTCTTGTTCTGTACAGTGTGTTGTCGACAAACCTGTACATGCTTGACTGCCGGGCTACTCTCTCTGCTTCTTCTTGTTCTTCGGGAAGCTCTCCGGTTTGAAGGAATCGGACAATCTGCTGCGCCCATGCTGGAGCCTGTGGCTCGACAACAAGGACTAAAGGCACATTTGCTGCTGCGGAACATCCGCTTCTACGGCAAGAACCTGCGGCTCAGCCGGAGCTTGATGTTCCCCGGCAAGCTTGCCGGAGCAAAACTTGTCGGGAGCCTCTGCTTCAACTGAACAAGTCCTAGGGCTTGCAGGAGCAGACTGCTCCTCAGCATTCTTGGAATTGATCCTGGGGACCTTCTTGGCGGTGGCTTCGGGAAGCTCTGCCGGAAAGTAATCGTCAGAAATCAATTTTCTCATCTTGCTCTGTCCAGTTGACGGTGTTACGGATGGCTAAGATAGCTTGAGCAGAAAGATCCCTGGTTCCACAGGTAACTTGAGTGCGGCGCACTTTGACAGGCCGTCAGCGATGTCGTTCTGAGCTCTTGGGACCTGCTCCATCTGTAAGCCGTCAAAGTGCTCTTCAAGCTTTCTCACTTCATCGACGTAAGCTTCCATCAACGGACTCTGGTAATTCTTGTTCACTTGGCGGACGACAAGCTGTGAGTCACCCCTGATGATAAGCTTCTTGATCCCAAGGTCTGCCGTGATCCTGAGACCGGCAAGCAAACCTTCATACTCTGCAGTATTGTTTGTCGCTTGCTCCTTGGGAAAGTGCATCTGGACTACGTACTTGAGGTGCTCTCCGGTGGGTGCGACAAGCAGCACACCAGCGCCAGCGCCTTGCAGCGAGAAGGCACCATCAAAGTACATCAGCCACTCTTTGCTCGCTTCTTTGACGGGGATGCTTGTTTCAGGAATCTCTTCATCTGGTGTTGGCGTCCACTGCGCTATGAACTCTGCCAATGCTCTGCTGTGGATAGTTGAAGTGATTTCAAACTTGAGGCCAAAGCTTGACAGTTCTAGTGCCCACTCAACAATCCTGCCTGTTGCTTCTGGGTTTTGCAGTATTCTCTTCAGCGGAAAGCGAGTGACAACTGTTGTCTCATGTGCTTGGAAGTAATGGCGCAGCTTTCTCGAGGCCATGAGAAGGCCGAAAAGCAACTTATGCACACCAGAGTACCTTGATCTAGCCCCCTGGAGAAAGGAGCTGACAAAGTAAACTGGGCGCTGCACCATTTTCTTCCGTACCTCCTCTTCCACCTGCGTAGATCCATCCTTGTCGGGACCAGAGCTTGTCGGGGAAGCCCCCTGCTTGTCGCTAGATGTACTTGCCACAATCGCCGGTTCCTCATATGCCTCCCTCTCCGCTACTAACGCAGCACTAACCACTTGATTGGTTGCCGCTAGGTACAGCAGCAACTTCTCTTGTGGTTTAGGTGCGACAAGTATTGGAGTGGAGGACAGGTACCTCTTCAAGTCTTGCAGCGCAGCCTCCGCTTCCGGAGTCCATTTCATTGAACCTGCCTTTTTCAAAATTTTGAAAAACGGCAGGGCGCGCTCAGCTGACTTAGAGATAAACCTGCTGAGAGCAGCCACGCAACCTGCAAGCCTCCGCACATCCTTGACGTGCTTTGGTGCTTCTATCTGCTCAATGGCCTTGATCTTATCGGTATTGGCTTCAATTCCTCTCTGAGACACAAAGAACCCGAGAAGCTTGCCGGAGGGAACTCCAAACACGCACTTCTCGGGGTTGAGCTTGAGCTGGATCTTGCGTAGATTTGCAAAGGTCTCTTCTAGATCTTGAACCAGGGTCGCCCTATCCTTGCTCTTGACCACTATGTCATCCATGTATGCTTCTACATTCCTGTGAATCTGTGGCTCAAAAGCTGTATGGACCACCCTTGCAAATGTTGAACCAGCATTCTTCAAACCAAAAGGCATCCTTATGAAATAGTATGTGCCACATGGAGTGATGAATGCGGTCTTCTCTTCATCTTCTTCTGCCATGAAGATTTGATGATATCATGAGTATGCGTCAAGAAACGAAAGCAAATCACACCCGGTTGTGGAGTCAACAATCTGGTCAATGCGCTGCAAGGGAAATGGATCTTTTGGACAAGCTTTATTGACATCGGTAAAGTCGATACAAAGCCTCCACTTCCCGTTCGCTTTGCGCACGACTACAGGATTGGCCAACCACGTGGGATGGAGCACTCCTCTGACAAGGCCTGCTGCTTCCAGTTTCTTGATTTCTTCTGCTATGAATTCTTGGCGCTCCACTACTTGTTTCCTGACTTTTTGCTTTACGGGCCGCGCGTGAGGACAGACGGCAAGCTTGTGCTCAATCACTTTCCTGGGAACACCGGGGATGTCGGACGGTTGCCATGCAAACACGTCGACGTTCGCCCGCAGGAAAGCAACGAGCGTGCTTTCCTATTTAGGATCAAGCGTGGAACTGATGGTGAAAGTACCACCAGTACCGTCCTCCTTGGCAGACACCTTCTTTGTCTCTGGCGGAGCTGCCATCGTCTTCTTGCACTTGCCGGTGGAGCTCGATGGTGCGTCCTCGACGGTAGCGCAGCACTCCGAAGAGGTGGGCTTGCCGGAGTGGGCCCCAGAGCTCTTGCCGGACTTGGTCTTCCTCTTCCTTCGGGAGCTTCACCGGCAAGTGTTTGTCGATCTGTTGCGGCTGCCGCGTCCCGGTAGATCCTGTCGGCGCAGATAAGGGCATCTTTCTTGTCGCCAGGGACAGAGATGACGCTTATCGGGCCTAGCATCTTGAGCATGTTGTAGGCGTAGTGAGAGGCTGCCATGAACTTGGCGAGTGCTGGACGGCCAAGTATCCCATTGTAAGGTAATGGAAAATCGGCAACGTCAAAAGTGACTTTCTCAGTTCTAAAGTTTAGCTCCCCGCCAAACGTCACTGGCAGCGTGATCTTCCCCTTCGGCTTGCTCCTTCCCGGTTTTATTCCTTGGAATGTACCAGTCTCTTCGAGCTCGCTGTCAGGGATCTGGAGCTTCTGGATCACAGTGGAGGAGATCAAGTTCAAGCCGGCCCCGCCGTCAACTAACACCTTGGTGACCTTGAGGTTGCGGATAGTTGGTGAAACCAACATCGGCAAGCACCCGACCGCAGTTGTGCGATCAGGGTGGTCCTCAATATCGAAGATGATAGGCGTGCTGGACCACCTCAGAAGCTTGCGCGATTCGACAGGTGGTTCTGCTGCATTAACTTCCCGCACCCATTGTTTAAGTTGGCGGTGAGAAGTATGCAGAAAAGCCCCACCGTCAATGCACAAAACTTCTATGGCTTTCTGGAACTCCTGTTCACTGTTCTCAACGTCCTCCATGTCTTCGTCGTCTTCATCATCTTCATCCTTGTCGCGGCCGCGGGGAGGTTTGTCTCCTTGCCGCTGCTTGGCCTTGCCGCGGCGTCCTCCCCGGCCGTTGAATGGCCGCTTCTTGCCGGATCCCTCACCACCTCCTTGGGCCTTCTCCTTGTCGCGCCGCTCGTACTCAGCCTTCTGCTGCTCGACGAGCTGCTCGACCCTCTTGCAGTTCTGGAGGTCATGACCCTTGGTGCGGTGGATCTTGCGATACTGCTTGTCCGTGCCGTCCTGCTTGTCTGCGGCCGCCACAGCTTGGCAGTTGGTGCATGCGGCAGTCTCCTTGCCGGAGCTACCAACTTGGGCTTTCTTGGCGCCAGCCTCCTTGCCGGACTGCTCAACGACTAGCACTTCCTTGTTCTTCTTCTTTCTGTTTTTCCGCCGCCGGTTTTTCTTTGCCGGGGCGGCTTCCTCACTGTCAGATCCCCCTGCGCCTGTATCTTCTCCGGGGAGTTTCCTCCCCTCCTCAGCGCGTGCACACTTGTCGGCCAGGGCATAAAGCTCACTGACGTCTCGGATCTTGCACATCGCCATCTCCTCCCTCATCCTGCGGTTACGCACATTCTGATGGAACGCGCTGATAACCGCGGCAGGGTGGACGTCTGGGATGTTGTGCTGGACACGGCTGAACCTCTGGATATACTTGCGCAGGGGTTCTCCTTCCTTCTGGGCGAGCAGGTGAAGGTCACTCTCCTGGCCATGAGGTTTGTGGCCGCCCGTGAAGGCGCCGACAAACTGATGGCAGAGATCTGCCCAAGAAGAAATGGAGTTGTCCGGCAAGTGCATGAGCCAGGACCTGACGTTGGGTTTGAGTACCAGAGGGAAGTAGTTGGCAAGGATCTTCTCGTCTCGTCCCTCGGCAACTTGCACCGCGATGGTGTAGATGCTGACGAACTCCGACGGATGCGTCTTGCCGTCGTACTTCTCTAGCACATCTGGTTTGAAATTTTTCATGCTGGGCCACTAGACTTGTCGCAGCTCACGAGTGAACGCAGGACAACCTACCGCGTACGGCAAGTCGCCTGGTCCCCCTGGCGCTTGCATGTCGACAGTGGGCCCAGCGCGCTGGTCTGATTGACGCCGCGCTTCTCTTCGGCGCTCGATGCGAGTACGAGCGTCTTCGTGTCGGCGATCTTGAAGAACTTGGCGCTGATCGCGACGAGCTCGCGGATCCGACGACGCAGTGGAGTCGCTGTCGAGGTTGATCCGGCGAGTCGGCGATCTTGGCCTTCGGGGCGGAGAGTGCACGGTGGTTGCACCCCCACCGGTCTTGTCGCCATCAGCCCACGCCTGGCTGGCTTGCCGCGGCCGCGACGTGCTTGGCTGCTGCGGAGTGTCGCCGTTGGCGAAGGCGATGAGACTTTGAATGGTGGCCCTCCAATCGTCGGCCTTGTCTGCCGCTGGAGGGAAGTCTAGGAGCAGTTGAGCTCATGCTAGAGCTTCTGCTGGAGTGGCGGGTAGCGGTGGCGAACGGTGCGAGGAGCGGGACATGCTCGAACTTCTAACCGTGTTAGAAGGAGAAGCATCCCGTCCAGGCGACCGTGCCTTGCTCGTGCCAGCACGTTGGTGTGCATGCTGGCCTTGAGCGTCCCGGGACCCGCCGGCTTGGCTTTGGCCCAGCAAACGTATGGTACCGTGGGTACCATGACGCTGCCGGTCCCGCACCTCCTGAGACAGGTGCGGTGCATGTACTGACGCCGAGGTCTTGGAGTGCGCCCGGTCGTCTGCCTTGTCCTTGGACTTGGCGGCGCCGTGAGTTCCCTCGTCGACGTCCGTTCTTCCGCCAGCGTCTACCCCACCAGCCGTTGGCTCCGGCGGTGGTGGGATCGACGCGGACGGACCCGCTGCCTCCGAAGCTTTCTTCTTCGGCGGCATGTTGATGAAGAAGTTGAAGATCTAGCCCATGCGCAGGCCGGAGCAGGTTCACACAAGCTCGACGCACCCCCTACCTGGCGCGCCAAAGATGTCGGGGAAACTGATCGCCCACGAACACCTATGGGACCGGAGCACCTTTTCGGTACGGCGGGGGGAGGAGGATGCACGAAGAGCAGATCGAGGCGTGCACACGAGCAGTTTACCCAGGTTCGGGCCGCACGGATGCGTAAAACCCTACTCCTACTTTGGTTTGTATTGAGTTCTTGCTCGGGAGCGAAGAGAGCTACAGTACACTCTAACCGCTAGCAAGACCGAGCGTGAGAATGATCGATCCCCTTTCTACGTGCGCATGGGCCTCCTTTTATATGATCAAGGGGTCACCGACAGGTGGCAGCGCAGTTGGGGGTAAAAATGTAAAAAGCTTGGTAGTTGGAACAGTGTTCCATACCTAACCCTGACGGCAGGGGACAAGGGCATTAAATGACCATCGCCGTCACCCAAACAGTGCAAAAAGTGATCGTCAGGGGCGCCACCATCCGCCACGACGGTGGTCTTGTCATCGCTGCTTGCCACCGTGTACCCCTGGCTGCACAGCTTTCCTGCCACGTGCGCCTGGAAAAGTCCCAGAGCAACACGTGGGTGGATGCGCTGGAGCGTGGGTACCTAGTGGAAGCTTGCCGCGGGTACTATCTTGTCGCTTCCGGGGGCTTGTCGCTCACCGGGCCTTGCCGGGACGCGTGGCGCGTCGCGGCAAGTTTCTTGAGATGCCTCGGAAGGCCTTCCCGGCAAGCTCCTCTTGCCAGGGTCTTGTGCCTTGAGTGGTTTTGTGCCTTGAGTGGCCTTCCCGGCAAGCTCCTCTTGCCAGGGCCTTGCCTCCTTAGTTTAAATACTTTGTTCTTGAATGGCTCCAGAGGAACCACGGCAAGCCTTGTCATGGGACGCTGCAACTGCCTGTGCACAAGTTCGGGATACTAAGGTACCCCTACTTTAGTACACCGACAATACGAACCTGCACAGTGAGTGTGTGTGTGCAACCCGTTGCCGCATACATGTGTAGCCACGGCAAACTTTGCTAGACTGAGCAAAGTCAGTTCGTGAGCGGTGAACCGATCACAGACGCAGTGGATGTCTTTTGAATCTCTTATTGTATTACAACATGCGGTATGGAGTGGCGGGTACTGGTCACCAAGCCTCTTTTCGATGTGATGCCAACAGTCTTGCATCACTTTTTTTATCAAGGAGGCAATGATCTACCTTGTGGGCAGCTCGTACATGGAGCGAACAAGTAGAGAGAGCCACAAGGATGAGGAAGCATAACACTCCAGCTACTTTTGTGTTGGTCATGTTCTATGTTGTGTAGTACTATTGGTGTGTGTTTATCTAGGACTTCTGCACCACTCAGTCTCTATATATAGTGGTCATAATGCGAGTTTTTAGACTCCATTCGCTTCATTTGACCATTTTAATTAAGTGAGAGATATATGACTTGGATATGTTCTAATTTAATGTTGGCACATCTATATCTTCTATCAAATTCTTGGCAATGGTGTGGATGCAACCTATTAATTATTGGCAATGGAGTAGTTGATTTCGAACTCTTAATAGATATGTGTACATAACTTGGATACGGTGATAATTAATGTACGCACATGTGTGGTCCTTGTAGTTTCAAATCGATGGTAATGGATACTTCTAATTATATGTAGCTAGGTGCATCCATTTATTGTATCAAATTGATGGTAAGTGAAATGTACATAAGCCTATCTATCTATCTATATCTACATCTATATCTATATCTATATCTATATCGATATTTATATCTATATCTATATATATCTCTCTATCTATCTATATATCTATCTATCTATATCTATATCTTTATTTTTATCCATATATGTATCGAAGAGGAGAGTATGATGCAGTACAGTAGAGATTAGTATATCTCTCAGTTAGAACAAAGGTTATCAATCCAGTATGAGAACCATGCAACACTTCTTTACAACACCTACATATAGATTAACAAATATTTGTACCCAACATGAACAAGGGGTTGTGAACCCCTCAACGGTTAATAGCAAGGATTAAATATCGTAGTGATAAATAGATAGGAAAAAATACAAAATAAAATAACATAACTAAAATAGCAGCAAGGAATTTTTGGATTTAAATATATGATAAAAGTAGACCCGGGGCCATAGTTTTTTCTAGAGGCTTCTCTTTTGAAAATAGCATATGGTGTGTAAGCCAATTACTGTTGGGCAATTGATAGAAAAGCAAAGGATCATGACAATATTCAAAGCAATGATCATGTATATAGACATTATGTCCGAGAGAAGTAGACCGACTCCTGCCTGCATTTACTACTATTACTGCACACATCGATCGCTATCCAGCATGCATCAAGAGTATTAAGTTCATAAAGTATGGAGTAACGTCTTAAGCAGGATGACATGATGTAAAGAAAGTATACCCACACATGAATAAACCCCATTTTTTTATCCTTAATAGCAACGGTAAAAATTCATGTCATGTCCCTTTCTGTCACTGACATTGAGCACCACAAGATCGAACCCATCACAAAGCGCCTCTCCCATTGCAAGAAAAATTAATCTAGTTGGCCAAACCAAATCAATAGATCGGAGAGAAATAGAAAGCTATAATAATCATGCATAAAAGATTTCGGAGAAGGCTTAAATAATATTCATGAAAGTCTGATCATGAACTCACAATTCATCGGATCCTTACAAACACATCGCAAAAATTTATTATATCAAATAGAACTCTAAGAGGAACATGGTATTGAAGATAAACGAGAGAGAAGAACCCATCTAGCCACTACCTAGAGACCCGTAGGTCTGTGGTAAACTACACACACATCATGGAAAGAGCAGCAAGGTTGATGTAGAGACCCTCCGTGATTAATTCCTGATACGTCTCCAAGGTATGTATAATTTTTTATTGTTCCATGGTATTATAGTATCAATTTTGGATGTTTTATATGTCGTTAGATACAATTATATATCATTATTTGGGTCTAACCTATTAACTCAGTGCCTAGTGCTAGTTGCTGTTTTTTGCATGCTTTTGTCTTTTCAGAAAATCCATATCAATTGAAGTCCAGAGAGAGAAAAAATATTGGATTTATTTTTTCTGGACCAGAAGAGGCCCTAGAAGGTTTGGGAGGAGGCTAGAAGAACCACGAGGGAGCGACAAGCTTGAGGGACGTGACCCAGGGGGTACCCCCGGGCTTGTGGGCCCCTCGTGGAACATCCAACCCTATTCATCCTCTATAAATGCTCAAATGTTCCCCTGGCATCAGAGGAGTCCACGAAATACTTTTTTCGCTGCAACAAGTTCTAGAACCACGAGATCCCATCTCGAGCCCTTCTCTAGTAATGTGTCGGGCCGGGAATCGATTACAGAGGGGGCTCTTCATCATCCTTGTTGTGCTCCGTTGATGCTTGAGTAGTTTAACACAGAGCTACGGGTCCATAATTAGTATCCACATGGCTTCTTCTCTATATTTTATCTTCAATACAATGTTCTCCTTGGTGTTCTCGGAGATCTATTTGATGTAATGACTTTTTGCGGTGTCCTTGTTGGGATCCGATGAATTGTAAGTTCATGATCAGATCTATCCATGACTATTGTTTGAGTTTTCTATTAACTCTTTTATGAATGATTACTATAGTCTCGTATTTCTTCTCCGGTTTATTGGTTTGGTTTGGCCAACTATTGATTTATATTGCCATGGGAAGAGGTGCTTTGTAATGGGTTCAATCTTACGGTGCTCAAACCCAGTGACAGGAGGGGACATGACACGTATGTACCATTGCTATTAAGGGTAAAAACATGGGGTTTATTCATATGTGAGTTTATCTTTTCTACATTATGTCATCTTGCGCAAGGCGTTACTCCATTTTTTAAGAACTTAGTACTCTAGATGCATGTTGGATAGCGGTCGATGTGTGGAGTAATAGTAGTAAATGCAGGCAGGAGTCCGTCTACTTGTCTCGGACGTGATTCCTATATGCATGATCATTGCTTTGAATATTGTCATGACCATTTGCTTTTCTATCAATTGCCCAACAGTAATTTATTTACCCACCGTCTGCTATTTTCTAAAGAGAATGTAACTTGGATTTCTTTGTTTCCTAATCATGTATGATCAACGAGATCATGCCTTCGCATATTGCAAACCTGTTTATTTTTTCCTATTTCTATGTCCGTTAAAACCCTATGAATTAATGAGAACCAGTTATCATACCAATGCAGACAATAAGTGACGAGGCTATGCCAATTTTTTTAATACACACAAAAAAGCTCAAATACACTTCAAATGCCATTCATCTGACATCATTCTCTCCTTTATTTAATTATTTCTCCATTATGGAATGGTCTTACACTTAAGGCCTAGGTACTTCCCGGGGGTGGGGGTAGCTTTATTTCTGGAACTTCGTAACCTGCAAGATTTCATTTTTTGCATCATATTGATGAACATGAGAAATTGTATAAAGTGTGCATATATATTTGTGTGTGTGCGCGCATGCGCAAATATGACAATATACGAACCTGCACAGTGAGTGTGTCTGTGCAACCCGTTGCCGCATACATGTGTAGCCACGGCAAACTTTGCTAGACTGAGCAAAGTCAGTTCGTGAGCGGTGAACCGATCACAGACGCAGTGGATGTCTTTTGAATCTCTTATTGTATTGCAACATGCGCTATGGAGTGGCGGGTACTGGTCACCAAGCCTCTTTTCGATGTGATGCCACTAGTCTCGCATCACCTTTTATTTATCAAGGAGGCAATGATCTACCTCGTGGGTGATGTCTACACACGCTTCTACTCTTGTAGACTATGTTGGGCCTCCAAGCGCAGAGGTTTGTAGGACAGTAGCAATTTCCCTCAAGTGGATGACCTAAGGTTTATCGAACTCAGGGAAGTAGAGGTTGAAGATGGTCTCTCTCAAGCAACCCTACAACTAAGATACAAGAAGTCTCTTGTGTCCCCAACACACCTAATACACTTGTTAGATGTATAGGTGCACTAGTTCGGCGAAGAGATGTTAAATGGCAAGTAATATGGATGGCAAAACAAAGTAATATAATTCTGTAATAAAAAGTGCAGCAAGCAAACAAGTGGTAAACGTGAGCACAAATGGTATTGCAATGGTGGAAACAAGGCCTAGGGTTCATACTTTCACAAGTGGCAACTCCCAACAGCATTAACATAATCGAATCACATGATATTTCCCATAAAGCATGCAAAGGGGACACACTCGGAGGTCATTCCTTCGTGGTCAAGAGAGGACGAGAATTATGTAGGGCTTCAAAAGCACACCTCAAAGTTCGTAGTTCTCAATCTAAGGATTTCCCAATGTCACCGCGGCCATCCAAAGAGAGTCCCACAATCACCACAACATATCTAAAGGATAGTCAAAGACAAGCAACAAGAGACTCTCAATCTTCAATCAACACACAAGAGAGGAAATCACTCATGAAAATATTGTTCTAATCCATGTCCAATAGACCGCTGTCACCTTGGTCTCGACGATTATACTAGATAAAGACAAGTGAGTACATCAATCCAATACATAGAGGAAGGGGAAATATCTTAGATTAACATAGCCTATGATCACAACGAAGATCACATCATGGGCGAGAGAATTGACCACATAGCTACTGGTAAGAACCTCAGCCCCGAGGAGGAACTACTCCCGCATCATGGAGGGAGGAAGCAACGTCGATGGAGATGAATCCGGGGGCACTTCCCCGTCCTGGCAGGGTGCTGGCGCAGGAATTCTGGTCCCCCGAAGCTTGATGGCGATGGCGGCGGAGATCGGAATCGCGTTTGGAGAAAAGGGGTCCGGAATCAGGGTTTTCTCGACGGACCTTAAATATATGCCAAAGGGGGTCACCGGGGGAGTCCTGGGGGGCCCAGGCGCCCCCCGGCGCGGCCTAGGGGTGGGCCGCCTGGGCAGGCCGCCTGGAGCCCCTGTGGGTCCCCCCCCCCCCGGCTGTACTTTGGCCGCACGGTAGCTCCTGGAACGCTGATTTTTTATATATTTTTTCTGGATTTTTCCTGGCAGTTCTCGTAATGTGAAAACCAAAAACAGCCGAAAACAGAAACTGGCACTGGGGTGCACTGAGTTAATAGGTTAGTCCAAATATGATCAAAAGTGTATGGAAGTGTATAAATATCATAGCAATATCACCCAAAAGAGGCATGGACCAAGCAGAAATTATAGATACGTTTTGGACGTATCAACATCCCCAAGCTTAATTCTTGCTCGTCCTCGAGTAGGTAAATGATAACAAGAATAATTTCTATGGTGACATGCTATTAACCATATAGGACTTATTCATAGTCATATGACAAAAGCTTACTGAGACAATGAATCTGTAGTAATTAAGTTGCCTCATGAGAAAATCACAAAGAACTGAAAGTTTTACAATATGATACTAAAACATGAAATAGATTTGCAATGAACATGATATGCAAATATGATAAAGTGATATCTAGCTTGCCCCCTTTAGTGAAGCAAAACATAACTGGAGGGGCACCTTCAAGGTTTAAGTGATGACTAGATACAATGATTTCAGAATAAACGATATCACAATCATGCAAAAGACAATGCTACTTTGGGACAATCCACATTACACTCAGAATGACAATCATGCTCTCAGTAGTTGGTGCTTTAAAAGAAGGTGGAGACTCAACATAAAAGTAAAAGAATGGCCCTTCGCAGAGGGAAGCAGGGATTACTCATGTGCTAGAGTTTTTATTTTGAAAACATAGAAGCAATTTTGTCAACGGTAGTAATACTTCATATGTGTTATGCATAAGACATCCTATAAGTTGCAAGCCTCATGCATCGAATACCAATAGTGCTCGCACCTTGTCCTAATTAGCTCGGATTTCCATGGGTTATCATTGCATTACATATGTTTCAACCAAGTGTCACAAAGGGGTACCTCTATGCCACCTGTACAAAGGTCCAAGGAGATAAATCGCATTTGATTTCTCGTTTTTGATAGATCTCAACTTGAGGACATCCATACCGGGACAACATAGAAAATAGATAATGGACTCCTCTTTAATGCTTAAGCATTCATAAGAGGTTGAGGATTAATGTCCAAGCTAAAACTTCCACCATGATACATGGATTTGGTTGGCGGCCCAATGTTCTTCTCTAACAATATGCATACTCAAACCATTCAACTCATGACAAATCACCCTTACTTCGGACAAGACGAACATGCATAGCAACTCACATGATATTCAACAAAAGTGTAACAGTTGATGGCGTCCCCAGAAACATGGATACCGCTCAGCAAGCAACTTATAAGAAATAAGATACATAAGCGACATATTCTTTACCACAATAGTTTTTAAGCTAATTTCCCATGAGCTATGTATTGCAAAAATGAAGGTTTTAAAGGTAGCACATGTAAATTTACTTGGAGTGGCGGTGAAATACCACATATAGGTAGGTATGGTGGACTCATATGGCATAACTGGATTAAAAGAATGTGGATGCACAAGCAGTCAGTCCGCTTAGTACAGGTGGAGGTTAGCAAAAGACTGGGAGCGACCAACTAAAAGAGCAATGACGGTCATAATCATGCAGAGCGACAAAGCAACATTGAATCAGGCATGGTAGTTATATCGCTACTCAGAAACAAAAGATCATCAAGGCTTGACAGACTTTCTTTACAGTCTTAAATATGCGTGAGCATACGCCAAGTCAATCAAAATAAATTCTTGAAGGAAGATATTACTAAACTATACCACATCATAGGCAAACAAATCAAGTTGGTACTCCAATAACACATTGGGAATCCCCCAGCTATTTGAGACTAACCACAAGAAAACATGAACTACTAAGCGCCATTATGCACGTAGCATCTTTATCATAGACATATCAACCAATGCAACGGAAGCAAACTCTCTTAATAAGGTGAGCATGGTAATTAAAGAGAGTTCAAGCAACCAACTAAACAAAAGCTCTTTGAAAAGATAAGCATGAATATTAAGAGCTGAACATGATAGTAGCTATTAAAAGACAAAGAACACACACAGCAAAGATAAACATGAAAATTCTATGTTGTGTTCTAGGTTGAAGTGGAGCGTGTTTCTCTCCCACACAAAGAAAGCTGAGTTCCAACTCGTTATGAAAAACAAGCAAAGCTAAAGAAAACTAAAAATGAAACTAAAAGCAAGACGCTCCAAGCATAGCACATAACACATGAAGTGATAAAAATATAGTGGAACGAAAGACGAACTGATAATGTTGATGGAGAAGGGGATGCACGGGGGCATCCCCAAGCTTAGACGCTTGAGTCTCCTTGAATATTTCTTGGGGGTGCACGGGGGCATCCCCAAGCTTGAGCGCTTGACACTCCTGAATCTTTTTATCATCTTCCCTCGCACACTTGAAAACTCCCTTCATACATAACTCATCATAATCTTATTAGCGAGGTTAGTACCCATAATAAAATAATTGTTCCTTGCTGGAAATAAAGATATTCTTGAAGTTCAACTGTTTCTCAAGATTGCCAAAAGGTTTTTGCAAAGAAAAAGCAAGCTCTTGGTTTGGAAAATGAAAGAAAGGCAAAACAGGACAGAATCTGTGAAAAACAGAACAGCAGGTAGTAAATGATTTGTTCGGGGCACTTTTGCAACTCTAATAAAAAAAACTCAGAACAGACGCACGAAAGACAATTGTATAGAGCACGCTGTCGAAAAAATTCAGACCAAAAAGATGATCTGGTGATTTTATACGAATTTTTCTATCCAAGGACAGAATATGTTTCCTGGACAGCACGTCACAACTTTTGAACTTTCTTGCAATCAGAGGCTACACTTGGCACAAAGTTGAAAAGTAAAGATACAATGATGATGCTACTGTAGTAACAACATTAAGACACAACAAAAAGCAAAATAAAATTTTATTCATTGTGGGCTGCCTCCCAAAAGCGCTTTCTTTTATGCCTTTAAGCTAGGCATAGGACTTTAATGATGCTCTCGTAAGAATAAGAGCTGAAGAACAAAAAAGGGCATCAAGAAGCAAATGCCAAATACATTTAATCCTAACATGCTTCCTATGCATAGGAATATTGCAATAGAATAATTCATTGAAGCACGAAGCAACTAGCATAGGAAGGCAAAACAAGCATAACTTCAAAATATTCACCATAAAGAGAGGAAAGTTCTTATTATTAAGATATTTGAACCAAGCCTCCCTCTCTCATTATAAATTTCAGTGGCATCATGGATGAACTCAACAATATAAGCATCACATAAAGCATTGTTACCATGATCCACATGCAAAAAGGTACTCTCACTCCCCACATAAGCATAATTTTTCTCATTGGTAATAGTGGGAGTAGGACTATCATAAACAACTTGAACACTATAGATTAGTTGTATATTAGGAGGGTAGTGTTCAACAAGGGAGTAATTCCCTTCATGATTATGACAAGTTTCATAAGGATAATTTCTCCTTATGTCATAGGTACCTTTATAATCACTATAGATTGGAGTTATAACATCATCATGGTAGAGAAGAGCATTATCATTGCTAGCAACTATATTTGTAAACATGTTGTCTTTATTCTTACTAGCAAGAGAAATATCAATTATCACATCACTAGTGGGGATAGGATCCTATCATCCCCAAGCTTAGAGCTTCCCATATCTTCACTTTCAGAGTTGGTACCAAAAAGATTTTCAAGATCATAAGCAGCATTATCATCATTTTCCCAATCACAATAAGTAACATGCATATCATAATCAAAAATCATCTTCAATAGTACCTACGGACGTATCATCAAGATGATAATTAAGGCAATAAACTTCACCTTCTTCTTTAAACTTACAACCGTTAGGATAAAAGTTGATGGGAGGAATATGCTCAGGCCAGGTTGATACCCATTCTTCTTTCTTCTTGCTCCTCCTCCTCCTCCTCTTCTTTTTCTTCTTCTTCACCTTAGGAGGGGGTGGTTGGAGATGAAGCTTCTCCACATATCCTGATTTATCATTAGAAACAATAGGGGAAACTTGGGAGAAACTCTCCTTTTTATTAGCAGAAATATAAGAGACATTTTTATACTTTGGTAAAGTTCCCTCCTTTCTAATCTTACTTATGTAATCATTTTCATGGCAATTAACAACACAATAGAGATGGCAATTTTGCAAAGTGTTTTTTATTCCTATGGCATTATCATCCAGCCAAGAAGTCTTTTCTGATAACTCTTCACACATCAAAAATAACATAAGCTCATCATAAATATCAGAGGTGATCATGTTATCACACAACCGGTTAACAGTTATGTTTTGAAAGTTCATGCATTGAAAATTAAAGTGACCCTCTATACGGCAAAGTTCACAAGTAAAAGGATAAAGGTCACACAATTCTCTAGCAATTTCATTTAAATCTCTGACCCAAGTGATTGTTCTTTCATGCTTATGTTGCTTACAATACTTCTGTTCTTCAATCATAGGCCTTTCACAAGGTCTATCCACTCCACAAAAATTAACATGCTTATATAAAACTTCATTTTTAGGAATTGGATCATGCATGTTGCAATCATCATGAACAATTTCATTTTCTTTGCAAGTCTCTTTAAAAGGTTTATGATACTTGATCCAATCCTCCTTAGGCATATTAAGATGTGAAGCAAAAGATTTGAGGAAATCAACAAGGAGTTGAGAATCAAGCCCAAACTTAGCACTAAACTTATTAAAACTTGTAGTTTCAACAAAGGACTTAATGCAATCATACTCATAAATTATACCTGACTCTTTACCTTTGTCGATCTCCCAATCTTCAGTGTTGCGTTGAATTCTTTCAAGGAGTTCCCATTTAGCATCAATCTTTTTGTTTGTGAAAGAACCCATAGAGGAAGCGTCGAGCAAATCTTTATCCTATCGAGAAAGCCTCGCATAGAAATTAGTAATAATCATATCTTTGGGGAGCCCATGGTTAGGACATTTTAGCATTAACGTTTTCAGTCTCCCCCAAGCTTGAGCTATGCTCTCTCCGTCATGAGGATAAAAATTATAAACATAATTCCTATTCTCATGGACTTCATGAAGAGGATAAAACTTGGAGTAAAAGAGAGACTGGATCTCTTCCCACTCCAGTAGGTGAGAGTCATTTAGTAGCCTATACCATTCCAATGCTTTTCCTTTCAGTGACAAGGCAAATAATTTCCTCATGACAAACTCCCTTGATACACCTGCAAGCTTAAATAATGAACATAGTTGTGATAGATATAGCAAGTGTTCACCGGGATGTCTGTCTCCTGCATAACGATTAGCCAAAACATAATCAATAATACCAACTGGTATTTTATAGGGCACAATTTCAGTAGGGGGAGGAGCAACCACCACAGGTGTGGGGCGTCTTCCCGCAAGCAACGATCCAATAGCACGGTTTTCCATAAACATAACTAGTGAAATAAAAACAAGAAACAAAAAGATTTAATTGCAAGATCTAAATATATACCTTCAAGCGCTCACCTCCCCGGCAACGGCACCAGAAATAGCTTGATGTCTACACACGCTTCTACTCTTGTAGACTATGTTGGGCCTCCAAGCGCAGAGGTTTGTAGGATAGTAGCAATTTCCCTCAAGTGGATGACCTAAGGTTTATCGAACTCAGGGAAGTAGAGGTTGAAGATGGTCTCTCTCAGGCAACCCTGCAACTAAGATACAAGAAGTCTCTTGTGTCCCCAACACACCTAATACACTTGTTAGATGTATAGGTGCACTAGTTCGGCGAAGAGATGTTAAATGGCAAGTAATATGGATGGCAAAACAAAGTAATATAATTCTGTAATAAAAAGTGCCGCAAGCAAACAAGTGGTAAACGTGAGCACAAATGGTATTGCAATGGTGGAAACAAGGCCTAGGGTTCATACTTTCACTAGTGGCAACTCCCAACAACATTAACATAATTGAATCACATGATATTTCCCATAAAACATGTAAAGGGGACACACTCGAAGGTCATTCCTACGTGGTCAAGAGAGGACGAGAATTATGTAGGGCTACAAAAGCACACCTCAAAGTTCGTAGTTCTCAATCTAAGGATTTCCCAATGTCACCGCGGCCATCCAAAGAGAGTCCCACAATCACCACAACATATCTAAAGGATAGTCAAAGACAAGCACCAAGAGACTCTCAATCTTCAATCAACACACAAGAGAGGAAATCACTCATGAAAATATTGTTCTAATCCATGTCCAATAGACCGCTGTCACCTTGGTCTCGGGGATTATACTAGATAAAGTCAAGTGAGTACATCAATCCAATACATAGAGGAAGGGGAAATATCTTAGATTAACATAGCCTATGATCACAATGAAGATCACATCATGGGAGAGAGAATTAACCACATAGTTACTGGTAAGAACCTCAGCCCCGAGGAGGAACTACTCCCGCATCATGGAGGAGGAAGCAACGTCGATGGAGATGAATACGGGGGCACTTCCCCGTCCCGGCAGGGTGCCGGCGCAGGAATTTTGGTCCCCCGAAGCTTAATGGCGATGGCCGCGGAGATCGGAATCGCGTCTGGAGAAAAGGGGTCCGGAATCAGGGTTTTCTCGACGGACCTTAAATATATGCCAAAGGGGGTCACCGGGGGAGTCCTGGGGGCCCAGCCCCCCCCCCCCGGCGCGGCCTAGGGGTGGGCCGCCTGGGCAGGCCGCCTGGAGCCCCTGTGGGTCCCCCCCGGCTGTACTTTGGCCGCACGGTAGCTCCTGGAACGCTGATTTTTTATATATTTTTTCTGGATTTTTCCTGGCAGTTCTCGTAATGTGAAAACCTGAAATACAAAAACAGCCGAAAACAGAAACTGGCACTGGGGTGCACTAAGTTAATAGGTTAGTCCAAATATGATCAAAAGTGTATGGAAGTGTATAAATATCATAGCAATATCACCCAAAAGAGGCATGGAGCAAGCATAAATTATAGATACGTTTTGGACGTATCAGTGGGCTGCTCGTACATGGAGCGAACAAGTAGAGAGAGCCACAAGGACTAGGAAGCATAACACTCCAGCTACTTTTGCGTTGGTCATGTTCTATGTTGTGTAGTACTATTGGTGTGTGTTTATCTAGGACTTCTGCACCACTCAGTCTCTATATATAGTGGTCACAATGCAAGTTTTTAGACTCCATTCGCTTCATTTGACAATTTTAATTAAGTGAGAGATATATGACTTGGATATGTTCTAATTTAATGTTGGCGCATCTATATCTTCTATCAAATTCTTGGCAATGGTGTGGATGCAACCTATTAATTATTGGCAATGGAGTAGTTGATTTCGAACTCTTAATAGATATGTGTACATAACTTGGATACGGTGATAATTAATGTACGCACATGTGTGGTCCTTGTAGTTTCAAATCGATGGTAATGGATACTTCTAATTATATGTAGCTAGGTGCATCCATTTATTGTATCAAATTGATGGTAAGTGAAATGTACATAAGCCTATCTATCTATCTATATCTACATGTATATCTATATCTATATCTATATCGATATTTATATCTATATCTATATATATATCTCTCTATCTATCTATCTATCTATATATCTATCTATCTATATCTATATCTTTATTTTTATCTATATATGTATCGAAGAGGAGAGTATGATGCAGTACAGTAGAGATTAGTATATCCCTCAGTTAGAACAAAGGTTATCAATCCAGTATGAGAACCATGCAACACTTCTTTACAACACCTACATATAGATTAACAAATATTTGTACCCAACATGAACAAGGGGTTGTGAACCCCTCAACGGTTAATAGCAAGGATTAAATATCGTAGTGATAAATAGATTGGAAAAAATACAAAATAAAATAACATAACTAAAATAGCAGCAAGGTATTTTTGGATTTAAATATATGATAAAAGTAGACCCGGGGCCATAGTTTTCTCTAGAGGCTTCTCTTTTGAAAATAGCATACGGTGCGTAAACCAATTACTGTTGGGCAATTGATAGAAAAGCAAAGGATCATGACAATATTCAAAGCAATGATCATGTATGTAGACATTATGTCCGAGAGAAGTAGACCGACTCCTGCCTGCATTTACTACTATTACTCCACACATCGATCGCTATCCAGCATGCATCTAGAGTATTAAGTTCATAAAGTACGGAGTAACGCCTTAAGCAAGATGACATGATGTAGACAAAGTATACCCACACATGAATAAACCCATCTTTTTATCCTTAATAGCAACGGTAAAAATTCATGTCATGTCCCTTTCTATCACTGACATTGAGGACCACAAGATCGAACCCATCACAAAGCGCCTCTCCCATTGCAAGAAAAATCAATATAGTTGGCCAAACCAAATCAATAGATCGGAGAGAAATAAAAAGCTATAATAATCATGCATAAAAGATTTCGGAGAAGGCTCAAATAATATTCATGGAAAGTCTGATCATAAACTCACAATTCATCGGATCCTTACAAACACATCGCAAAAAGTTATTATATCGAATAGAACTCCAAGAGGAACATGGTATTGAAGATAAACGAGAGAGAAGAACCCATCTAGCCACTACCTAGAGACCCGTAGGTCTGTGGTAAACTACACACACATCATCGAAAGAGCAGCAAGGTTGATGTAGAGCCCCTCCGTGATTAATTCCTGATACGTCTCCAAGGTATGTATAATTTTTTATTGTTCCATGGTATTATAGTATCAATTTTGGATGTTTTATATGTCGTTAGATACAATTATATATCATTATTTCGGTCTAACCTATTAACTCAGTGCCTATTGCTAGTTGCTGTTTTTTGCATGCTTTTGTCTTTTCAGAAAATCCATATCAATTGAAGTCCAGAGAGAGAAAAAATATTGGATTAATTTTTTCTGTTCCAGAAGAGGCCCTAGAAGGTTTGGGAGGAGGCTAGAAGAACCACGAGGGAGCGACAAGCTTGAGGGACGTGACCCAGGGGGTACCCCCCAGGCTTGTGGGCCCCTCGTGGAGCATCCAACCCTATTCATCCTCTATAAATGCTCAAATATTCCCCTGGCATCAGAGGAGTCCACGAAATACTTTTTTCGCCGCAGCAAGTGAACCACGAGATCCCATCTCGAGGCCTTCTCTAGTAATGTGTCGGGCGGGGAATCGATTACAGAGGGGGCTCTTCATTATCCTTGCTGCCCTCCGTTGATGCTTCAGTAGTTTAACACAGAGCTACGGGTCCATAATTAGTATCCACATGGTTTCTTCTCTATATTTTATCTTCAATACAATGTTCTCCTTGGTGTTCTCGGAGATCTATTTAATGTAATGACTTTTTGCGGTGTCCTTGTTGGGATCCGATGAATTGTAAGTTCATGATCAGATCTATCCATGACTATTGTTTGAGTTTTCTCTTAACTCTTTTATGAATGATTACTATAGCCTCGTATTTCTTCTCCGGTTTATTGGTTTGGTTTGACAAACTAGATTGATTATTCTTGCCATGGGAAGAGGTGCTTTGTAATGGGTTCAATCTTACGATGCTCAAACCCAGTGACAGAAGGGGACATGACACGTATGTACCGTTGCTATTAAGGGTAAAAACATGGGGTTTATTCATATGTGAGTTTATCTTTGCTACATCATGTCATCTTGCGCAAGGCGTTACTCCGTTTTTTAAGAACTTAGTACTCTAGATGCATGTTGGATAGCGGTCAATGTGTGGAGTAATAATAATAAATGCTGGCAGGAGTCCGTCTACTTGTCTCGGACATGATTCCTATATGCATGATCATTGCTTTGAATATTGTCATGATCATTTGCTTTTATATCAATTGCCCAACAGTAATTTATTTACCCACCATATGCTATTTTCTAAAGAGAATATAACTTGGATTTCTTTGTTTCCTAATCATGTATGATCAACGAGATCATTCCTTCGCATATTGGAAACCTATTTATTTTTTCCTATTTCTATGTCCGTTAAAACCTTATAAATTAATGAGAACCAGTTGTCATACCAATGCAGACAATAAGTGACGAGGCTATGCCAATTTTTTTAATACACACAAAAAGCTCAAATACACTTCAAATGCCATTCATCTGACATCATTCTCTGCTTTATTTAATTATTTCTCCATTATGGAAATGGTCTTACACTTAAGTCCTAGGTACTTCCCGGGGGTGGTGGTAGCTTTATTTCTGGAACTTCGTAACCTGCAAGATTTCATTTTTTGCATCATAATGATGAACATGAGAAATTGTATAAAGTGTGCATATATATTTGTGTGTGTGCGCGCATGCGCAAATTTGACAATATACGAACCTGCACAGTGAGTGTGTGTGTGCAACCCGTTACCGCATACATGTGTAGCCACGGCAAACTTTGCTATACTGAGCAAAGTCAGTTCGTGAGCGGTGAACCGATCACAGACGCAGTGGATGTCTTTTGAATCTCTTATTGTATTGCAACATGCGCTATGGAGTGGCGGGTACTGGTCACCAAGCCTCTTTTCGATGTGATGCCAACAGTCTCGCATCACCTTTTTTTTATCAAGGAGGCAATGATCTACCTCGTGGGCTGCTCGTACATGGAGCGAACAAGTAGAGAGAGCCACAAGGACTAGGAAGCATAACACTCCAGCTACTTTTGCGTTGGTCATGTTCTATGTTGTGTAGTACTATTGGTGTGTGTTTATCTAGGACTTCTGCACCACTCAGTCTCTATATATAGTGGTCATAATGCGAGTTTTTAGACTCCACTCGCTTCATTTGACCATGTTAATTAAGTGAGAGATATATGACTTGGATATGTTCTAATTTAATGTTGGCACATCTATATCTTCTATCAAATTCTTGGCAATGGTGTGGATGCAACCTATTAATTATTGGCAATGGAGTAGTTGATTTCGAACTCTTAATAGATATGTGTACATAACTTGGATATGGTGATAATTAATGTACGCACATGTGTGGTCCTTGTAGATTCAAATCGATGGTAATGGATACTTCTAATTATATGTAGCTAGGTGCATCCATGTATTGTATCAAATTGATGGTAAGTGAAATGTACATAAGCCTATCTATCTATCTATATCTACATCTATATCTATATCTATATATGTATTGATATTTATATCTATATCTATATCTATCTATCTATCTATCTATCTATCTATCTATCTATATATCTATCTATCTATATCTATATCTTTATTTTTATCTATATATATATCGAAGAGGAGAGTATGATGCAGTACAGTAGAGATTAGTATATCCCTCAGTTAGAACAAAGGTTATCAATCCAGTATGAGAACCATGCAACACTTCTTTACAACACCTACATATAGATTAACAAATATTTGTACCCAACATGAACAAGGGGTTGTGAACCCCTCAACGGTTAATAGCAAGGATTAAATATCGTAGTGATAAATAGATAGGAAAAAATACAAAACAAAATAACTTATCTAAAATAGCAGCAAGGTATTTTTGGATTTAAATATATGATAAAAGTAGACCCGGGGCCATAGTTTTCTCTAGAGGCTTCTCTTTTGAAAATAGCATATGGTGCGTAAACCAATTACTGTTGGGCAATTGATAGAAAAGCAAAGGATCATGACAATATTCAAAGCAATGATCATGTATATAGACATTATGTCCGAGAGAAGTAGACCGACTCCTGCCTGCATTTACTACTATTACTCCACACATCGATCGCTATCCAGCATGCATCTAGAGTATTAAGTTCATAAAGTACGGAGTAACGCCTTAAGCAAGATGACATGATGTAGACAAAGTATACCCACACATGAATAAACCCATCTTTTTATCCTTAATAGCAACGGTAAAAATTCATGTCATGTCCCTTTCTATCACTGACATTGAGGACCACAAGATCGAACCCATCACAAAGCGCCTCTCCCATTGCAAGAAAAATCAATCTAGTTGGCCAAACCAAATCAATAGATCGGAGAGAAATAAAAAGCTATAATAATCATGCATAAAAGATTTCGGAGAAGGCTCAAATAATATTCATGGAAAGTCTGATCATAAACTCACAATTCATTGGATCCTTACAAACACATCGCAAAAAGTTATCATATCGAATAGAACTCCAAGAGGAACATGGTATTGAAGATAAACGAGAGAGAAGAAACCCATCTAGCCACTACATAGAGACCCGTAGGTCTGTGGTAAACTACACACACATCATCGAAAGAGCAGCAAGGTTGATGTAGAGCCCCTCCGTGATTAATTCCTGATACGTCTCCAAGGTATGTATAATTTTTTATTGTTCCATGGTATTATAGTATCAATTTTGGATGTTTTATATGTCTTTAGATATAATTATATATCATTATTTGGGTCTAACCTATTAACTCAGTGCCTAGTGCTAGTTGCTGTTTTTTGCATGCTTTTGGCTTTTCAGAAAATCCATATCAATTGAAGTCCTGAGAGAGAAAAAATATTGGATTAATTTTTTCTGTTCCAGAAGAGGCCCTAGAAGGTTTGGGAGGAGGCTAGAAGAACCACGAGGGAGCGACAAGCTTGAGGGACGTGACCCAGGGGGTACCCCCCAGGCTTGTGGGCCCCTCGTGGAGCATCCAACCCTATTCATCCTCTATAAATGCTCAAATATTCCCCTGGCATCAGAGGAGTCCACGAAATACTTTTTTCGCCGCAGCAAGTTCTAGAACCACGAGATCCCATCTCGAGGCCTTCTCTAGTAATGTGTCGGGCGGGAAATCGATTACGGAGGGGGCTCTTCATTATCCTTGCTGCCCTTCGTTGATGCTTGAGTAGTTTAACACAGAGCTACGGGTCCATAATTAGTATCCACATGGCTTCTTCTCTATATTTTATCTTCAATACAATGTTCTCCTTGGTGTTCTCGGAGATCTATTTAATGTAATGACTTTTTGCGGTGTCCTTGTTGGGATCCGATGAATTGTAAGTTCATGATCAGATCTATCCATGACTATTGTTTGAGTTTTCTCTTAACTCTTTTATGAATGATTACTATAGCCTCGTATTTCTTCTCCGGTTTATTGGTTTGGTTTGGCCAACTAGATTGATTATTCTTGCCATGGGAAGAGGTGCTTTGTAATGGGTTCAATCTTACAGTGCTCAAACCCAGTGACAGAAGGGGACAAGACACGTATGTACCGTTGCTATTAAGGGTAAGAACATGGGGTTTATTCATATGTGAGTTTATCTTTTCTACATCATGTCATCTTGCGCAAGGCGTTACTCCGTTTTTTAAGAACTTAGTACTCTAGATGCATGTTGGATAGCGGTCGATGTGTGGAGTAATAATAGTAAATGCAGGCAGGAGTCCGTCTACTTGTCTCGGACATGATTCCTATATGCATGATCATTGCTTTGAATATTGTCATGATCATTTGCTTTTCTATCAATTGCCCAACAGTAATTTATTTACCCACCGTATGCTATTTTCTAAAGAGAATATAACTTGGATTTCTTTGTTTCCTAATCATGTATGATCAACGAGATCATTCCTTCGCATATTGGAAACCTATTTATTTTTTTCCTATTTCTATGTCCGTTAAAACCCTATGAATTAATGAGAACCAGTTGTCATACCAATGCAGACAATAAGTGACGAGGCTATGCCAATTTTTTTAATACACACAAAAAAGCTCAAATACACTTCAAATGGCATTCATCTGACATCATTCTCTGCTTTATTTAATTATTTCTCCATTATGGAAATGGTCTTACACTTAAGGCCTAGGTACTTCCCGGGGGTGGTGGTAGCTTTATTTCTGGAACTTCGTAACCTGCAAGATTTCATTTTTTGCATCATAATGATGAACATGAGAAATTGTATAAAGTGTGCATATATATTTGTGTGTGTGCGCGCATGCGCAAATTTGACAATATACGAACCTGCACAGTGAGTGTGTGTGTGCAACCCGTTACCGCATACATGTGTAGCCACGGCAAACTTTGCTATACTGAGCAAAGTCAGTTCGTGAGCGGTGAACCGATCACAGACGCAGTGGATGTCTTTTGAATCTCTTATTGTATTGCAACATGCGCTATGGAGTGGTGGGTACTGGTCACCAAGCCTCTTTTCGATGTGATGCCAACAGTCTCGCATCACCTTTTTTTTATCAAGGAGGCAATGATCTACCTCGTGGGCTGCTCGTACATGGAGCGAACAAGTAGAGAGAGCCACAAGGACTAGGAAGCATAACACTCCAGCTACTTTTGTGTTGGTCATGTTCTATGTTGTGTAGTACTATTGGTGTGTGTTTATCTAAGACTTCTGCACCTCTCAGTCTCTATATATAGTGGTCATAATGCGAGTTTTTAGACTCTATTCGCTTCATTTGACCATTTTAATTAAGTGAGAGATATATGACTTGGATATGTTCTAATTTAATGTTGGCACATCTATATCTTCTATCAAATTCTTGGCAATGGTGTGGATGCAACCTATTAATTATTGGCAATGGAGTAGTTGATTTCGAACTCTTAATAGATATGTGTACATAACTTGGATACGGTGATAATTAATGTACGCACATGCGTGGTCCTTGTATATTCAAATCAATGGTAATGGATAGTTCTAATTATATGTAGCTAGGTACATCCATTTAGTGTATCAAATTGATGGTAAGTGAAATGTACATAAGCCTATCTATCTTTCTATATCTACATCTATATCTATATCTATATGTGTATCGATATTTATATCTATATCTATATCTATCTATCTATATCAATATCTTATTTTTATCTATATATGTACCGAAGAGGATAGTATGATGCAGTACAGTAGAGATAAGTATATCCCTCAGTTAGAACAAAGGTTATCAATCCATTATGAGAAACATGCAACACTTCTTTACAACACCTACATACAGATTAACAAATATTTGTACCCAACATGAACAAGGTGTTGTCAACCCCTCAACAGTTAATAGCAAGGATTAAATATCGTAGTGATAAATAGATAGGAAAAAATAAAAAATAAAATAATATAACTAAAATAGCAGCAAGGTATGGGCCATAGTTTTCTCTAGAGGCTTCTCTTTTGAAAATAGCATACGGTGCGTAAACCAATTACTGTTGGGCAATTGAAAGAAAAGCAAAGGATCATGACAATATTCAAAGCAATGATCATGTATATAGACATTATGTCCGAGAGAAGTAGACCGACTCCTGCCTGCATTACTACTATTACTCCACACATCGATCGCTATCCAGCATGCATCTAGAGTATTAAGTTCATAAAGTATGGAGTAACGTCTTAAGCAAGATGACATGCTGTAGAGAAAGTATACCCACACATGAATAAACCCCATCTTTTTATCCTTAATAGCAACGGTAAAAATTCATGTCATGTCCCGTTCTATCACTGACATTGAGGACAACAAGATCGAACCCATGACAAAGCGTCCCTCCCATTGCAAGAAAAATCAATCTAGTTGGCCAAACCAAATCAATAGATCGGAGAGAAATAGAAAGCTATAATAATCATGCATAAAAGAGTTCGGAGAAGGCTCAAATAATATTCATGGATAGTCTGATCATAAACTCACAATTCATCGGATCCTTACAAACACACCGCAAATACTTATTATATCGAATAGAACTCCAAGAGGAACATGGTATTGAAGATAAACGAGAGAGAAGAACCCATCTAGCCACTACCTAGAGACCCGTAGGTCTGTGGTAAACTACACACACATCATCGATAGAGCAGCAAGGTTGATGTCACTAGTAGAAAAAGGGTCAAATGTAGAGCTTATTAGTCCCGGTTTGCAACTGAACCGGCACTAATGGGGCCATTAGTGCCGGTTCCAGAGGCTAGGCCGGCGGTGATCATTAGTACCGGTTCGTGGTGAACATATAGTACCGGTTCTTGGCACAAACCGGTACTAAAGAGGCTGTTGCAGGTTGTGGTTAGGCAGGGGCCCCACCAGAACCTTTAATAGCGGTTCGTGCCACAAACCGGTACAAAAGGGTTCTACTCACTTCGTTCTACAGCGTTTTTTTAGTCCCACCTCGCTTGTCTAACAGAGATTTTACCACCTTAAATATGTTATTTCTCAAACTATCACAACCACTTGGTCTTCATTGAACTCTATGTGTAGGATTTGTTGCTGCAATAGGAGTCATCACCAGTTCCTAAACCGGTCAGGACTCCTATTGACAATTTAAATTGTACACAAAAAGATCAATGATTGTCAGTGCATTTTTAACATCATTTGAAAAGCACTACAAAATGAACTCTGAAAATGTTAAAAGTTGGCATGGTATCATCATTTCACCCACATAGCATGTACAAAGGCATTGCATTTTTTTTGAACTGGATGCACTTCGTGTATAAACGTGAAGCATATTAGTCCCGGTTTGTAACAGAACCGGCACTAATGGGACCATTAGTGCCGGTTCCAACGGCTAGGCGGGCGGAGATCATTAGTACCGGTTCGTGGGCAACCTCTAGTACCGGTTCATTCCACGAACCGGTACTAATGATGCTGTGTCAGGCTGTTGTCAGGCAGGCACCTTTAGTAAGCTGATTTTTAGTCCCACCTCACCAAGAGAGAGGCACTAGGAGCGGTTTTGTAACATCCCAAAATTCTAAATTTTGGAATGTTATAATAAATAGATAGTTTTGATTGATTGATTGATGTGATGTGTGTAATTGAGTGAAACTTGAAACTTTTGAAAGTTAAATGAGAGAGAATAAAATGACTTTCCCAAAACTTTCACTTTGCATTTTGATCTCCGGGAATTCAAATTCTTTTCAACACAAAAACCCTGGAGTGAAGATAATATGACTTCTTCCATTTATTAAATGTAAAAGGGTTTTGAAAGGATTCTTGAATTTTTGTTCTCGAATATTTCAAATTCAGAAACTTTATGCGTCTCAATGATTTTCCCGAGAGAAGATAAAATGACTTCTTCAAATTATAGGAAATATGAGTTGGAGGTTTTCTGAAATTTTCTACAACTCATTTTTAATATTTGAGTTATTGGTTTTTATTCAAATTATTTTTCTCCAAAAATAAAATAAATGGAAATTAGGGTAACATGATTCCCTACAGCAGAAAATTGGAGAGAAATAAATTTGAAGTCATTTTGGTATTTTAAAAAATGATTTTACTGGATTTTATTGCAACAGTAGCACCTTTTGATTTATTGGAATTTGTGAGGATTTTATTTGGAAGTATAAAAATGATCATCTTGTAGGAATTCTTTTTCTGAAATTTTTTATATATAATATGCCTGTATAAAAGTTTTCCCTATTTTCGTTTTTTTGTTTTCCTTTTCTTCTTCTTTTAAAAAAAGAAAACTGCGCGTGCGCCTTTGTTTATCTGTCGCCCACGTGCGCAGCTTAGTAGCAGCGGGCGCCCCTTTTTTTTCCTTTCCTACTTATGGGCCAAGCCCAGCAATTTTTTTTCCCACTCTGACCAAATTAAAAAAAAAAACATGAGCGCGTGCGGCCGATGACCTTTTGGCCCATGCGGCTAGCGCTTCATTTTCTCCATATATTGTACGTCTACCTTTAGTCCCATAGCCTTTGATCCCAAAGCCTCTTTTCCACCTATAAATATAGATCTATAGAGCGTTCAAAAATCATCCGATTCGGGTTAAATCAATATTTTGATTTGACTAGATTCACTTAAAAAAATATTTCTTCTCTCCGGCGGAAATTCTGGAAGTCGTCTCCTCTCTCCGAAGTCATCTTTTCTCTGTCTTATAAAGGTATCTTTCTTCGTATTTTTCTATATACTCCCGTAGCTTATTATTTCTAGACTAGTACGGTAGAATAATTAGATTTATAAATTAGTCTGTGTATTTATACATTAGACTTAGAATTCTTTTAGCCGTAGTTATTTTTCTTCTCCCTAAAACAGCTTGGTCCTGATTTTTTAAATAGACATAACTTTTTACTCGTTCATCCAAATTAGATGAAACCAGCGCCCACAGTTTCATTTTGACTCCCCCTATCCAGTGAATCTATCAAATAAACTTTTTATAACTTTTTCAAATTTCGAAATTTGTTCAAATTTGTATTCAAACTTCTTTTGATCATATCTTTTTAACCGTAACTCCGATTTAGTTGATTCTTTTTGCAAATCGAAGCTCTTGACCTAAATTTTTTGATAAGGCCAAATTCACATAATTTTGGTACTGTTAGAAATTGTTTTATGTTTCAAGAGACATTCGTTTGTTTTCGAAGTTTTCCGAAGTGTTTATTCGTTCTGTCCGATCTTTCTGAGTGATTGCTTATGTGTGGTTACTATTGCTTGCTTACGATAGATTGACCGGAGTGTGACGAGTAGAGATATCAAGATTTTTTAGTGCGAATCATCTTCATCAACATTGCAGGCAAGTTCACACTTTGATCATACTTTCCAAATACCCAGTTTTCATTTGCATTAGTCCAACCCTCACACATTGCATGAGTAGGATCAATTAACTTGTGGGATTGGGAAGTAGATTGAGGTAGTACCTATTACCTGCATTACATTCAAACCTTTGGGAGTTACTTCTACGTTTGCTGTTAGGACATGCTATGCTCGTAGACGTGGATTGGGTGAGTGAAATCCATGAAAGATGTGAGTTTGTTAATTAATGGTTCAACTTAAGGTGGCAACATTAATACACATCTGGGTGGATTGAGGCATCTGGGTATTCCAGTGATTGCCTGTTTTTTTTTTGGACCGCCATCCAGGCTCAAAGGGATCATGAGATTATTCATACTAGAAACTTCCGTGTGCAACCACAATGCTATTATGGGCTCTAGCATAGTATGAGTAAGTTGTGCGAACTCTTACAGTGGTGGACTAGCAGATGTAGGGGATGTAGGTTGGTACGGTCCACCCGTTCGTAAGGTGCTAGCGCTTCTGAAAGACAATGTCTCGGTCATCCGTTTCTCAAACAACATGAAGTGCGAGAAACCAAACCGAGGCGATCGAGTCTTGTGGGAAAAGTGCACAAACCTCTGCAGAGTGTACAAACTGATCATGATTAGCCGTGTCCCCGGTTATGGAGTCTTGAGTATCTAGTACTTGGATTATCATGTGAATCTCATCATGTTACTTTAATTTAATTTTGTTGGGTTTAAAGATGATTTTTAATTGGGGTTGAGAGGATGTCTATCTTCTCAACAATGTTTCAACTACCATGATAGTTAATTAAAAATCTATTCCTTTGCAGTAGGGAAAAATTGGCTTTACGCAAAAACTTTAACCTTACAGCCCACCAGCCAAATATGCATGTAGTTGTAGGCTTGTTTCTCATTATCATTACAGTGTGAATTTGTCAGTACATTCAATGTACTGACCCTCTGTGGCTGCAACGTCTCATGTTGCAGGATTATCTTACGACGAGTAAGTGATACGTTAGGGTTACGGTTTCTACACTCAACTTTGCCGTTGGTGTTGATGGGAATCCACAACCTTGTTGCTTCCGCTATGATTGATTGAGGTAATAGTATTTACGTTACTTAATACATGTGATTTACCTCTGTTATAAATCCTCGTGTACTGTGTGTGTCAGCATACCGATCCAGGGATGACACAGAACACAGAGACTTCGGCCCATTCGGATCATTGTCGCTACAAGATGGTATCAGAGCACATATTGACTGTAGGACGTGACCCTAGAAACTGGCCAGACCATAGGAAAGGATTTCTCTAAAATTACCCTTTTCAAAAAGATTCTTATCTCTCTTCTTTTCTGAGTTTTGTCAAACCTTCCCTTGACTGTAAATGGCTAGATAATACCCTTTACCATTGGACCACTTCGAAGTAAAGAGGATTTTACCATACATTGGAAGTGTTGAAGCTACAACCATGGATACTCCCAAGATTTGAAGAGTTGACAACTTTGAAGATATGATGACCTTTAGAAGACCAAACCCCCTATTATGTACTTACGTTAGATGCGACGATTGTGAGCTGTCATTTGTTTGATGTTTTCCGACAGCCACAAACTAAATCCGTCCTTTCCAAAACTATTGTTTGTATTGAGTGTACCTCTCTCCATATCTCTAATCTCATCCCAAAACCCTTGGACCCAAAAGAGGATGAATGAAGATAGACTTGAAGTCTCTGGACCAATGACCCAACCGGAGACAGAGTTATGGATACAAAACATGGAGGACCACTTCAGGGAGAATTTAGTTGAAAGGAAGTATGAAGTTCAATACGTTCTTCAGTACTTTACAAAAAGTGCTGCAACACGGTGGAAGATGCATCAAGCCATACAAGGATGTAATAGAGCAGAAAATTGGAAGGAATTCAAGAAGACTCTGTTAGGATCCCGTCTCATCCGCAAGTGTGCTGACAACCCGGAGAAGAAACATTGTGCCTGTAGGATTTGTGGAGAAATAGGACACACCCAGGAGGAGCACAAGGATGAATGCCCTAGTTGTGAAGGAAGTCACCTAGCTGAAGAATGCCCAACTAGGCAGATTACTTGTTTCTTGTGTGAAGGGACTACCCACTACCCTGCTCAGTGTCACATTTACCCCATGGTGCAACGAACTGTCCAGCAGAAGAAAGAAGCAATGAAAAATGTCCTCGAGGAAACCCTAAGGGAATCCGCGATGGAGGAAGATACTGACGGCCCTGATGGAGAAGGCCTAAACAGATATTACTCCCGTGCTTGCTACTCATGTGGAGAGAAAGGACATCTTTCACAGCAATGCACGAGGGAAAGTCAAGAGTATCTGGGAGACTTCCCAACAGAAGAAGTGGAGTTTGATCCACATGAGATAGAAGAATTGATAGGAACAAAGAAGTTAAGTAAGAGGAAGAGCATGTGTCCCCAGAAGAACCCAAATTTTGCGGAAAAGGACCTGAGTGACATCACATGTTATTGGTGCAAGGATTTAGGTCATTATGCTATCAACTGTCCAACCAGGAAGTGAAGAAACCAGTGAACCAGGATAGTCACCATGAAGTCCCTAGATTGTCTTATGACATTAGTTTACGCTGCAAGGAAGTAGAGCATTTTGCCAAGAGAAGGTTCAGACCGGAGGAAATATTGAGAAGAGTAGTTGAGATTTTGATATTAGAATGAAGCATGTAGCTAAAAGTGGAACACCCCTTTTACAATGTTGAGTTGAGCTGTGGAAAGAACATTGTAATAGTTCGTGAAGCAATAGAAGTTGATATTTTGGAATCTAAGAAGGAAATGTTATGAGTTGTTGGATAATTGTGAGTGCCTCTCTTGTGATCTCACCCAGACTAAAACCTAGGACCCATGGAGAAGCTGTCCCAAACCTTTCTCGGACAAAGACCCCGTTTTATCCAAGGATGTCCGTATGTTGTCTTGAAAACCCCTTTTGTCTTATACCCACAGATGACGACCCTTTGCGAGTCTTTTCTCAAAGGCCCGAAAACCATCATGACCCTGACTAGCAACCAGGATTACCCAAAGATCCTGAAGGATATGATGAAGCATATTTACGTGGAAGGAGATGCAGTTTACAAGGGTTATCCCTTCATGGAGAATGGAGTTGAACTTTGGTACGTGGAGGTACACCTCCACTGTGTTAAAGGAGTTTTCCCAAAGACTATGGGTCAACACTTTTTCATCTCCCGAGTACCACGAACAGCATTCTTCGACTCTGTTCATGAAGCTGCTATGGAGGCCATACGTCAAATTGGAGAAATACTCGAGGCAAGACTTCGTTATACGCAGGGATGCCTGAGTATGATGCATGCAGAGATGGTGGAGATGAAGCACACAGCCAATAGTATGAAGCAAAAGATTGATGATTTCAAGAATCACATTGCAACATTCCGGTGGGACTGAAGCATCCTTAGCTAGGACAAAGGAATAAAGACGGGAGGAATGTTTGACTATACCCCACGATGTGGATGGCAACATTTGTAGTGAAGCACCTTTGTAATTGGAGTGTTGAATACTGGTTCAAGTAGTAATACAAGATTTCATATGTGGAGAATATGGATTATGGATGAACCAGTGCATTTTGTTTAGTTGAACCTTACTGAGTGAACCCTGGACCCATAGGAAGGAGAACTGTTGCTCCAAGGAGCAGAGTTTGCACAAATAGTTGGAGTTATGAAGTTACCCCAAGAGTATGAAGGAAAGAAGTACAATTGGATTTTTAAGAGGGTGTAAAGCTGGAGTATGGGACTACAGTGACCCCAAGGATTGAGTTATGGATACACAAGTTCTGACGTGGACCCTTTAGCCGAGGATCTAAAGGAGGCTGCGTAATTATAAGGGAACCACGAGACTTGTCAGTAGTAATATGTTTCTGCTGTAGTAAAGCAGGACACCTTGCTAGAGATTGTCCCAAGGAGAAGGAGACTTGGGCTAAGTAGTTGAGTTGAAGCCTGCAATGGAAATGCAGTAGACTGTAGCAAGTTGAGAATCGGTGAAGTTAGCAGCCTGGTATTGATTTTGGATTTTATGAATTGTTACTACATAAGTGAAGGGTGAAGACACGATGAATGGAAGGAGATTTTGAAGAAACTAGTGTTATTCATTTTAAGTGTGGTAGAATCCAACACCGTTACCCGAATACGCTAGCTAGTGGTAAGTTACATCAGACTTGGAGTGGATTGCCCAAAGATGAGTCTAAGTAATTATATCATAGTTTTACCCACAGAGAAGTAAGGTATAATTGGATGGATTTAAGAAAGCCAAGGAAGTTGGATATTGGAAGAATGACCAGTTGCAACCCGATGATGAGACCAAGTGTCACTAGTGATGAGATGGGCCATAACCCACATGCCCAGGACCTGTCAAGAATGCAAGCACACTCTTGCTAATGGAAAAACCCCTGGAAGAAGTTACGGCCTTTGTCAATAGACGATCTTATAGGTGGTTACGTTAAACCCGAGGGTTGTGAAGAAACGATAGATGGTTGTTTGGCTTGCAGAATCAATGGATATGTTCGAACTCAGTTCGTCAACAAGATGAAATTCTGTAATGTTTGTGATGATGACCGAGTGTTAGAATACGAGATTCACTAAACCATATACAAGGTAATGATTTGGGTGCGGGGTGGATTGATCATCATACCGACTTACTCTTATTATTCGCCTTTGTTATACGGGATGATAAATCTGAGTGACTTACCTATAGTAGAGAGACGACGATGTCAAAACCTTGATTAAACCTTAGAAGGGTATAGAAATTTTTCCCTTGTACACGGCATGTTGTTGCCAACCGTAGGATATACGGTGAGGATGAAGCCCAGACCCGTTTTCTGCAGGGACCCAACAAATTGTTTGATGACCCCCATGAAATATCGATATTTGTTTAGTATTGGCGCCAGACTCGTCAGTTAAGAAGAACCGGTCCTGAAAGAGCCTTACCGGGATGAAAGGATACAAGGATTGAGGACAAAGATCTTTGCCACTACCGAAGGAGCCAGAGAAGGAAATACCCTGAAGATTTGAGCAGACCGACGCCGTCAACCCAAAGGATGAAATACCTGAGTTTTGATGGAACCGTAACCATCATTCTAAGTGTGGTAGCACACTAGGCCACACCAATCAGTGGATTTGTTAAAAGACCCCCAAACCCTAACCTATTTCTTGCTAGCCTCTCCGAATCTCGAGGACGAGATTCATTTTAAGTGTGGTAGGTTTGTAACATCCCAAAATTCTAAATTTTGGAATGTTATAATAAATAGATAGTTTTGATTGATTGATTGATGTGATGTGTGAAATTGAGTGAAACTTGAAACTTTTGAAAGTTAAATGAGAGGGAATAAAATGACTTTCCCAAAACTTTCATTTTGCATTTTGATCTCCGGGAATTCAAATTCTTTTCAACACAAAAACCCTGGAGTGAAGATAATATGACTTCTTCCATTTATTAAATGTAAAAGGGTTTTGAAAGGATTCTTGAATTTTTGTTCTCGAGATATTTCAAATCAGAAACTTTATGCGTCTCAATGATTTTCCCGAGAGAAGATAAAATGACTTCTTCAAATTATAGGAAATATGAGTTGGAGGTTTTCTGAAATTTTCTACAACTCATTTTTAATATTTGAGTTATTGGTTTTTATTCAAATTATTTTGCTCCAGAAATAAAATATATGGAAATTAGGGTAACATGATTGCCTACAGCAGAAAATTGGACAGAAATAAATTTGAAGTCATTTTGGTATTTTAAAAAATGATTTTACTGGATTTTATTGCAATAGTAGCACCTTTTGATTTATTGGAATTTGTGAAGATTTTATTTGGAAGTATAAAAATGTTCATCTTGTAGAATTGGTATTTCTGAAACTTTTGATCTATAATATGCCTGTATAAAAGTTTTCCCTATTTTCGTTTTTTTGTTTTCCTTTCCTTTTTCTTTTAAGAAAAGAAAACTGCGCGTGCGCCTTTGTTTATCTGTCGCGCACGTGCGCAGCTTAGTAGCAACGGGCGCCCCTTTTTTTTTCCTTTCCTCCTTATGGGCCAAGCCCAGCAGTACTTTTCCCACTTTGACCGAATTAAAAGAAAAACATGAGCGCGTGCGGCCGATGACCTTTTGGCCCATGCGGCTAGCGCTTCATTTTCTCCCCTGTTTAGTATATTGTACGTCTACGTTTAGTCCCATAGCATTTGACACCAAAGCCTCTTTTCCACCTATAAATATAGATTTATAGAGCCTTCAAAAATCATCCGATTCGGGTTAAATCAATATTTTGGTTTGACTAGATTCACTTAAAAAAATATTTCTTCTCTCCGGCGGAAATTCTGGAAGTCGTCTCCTCTCTCCGAAGTTATCTTTTCTCTACCTTATAAAGGTATCTTTCTTCGTATTTTTTTATATACTCCCGTAGCTTATTATTTCTAGACTAGTACGGTAGAATAATTACATTTATAAATTAATCTGTGTATTTATACATTAGACTTAGAATTTTTTTAGCCGTAGTTATTTTTCTTCTCCCTAAAACAGCTTGGCCCTGATTTTTTAAATAACCATAACTTTTTACTCGTTCATCCAAATTAGATGAAAACAGCGCCCACAGTTTCGTTTTGACTCCACCTGTCCAGTGAATCTATCAAATAAACTTTTTACAACTTTTTCAAATTTCGAAATTTGTTCAAATTCGTATTCAAACTTCTTTTGATCATATCTTTTTAACCGTAACTCCGATTTAGTTGATTCTTTTTGCAAATCGAAGCTCTTGACCTAAATTTTTTGATAAGGCCAAATTCACATAATTTTGGTACTGTTAGAAATTGTTTTATGTTTCAAGAGACATTCGTTTGTTTTCGAAGTTTTCCGAAGTGTTTATTCGTTCTGTCCGATCTTTCTGAGTGATTGATTATGTGTGGTTACTATTGCTTGCTTACGCTAGATTGATCGGAGTGTGACGAGTATAGATATCAAGATTTTTAGTGCGAATCATCTTCATCAACATTGCAGGCAAGTTCACACTTTGATCATCTTTCCAAATACCCAGTTTTCATTTGCATTAGTCCAACCCTCACACATTGCATGAGTAGGATCAATTAACTTGTGGGATTGGGAAGTAGATTGAGGTAGTACCTATTACCTGCATTACATTCAAACCTTTGGGAGTTACTTCTACATTTGCTGTTAGGACATGCTATGCTCGTAGACGTGGATTGGGTGAGTGAAATCCATGAAAGATGTGAGTTTGTTAATTATTGGTTCAACTTAAGGTGGCAACATTAATACACATCTGGGTGGATTGAGGCATCTGGGTATTCCAGTATTCTCCTGTTTTTCTTTTGGACCGCCACCCAGGCTCAAAGGGATCATGAGATTATTCATACTAGAAACTTCCGTGTGTAACCACAATGCTATTATGGGCTCTAGCATAGTATGAGTAAGTTGTGCGAACTCTTACAGTGGTGGACTAGCAGATGTAGGGGATGTAGGTTGGTACGGTCCACCCGATCGTAAGGTGCTAGCGCTTCTGAAAGATTATGTCTCGGTCATCCGTTTCTCAAACAACATGAAGTGCGAGAAACCAAACCGAGGCGATCGAGTCTTGTGGGAAAAGTGCACAAACCTCTGCAGAGTGTACAAACTGATCATGATTAGCCGTGTCCCCGGTTACGGACGTCTTGAGTATCTAGTACTTGGATTATCATGTGAATCTCATCATGTTACTTTAATTTAATTTTGTTGGGTTTAAAGATGATTTTTAATTGGGGTTGAGAGGATGTCTATCTTCTCAACGATGTTTCAACTACCATGATAGTTAATTAAAAATCTATTCCTTTGCAGTAGGGAAAAATTGGCTTTACGCAAAAACTTTAACCTTACAGCCTCCACCAGCCAAATATGCATGTAGTTGTAGGCTTGTTTCTCATTATCATTACAGTGTGAATTTGCCAGTACATTCAATGTACTGACCCTCTGTGGCTGCAACGTCTCATGTTGCAGGATTATCTTACGATGAGTAAGTGATACGTTAGGGTTACAGTTTCTACACTCAACTTTGCCGTTGGTGTTGATGGGAATCCACAACCTTGTTGCTTCCGCTATGATCGATTGAGGTAATAGTATTTACGTTACTTAATACATGTGATTTACCTCTGTTACAAATCCTCGTGTACTGTGTGTGTCAGCATACCGATCCAGGGATGACACAGAACACAGAGACTTCGGCCCATTCGGATCATGGTCGCTACAGGTTTATAAGCCTTGAGTGCACAGACAATGTGGGAGAGGCGCAATGTTCACCTGCACGTTGCTTAGCTTCAAACCTTGAGGAATAGTGTAGACTGCACGGAACTATGTGCAGTGCTTTGTACGCTTTTCCGAAAGGCTTGAAGCTAATTAACGAGCATTGCGCCTTTTTTTGAACTCCAGACTTTTTGTGTGTTCAAAATGCACTATTCAAATCTACATCATCAATTATCAGCCCTTTCTGAATTCATTTGGTATTTTTCATTCATTTACTGATTTGTGTTGAGAGAGCTAAATGACCGTGAAATTGAAAAGCACTACAAATTGAACTCTGAAAAGGTTGAAACTTGGCATGGTATCATCATTTCACCCACATGGCATCTGCAAAAAAGTAGAGGGGGTCACGGCAAAAACTGGATGCACTTCGTGTACAAAATGGACAATCTCTTTCGAAATATCAGGGTTTAGGAAGAAAACTCATATGATACAAAGGCATTGCCTTTTTTTGAACTCCAGACTTTTTGTGTGTTCAAAATGCACTATTCAAATCCACATCATCAATT
>LR738715.1:824424953-824496443 GCA_902687465.1 Secale cereale
CGAAGTATCAGAGTTTAGGACGAAAACTCATATGATACAAAGGCATTGCATTTTTTTGAACTCCAGAGTTTTTGTGTGTTCAAAATCCACCATTCAAATCCACATCATCAATTATCAGCCCTTTCTGAATTCATTTGGTATTTTTTATTCATTTACTGATTTGTTTTGTGAGAGCTAAATGACCGTGAAATTGAAAAGCACTAAAATTGAACTCTGAAAAGGTTGAAACTTGGCATGATATCATCATTTCACCCACATGGCATGTGCAAAAAAGTAGAGAGGGTCACGGCAAAAACTGGATGCACTTCGTGTACAAAATGTACAATCTCTTTCGAGGTATCAGGGTTTAGGACGAAAACTCATATGTTACAAAGGCATTCCATTTTTTGAACTTTTTTGAACTCCAGACTTGTTGTGTGTTCAAAATGCACCATTCAAATCCACATAATCAATTATCAACCCTTTCTGAATTCATTTGGTATTTTTCATTCATTTACTGATTTGTTTTTAGAGAGTTAAATAAGATATAAAATGTTTGTTAGATAATTTTAGATATAGAAATGTTAGTTAGATATAAAATTTTAGATATAGAAATGTTAGATAGAAATTTTAGATATATTTGCGGCATTGTTAGATAGATAAATTTTAGATATAAAATTTTAGTTAGATATAAAATGAAATACCATATAAAAAAATTGTTTGCGCGCTACCCAATGGGCCTGCAAGGCCCTCGGCCTGTATTTGCAGGCCTATAAAGGCCCAGCAGACTCACATGGCAGCGCGGCAAAGTTAGGCCCACAAGCCTGCATTAGAGAGGAGCTCGAAGGAGCAGCCACGGCGGGGTTTATAAACCAGCGCGGCTGCCCCTCGGCTAGTGAGGTGGGACTAAACTTGCCGCACCGCTCCTGCGCCAGGACCCCCTTTAGTACCGGGTCGTGGCAACAACCGGTACTAAAGGGATGTCTTTAGTACCGGTTGGAGCCACCAACCGGTACCAAAGGGGGTGCGCTTCCCGCTGCTTGGCCTGGCAAAATTTGATCTTTAGTACCTGTTGGTGGCTCCAACCAGTACTTAAGGTCATTCCTATATATACGACACTTACGAATTTCAGTTTTCATCTCCTCTGCTTCTTCTCCTCTTCCCCGTCACCGCCGCCCCCATCGCTGCCCCGCCCGTCGACGCCCCCGTCGTCGCCGCCCTCGTCGCTGCCCCTGTCAACGCACCCGTCCCCGTCACCGCCCGTCACCCTCCCCGTCGCCGCCCGTAGCCACGCCATCCCCGTCGTCGCCGTTGGTCGCCGTCCCTGTCGCCCCCCGTCTCCATCCCGTCGTCGACGCCCGTCGCCGTCCCCGTCGCCGCCCCCGTCGCGCCTCGCCTCGCCGGTGAGCTCCTGCCCCGCCATGGCCACACACACACACACACACACACACACACACACACACACATACACACATTGTTACTTACAAAAATGTTAGAAATTTTTATGTTTTTTAGTTATAGAAGTGTTTACAGAAATGTTAGAAATTTTTCTGTTTTTTAGTTATAGAAATAGTTTTAAAAAAGTTAGAATTGTTAGAGATTTTTCTGTTTTTTAGTTATAGAAATAGTTATAAAAAAGTTAGAAATGTTATACAAATGTGAGAAATGTTATAATAGAAATGTCCATTTTTAGTTCTAGAAATTTTTCTATTTTTTAGTTATAGAATTTTTTTTAGTTCTAGAAATATTATAAATGTTATACAAATGTTAGTTATATATATAGAAATGTTATATTTTTTTCTTCCGTTTTTTAGTTATAGAAATATTAGAAATGTTATAGAAATGTTAGTTATAGAAATATTAGAAATGTTACAGAAATGTTAGTTATATAAAAATGTTACTTTTTGTGGGCATATAGCTAGTATTTGTTCTCGACGATGCCCGGCCCGCATCCTCGCCGTCGACCCGTCCGCGACGACGTCCGGCTGACCCATGTCCGGGACTGGGCTTCGCCGTGCTTGCACTGGGAGGTGCTGCCTGGAGGGGCGCGCCGCTTGATGAGGAACCCGGCCCCGGGTCCCGTCTTCGACCCTAATCTCGTTTGGTGGCGTTTGCGTGGGCCCGTTTCGCTGTGGAGGGAGCCGACCCCGCCGGACGTGGTACATCACCGTGTCAGGGAGGAGGACGAGCACGTCCATCGCTACATGGTGGCGTTAGAGGGCGGCAGGTTCTCCAATACCTGGTTGTATCTTCAGGGATCTCACTTCAGCTATGATCCTGTGAGGGTTCCTTCTCTTTGGGTGTCCACCGCCCGCGCCGCAGGAACTGCGAGTGTCCTAGATTTTTCTGTAGTATTCGATCTTTATTAGCTACCTATCGAGTGATGTATTCGAGATTATATATTATTCGAGACGATGTATTCGAGATTATATATTATTCAAGACGATGTATTCGAGATTATATATTATTCAAGACGATGTATTCGAGATTATATCTATTATTCGAGACGTTGTGATTTGAATACTAAATTGTTTTATATTTCTTTTGGATTAGTTAAATAAAAGCTATGGCGGACAATACCGGCAGAGAGGGAGAACAGACCCTGTTCGATATGATACGCCATCCTCGCGGGCCAGATAATGATCAGAATGAAGAAGATTATGACGGCTCCGAATTTCTAAACAACACCGGAGAGGGTGATATGATATTTGATCGCGACGACCGAATTGATGAAGTCATGAACTACGATGATGACGAAGAAAATGTTGATCTTGAAACAACAAAGACCGGCGAGGTATATATATTTATATAAGCAGGCACATCTGGTGATCATCACATGTTTTAAACGAGTTGAAGATATATTAACAAATTGATCTTTCTTCTTTCAGCCATCCGGATCGAGCAAATCTTCAGGCAACAGGACGAAATGAGGCCCGAACAAATTGTTGAAGGAGAACGTAAAGTACAATATCGAGGCAATCAGACCTAATGGCGAACCATTAGCGCCTAAGAAGATTGCGGACAAGTTCGTTCGTCAGTGCGGAGTTCTTGTGAAGGACCAACTCCCGATCTCCCTTCAAGAATGGAGAAATCCAGCAAGGCCATGTCCAGATGTTACTTTTGTCGATGACAGACAAAAAAGTCTGCTTTGGGATACTCTCATGGAACATTTCACCCTACCAGATCATTTCACAGAAGCAAATGTGCAGAAAGTCAAGGACGCTGCTCTTAGGAAGATGGCGGATGCATTCAAGAACCACAAGAATCGTGAATGGGACAAGTACGTCAAGGGAGGATGGAAGACTCCAGTATTCGAGGGAAATCTAGAGAAGCAAAGTGCTCATTGGGACGATTTCATGAAATTCAAGGATTCAGAATTAGCTAAGGAACGGTCGAGAATAAACAAGAAGAATGTCGAAAAAAGGATAAGTTCCATAAGCTGGGGCCAGGTGGCTACGCGGTGGCAATGCCTAAGTGGGATAAGTTTGAGAAATAGATGGAGGATGCAGGTGTCACTCCGGTTATTAGGAGCTGCCCCCAGGTGCAGGACTTGGTTCTATGTGCATGGGGGGGAGTTGGATCCGAAGACAGGTGAAGTTTAGACGAAGGCATGTCTGAAAGGAGCCGACGATAAGCTACTTGTTGCAATAGAAGAGGCTCGAACGAGGGTGTTCCAGCCCAACAGAGAGAACGACGAGCTTACGCGTGCCCTGGGAAATCCTAAACACCCGGAAAGAACACGAGGCAAGGGCGCTATGCCGTGGTATGAGGGGTTTTTGGACTGGAACGCCGACTACAGAACCCGTGCGAGAAGGAAGATTGCGGAAAAGAAGCAGAGGAAGCTGGACTATGAATGCCTTCAAGGCCTAGAATCAAAGCACGCGGACTTGGAAGACAAATTCCAGCGGCAGCAGGAGCAGATCGACTCACTTAGCCAACAAAGGGGGTGTCAGTAGCTGCAGCAGCTAGCTGATGATCCAGCATTGCATACCACCACCCCATCCATGCCGAGAAGCAGCGTGGGTTCCGCCCCGGGCGATGCAATGCTGGATAGATACCCCGTGGATGACATCATTGAGAACACTAACTGCGAGCTACACTTCAAAATGAAGAACATATCCATGAAGGTGGCGGACACACTTGCTTTTACAAATCCCCCCGAGGCAACCTTCCATTGCAACCCGATTCCAGCAGGCTATGCTCGTGTCTTGGTTGATGAGGTGATGGACCAATATTAGGGGCTAGAGCTTGACATTCCTGGAGGTGACGAGGAGCACACACTCGGAGAGGCCAAACATCGTATCATCCTATGGAGAAAGGATTGCATCATCTTTCGAAGGCCACCGACACCGCGTCAGCCGACTCCTCGTCAAAGTCCGCCACCGAGTCAGCAGACTCCCGCTCCTGCAAGTCCACCAATGCGTCGGGCCACTCCTCCTCCTCCAAGTCCGGCAAAGCGTCAGGCCACTCCTCCTCCATGTCCGACACAGCGTCAGACGTCCACTCCTCCTCCAAGTCCGGCACAACTTCGGGCCACTCCTCCTCCAAGTCCGGCACATCTTCAGGCCACTCCTCCCCCAAGTCCGGCATAGCTTCAGGCCACTCCTCCTCGTCCAACTCAGCCCCGTCAGCCGTCTCCGCCGCCTCAGCAATCGCAGAAGAGACACCCCGCAGCTATGGTGCGTAGCGGTACGAGTCGAGGCAGTACAAGAAGTACAGGCGGAGGCAAGCGACCTAAATATAGTCCAAGCCTCACTGATCATCCACAGAGGGCTTACGACAGGACCAGGAGCAAACCAAGGCCATAGTGCGGGCAGAAGTGGACGACCATTTTGGACCGAAACAGCCACCGCCGCCAAGGGAGAAAGTGCCTGAGGAAAAGATTGACCACTTCGTTCGTATGGCTCAACCACCAGCTCTCAAGCCTGTTGACACAGACTATGAGCGCCACATCAGGAAGTTAAATCGAGCACGTCTACAGAATGAGGCGAGCTCGAGCTCGAGCAAACAACAAGCAACTGTCAAAAAATGCGGGAAAACCGTTCCCCAGCTGGGAGAACAGGCGGCGCAATCGATCCCCTCGCTTGTTGTGCCAACAACACGTGAGAGTACGCGCGCCCAATATTATTGTGGGGAAACAGTTTACGTTCCCGGGGATGGCAATGTGGTAATAACCGAGGAGCATATAAGGCAGGCTGAAATGCTGAACATCACTGTTGGACAACTCCTCGAGATCAAGCCCATGCCTGTGCTTACAGAGGAGGACATAAAAATGAAATATGCCCGGGGTGAACCTTTGATCAAGCCAGACGAGGTCAAGAAGCTCCCAACGAGAATGTATGAATTGCATCAATGGTACATGGACATTACCAAGAGTTCCAATCGAGTGTCCCCCATGGTGGAAGTCAAGAAGGATCATTACTACCATGAGAACGCTGTGTCCGTTGAGTATAATGAACTGTTTCGGGTATACAATCAAGACGCACTCGACAAATCTGTCGTTAGTTGCTATTGTTAGTAAGTGATTTCTTTCTGTAATTTAAGTCTCAAGCTAGCTGTAGTGATCCTTTTGATCAATCATTACCTATAATTATCCTCACTATATTCTTTTCTGTGGTATTATGCAGGATGAAGATGTATGAAATGAAAAAAAGTGGACGCTATGGCATTGGGTTCATTGACCCAAACACCGTTAATGAATACAGATGGAAAATGGATGAATATTATAAAAAGCATGTAGAGAACAGCATGCTAGAGTTCTTGAAGTGCCTCAAATACAATGATGATATACTACTTCCTTACAACTTCGAGTGAGTCACACTGTCTTGTACTACAAATTCTCTGTTTTTGCCTACTAGCTAGCTACATGTTTTTGCTTACATATGTCCGCTTAATTAAGACATCCAAACGTGTGTGCATGCAGATTTCACTGGATCTTGTGTATCATTAAAGTTGAGGCCGGAACAGTTGAAGTACTCGACTCACTACTTAAAAAACAAAGTGACTACACCATCTTGAAAGGGATAGTCAACAGGTAATTTCAATCATTATTAACTATATATCTCGGCCTATTTAGTTCGTCATTTCCTGATATGAATTATTTAATAACCCATTTATTCATTTTCTTTGTCGGCAGGCAGGGCATGGGCAAGGTTCATCAGCGTCACTCCAGGCGAATGGAAACAAAGACTGAAATGGTTTCGACCCAAGGTAAGTAATTAAGTAGTACTAGCTAGCTAGCTAGCTGCCATTATCTCTTTAATTATCATGCTTGATTAATTATTATCTGATCAAATTCCATTCTCGTAAAGGCCCTGAAGCAGGCGCAGGGGACTGATCTGTGTGCATACTGCATTTGCGAGAACATTCGCATGATGACGTCCGAAAGGAGTAGATCTCAAAGACAGGAATGGGTACGTTTGTCAGAACACTATTCACAATTTTTACACCATTATCGATATCTAGTCACACAACTAATAAACATGCATATTGATCTCCTTCTTAACAGTTCAAAGAGGTGCGGGACAAGCTCCTAGAAATGGAGCGCGTACAAGCACTTCAAGAGGAAATAGCGGGATTTTTGCTCGACCAGGTCATAGATCCGAAGGGAGAATACCATTACCCGCTATCGCCCCCATGAACCACTTCCAATTGTCATCGTGCTCCGAAGGCACCAATTAGGCTAATGCCACAGGCTCCGAAGGCAAAATGTAGGAGAAATTGTGTATAGCTATACATGTGTGTATGTGTGAATATATTGGTGGTTTGTGTGAGACATTTGATGATATATATATATATATATATATATATATATATATATATATATATATATATATATATATATATATATATATATATATATGCATAACGTGTACAATGTGTAGTATCGTAAAATACAAGCAAACGAAAAAGAATTAAATGGAAAACACAAAATTAAATGAAAAATAAATCATAAAACCAAAAAAAACCAAACCTTGTAGTATCGGTTTACCAACCGGTACTAAAGGGCTCCCGGCCCCCGGAGCTGGCTCGTGCTACATGGTTGCCCTTTAGCACCGGTTCGTGCTGAACCGGTACTAAAGTGGGGGGGGGGGCTTTAGTGACCACACTTTAGTGCCGGTTATGGAACCGGCACTAAAGGGCCTTACGAACCGGTGCTATTGCCCGGTTCTGCACTAGTGTGTAGAGCCCCTCCGTGATTAATTCCTGATACGTCTCCAAGGTATGTATAATTTTTTATTGTTCCATGGTATTATAGTATTAATTTTGGATGTTTTATATGTCATTAGATACAATTATATATCATTATTTGGGACTAACCTATTAACTCAGTGCCTAGTGCTAGTTGCTGTTTTTTGCATGCTTTTGGCTTTTCAGAAAATCCATATCAAATGAAGTCCAAACAGAGAAAAAAATATTGGATTAATTTTTTCTGGACCAGAAGAGGCCCTAGAAGGTTCGGGACGAGGCTAGAAGAGCCACGAGAGAGCGACAAGCTTGAGGGACGTGACCCAGGGGGTACCCCCCAGGCTTGTGGGCCCCTCATGGATCATCCAACCCTATTCATCCTCTATAAATGCTCAAATATTACCCTAGCATCAGAGGAGTCCACGAAATACTTTTTTCGCCGCATCAAGTTCTAGAACCACGAGATCCCATCTGGAGGCCTTCTCTAGTAATGTGTCGGGCGGGGAATCGATTACGGAGGGGGCTCTTCATCATCCTTGCTGCCCTCCGATGATGCTTGAGTAGTTTAACACATAGCTACGGGTCCATAATTAGTATCCAGATGGCTTCTTCTCTATATTTTATCTTCAATACAATGTTCTCCTTGGTGTTCTCGGAGATCTATTTGATGTAATGACTTTTTGCGGTGCCCTTGTTGGGATCCGATGAATTGTAAGTTCATGATCAGATCTATCCATGACTATTGTTTGAGTTTTCTCTTACCTCTTTTTATGAATAATTACTATAGCCTCGTATTTCTTCTCCGATTTATTGGTTTGGTTTGGCCAACTAGATTGATTTATCTTGCCATGGGAAGAGGTGCTTTGTAATGGGTTCAATCTTACGATGCTCAAACCCAGTAACAGAAGGGGACATTACACGTATGTACTGTTGCTATTAAGGGTAAAAACATGGGGTTTATTCATATGTGAGTTTATCTTTTCTACATCACGTCATCTTGCGCAAGGCGTTACTCCGTTTTTTAAGAACTTAGTACTCTATATGCATGTTGGATAGCGGTCGATGTGTGGAGTAATAGTAGTAAATGCAGGAAGGAGTCCGTCTACTTGTCTCGGAGGTGATTCCTATATGCATGATCATTGCTTTGAATATTGTCATGATCATTTGCTTTTCTATCAATTGCCCAACAGTAATTTATTTACCCACCGTCTGCTATTTTCTAAAGAGAATATAACTTGGATTTCTTTGTTTCCTAATCATGTATGATCAACGAGATCATTCCTTCGCATATTGGAAGCTTGTTTATTTTTTCCTATTTCTATGTCCGTTAAAACCCTATGAATTAATGAGAACCAGTTATCATACCAATGCAGACAATAAGTGACGAGGCTATGCCAATTTTTTTAATACACACAAAAAATCTCAAATACACTTCAAATGCCATTCATCTGACATCATTCTCTGCTTTACTTAATTATTTCTCCATTATGGAAATGGTCTTATACTTAAGGCCTAGGTACTTCCCGAGGGTGGTGGTAGCTTTATTTCTGGAACTTCGTAACCTGCAAGATTTCATTTTTTGCATCATAATGATGAACACGAGAATTTGTATAAAGTAATAAATAGATAGGAAAAAATACAAAATAAAATAACATAACTAAAATAGCAGCAAGGTATTTTTGTATTTAAATATATGATAAAAGTAGACCCGGGGCCATAGTTTTCTCTAGAGGCTTCTCTTTTGAAAATGGCATACGGTGCGTAAACCAATTACTGTTGGGGAATTGATAGAAAAGAAAAGGATCATGACAATATTCAAAGCAATGATCATGTATATAGACATTATGTCCGAGAGAAGTAGACCGACTCCTGCCTGCATTACTACTATTACTCCACACATCGATCGCTATCCAGCATGCATCTAGAGTATTAAGTTCATAAAGTATGGAGTAACGCCTTAAGCAAGATGACATGATGTAGACAAAGTATACCCACACATGAATAAGCCCCATCTTTTTATCTTTAATAGCAACGGTAAAAATTCATGTCAAGTCCCTTTCTGCACCACTCAGTCTCTATATATAGTGGTCATAATGCGAGTTTTTAGACATAATTCGCTTCATTTGACCGTTTTAATTAAGTGAGAGATATATGACTTGGATATGTTCTAATTTATTGTTAGCACATCTATATCTTCTATCAAATTCTTGGCAATGGTGTGGATGCAACCTATTAATCATTGGCAATGGAGTAGTTGATTTCGAACTCTTAATAGATATGTGTACATAACTTGGATACGGTGATAATTAATGTACGCACATGTGTGGTCCTTGTAGTTTCAAATCGATGGTAATGGATACTTCTAATTATATATAGCTAGGTGCATCCATTTATTGTATCAAATTGATGGTAATGGAAATGTACATAAGCCTATCTATCTATCTATGTCTACATCTATATCTATATCTGTATGTGTATCAATATTTATATTTATATCTATATCTATATCTATCTATCTATCTATCTATCTATTTATCTATCTATCTATCTATCTATCTATGTATCTATATCTATATCTTTATTTTTATCTATATATGTATCGAAGAGGAGAGTATGATGAAGTACAATACAGATAAGTATATCCCTCAGTTAGAACAAAGGCTATCAATCCAGTATGAGAACCATGCAACACTTCTTTACAACACCTACATACAGATTAACAAATATTTGTACCCAATGTGAACAAGGGGTTGTCAACCCCTCAACGGTTAATAGCAAGGATTAAATATCGTAGTGATAAATAGATAGGAAAAAAAATACAAAATAAAATAACATAACTTAAATAGCAGCAAGGTATTTTTGGATTTAAATATATGATAAAAGTAGACCCGGGGCCATAGTTTTCTCTAGAGGCTTCTCTTTTGAAAATAGCATACGGTGCGTAAACCAATTACTGTTGGGCAATTGATAGAAAAGCAAAGGATAATGACAATATTCAAAGCAATGATCATGTATATACACATTATGTCCGAGAGAAGTAGACCGACTCCTGCCTGCATTTACTACTATTACTCCACACATCGATCGCTATCCAGCATGCATCTAGAGTATTAAGTTCATAAAGTACGGAGTAACGCCTTAAGCAAGATGACATGATGTAGACAAAGTATACCCACACATGAATAAGCCCCATCTTTTTATCTTTAATAGCAACGGTAAAAATTCATGTCATGTCCCTTTCTATCACTAACATTGAGGACCGCAAGATCAAACCCATCACATGGCGCCTCTCCCATTGGAAGAAAAATCAATCTAGTTGGCCAAACCAAATCAATAGATCGGAGAGAAATAGAAAGCTATAATAATCATGCATAAAAGAGTTCGGAGACGGCTCAAATAATATTCATGGATAGTCTGATCATAAAATCACAATTCATCGGATCCTTACAAACACACCGCAAAAAGTTATTATATCGAATGGAACTCCAAGAAGAACATGGTATTTAAGATAAACGAGAGAGAAGAACCCATCTAGCCACTAGCTAGAGACCCGTAGGTCTGTGGTAAACTACACACACATCATCGAAAGAGCAGCAAGGTTGATGTAGAGCCCCTCCGTGATTAATTCCTGATACGTCTCCAAGGTATGTATATTTTTTTATTGTTCCATGGTATTATAGTATCAATTTTGGATGTTTTATACTCTAGATGCATATTGGATAGCGGTCGATGTGTGGAGTAATAGTAGCAAATGCAGGCAGGAGTCCGTCTACTTGTCTCGGACGTGATTCCTATATGCATGATCATTGCTTTGAATATTGTCATGATCATTTGCTTTTCTATCAATTGCCCAACATTAATCTATTTACCCACCGTCTGCTATTGTCTAAAGAGAATATAACTTGGATTTCTTTGTTTCCTAATCATGTATGATCAACGAGATCATTCCTTCGCATATTGGAAGCCTGTTTATTTTTTCCTATTTCTTTGTCCGTTAAAACCGTATGAATTAATGAGAACTAGTTATCATACCAATGCAGACAATAAGTGACAAGGCTATGCCAATTTTTTTAATACACACAAAAAAGCTCAAATACACTTCGAATGCCATTCATCTGACATCATTCTCTGCTTTATTTAATTATTTCTCCATTATGGAAATGGTCTTACACTTAAGGCCTATGTACTTCCCGGGGGTGGTGGTAGCTTTATTTCTGGAACTTCGTAACCTGCAATATTTCATTTTTTGCATCATAATGATGAACATGATAAATTGTATAAAGTGTGCATATATATTTGTGTGTGTGCGCGCATGCACAAATATGACAATATACGAACCTGCACAGTGAGTGTGTGTGTGCAACCCGTTGCCGCATACATGTGTAGCCACGACAAACTTTGCTAGACTGAGCAAAGTCAGTTCGTGAGCGGTGAACCGATCACAGACACAGTGGATGTCTTTTGAATCTCTTATTGTATTGCAACATGCGCTATGGAGTGGCGGGTACTGGTCACCAAGCCTCTTTTCGATGTGATGCCAACAGTCTCGCATCACCTTTTTTTTTATCAAGGAGGCAATGATCTACCTCATGGGCTGCTCGTACATGGAGCGAATAAGTAGAGAGAGCCACAAGGACTGTGACGGCCCCGATTCGACCGTACACTAATTATGCACGCAAATGTGTACGACCAAGATCAGGGACTCACTGGAAGATATCACAACACAACTCTAGACACAAATTAAAATAATACAAGCTTTATATTACAAGCTCGAAAACACAAGAGTCAGCGGAAGCAATAATATCTGAGTACAGACATAAGTTAAACAAGTTTGACTTAAGAAGGCTAGCACAAAAGTAACAACGATCGAAAAGGCAAGGCCTCCTGCCTGGGACCTCCTAAGTACTCCTCGAAGCCGAACTCCACATAGAAACATCATCGGGATCCTCTGGCTCCTGGGCTCCACCAACTGGTTGCGTCATCCGAGAAGAAGGAATAAAAGGGGGAAAAGGGGGTGCAAAGCAACCGTGAGTACTCATCCAAAGTACTCGCAAGCAAGGATCTACACTACATATGCAATGATATATGTGTAAAAGGGGTAATATCTGTGGGCTAAACTGCAGAATGCCAGAATAAGAGGAGGGTAGCTAATCCAATCGAAGAGTATGCTTCTAGTAACCTACATCTATAGCAGAAGAAGAGGGTAGCTGGAAAGTAACAAGTATCCTCGCTGCTCGCAGCCTCCGTCTTGCAGCAGTAGAAGGGAGTAGATGGTAAGTTCACCAAGTAACATCGTATAGCATAATACTACTCGGCGATCCTCCCGCACATCACCCTGTGAGAGGGCGACCACCGAGTTATATCTGGAACTTATCTGGGTGTGTGTTTTATTAAGTATCCGGTTCTAGTTGTCATGAGGTCATAGTACAACTCCGGGTCATCCTTTTACCGAGGGACACGACTATTCGAATAGATTAACTTCCCTACAGGGGTGCACCACATAACCCAGCACGCTCGATCCCATTTGGCCGGAAACACTTTCCTGGGTCATGCCCGGCCTCGGAAGATCAACACGTCGCAGCCCTACCTAAGCACAACAGAGAGGCCAGCACGCCGGTCTAAGTCCTAGGCGCACGTTGCGTACGCGGCCGGTGTGAAGACCTAGCAACCTCCATTACTATGGAAGTTACGATACGCGGTCCAACCCGACGCGCGCCGCTCAGTCGTTTACGTCAAGAAGGCTTCGGCTGATACCACGACATCGAGTGCCCATAACTATTCCCATGTAGCTGGTTAGTGCGTATAGGCCAATGGCCAGACTCAGATCAAATACCAAGATCTCGATAAGCGTGTTATTATGAAATAACCGCGGACAACGACCAGGGCCAGGCCCACCTGTCTCCTAGGTGGTCGCAACCTGCCCTGTCGCTCCACCACAAAGTAACCATCAGGGGGCTGCCGGGAACCCAGGCCCACCACTACCTGGGTGGAACCACCTGCCCCTTTAGCCCCCATATCCGAATCATCATCATGAGTATGTAGTAATATAGTATATACCCGTGATCACCTCCCGAGTGATCACGGCCCAGTAGTATGGCATGGCAGACGGACAAGGATGTGGGGCCACTGATGGAAGTACTAGCATCCTATACTAAGCATTTAGGATTGCTGGTAAGGTATCAACAGTTGTAGCAACAATGACAGGCTATGCAGCAGAATAGGATTATCGAAAGCAGTAACGTGCTACACTACTCTAATGCAAGCAGTAGAGAGAAGAATAGGTGATATCTGGTTGATCAAGGAGGGCTTGCCTGGTTGCTCTGGCAAGGAGAGGTCGTCGTCGATGTAGTCGATCACGGGGGTATCGGCAGTGGTCTCAGGGTCTACCGGAAAGAAGTAACGGAGGGTGAACACAATAGATAACAGAGCAATCAAAGCATCACAAACCATAATAGGGCAATATGCTGTGCTAGGTGTGCCCTAACGCGGTACTAGGTGATACCGGCAAAAGGGGAAACATCCGGGAAAGTATCCCCGGTGTTTCGCGTTTTCGGACAGATGAACCGGAGGTGAAATGTTGCATGTTCGCTATGCTAGGGATGTGTGGCGAATGAACGGGCTATGTATCCTAATTCGTCTCGTCGTTCTGAGCAACTTTCATGTGCAAAGTATTTTCAACCGAGATACGGTTTATTTTATATTAATTTTAAAGGATTTCAATCAATTTTAGGATTTATTTATATTCCCAATTTAAATTAGTAAATACTTTTGTCACATAGTGCAGTGCCAGCCACAGTGTATTACAGGTGGGGTCAGGTCAAAGTCAATAGTTCAGTCAGCAGTTGATTGGTCAAACTGGCTGGTGGGAACCAACTATCATAGAGTAGTGTAAATTAACAGTTTAATTAATTTAACAGATTAGGTGGGGGGCCACATGCCATTGACTTAGATATTTTTAAATAGGCTTTTATATGAAAAGGGACCACATGTCATTTTCAGTTATTCAACTAAACATTTTTATTAGGTTCTAATTATGTGGTTAGGGGAATGGTTAAACCGGGCGGGCCAACATGTCAGTGGGTCAACCCACTGTTAGAACGCGTGTGCGCGCGTGCGTGCCCATCGGTGAGTTCAGAGAACGACAGCGCGCGCGGAGCCGGCGGCTCCAGCGACCAAAAGGGCTAGCCCCGGGAGCCAAATGGATAAGCGCGAGGCGCAGCGTCGAGACCTGCCTTCGTCTGTAGCTAGGAGTGGCTGAAACAGCGTCGGGGGCGACGGAAGGCGGCGACTACGGCGGAGCTAGCGGCAAACGGCGCTGGAGGGCACGAGGAGGAGAGGGAAAAGGCCGTGGAGGGCCGAAGGCTCACAGCGGAAGCGGCATGGTGCTCGATGGAGCCGGAGGATGTTGGGGCCGAGAGGATCAACGACGATGTTAGCGGCTGCGGCCGATGGTGTCGGAGGAGGGGGCGCCGGTCGACGAGGGGACTCCGGCGAGGGGAGCAAGGCGAGGGAGGCCAGATCCGCGACGGGGCCCCTGTGATCCGTCCCTCTCTGGCGAGGAGGCGGCTTGGGCGAACGCGCGCTGGCAAGCGCCGGCCGGGCACGGCCAAGGGAGCTGCGGAGTAGCCGCGGCGCTAGCGACAGGGGTGTGTTGCAGGGGAGAGAGGAAGGAGGCCAGGAGGGGCGCCGCTGGTTGTCAGAGGCGGGCGACGAGGCGGGAGGTAGGAGGTGCACGGGGCTGGGCGCTGCCCTGCGCGTGCGCGAGTGTGTGGCGGCGCGTGGGGAGCGAGGGAGGAGAGGAACGGGGTTGGGGGTCTAGGGTTCGGGGCATGGAGAGGTAGGCCATATAGGCCAGGGGCGGGGTGGGCCGGCTGGGCCGGCCTGGTTGGCCCGATGGCCATCTGGACCACGGTCCAGCAGGGGGGGGGTCCTTTCTTTTGTTTTGTTTTTACTTTTTATTTATTTTACTTTTTCTGTTATAGTTTTGTATCCTATTATTTTAGTTTTAGTAAAATATATACTTAGTATATAAATTAGTATTTCAACTTCGTCCATACTCAAAAAGTCCATTCCTCAATAAATTAGTTTGACATTTTATTAATTACAAAAGGTATTTAAATAATTGTTTTTGCTGCTGTTTTATTCATCTCCTATTATTTAAACATTTTATAAAGGTGTGGTTTCTCCACCATAATTATCTATGCAGTATTTGGTTCACTCCGAACATTTTAATTTTAATATTTGAAACCTTTATTGTTTGCTTGATTTCGAAGCTGGATTCAAATCGGTTTCGAACTAACGTGAGATTAGCAACAGTAATTGAGGTGACGTGGCATCATTAGCAGAGGTTTACTATAGCTTAAATATCCGGGCGTCACAATTCTCCTCAACTTCAAGAAATCTCGTTCCGAGATTTAAGAGGTAGTGGAAGGGGGAAGGTTTGGTAACGAATCTAGCGGGTCTTCTCATTCTGGCTTGCTCTTCTCGAAGAGACCGATCCAATACATTGATGTCTTCATTTCTCTGCTTCAGGTCATCATGATGAAGTCGGCATCCTTTCTTCGGGATCTTCATCGTATTTACGAATAGGTTACAGGGCAGATCGGCAACGAAAGAATGCTATAAGGGTAATAATTTGGGATTAACCCATGAATGAGCATATGAGTACCTCTCGAGTTGAACAAATAAAACACATCGAGAGTAAAGTTGGAAGATACAATAAGAAGTCTCAAGCAGCCAGGCAATCGTTCAATGCCTAGTCAGAAAGTGAAACGACTTTCAAGCAACGGAATAATTATTGTGTCCGATGCCAGAATTGATGATCTCATCGAACGGTGGCTCATGAATTACATACGAATCCACGCGGGAGGAATAACTATGGGAACAGGTGGTGTACAGGAGAGTTAGGTTTTGATCCTGTGGAACTATGGGTTATGGGCCCACCATGTGGGGTAAAAGTAGGAAGGGCGGTGACGTCTTGCATGATCATGTAAGCAAGGCATGTCAGGGGATAACCTGTCAGTTATGTAGGCGACAACATTGGTACCAAGGGCTAGGGACGAAGAGAACCATTTTCCTGCTCGTTGAACGAGGCGGACCAATAGGCAAAGTTCTCGTCCATCGATGGCTACTGGAATGTCATCAATAATAGAAATAGGGTCTTGTTGACAGAATTGTACTCCGAGGTGTTCACATAAGCAGGAGAATATTACCGCTTAGATCATATAGATCACCAGAAAGGTTAAACAAAACAATGGAAAGGAAAAGGTGATCATCATATTAAATAGGACAATGGAAAGGAAAATGTGTTAAACACATATTTCAGGGGTATATCCTTCCCATGGACAAGCAGCGCATGATATTCATGACAGGATATAAAGTAGAAAACCCTTTTAGGTAAGGGGAGAGAAATTTCGTAACATTACCCATACAACGGTGTTTGGATAATTGATAAGGAAAATGTAGCATTGTGCTTTAAATGTTTTTATTGAAAATCAAAGTACCATAGACATGTTTCGAGATAGCATTGACATGGTCTTCAAGCAAAGGTCAGACTTTGGATACACAAAGGATCCATCGGGATAAACTTATTAAACAAGGCATTCAATTTCCTCATGGAAAAATGGTTAACCTTGTTAAACAGGAAACTATAACACTTGGTCCTCCGGTCAGGTGTGCATGACATCACCTTACCGGGTCATATGAGGATCAATGTTATAACTCTTGAAAATATGTTCCAACCATCATATCTGACCGAGATTCAGATCTGATTGGTGTCAAGATAACTCAGACACGGGATTCCTGAAAAGAAAAGGTGCAACACAAATTGACGAGATGACATTGTAAGATTCTCGGGAAATGATCAATGGAAGCGATTTACAAAACAAGAGTTGAGCATTAAACCTAGGAGAGGATGAGGAGGTGGCTGATGGACTCAGCGACTATTCATCGAGATTAACAAAAGATGGATTTCCACAATGATGTGAACAAGGAGGTAACACTTGTCAGATCAAACGATATAATGATGTATGCTCGAGGAAAACATACACCATTAATCATTAGTTGAAAGGTGTGCCCGAACTATGACCTTAGGCAGCAAGATCAATGTTAGAGTGATGATTCAATAACCAACAGTCTAAGAATGGACTGTCGATCATTAACTTCAAAGCAATAGGGTTGCTAGAAGTGCAGAACTCAAGCAGCATCTTTAGCATATTCTTATCCCTGTTGAAAACAACATGGGGAACAAGGAAGAATGGTGATGGTGAGAATTATCATCATGCCAAGATTTTCTAAGAGGTGGAGCAATCCCCACAACATTCTTGACATAAAAGACAGTAATACTTCAAGGCAGAACACAACACTAGCTGGGAGCAAGTCGTATTCATAATGTGGACAAGTTCGCGATGAAAGGAAGTCAAGGGAGTTGTCGATGATAATAAAATCATAGAGGGCAAGGAGAGTATTTCTCATCATGAACACAGTTGACATCTCGGAAGAAGTCAAAGTGTTGAAGGTGATCCGACACATTTGTCGGGAGGTTTCAAGAGGATGCAGTCAAACAAAAATGGCAACAAGCAAGGGAATGACGAAGTGGCAAGTTATAGAATCAATATATAAGATGCAGGCTCGGAACCAACATTGCCTTTAAAGACAAGCAACATGATGTTGAAAGCCTCGATGTAAATCGTGCTCACACACTTCAGAATTTGTGCACCAGAGAACGACGAGGTAGCACAGCCAAGATAGCCAGACCAGGATGCCGCCAATAGTCTAGAAATGACCAAACTGAGTTCGTAATTTCTGAGTAAAATACTAGGGGTATTTGATTTGTAGTGCAGAATAATTTCACTAGTCGGTGTCCTCGGTTGACACCAACCCAAAACCCGTAGATTGATTACGACAAGGAAAGACATTACTTCAACAAAGTTAGTAAGATGTGGTGCAATGGCAAGACATCTTCGAGATACGAGGGGGTAATACTCGAAGGCGTAACTTGATAGAAGCTGAACTGGGTCATTGACCTATGACAGTAGATACTTCAACCTTGCCAAAAATAGACAAGGCATTGGAATGAATTCCCATTAGATAAACCAGATCAAGACAGCATGGTTGGAACCATAACTGTAAGGAATCAATTCAAGAATACCGAAATAATCATACAGTTGGATAATCATTTTGTAAGAAGCTTCCGAGACGGTCTACATCATTTTCATGGGCATGAAAACAAAGTTCAAGGTCGACTCCCACTTCTTTAATGCATATCATTTCATTCACCTCTTGCTCTGATAAAACTGTAGTGTTGGAATTTTATCTGGTATAACACCGGAAGAGTATGACTTGTGAAAACCTTTGGGTTCTCACGGATTAGGGGAAGGCATAGGTTCAACCCGTCGGGCATCTTAGTAACATATACCACAAGTTCCAAAAGTAAATATTCAAGCTCGAAAGCAGAGCATGGTTGGCCAAGCAGAGGATACAATTTACCGAAGGCATTATGTATCAGGGGAAGAACTCACAAGGTGATTGAATAAGAAGGACACTGTCGGATAACAATCCAATAATGGATCGGGCGATCCACGATGGAGCTGATGTGAGTATCGGTACTCACTCAGAGGAAGAAAGAATGCACATGCATCAGATTCAAGAATCACCTGACCAGTCTGATGCTTAAATAGAAAGAAATTATGGTTTCCAAAACGAAGGATCAGAAGCAGACGCTCTGACCAAGGATGGATAAGTTGAAAACACTTAGTTGGACAATCAATAAAGGTTTGAATTGCCGAGAACCAACTCATGTCCGGAATGACGTCTGAGTTGAAAGATAATTTTATAAAGGATAACCTGATGACTGCGTGCATACGCACACATTGAATCAATAGGTTCAAAATGGCCGAGACAAGGGATGTTAACAAAGACTACTAGTCATATGGATTTAACCATTGTGCAAGCACGCAAGAATTTCAAGAGTAACAAGCTGCAGAGGATTTTCGAAAGATCGAAAAGTATTCCGAAGAATTTTGTGAGACACATGAACAATTGAGAAGCACGGATCCTCGATAAATGTGACGAAACAACCATAAGGGTTTTCACGCGAAATAAAACTGCAAGACAGTAAACTCAAAGGATTCTCGGGACAACGGAGAATATTTCGAGGCATCTTGTAACAACAAGAGCGACGAGGAATGATGATGAGAATGACAAGTGCATGGAGATATCCATAGGGATATATCGGTGGTAGTGATTTGCAAAGGCGATGAGCACAAGGGTCTCGGGAAAATATCGAGGTATATCCTCAGAATATTCTGACGAAGCAGGTGATCTTCTGGAATGAGGACTCTCCGGAATAAATAGTTGCGAGAACCTAGAGTCAGAGTTAGTAAAATATTTTAACCCGAATAGAAGAGAGATCAGAGTCCCAGAGCATAGAAGAGGAATAAAAGATCCTAACACCACCCATTGGTGTTGTGGGCCCGTAAGCCACACAACAAGTTAGTAATTTGTTTTTCAAAGACTAGACTCAACTTCGGCCAAGGAGTTGGAAAGGGGGATTCCTACAGGCAGTCGGCTCTGATACCAACTTGTGACGCCCCCGATTTGACCATACACTAATCATGCACGCAAATTTGTACGACCAAGATCAGGGACTCACTGGAAGATATCACAACACAACTCTAGACACAAATTAAAATAATACAAGCTTTATATTACAAGCCAGGGGCCTCGAGGGCTCAAATACATAAGCTCGAAAACACAAGAGTCAGCGGAAGCAATAATATCTGAGTACAGACATAAGTTAAACAAGTTTGCCTTAAGAAGGCTAGCACAAAAGTAACAACGGTCGAAAAGGCAAGGCCTCCTGCCTGGGACCTCCTACTACTCCTCGAAGCCGAACTCCACGTAGAAACATCATCGGGATCCTCTGGCTCCTGGGCTCCACCAACTGGTTCCGTCATCCGAGAAGAAGGAACAAAAGGGGGAAAATGGGGAGCAAAGCTACCGTGAGTACTCATCCAAAGTAGTCGCAAGCAAGGATCTACACTACATATGCAATGATATATGTGTAAAGGGGGTAATATCTGTGGGCTAAACTGTAGAATGCCAGAATAAGAGGGGGTAGCTAATCCAATTGAAGACTACGCTTCTAGTAACCTCCATCTGCAGCAGAAGAACATGGTAGCTGGAAAGTAACAAGTATCCTCGCTGCTCACAGCCTCCGTCTTGCAGCAGTAGAAGGGAGTAGTTGGTAAGTTCACCAAGTAACATCGTATGGCATAATCCTACTCGGCGATCCTCCCGCACATCACCCTGTGAGAGAGAGACCACCGAGTTATATCTGGAACTTATCTGGGTGTGTTTTATTAAGTATCCGTTTCTAGTTGTCACGAGGTCAGAGTACAACTCCGGGTCGTCCTTTTACCGAGGGACACGGCTATTCGAATAGATTAACTTCCCTGCAGGGGTGCACCACATAACCCAGCACGCTTGATCCCATTTGGCCGGACACACTTTCCTGAGTCAAGCCCGGCCTCGGAAGATCAACATGTCGTAGCCCTACCTAAGCACAACAGAGAGGTCAGCACGCCGGTCTAAGTCCTAGGCGCGCAGGGGTCCGGGCCAATCGCCCAACACACACCTGCACATTGCGTACGCGGCCGGTGAGCAGACCTAGCAACCTCCATTACTAAGGAAGTTATGTTACGCGGTCCAACCCAGCGCGCGCCGCTCAGTCGCTGACGTCAAGAAGGCTTCGGCTGATACCACGACGTCGAGTGCCCATAACTATTCCCACGTAGCTGGTTAGTGAGTATAGGCCAATAGCTAGACTCAGATCAAATACCAAGATCTTGATAAGCGTGTTATAATGAAATAACCGCGGACAACGACCAGGCCAGGCCCACCTGTCTCCTCGGTGGTCCCAACTTGCCCTCTCGCTCCGCCACAAAGTAACCATCAGGGGGCTGCCGGGAACCCAGGCCCACCACTACCTGGGTGGAACCACCTGCCCCTTCAGCCCCCATATCCAAATCATCATCATGAGTATGTAGTAATGTAGTATATACCCGTGATCACCTCCCGAGTGATCACGGCCCGGTAGTATAGCATGGCAGACGGACAAGGATGTGGGGCCACTGATGGAAGTGCTAGCATCATATACTAAGCATTTAGGATTGCTGGTAACACTACTAGAAAAAGGGCTATAGATGGGATTGACACTAATGGCGCACCAGACATGCGGTGCGCCATTAGTATATACTAATGGTGCACCACCGTCTGGTACGCCATTAGAGTTGAATACACTAATGGCGCACCTGGCTCAGGGTGCGCCATTAGTATCAATTTTTTTTCCTTTTCCAAACATACTAATGGCGCATCCAGACACAGTGCGCCATTACTAGTTGTAACTAGTAATGGCGCACCAGTTACACAGTGCACCACTACTGTTGTTTTTTATTATATTTTTTATTCTTTTTTTTGCAAAACTACTAATGGCGCACTGTTCCACAGTGCGCCATTACTAGTTTAAACTAGTAATGGCGCACTTTGGCACAGTGCGCCATTAGTATGTTTTTATTTATTTATTTATTTTGCAAAACTACTAATGGCGCACCATCTACTGGTGCGCCATTAGTAACCTGGGTTACTAATGGTGCATTTGGAGGTGGTGCGCCATTAGTAAGTGGGCACCAACAAGATATTTTGGACAGCCACTCCTACGCACACTCACTTTCTCCCCACTTCATTCTCTCCACCTCCTCCTCCAAAGCTTGTCTCGGGTGCCTCCTCTTTGTCACCTTATTTCCACCATAGATTCATTCAAATTAAGTGGTTAAATTACCTTTTTTGATAGGTAATTAAGGGGGGAAGCTATATTTATGTTGTTCTCCCTACAACAATGTGCACATGCACTTTTTATGGCCTAGCTAGATCTATGTATGTTCATGGTGTTGCATATGTTTGTGGTGTTGCATATGTGTTTGTGTTTGGAGGTGTACCGGTATTTGAAATGCGATAGTTGCCAATATTTTGCCGGAATGTTGATTCATTTTCGTTTTGGCGAGAATTTTGGCATTAAGCATTCTTTTTGGTCCTATTTTTAGGGAAAGTCATGCCAAATTTTTTCTTGCCAAATCTTTTGAAGCATAGCCAGGGGCTTTCTGATCGAAGAGTGCATCTCCTACTGCACGAATTATCTAGGCATCGAGAACCCCGTTCTGCCCATCAACAGGCACCTCGGCAGGCTCGCTGGATGGGGTCATTGTGAGGTTCGCCGCGAAATGCATGTCGACTTCGAGGGTCGACTCGCCGACTTTGAAAGAGCAAACCTAGTCGCGCTACAACACATAGACGTGGTTGATCCTTGGGTGGTAGAGCACAAAACCTTTATTGAGAAGACGTACAATGACCGAGGCCAACAGAGGACGGACGGAGATATAATCAAACAGCACAACTCATGTTTCACGCGTTGGTTCAAGCAGAAGCTTCTGTCGTACCCTTTACATGAGGATTCTTCCGCGGAAGAACAACTCATATTCGCCTTGTGACGGGGCGCCGAGCACAACCTGATGACCTATGAGGCGTACGATATCAACGGCTACACATTCTACACCGAGGCCAAGGACATGAAGAGCGACGGTTATCAGAACTCCGGGGTAACGATGGAATCCTACACCGGTAACGACAAGGACAGATACTACGGAAGGATCGAGGAGATCTGGGAGCTGAGCTACGTTGGAGAGAAGGTCCCAATGTTTCGTGTCAGATGGGCCAAGAGCGTCCTAAAAGAAGACCGGTATTTCACCACCATGGTTATACCCGAAGCCAAATCCAAGACCGCGGGCGCAAACGTCACCGCGAAAAATGAGCCATGGGTACTGGCTTCCCAAGTTGACCAATGCTTCTTCATTACCGACCCGTCAAAGCCCAGTCGTGTTGTCGTGAGGAGAGGCAAAAGGAAGATCATCGGAATGTATGGAGTAGCCAGTGAGCAAGACTTCGACAAGTACGGCGACCCGAAGATCGAACATGACGATGATGATGAAGTAGCAGCATACACCACAAGAAGAAGCAGGACCACCCTACCTAAAGGACGTCCGTTCCATAGAAGAACTCCATTTGCGAAAACAAGGGCAAGAAGATTGTGAACTGATAGCTAGCTAAGATCAATTGTATCTAAATTGTAATCTTCATTTCTCGATTGTATTTCATGGTCACTTTTTGAACTATCATGAATATTTTTAAATTTCATGGGCACTTTTTGAATTCATGAAAAAATATTGAATATTCATGAGGACACTCGATCTCGATCCCCCTCCATCTCGATCGTTATCCCCCCTCGCAAGATTCCCCTTGCCAGATCCCCCTCGCCGCCGAGCACCCCCCGCACCCTCCCCCGCTCCACCACCGCCGACGACCCCCGCACCCTCCCCCGCTCCACCGTCACAAATGAATGCAACTAAAAAATATTGATTATATTTTCAAAAAACAAATTTGATTATATTTTCAAATAACAAATTTGATGGTATTTTCAAATAACAAATTTGATGATATTTTTTTATATTCATAAATATTTTCAAATAAAAAAAATCTAATGATATTTTTTAAAAAATTATTACTGTTTTTATAAAAATTTATTACTGTTTCTTATTCATATTCATTTTCTAAAAAACTATTAGATGCAACAAAAAAAATTACTTATGGCGCACCGCTGGCTGGTGCGCCATTGCTATCTAAAAAAATAATATAAAAAAATTACTTATGGCGCACCGTCCCGCTGGTGCGCCATTGCTATCACATTCTAATGGCGCACCGCAAGGGGGTGCGCCATTAGTATTCTCCCCCACTCCATCTATTCCCCGTGGCTGCCTCTCTCTCCTTCCCTCCCTCGTTAGATCCCCGCCTTGCTCCGCCCCCTCTGTCTATCTCGCCAGATCCCGCCGCCGTCCCGTCTTGCTCCGCCCCCTCCGTCCACCCAGACTCCCTCGCTGCCTCGCACCGTCGCCGCAGGTTCCCAGCCCCTCCTCGCACCGTCGCCGTCGCAGGTTCTCCTAGGTGGCAAGGCCATCCACCACCACGGCACCGCCGTCGCCGCAGGTTCTCCTCGCATCGTCGCCGGATTCCTCCTTTGTGTCGGCCCCTCCCCGCGTCGCCCCTTCCCTGCGTCGGCCCCTCCCCGCGTCGGCCCCTGCCCTGTGTCGGCCCCTGCCCTGCGCCGCCGCCCTCGAGCCATCCCTTTGACGCCGCCGCCGCCGCCGACCCCGACCCCGACCCCGACGGTGACCGGCCGCGCCCGCCCAAGTATCTCTCCTCCTTCCTCCTATACTCAATGATCTGTGCCTTGTAACAATTTTCTATCCTGGTACTTAATGATGTTACTTAGGTTCTGTTTGGATGCAAAGTATTTTTGTAGTTTTTCTAGAATATTTTATTTTTATATTATGTCTGTTTTAGTTCGTGTGTTTCATGCTAGAACTAAGCATATTGAGGTAGATTATGATTTTGTGATGCACACACAGACAGTAGAAAGAAAGTAAGCTTCTCAAAATTTGGCTTATACAACAGTAGATCAAGTTGTAGATGGGTTTACAAAAGCCTTGACAGTAGGACAAGTTAATTCCAACACCTAGCTAATTAATCCTCCCATCTGTGTGGCTAAACTTTGAGCTAGATGATCCTGGCAATTCATTCTAATAAAAGGTAATTAAGCATGCACTTGGGAACGCTTGCACGCGTATACATATATAGAGCTAAAAGAAACACCAACAATACTAACAAATATGCACGCGTATACATACAGAGCCAAATATGCATGCAGTTGTAGTTGCCATTGCTCAACAGTGACTTTGGCGGGCTTCTTAGTTGGAACTGGCTCTGCTAGCTTGCTAGCTCTGGCTGGAACAATATATGAACCTAAATGACAGCTCTTATCATGTTGGTGCTTGATAGCCTGTGGCTTGCTAGCGTGGCCAGCCTCGACATTTCGAGTAGTTGGGTATTAACCTAGTGTATTATGTTAAATTTGGCCCAGATATATAGTGTTAAAATATTATGTGTTGCACAAGTACAAGAAAGATGTGGACTTTATGTGTGCATATGTTTATTTTGATTGGTTCTCCACACCATGAACAGTAGTACAATACCTTCTGTGGTCCGTGCATTGAGACCAGTTCAGCTATGGCTTCATGTTGCATTGGCCCCTAAGTATTGTAGTTGTTCTTCTCAAGTGTATCTTCTCCACACCATGCTTCATGTTGCATTGACCAGTACAGTACCTTCTCCACACCAGGACAAAACACACGAACTTCAATCTAGTTGATTAATGAACTTAAGTTGTTCTTCTCAAGTGTATCCCTTTCAGTCGTCCACAAGTATTGTAGTTGTTTGGCAATATAGATATGAATGGTTCCATCTAAGAGACTAAAACTCAGCCATAAGATCATTTAGTAGCCAACATAATTTATCTCATAGTTCTTTTGGCAACCCTTTGAAGGTTTTTCAACTTCGATTTATGCAGCAACCATTAAGTATCCAAGTTGTTGTTAGTCTCAACAGAATTTACCTTGCTGTTACACTTGTACAATTGTTGGCGCAGTGTTTTGTCCTAGTGATTCGTATGCTTATAGGTTACTAGTTACCATGGTCTTGCATGATTTTTCAGTTTGCTACTATTGAGATGTCATTGCTGCCCATTCATTAACTGGGGTGATTCCTTTACTCAAATCTGCAATCTATGTTTGGTATCTAAATTCAGTCCTTTGGTCTCTTAATAACAATAAAAATTCTCTGTTGAGCCTTGCATGATTTTATAGCCTACCAATACAATGTTGAGTGCTTGTTTCTATGCGAGCCATGCACGCAGAAGCATGTTCATTGTACATATACACATTTAGTTCCTTTGGTTTATAGATTGGATTGAGGGTTCAATTGGTAGTATTGGATGCTTTAGTAAAAAGAGTAGAGTTTTGAGTCTGAAATTTCCTGTGTTCCTTCAGGTTGAGCCATTTCAAGTCTGAATCTTTGGACACATTCAGAATAACAGCAACCTAGTGTCCACTTGTTGTTTTATGAGTAGTAACCAGTATCGAGTCAATTGGGCAGCGTTGGCTATAATAACTGAACTACGGTGCTGCAGATTTTGGCAAACTGAGATCGAAGAATGCTAGTGTTTTGTACTCTTCTGAACTAAACTCTGCCATGTTAGGCCATTTGCAGTTCAATGTTTTTCTATTATAGTGCTTGATTCTGGTTATCAAGTAGTTGTACTATTGTTAGTGATTGCTTTATGTGCTACATGATTGTGCTTTCGTGCCAATGCAAATTTCTAGGTTCCTAATATTATGCATTAGGTGCAGAGCTCAGTGTTATCAAATCGCCTGGCCTTATTTCCTGCTGTGATTATCGTCAATAAGGGCAACCCAATCGTTTCCTGCTGTGATTATCGTCAATAAGAGCAGCTTTTTGCTGGGTTTTGTCTCCGACCATCGTGTCGTGATGATTTTGCAGGTACCTCGAGAGGCCCTTGAGTTTGCTGGAATGTCGATTAACTTCCGTTTCGGCAAATTCGGGTACTCCATATGTCCTATTTTCAGCAAAGGTCATGCTGAAATTTTCCGTGAATTTTAGCATGACTTTGCTAAAAATAGGACATATGGGGTACTTGTGACTATTGCATGGGCTGGGGTATCTTAGTAGTTATTTAAGTAGGATCAACTGCCCCTTTATTCTTGCTGCATTAAACCATAGGCGGCAATAGAGACAAGTGATTAGGCCCATTTTAGAATTCTCCTTCCCAGCTTAGCTTTTAGGATGCCTCGGTGTCGACAAACCATAAATTATAAAACCTTGGCTTTTAGGGTGCCTCGGTGTCGATAAAAACCTAAATGATGAAAGCTTAGGCTTTTAGGGTGCCTCGGCTTCGAAAAACCCTCAATGATAAAAGCTTAGCTTTTAGGATGCCTCGGTGTCGACAAACCCTAAATGATGAGACCATGATCTTGTTCCTTGACAATAACCAACTTTTTGACCAAACTTTTTTCCTATTTAGAGAGAAACATGGCCCACAATGACGAGGCCGGGGGTTCGGGCGGCAAGGCATTCTGGGAGCTGTCCCAGGAGATGGAGGAACAACCTCACTTGTATGAGGACGCCGCCTTCCCCATCGATCCTGACACCACTGATGGTGCCGCCGAGGATGACCCCACTGATGGTGCCGTCGGGGATGACACCACTGATGGTGCCGCCGAGGATGCCACCACTGATGATGGCGGCGCACGCATAGATGGCAGCCAACCGAAGAGGCAACGGAAGGACCGGCGCCCGACCGTGCTCCGCACCATCAAGGAGGAATTTACTGAAGTGCACTCCGACGGGAATCCAACGGCGCCCGAACGAATAGTCAAGGGGTACTCGCTTCAGCTCGGGTGCATTCTCCGGAGCACTGTCTTGATCAACACCGAGAACCTAAGGCATCCTGACCGAGGGAATTTGCGCAACCTCCTCTTCACGAAGCTGCACGAATGATACAAGTTCCCCGCTGAATTTGAAAACACAAGCCTCAAAGGGAATAAAGTGAACAATGCCGCCCTCACGAAGATGAGCACGGCCCTGTCTACTTGGAAAAGCACGGTGAAGAGAATGATTGACAAAGGTGATAGTTATGAGAAGATCAAGGAGAAAAATCCTTCGATCACCGAAGATGACTACAACGACTTCAAGATCAAGTGCTCGAGCACCGCAACCTCCGAATCCAGTCAGTGGGGGAAAGAAATGCGGGAGCTGAACTTAGGGGAACGCACACTCGGTCCCGACGGTTACAGAGTGGCGGAGCCTATATGGGACAAGGAGGAAGCGGACCATGCCGAGCAAGGCCTACCGCCCCTCTTCGATAAATACGGTGACAAGCAGACTAGGAACTTTGTCAGGGCCCAGTACAAGAAGGACCCGAAAACAAAGGAGCTTACCACGGATCCAAAGACCAGGGCGCTTGAGCTTGTTCTGGTAAGGAATACACCCCCGTGTAATTAGCTCTATATGGTCGCATTCTAATTAATGAAGCCAAATTTCTAAATGGTTCACATTCCTTCCGCAGGCGACTGAAAGCAGTAGCGCGGGGTCGACTAAGAGGAACCCTTGGGACACCACTCTAAATAGGGCGTTGAATGTAATGGAGAAAAAGGATAAGCTCAATAAGCCATCGTCAGCTGGTCGTCTTGCCGGCAAACGCTTGTCCACAAAATGGTCGTCATACTATAACGCTGGTGGGCGAAAGGAGAAAAAGACCAGCTCGGAAAGCCAGTCGCGCGAGGTTCAAGAACTAAAGGCACAAGTGGTGCGGATTCCGGAGATTGTCCAAGAGCAAGTGCAACAACAACTGGGAGCGACGATCACCGCCATTGTGCCTACCTTGATTGAGGGGTTGCAGGCGTGGATTGCGGGCGGCCAACAGGGGCCGCCCCCGATTCCCAGCTTCACGGCCAGCAACTCACAGAACGCGATGGAGGGGCCATTGGTGTCTCCGGCTGAGGCGGCATTGGTGTCTCCGACGCCGGCACGGGAGCTTAATGCACCCGGGTGTACGCCGGCCGGCACCTCTGCAGCAAGCGGCCCCTCCGTCAACTGCATGCCCGCCGTTGGTGGTACCTCGACATTAGCCGAGCTCGACGCCATCATCACGGTAACTAATTAAGCCTCTCTCGGCCGAGGAGTTCATCTCCTTGCCTTTGACTAGGCATCCCTGACGCCCTACATGTTTTCGCAGGGCGCCGTCGATGTTCCGTGCACTCTCCTGCACTTCGTGAACAACGAGTTGGTCGATGTCGCCAAGGGCAAAATCGTTCAACTAGGCAACCCCGTGTTCCATGGTACTAGGATGCCACCCAACTTGTATAGGGTTCAACTGGTTCGGGTGCTGCCAGGCTGCGACGAGTTGTTACCTCCGATTTGACCCGTCGGGGCCGACAAAGATGATCTGATGACCCTCAGCGCCTGCCTGAGCTGGCCCCTTCTTTGGCCGAACAGCCAGATTCGTTTGGGGGCGGGGGACACCACCCCAAAGACAACACCGCCAGTCGTGCCGGCGCCAAGTCGGCCCCATGGCAAGACCGCCGCAACGGTGCTGGACATCCCTATGCCACTGGATCCAAACATGCATATGGCACAGGATCCGAACGACGATGACGACAACGACGACGATACATTTGCCAACGTCGATCAGTACTTTACCGATCATGGGTACGCTGGCGACTTCATGGGGCCTCCTTCTCAAGAAACCAAACCTACAAAAGACGTGCGCGATCTAACTGGTACCGTGGAGAAACCAAGTTGCAACATGCGTCGTCTGCCGTTCAGTTCTCAGGAGACGCCTCCAGCTGCCGACTTCACCGAGCCTCAGATAGGCGAGGTGCGAAATATTATCAGCCCCAACACAGTCAAGAAGGCGGTCTGTGAGCAGAACTCGGTCCCATTACAGGAGAAGAAGAAGGCACGGAAAAGAAAGACTAACAAGGGTGCGAGCCAGCCGGCACCGAGTATGACCCGTGCTCAGGACAGGCCACCTTCACCTGAGGATGTAATGAGGAGGGTGCATGTGGCGGGTAGGCCGATGCTACCGAGTAATATGCTCAATGCTGCAACCGGTGCTATGCGGATTCTTCATGACAGTGTTCTTTCTTTGGAGAAGCGGCGTCTCAGAGAGAAGGATGTGGCATACCCGATTTTCGCGGCCAAGGTGCCAGAGGGAAAGGGCTTTGTGGATAACTCCATCGGGGGTACGATCGTCCTGCGGTTTAATGACATCTACGCTATGTTGAACCTTCATCCGCTGCACTACACCTTCGTTCGACTATTTTCGCTAAGTATGGAGATGCGGATCATTCGCGAAAAGACCCCGGACATCGTGATAGTTGACCCCTTCTACATGCGTGCCAAGATCTTGGGCAGCGCTGGGGACAGGCAAGTCGCGAGTTCTTACCTCGAAGGCATCATTCTGGCAAACCGAGATAAGGATAACTTCCTCGTGCCTTACTTTCCCAAGTAAGTCCTCCCCTCAACCGCCCCGTAACATATGAATTCTTAGATTTCGATCGTTTTTCTTTTAACATTCCGTGTTTTGTGCAGTGACACACATTGCACACTCATCCTCCTAAGCCCCAATATTCCATGGCCACGTATTTCGACTCAGACCGTCAGTCGAAGGTAGACTACACAAATGTCAAAAATGTTCTTGATGATGTTCTCCCCGACTACGCCAAATCTGGAGGCACGTTCACCAGGCCTATTCGTAAGTACGGCAAGCACGTGTTCTCCCACAATACGACGTTCTGCTGCATCAAGAAGCCGCCTGGCGGTTAAAAGGGTGCCTACTACGCCATCCGTCACATGCGGGCGATCATACGGGACCACCATCAACTTCTGCTACCGAGTAAACTCAAAGATTGGGCCGCGAGCGTGTCGGCAATCTAGGACGCGGGCATCAGACAAGAATTCTTTCGCATCCAGTCGGAGTTTGCGGAAATCATCCATCAAGATGTCCTTCGTACCTCGGGGCAGTTCTACCTCAGAAATCAACCGTCGAACAGTGACATCGACACAATGCTACAAATGCAAGCTGACAACGCCCGCGATTTCATGACTCCCACGATAGACGGCGGCTTCATCCACGCTCCGGTCCCTTGAGTCGAGTCGAAAGTAGTGATGCTGTGTCTAGTACTGAAACATCGATTGGCTCATGTTGTAATTAAACTTTAATGAACTTGTAGTATGTCTCTTTGGTTTCGACAGTCGTTGAACTTAGATGTAATCGATGCTATTAATGTCTTGCTTTCTCTTCCGATCGTTCTATTGCATACTTATATATTGCTTATGTATTGTCTGTGAATTGGTACTAATGTTTCGTTTGGCTAGTGCATAGCGATGTCGTCGTATGTCGTGTACAACGGTAAGGTTCCCGGAGTCTACGACGATTGGGAGGAGTGTCGGAGACAGGTTCACCGATTCAGCGCTAACAGTTACAAAGGGTACACCACTAGGGCCGAGGCAGAATATAGATATGCCCGCTATCTAGCGGGAGAGGGGAGGGAGCGTTGGAGGAACCAGATGAAGACGAATTTCATCGTGATGATGGTCATCGTGATGACCGCAGCTCTCTTCTATGTGATGGTAGTTTAGATGATCAATATCGACTTGTAATGTGAAGACAAACTCGCTACTCACGGTCTCGAGACTTGTAATATAATGTTCTATCTTTGTTCGGTCTTTTGAATTCGGAGACTAATATGATGAATTGTATTCGGAGACTAATATGATGAATTGTATTCAGAGACTAATCTTCTATTGTATTCGATGAATCTGTTGTTGCTCTGTGCTGGTGATGTCTATATTCTGTCTAATAATACATTTTACAACATGTGCAAAAAACAGAAAATAAAAAATAAATAAATAACCTAATATTCATACTAATGGCGCATCACATCATAGTGCGCCATTAGTATGCCAAAGGATACTAATGGCACATCATCCAACAGTGCGCCATTAGTATGCCAAAGTTACTAATGGCGCATCAGGCAAGAGTGCGCCATTAGTATGCCAAAGCACCTGGGTATATATGCCCCCCTGGGAGGCATACTAATGGCGCATCTGTGGTGCGCCATTAGTATACCAGATACTAATGGCGCACCACAGGTGCGCCATTAGTAAAATATACTAATGGCGTGGCACTAATGGCGCACCACTAATGCGCCATTAATGGCCAAATAGTTGCGCCATTAGTAGGCGTTTTCCTAGTAGTGTAAGGTATCAATAGTTGTAGCAACAATGACAGGCTATGCAGCAGAATAGGATTATCGAAACCAGTAACATGCTACACTACTCTAATGCAAGCAGTAGAGAGAAGAATAGGCGATATCAGGTTGATCAAAGGGGGGCTTGCCTGCTTGCTCTGGCAAGGAGAGGTCATCGTCGATGTAGTCGATCACGGGGGTATCGGCAGCGGTCTCGGAGTCTACCGGAAAGAAGTAACGGAGGGGGAACACAATAAATAACAGAGCAATCAAAGCATCACAAAGCATAATAGGGCAATACACGGTGCTAGGTGTGCCCTAACGCGGTACTAGGTGATATCGGCAAAAGGGGAAATATCCGGGAAAGTATCCCCGGCGTTTCGCGTTTTCGGACAGATGAACCGGAGGTGAAATGTTGCATGTTCGCTATGCTAGGGATGTGTGGCAGACGAACGGGCTGCATATCCTGATTCGTCTCGTCGTTCTGAGCAACTTTCATGTGCAAAGTATTTTCAACCGAGATACGGTTTATTTTATATTAATTTTAAAAGATTTTAATCAATTTTAAGATTTATTTATATTCCCAATTTAAATTAGTAAATACTTTTGTCACATAGTGCAGTGCCAGCCACAGTGTATTATAGGTGGGGTCAGGTCAAAGTCAATAGTCCAGTCAGCAGTTGACTGGTCAAACTGGCTGGTGGGAACCAACTGCATAGAGTAGTGTAAATTAACAGTTTAATTAATTTAACAGATTAGGTGGTGGGGCCACATGCCATTCACTTAGATATTTTTAAACAAGATTTTATATGAAGAGGGACCACATGTCATTTTCAGTTATTCAACTAAACATTTTTATTAGGTTCTAATTAGGTGGTTAGGGGAATGGTTAAGCAGGGTGAGCCAACATGTCAGTGGATGCAACCTATTAATTATTGGCAATGGAGTAGTTGATTTCGAACTCTTAATAGATATGTGTACATAACTTGGATACGGTGATAATTAATGTACGCACTTGTGTGGTCCTTGTAGTTTCAAATCGATGGTAATGGATACTTCTAATTATATGTAGCTAGGTGTATCCATTTATTGTATCAAATTGATGGTACGTGAAATGTACATAAGCCTATCTATCTATCTATATCTACATTTATATCTATATCTGTATGTGTATGGATATTTATATCTATATCTATATCTATCTATCTATCTATCTATCTATATATATATATCTATCTATCTATATCTATATATATCTTTATTTTTATCTATATATGTATCGAAGAGGAGAGTATGATGCAGTACAGTACAGATAAGTATATATCTCAGTTAGAACAAAGGTTATCAATCCAGTATGAGCACCATGCAACACTTCTTTCCAACACCTACTTACAGATTAACAAATATTTGTACCAAACGTGAACAAGGGGTTGTCAATCCCTCAACGGTTAATAACAAGGATTAAATACCGTAGTGATAAATAGATAGGAAAAATACAAAATAAAATAACATAACTAAACTAGCAGCAAGGTATTTTTGGATTTAAATATATGATAAAAGTAGACCCGGGGCCATATTTTTCTATAGAGGCTTCTCTTTTGAAAATAGCATACGGTGCGTAAACAAAATACTGTTGGGCAATTGATAGAAAAGCAAAGGATCATGACAATATTCAAAGCAATGATCATGTATATAGACATTATGTCCGAGAAAAGTAGACCGACTCCTGCCTGCATTTACTACTATTACTCCACACATCGATCGCTATCCAGCATGCATCTAGAGTATTAAGTTCATAAAGTACGGGGTAATGCCTTAAGCAAGATGATATGATGTAGACAAAGTATACCCACACATAAATAAACCCCATCTTTTTATCCTTAATAGCAACGGTAAAAATTGATGTCGTGTCCCTTTCTATCACTGACATTGAGGACCACAAGATCGAACCCATCACAAAGCACCTCTCCCATTGCAAGAAAAATCAATCTAGTTGGCCAAACCAAATCAATAGATCAGAGAGAAATAGAAAGCTATAATAATCATGCATAAAAGAGTTCGTTGAAGGCTCAAATAATATTCATGGACAGTCTGATCACAAACTCAATCGGATCCTTACAAACACACCGCAAAAAGTTATTATATCGAATAGAACTCCAAGAAGAACATGGTATTGAATATAAATGAGAAAGATGAACCCATCTAGCCACTAGCTAGAGACCCGTAGGTCCGTGGTAAACTACACACACATCATCGAAAGAGCAGCAAGGTTGATGTAGAGCCCCTCCGTGATTAATTCCTGATACGTGTCCAAGGTATGTATAATTTTTTATTGTTCCATGGTATTATAGTATCAATTTTGGATGTTTTATATGTCGTTAGATACAATTATATATCATTATTTGGAACTAACCTATTAACTCAGTACCTATTGCTAGTTGGTGTTTTTTGCATGCTTTTGGATTTTCAGAAAATCCATATCAATTGAAGTCCAAACAGAGAAAAAATATTGGATTAATTTTTTCTGGACCAGAAGAGGCCCTAGAAGGTTCGGGAGGAGGCTAGAAGAGCCCCGAGGGAGCGAAAAGCTTGCGGGACGTGACCCAAGGGGTACCCCCAGGCTTGTGGGCCCCTCGTGGAACATCCAACCCTATTCATCCTCTATAAATGCTCAAATATTCCCCTGGCATCAGAGGAGTCCATGAAATACTTTTTTCGCTGCAGCAAGTTCTAGAACCACGAGATCCCATCTGGAGGCCTTCTCTAGTAATGTGTCGGGCGGGGAATCGATTACAGAGGGGGCTCTTCATCTTTCTTGCTACCCTCCGATAATGCTTGAGTAGTTTAACACAGAGCTACGGGTCCATAATTAGTATCCAGATGGCTTCTACTCTATGTTATATCTTCAATACAATGTACTCCTTGGTGTTCTCGGAGATCTATTTGATGTAATTACTTTTTGCGGTGTCCTTTTTGGGATCCGATGAATTGTAAGTTCATGATCAGATCTATCCATGACAATTGTTTGAGTTTTCTCTTAACTCTTTTATGCATGATTACTATAGCCTCGTATTTCTTCTCCGATTTACTGGTTTGGTTTGGCCAACTAGATTGATTTATCTTGCCATGGGAAGAGGTGCTTTGTAATGGGTTCAATATTACGGTTCTCAAACCCAGTGACAGAAGGTACATGACACGTATGTACCGTTGCTATTAAGGGTAAAAACATGGGATTTATTCATATGTGAGTGTCGGTGTACAAAAAGAGGGGTACACTTTTTGTACCCCTATAACTGTGCACGGGCAGTCTGAGCCACGGGCACCACCACACCAAGCATGGCAGAGTAAGAGTAAGACCGAAGCTCGATGGAGACTAAAGCCCAAAGCCAAGACCACAAAGAGCAAAGGGATAAAGCGGGATCCCCTGGCAAAATCCTTGCCGGGAGCAGGTTCTAGCAGCCCCGGCCAGATCCTTGCCGGGGCCAGCCTTAGCAGCCCCGGCAAGACCTTCGTCGCGGCAACTCGCCCCATGCCTACGGAGCAGATCACCCTTGAGTCCACTGCCCCCATGGGGCAAGGATTCGGGAGGCATCCCCGTAGTGGCATGCAGATCTTTGTGAAGACATTCAAGATCAGATACACACTAAGAAGACGATGACCCTTGGCGGGATCCCAGCCAAGGAGGACCACAAGACCTCCGGCAAGCTCCTTGCCGGGGATGACAGAAGGCGCCGCGGCAAGACCCTTGCCGGGGCCCCGGCAAGGTCCTTGCCGAGGACATCCGCAGGGCCACCCTCAGGCCCGCACCAACTGACTTTCCACCGTCCCATGCAGCTGCCGACCCAACTAGCTGAGCAGGCACCTGCATGGCAACATGCAGATCTTCGTGAAGACCCACCATTGCGCCACCTCAGCTGCCAGCCTGCCTACATGGCGTCTCAGGCATCGCTGGCCAGGGCGCGTGGTAACACAAGAAGGTGCGGCGATGGACAAGACGGATGTCTCCCCCGTCCCTGATAAAGCAAGGACACCTAAGCAAGACGCATTAAATGCGCCTTGTCATATAATGCGATAGATAACCTCGCATCATTGTACCCTTTCCACCTCCTGTGTGCCACTGTGGCAACCCCTTTTCCCTATAAAAGGAGGCACGAGGCTACCAGGAGAATGATTCGACTTTTTAGAACTCCTCACGACTCGGCTTTTGGAGCTCCTCACGCCCCATAGCTAGCTGAAGAACACAAACATATAATCCACTGAAGCAGGAGTAGGGTTTTATGCATCTTTGTGGCCCGAACCTGGGTAAAGGAACCATGTGCTAACTGTTGGATCCTCTCTTCTCTCAACCCCGCGCCCCGCAACCGTAGTAGGGATCCTTGTGATCCCATAGGTGTCGATCAAATACACCGACATCTTTGGCGCGCTAGGATAGGGGGCGTAGTTGTGAGAATCGGCTCTAGCAGTTAACCCAGCACTCCTTCGTCTTCGTGGCTCTTTGAGAAGGAAGGAGGCCGGAAGATCAGTGCTCGAGCGGCTACAACTAGAAGCTATGTTATATTGAACCCTGGATATTTCCATCCTATTATTTAAGGTTATTATCCTTGGAGTTGTCATTCTTTGTACGAGAAACCTGTACGCAAATGGGGCCCTTCCAGATCGGCAAGGCCTTTGCTCTGTTTCGAGTCCGCTCAACAGTTCAAATGGCTGCGTTGGAAATGGAAGGGTAACCTTCCGCAATTGGCAAGGTTCTTGACTCTGACTCGAGTCAAACTCAACAGTTCGAGCGGCCGCGTCAGGGGCGGCAAGGTGGCTCACCCGGCAGCACGCTCGCCCGGCAGGCCAATGGGGACCCGTCCCCAAGATGCCGCCCTGGGTTTTTCGCGCCGGCAAGCCTACCCCGCCAGCGTAGGGTGGATGTACAAAGAAACAACGAACAGGAAAATAACATGCATAATTCCAAAGATATTTCAAAGTTATATTACATCATTGCTGCGGTTCTAACTAAAGATAAAATTTGTCTTGGTCATGAACCCGGAGCGGCGAAGAAGACCGGGATGCCTAATCCCGGCGCTGGCCTTCCACCCTCTTGATTTCGTCGATGCGGCCGATAACCGGCTTGATGCGCTCCTTGAGCACCGTGAGGTCAGTACACTCCGGCAAGCTATCCATCGCGGCTTCGAAGTCGAGGGCGGGATTCCAGAATGCCATCTTGGTGAGGACCTTGGTCATGACTCCCCGGCAAAGTCGTCGGGCCTCCCCGGCGAGCGTGGCCGTTCTGTTGGAGTGAAGATCAGCCAAGGCGCCGAGGACGCCCTCGAAGAACAGGGTCAGCTTGGCGTTGACGGTGCCGCTCCACTCAGGGTCATACCTCACGTTTGGCATCCCCATGAGGGCCAACTGCGAGGTGACCCTATCGGCGACGACCTCCAGCCGGCTGATCCACCGGTTCTCGCCCGCCACGTATTCCTGGTGGGAGGCGGCCTCGTCCGCCCGCAGCTGCTTCTCCTCCTCCAGGCTCTTGGTCAAGGTCTCGTCCCGAGCCGAGCTCTCCGACAACATCTTCTCGAGATTCTCCAGCCTCAGCTTGAGATCTCTGACGGAGTCTTGCGCCTCGAAGAGCTCCCCAGCCCTGCTGATGACCGCTCCGTGCGCCTCTGTCAAGGCACAGTTGAGCCTGTTCTTTTTGTCGGACAGCTTGAGGGCCTGCTCCTTCAGCTCGTCCCGCTCCACCTCCAGCTCTTGTACCTTGCCAGCATGGGCCAGAGCATGGGCATCGAGTGCCTCTTTGTGCCTCTGCCCTAGCTCGCGAGTCCGCCGCTCGACAAGGACCTCGAGCTCCTCGTCCTTGCCGCGGAGCGTTGCGGCAAGCTTCGCCTCACGCGCGGAGAGGTCTTCTTCCTGGGAATTGAGGGCGGCTTGATGCTGGTTCCGGGCGGCCTCGGCCGCGGCAGCCAAGTTCGCGTCCTCTTCCTGGGCCTTCTCGACGTCAGACATCTTCGTGATGAGCTCTGCGTCGCGCTTGGCCAATTCTTCCTGGAAGGCCCTCTGCTCCTCGCGGGACTGGTGAAACCAGGTTTGCGCCTCAGCAACGCGCGCCTGGAAGTCCACCTCGGCCTCGTCCACCATTGCCATCCTGGACTTAACCTTGTCCAGACGGGCACGGTAGAGCGCTTGGAGCTTCCGGAAATTGGCCCCCATAGTGCGGAAGAGCTGCTCTTCTGGGGAACCATCGCCGTCGGCGCCCGGTTCATCGACCACCTCGAGCCCGGTGGCGGCGAGAACCACGCCGTCGAAGACTTCCCCTCCGGCTGGCGCTCGGGAACTTGACGCACCTGCAAGATGGACGAAGAGATCGTCGCCCACCTTCAGGTACCTGCCTTGGCCCGAGGTTGTGGAGGAAAAAGGCTGATCATCAACCGCCTCTTCCTTGGCTGTGGCCTTGCCGGCCTCCCCGGCATGCCCACCGCCGGCACCCTCGGCGGCATCCGCGGTGGCCTTGTCAGCGGCAGCCTCGGCAGCGTCCTTGGCGGCCTCCTCGGCGGCAATCCTGTCGGCCTCCGCCGCGGCCTCCTCGGCAACTTCCCCGATGACGGCATCCACGTCCTCCATGTCTGTTGAAGGAGGGCCTGGGCAGTGATGGGGATGATGAAGCCAAGAAAAAGAATAAGGGAAAAGCAGAGACAGAAGACAGGCGACTCACCAGTGCCGGGCTGTGAAGCAGAAGTCCCCTCCTCACCGGCGCCTGGCGCCGTGGCAGAGCCACCAGCGCCCAAGTTCTCCTCTTCCTCCATGCGTGTGGGCTCCATGCTTGGTGCCCTTGCCGGGGATGCCCCTCGCGGCAGCGTAGTCGATGTGGGGGGTGTGTTGGGGGTAGCCCCCTGCGGCTCCTCCCGCTGCCGCTCCCATCCTACAAAACCGACAAGGTCAACACCACAGCACCAAACACCTACTGCATGTCGAGCAAGAAGAGGGTGATGTACTTACACTGGGGGCTGTGCCGGGGGCTCCTGTCCGGGCTGCTCAACACCACCAATGGTGTCTCTGAAGCCCCAGCTGGGGGCTGGCTGCTCGGCGAAGCCTTCGCCCTCTTTATCCTCTGGGCCAACGTCTCTGCATCCTTGAAGAAGAAAAACATGTCAAAATGAGTGGCATGGTTCAAGAGAATGGAAATGGCGATAAGGAACGAAGTACTTACTCGTCGTCCATCTCCTCCTCCTCCACCGCTTTCCTTTTCCTCTTCAGGCTGAGAGGCCCGAGATCAAAAGGGAACTCCGCATCGGCATCCGAGTCAACATCTGCCGGGGGAGGCGAAGAAGGCGGAGTTGGTGCGCGCCCAAATGGAGAAGGGGCTGTTGCTTTCTTCTTCTCGGCGGCCTTCGTCATCCTCCTCGCCGCCGTGGCCCTCGTGTGGCGCCCGGACCCCTCCAGGGCCAATTGAGGCTGCGCAGCCTTGCCGGGCCGGACCGGCTCGCTGGAACTGCCCCGTCGCCCTCTTCCCCTAGCTGGCGCTGAGCCCGCCGCCACATCCTCCTCTGAAGATGACTCGTCAGCCACGTCTTCGACCAGCGGAGCTCCGGTGCCGGTGCTGCTAGCCTCTCCGGCGGCCGCCGCTCACTGGGCGAGCTCCTCCTCCTCCGCAGCCGTGGCAACCTTGTCCTCCACACCCCCGGCGCTGCCGGCCTCCATGTTGAGCCGCGCCTCCCTCGCCCTAGCGGCGATGTAGTGCAACTCTTCCTGGGTGGTGTCCCTGACAAGCCACCGCTCGGCGTTAGGCTTGACGCACACCTCGACCAGAGAGTCGAAGAATTGTTGCACGACCTCGTCCGCCGGCTCCTGCCAGCTCGGGACGGGGCCGTGCGCGTTGCATTCTGCCATCATAGCGATGATCTCGGACTGGCGCGTATTGTTGCACAGTGGGACCACCCCTGCTAGCAGCTTGAAGAGCTACCCCTTGATGGCCTTGCCGGCCTTCGCGGCAACCCTCGCGGCCTTGCCGGTCCGTTCGACCTCGCCATCGCGACCCACATCGAGCTGGAAGAGCCGCTGGCAGAAGTTGGCATGTCCCATCACCGTGGGGTTGTGGTCGAGGCCAGGGCGGAGCCGCATGACGTCGGCCGGATTCCTAAAGAGCTAGGCTGGGCTCCCCTTGTTATGCAGCGGGGCGATCCGACGACGAATGAAGTCCGCCCCGATCATTTCAAGGGTGAGCCCGGCCTGGGTGAGCCGGAGGATCCTGGTGGTGGTGACGGTGAGCCTCTCGTCGACGGCGTCGACGTCGCCCCAGTCACTGCCACGGACCGGCGGCACTCGGCGGACCCTGCAGAATCTTGACGGCTCTTCTTCTTCCATCCAGCAACACCGGCCGCGCCATTCATCCCACCTCTCCGTCACGGCGCCGTCCGGGTACGCTCCCTTGGATCTCGGAATCCAGGTGATGCATCCAGAGACGACACCTCCCGGCTAGATCCGAGGGGTGAAATAGTGGCGAAAGATCGTCGTGTTGGGCTGCACCCCGACAAAGCCCTCACAAAGGTGCGCGAAGAAAGCCATGCACGCCACCACATTCGGAGTAAAATCCAAGAGGCGGAAGCCAAAGGTGTGCATGACATCACAGAAGAAATCGGAGAAGGGGGACATAACCCACAAGAAAAATAGTCGACGAAGAAGGGGTACCGATTTGGGCCGGGTTCGGTGCAAGCGGCCGGAACAAGGCGCTTCACCGGATGTCCCAAATTCTCCCCCCCGTCTTCACCACCCAAAGGGGCATGAAGCCGGCCCGGAGCTCGTAGACGTCGACCGTCGACGGGATGAAGAAAGCAGCCTTCGTCCGGTCCCCCGAAAACGCGCCCTCCGACGGCTCCACAGACCCAGCGCCCTTGGCCACCCCCTTGCCCTTGGCGGGTTTGGACGCCATGGCGGCTGAGTTGGAGGGCTGAGGGAGGGGGATGGCGAAGCAACGGCGGTAGGCGACGGCGGAAGCTTCGGAAAGAAGGAAGAGAGGGAACAGCGGCTCTGAGATTGGAAGAGGCGCGAGGAAAATGGAGGAAGTGAGCAGCGCACCCGCGGTTATTCCTACTTATGGGGGGGAACGCGGGCCGCCTCCTTTCGCATTTACTACGACGTGACGCATGCCTGCGGAAACCGCCCCGCGCATGCCGCCCACGTCACGCACGCCCCTCCACCACGCGTCGCGCGCGCGAATTGTGGGAGGTGAAGCGCGCGGAAAATCTTACCACGGTAAAAACCGTCCCGCCTGCCCGCGCACTGTTCTGGGCCTAGCCGAACAACGCGTCGCGCTCATCTATGGCCCAGGCCCGGGGGCTCCTGTCGGTATACAAAAAGAGGGGTACACTTTTTGTACCCCTATAACTGTGCACGGGCAGTCTGAGCCACGAGCACCACCACACCAAGCATGGCAAGGGAGGTGAGCTAGAGTAAGACCGAAGCTCGATGGAGACTGAAGCCCAAAGCCAAGACAACAAAGAGCAAAGGGACGAAGTGGGATCCCCTGGCAAGATCCTTGCCGGGAGCCGATTCTAGCAGCCCCGGCAAGATCCTTGCCGGGGCCAGCCTTAGCGGCCCCGGCAAGACCTTCGCCGCGGCAACTCGCCCCACGCCTACGGAGCGGATCACCCTTGAGTCCACTGCCCCCATGGGGCAAGGATTCGGGAGGCATCCCCGTAGTGGCATACAGATCTTTGTGAAGACATTCAAGATCAGATACACGCTAAGAAGACGATGACCCTTGGTGGGATCCCAGCCAAGGAGGACCACAAGACCTCCGGCAAGCTCGTTGCCAGGGATGACAGCAGGCGCCGCGGCAAGACCCTTGCCGAGGACATCCGCAGGGCCACCCTCAGGCCCGCAGCATTGCGCCACCTCAGCTGCCTGCTTGCCTACATGGCGTCTCAGGCCTCGCTGGCCAGGGCGCGTGTCAACACAAGAAGGAGCGGTGACGGACAAGACATATGTCTCCCCCGTCCCCGATAAAGCAAGGACACCTAAGCAAGACGCATTAAATGAACCTTGTCATGTAATGCGAGGGATAACCTCGCATCACTGTACCCTTTCCACCTCCTATGTGCCACTGTGGCAACCCCTTTTCCCTATAAATGAAGGCCCGAGGCTACCAAGAAGATTCGGCTTTTTAGAACTCCTCACGACTCGACTTTTGGAGCTCCTCACGCCCCATAGCTAGCTGAAGAACACAAACATATAATCCACCGAAGGAGGACTAGGGTTTTTGCGCATCTTTGCGGCCCGAACCTGGGTAAAGGAACCGTGTGCTAACTGTTGAATCCGCTCTTCTCTCAACCCGTGCCCCACAACCGTAGTAGGCATCCTTTTGATCCCATAGGTGTCGATCAAATACACGGACAGTGAGTTTATCTTTTCTACATCATGTCATTTTGCGCAAGGCGTTACTCCATTTTTTAAGAAGTTAGTACTCTAGATGCATATTTGATAGCGGTCGATGTGTGGAGTAATAGTAGTAAATGCAGGCAGGAGTCCGTCTACTTGTCTCGGACGTGATGCCTGTATGCATGATCATTGCTTTGAATATTGTCATGATCATTTGCTTTTCTATCAATTGCCCAACAGTAATTTACTTAACCACCATCTGCTATTTTCTAAAGAGAATATAACTTCGATTTCTTTGTTTCCTAATCATGTATGATCAACGAGATCATTCCATCACATATTAGAACCCTGTTTATTTTTTCATATTTCTATGTTCGTTAAAACCCTATGAATTAATGAGAACCAGTTATCATACCAATGCAGACTACAAATGACGAGGCTATGCCAATTTTTTTAATACACACAAAAAAGCTCAAATACACTTCAAATGCCATTCATCTGACATCATTCTCTGCTTTATTTAATTATTCTCCATTATGGAAATGGTCTTACAATTAAGGCCTAGGTACTTCCCGGGGGTGGTGGTAGCTTTATTTCTGGAACTTCGTAACCTGCAAGATTTCATTTTTTTGCATCATAATGATGAACATGACAAATTGTATAAAGTTTGCATATATATTTGTGTGTGTCCATGCATACGGAGATATGACAATACACGAACCTGCATAGTGAGTGTGTGTGTGCAACCCGTTGCCGCGTACATGTGTAGCCATGGCAAACTTTGCTAGACTGAGTAAAGTCAGTTCGTGAGTGGTGAACCGATCACAGACGTAGTGGATGTCTTTTGAATCTATTATTGTATTGCAACATGCGCTATGGAGTGGTGGGTACTGGTCACCAAGCCTCTTTTCGATGTGATGCCAACAATCTTGTATCACCTTTTTTTATCAAGGAGGCAATGATCTACCTCGTGGGCTGCTCGTACAAGGAGCAGCGAACAAGTAGAGAGAGCCAAAATGACTAGGAAGCATAACACTCTAGCTACTTTTGCATTGGTCATGTTCTATGTTGTGTAGTACTATTGGTGTGTGTTTATCTAGGACTTCTGCACCACTCAGTCTTTATAAATAGTGGTCATAATGCGAGTTTTTAGACTCCATTCGCTTCATTTGACCATTTTAATTAAGTGAGAGATATATGACTTGGATATGTTCTAATTTAATGTTGGCACATCTATATCTTCTATCAAATTCTTGGCAATGGTGTGGATGCAACCTATTAATTATTGGCACTAGAGTAGTGGATTTCGATCTCTTAATAGATATGTTTAAATAAATTAGATACGGTGCACATGTGTGGTCCTTGTAGTTTCAAATCGACGGTAATAGATACTTCTAATTATATTTAGCTAGGTGCATCCATTTATTGTATCAAATTGATGGTAATGGATATGTACATCTATATCTATCTATCTATCTATATCTACATCTATATCTATATCTATAACTATATCTGTATGTGTATTGATATTTATATCTATCTATCTATCTATCTATCTATATATCTATCTATATCTATATCTTTATCTTTATCTGTATCTGTATCGAAGAGGAGAGTACGATGCAGTACAATAAAAATAAGTATATCCCTTAGTTAGAACAATGGTTATCAATCCAGTATGAGAACCATGCAACACTTCTTTACAACACCTACATACAAATTAACAAATATTTGTACCCAATGTGAACAAGGGGTTGTCAACCCCTCAACGGTTAATAGCAAGGATTAAATATCGTAGTGATAAATAGATAGGAAAAATACAAAATAAAATAACGTCACTAAAATAGCAGCAAGGTATTTTTGGATTTAAATATATGATAAGAGTAGACCCAGGGCCATAGTTTTCTCTAGAGGCTTCTCTTTTGAAAGTAGCATACGGTGCGTAAACCAATTACTGTTGGGCAATTGATAGAAAAGCAAAGGATCATGACAATATTCAAAGCAATGATCATGTATATAGACATTATGTCCGAGAGAAGTAGACCGACTCCTGCCTGCATTTACTACTATTACTCCACGCATCGATTGCTATCCAGCATGCATCTAGAGTATTAAGTTCATAAAGTACGGAGTAACGCCTTAAGCAAGATGACATGATGTAGACAAAGTATACCCACACATGAATAAACCCCATCTTTTTATTCTTATTATCAATGCTACAAATTCATGTCATGTGCCTTTCTATCACTGACATTGAGCACCGCAAGATCGAACCCATCACAAAGCACCTCTCCCATTGCAAGAAAAATCAATCTAGTTGGCCAAAGTAAATCAATAGATCAGAGAGAAATAGAAAGCTATAATAATCATGCATAAAAGAGTTTAGAGAAGGCTCAAATAATATTCATGGATAGTCTGATCATAAACTCACAATTCATCGGATCCTTAAAAACACACCGCAAAAAGTTATTATATCGAACAGAGCTCCAAGAAGAACATGGTATTGAAGATAAGCGAGAGAGAAGAATCCATCTAGCCACTAGCTAGAGACCCGTATGTCTGTGGTAAGGTTGATGTAGAGTCCCTCCGTGATTAATTCCTGATATGTCTCCAAGGTATGTATAATTTTTTATTGTTCCATGGTATTATAGTATCAATTTTGGATGTTTTATATGTCGTTAGATACAATTATATATCATTATTTGGGACTAACCTATTAACTCTGTTCCTAGTGTTAGTTGCTGTTTTTTTGCATGCTTTTGGCTTTTCAGAAAATCCATATCAACTGAAGTCCAAACAGAGAAACAATATTGGATTAATTTTTTCTGAACCAAAAGAGGCCCTAGAAGGTTCGGGAGGTGGCTAAAAGAGCCACGAGGGAGCGACAAGCTTGGGGAACATGAACCAGGGGGTACACCCAGGCTTGTGGGCCCCTCGTGGCACATCCAACCCAATTCATCCTCTATAAATGCTCAAATATTCCCCTGACATCAGAGGAGTCCACGAAATACTTTTTTCGCCGCAGCAAGTTCTAGAGCCATGAGATCCCATCTGGAGGCCTTCTCTAGTAATGTCTCAGGCGGGGAATCAATTACGGAGGGGGCTCTTCATCATCCTTACTGCCCTCCGATGATGCTTGAGCAGTTTTACACAGAGCTACGGGTCCATAATTAGTATCCAGATGGCTTCTTCTCTATATTTTATCTTCAATACAATGTTCTCCTTCGTGTTCTTGGAGTTCTATTTGATGTAATGACTTTTTGCGGTGTCCTTGTTGGGATTCAAAGAATTGTAAGTTGTGGCACCCCGGATCAGACCGACCAGTTTACCTTGCATTGCCAGCCCGGATACCTTGTCTTCTGGCAACACACAACATCTTGGTACAGAAAACAACCACTTTATTGATACTAGCGGACCATCACTAGTGCAGAACCGGGCAATAGCACCGGTTCGTAAGGCCCTTTAGTGTCGGTTCCATAACCGGCACTAAAGTGTGGCCACTAAAGCCCCCCCCTTTAGTACCGGTTCAGCATGAACCGGTGCTAAAGGGCAACCACGTGGCTCAAGCCAGCTCCGTGGGCCGGGAGCCCTTTAGTACCGGTTGGTAAAACCAACCGGTACTACAAGGTTTGGGGGGTTTTTGGTTTTGTTGTTTCTTTTTCATTTAATTTTGTGTTTTCCATTTAATTTTTTTCGTTTGCTGGTATTTTACGATACTACACATTGTACACGTTATATATATATATATATATATATATATATATATATATATATATATATATATATATATAGAATTTCTGGTAGAACCAATCATATATATATCATCAAATGTCTCACACAAACCACAAATATATTCACACATACTGACATACACACATGTATAGCTATATACAATATCTCCTACATTTTGCCTTCGGAGCCAGTGGCATTAGCCTAATTGGTGCCTTCGGAGCACGATGACAATTGGAAGTGGTTCATGGGGGCGGTAGCGGGTAATGGTATTCTCCCTTCGGATCTATGACCTGGTCGAGCAAAAATCCCGCTATTTCCTCTTGAAGTGCTTGTACGCGCTCCGTTTCTAGGAGCTTGTCCCGCACCTCTTTGATCTATTAAGAAGGAGATCGATATGCATGTTTATTAGTTGTGTGACTAGATATCGATAATGGTGTAAAAATTGTGAATAGTGTTCTGACAAACGTACCCATTCCTGTCTTTGAGATCTGCTCCTTTCGGACGTCATCATGCGAATGTTCTCGCAAACGTAGTATGCACACAGATCAATCCCCTGCGCCTGCTTCAGGGCCTTTACGAGAATGGAATTTGATCAGATAATAATTAATCAAGCATGATAACTAAAGATATAATGGCAGCTAGCTAGCTAGCTAGTACTACTTAATTACTTACCGTGGGTCGAAACCATTTCAGGCTTTTGTTTCCATTCGCCTGGAGTGACGCTGATGAACCTTGCCCAAGCCCTGCCACCGACAAAGAAAATGAATAAATGGGTTATTAAATAGTTCATATCAGGAAATGATGAACTAAATAGGCCGAGATATATAGTTAATAACGATTGAAATTACCTGTTGACTATCCCTTTCAAGTTGGTGTAGTCACTTTGTTTTTTAAGTAGTGAGTCGAGTACTTCAACTGTTCAGGCATCAACTTTAATGATACACAAGATCCAGTGAAATCTGCATGCACACACGTTTGGATGTTTTAATTAAGCGGACATATGTAAGCAAAAACATGTAGCTAGCTAGTAGGCAAAAACAGAGAATTTGTAGTACAAGAGAGTGTGACTCACTGGAAGTTGTAAGGAAGTAGTATATCATCATTGTATTTGAGGCACTTCAAGAACTCTAGCATGCTTTCCTCTACATGCTTTTTATAATATTCACCTAGGTTCCATGTGTATTCAATAACGGTGTTTGGGTCAATGAACCCAATGCCATAGCATCCAGCTTTTTTCATTTCATACATCTTCATCCTAAATAATACCACAGAAAAGAATATAGTGAGGATAATTAAAGGTAATGATTGATCAAAAGGATCACTACAGCTAGCTTGAGACTTAAATTATAGAAAGAAATCACTTACAGACAATAGCAACTGACGATAGATTTGTTGAGTGCGTCTTGATTGTATAACTGAAACAGTTCATTATACTCAACGGACACATCGTCCTCATGGTAGTAATGATCCTTCTTAACTTTCACCATGAGGGACACTCGATTGGAACTCTTGGTAATGGCCATGTACCATTGTTGCAACTCATACATTCTCGTTGGGAGCTTCTTGACCTCGTCTGGCTTGACCAAAGGTTCGCCCCGGACATATTTCCGTTTTATTTCCTCCTTTGTAAGCACGGGCATGGGCTCAATCTCGAGGAGTTGTCCAACAATGATGTTGAGAATTTCAGCCTGCTTTATATGCTCCTCGGTTATTACCACATTGCCGTCCTCTGTAGATGTGCTCGATTTAACTTCCTGATCTGGCGCTCATAGTCTGTGTCAACAGGCTCGGGAGCTGGTGGTTGAGCCATACGAACGAAGTGGTCAATCTTTTCCTCAGGCACTTTCTCCCTTAGTGGTGGTGGCGTTTTCGGTCCAAAATGGTCGTCCACTTCTGCCCGCACTATGGCCTTGGTTTGCTCCTCCGTCCTGTCGTAAGCCCTCTGAGGAGGATCAGTGAGGCTTGGACCATATTTAGTTCGCTTGCCTCCACTTGTACTTCATGTACTGCCTCGACTCGTACCGCTACGCACCATTGCTGCGGGGTGTCTCTTCTATGATTGCTGAGGCGGCGGAGACGGCTGACGGGGCTGAGTTGGACGAGGAGGAGTCGCCTGAAGCAGTGCCGGACTTGGAGGAGGAGTGGACTAAAGTTGTGCCAGACTTGGAGGAGGAGTGGACGTCTGACGCTGTGTCGGACTTGGAGCAGGAGTGGCCTGACGCTTTGTCGGACTTGGAGGAGGAGGAGTGGCCTGACGCGTTGGTGGACTTGCAGGAGTGGGAGTCTGCTGACTCGGTGGCGGACTTCGACGAGGAGTTGGCTGACGCGGTGTCGGTGGCCTTCGAAAGATGATGCAATCCTTTCTCCATAGGATGATACGATTTTTGGCCTCTCCGAGTGTGTGCTCGTCGTCACCTCTAGGAATGTCAAGCTCTAGCCCCAAATATTGGTCCACCACCTCATCAACCATGACACGAGCATAGCCTGCTGGAATCGGGTTGCAATGGAAGGTTGCCTCGGGGGGATTTGTAAAAGCAAGGGCGTCCGCCACCTTCATGGATATGTTCTTCATTTTGAAATGTAGCTCGCAGTTAGTGTTCTCAATGATGTCATCCATGGGGTATCTATCCAGCATTGCGTCGCCCGGGGCGGAACCCACGCTGCTTCTCGGCATGGATGGGCCGGTGGTATGCAATGCTGGATCATCCGCTAGCTGTTGCAGCTGCTGAGATCCCCTTTGCTGGCTAAGTGAGTCGATCTGCTCCTGCTGCCGCTGGAATTTGTCTGCCAAGTCTGCGTGCTTTGATTCTAGGCCTTGAAGGCATTCAATGTCCAGCTTCCTCTGCTTCTCCTCCGCAATCTTCCTTCTCGCACGGGTTCTGTAGTCGGCGTTCCAGTCCGAAAACCCCTCAAACCACGGAATAGCGCCCTTGCCTCGTGTTCTTCCCGGGTGTTCAGGATTTCCTAGGGCACGCGTAAGCTCGTCGTTCTCTCTGTTGGGCTGGAACACCCCCGTTCGAGCCTCTTCTATTGCAACAAGTAGCTCCTCGTCGGCTCCTTTCAGACATGCCTTCAACGAACCTTTGCCTGTCTTCGGGTCCAACTCCCCCCATGTGCATAGAACCAAGTCCTGCACCTGGGGGGCCAGCTCCTAGTAACAGGAGTGACACCTGCATCCTCCATCCCTTTCTCAAACTTATCCCACTTAGGCATTGCCACCGCGTAGCCACCTGGCCCCAGCTTATGGAACTTATCCTTTTTTTCGGCATTCTTCTTGTTTATTCTCGACCGTTCCATAGCTAATTCTGAATCCTTGAATTTCACGAAATCGTCCTAATGAGCACTTTGCTTCTCTAGATTTCCCGCGAATACTGGAGTCTTCCTTCCTCCCTTGACATACTTGTCCCATTCACGATTCTTGTGGTTCTTGAATGCAACCGCCATCTTCCTGAGAGCAACGTCCTTGACTTTTTGGAGATCTTCTTCTGTGAAATGATCTGGTAAGGTGAAATGTTCCATGAGAGTATTCCAAAGCAGACTTTTTTGTCTGTCGTCGACAAAAGTAACATCTACACGTGGCTTTGCTGGCTTTCTCCATTCTTGAAGGGAGATAGGGAGTTGGTCCTTCGCAAGAACTCCGCACTGATGAACGAACTTGTCCGCAATCTTCTTAGGCGCTAATGGTTCGCCATTAGGTCTGATTGCCTCGATATTGTACTTTACGCCCTCCTTCAACAATTTGTTCGGGCCTCGTTTCGTCCTGTTGCCTGAAGATTTGCTCGATCCGGATGGCTGAAAGAAGAAAGATCGATTCGTTAATATATATTCAACTCATTTAAAACATGTGAGATCACCAGATGTGCCTGCTTATATAAATATATATACCTCGCCGGTCTTTGTTGTTTCAAGATCAACATTTTCTTTGTCATCATCGTAGTTCATGACTTCATCAATTCGGTCGTCGCGATCGAATATCATATCACCCTCTCCGGTGTTGTTTAGAAATTCGGAGCCATCATAATCTTCTTCATTCTGATCATCATCTGGCCCGCTAGGATGGCGTATCATATCGAACAGGGTCTGTTCTCCCTCTCTGCAGGTATTGTCCGCCATAGCTTTTATTTAACTAATCCAAAAGAAATATAAAACAATTAAGTATTCAAATTACATCGTCTCAAATAATAGATATAATCTCGAATACATCGTCTCGAATAATATATAATCTCGAATACATCGCCTCGAATAATATATAATATCGAATACATCACTAGCTAGGTTGCTAATAAAGATCGAATACTACAGAAGAATCTAGGACACTCGCGGTTCCTGGGGCGCGGGCGGTGGACACCCAAAGAGAAGGAACCCTCACAGGATCATAGCTGAAGTGAGATCCCTGAAGAAACTGCCAGGTATTGGAGAACCTGCCGCCCTCTAACGCAACCATGTAGCGATGGACGTGCTCGTCCTCTTCCCTGACACGGCGACGTACCACCTCCGGCGGGGCCGGCTCCCTCCGCACCGAAACTGGCCGACGCGAACGCCACCAAACGAGATAAGGATCGACGACGGGACCCGGGGCCGGGTTCCTCATCAAGCAGCGCGCCCCTCCAGGCAGCACCTCCCAGTGCCAGCCCGGCGGAGCCCAGTCCCGGACATGGGCCAGCCGGACGTCGTCGCGGACGGGTCGACGGCGAGAATGCGGGCCGGGCATCGTCGAGAACAAATACTATCTATATGCCCGCAAAAAGTAACATTTTTTAATGATTGGATTTTGATAACTAAAATTTCTAACATTTATATATAACTAACATTTCTATAACATTTCTAACAATGCTATATAACTAACATTTCTATAACATTTCTAATATTTCTATAACTAGAAAACAGGAAAAAAATTATAACATTTCTATATATATAACTAACATTTCTATAACATTTCTAATATTTCTAGAACTAAAAAAAAGAAAGATTTCTAATTTTTTTATCACTAATACTATATGCAAACATAACATTCTAAATTTCTATAACTAAAATTATAAGAAACTAAAAAAAATCGATCATCGTCTAACAATTTGAAAGTTAATCTAATTCATCTAGCTAAAACTAACATTTCTAAAATTTCTAACATTTCTATATAACTATCATTTCTACATACTGTTTAAAATTAATCTAATTCATAGCTAAAACTAAAATTTCTAAAAAACAGAAAAAGTGTGTGTGTGTGTGTGTGTGTGTGTGCGCGCGCGCGTGTGTGTGTGTGCGAGGGGCCGGGGGAGAGGGCCTGACCGCCCGGGCGATGTCGAGGCGACGGCGACGGCGAGGTCGAGGCGACGGCGATGGGGGCGGCGACGGCAATGGTGGCGTCGACGGGGGCGGCGACAGCGAACGGGGACAGGGACGGCGACAGCAAACGGGGACGGGGGCGGCGGCGACGGCGACAGGGACGGGGACTGGTGCAGCGCGCAATGGGCGGCGACGGCGTCGACGGAGAGGAAGAAACAGAACAGAACAAAGGGAAAACTGAAAATCTGTAAGTGTTGTATATATAGGATGGACCTTTAGTACCGGTTGGAGTACCAACCGGTACTAAAGGCCCGTTTTGGCTAGGCCAAGCGGCGGGAAGGGCACACCTTTAGTACCGGTTGGTGGCTCCAACCGGTACTAAAGACACCCCTTTAGTACCGGTTGGTGCCACGACCCGGTACTAAAGGTGGTGCGCTGCAGGTGCGGTGCGGCAAGTTTAGTTCCACCTCGCTAGCGGAGGGGCAGCCGCACTGGTTTATAAACCCCACCGCGGCTGCTCCTTCGAGCTCCTCTCTACTGCAGGCTTGTGGGCCTAACTTTGCCGCGCTGCCCTGTGAGTCTGCTGGGCCTTTATGGGCCTGCAAATACAGGCCCAGGGCCTTGCAGGCCCATAGGGTAGCGCGCAACAATTTTTTTATATTGTATTTTATTTTATATCTAACTTAAATTTCTATATCTAAAATTTATCTAACAAACATTTTATCTATTTAACATTGCCGCAAATATATCTAAAATTTCTATCTAACATTTCTATATCTAAAATTTTATATCTAACAAACATTTCTATATCTAAAATTATATAACAAACATTTTATATCTTATTTAACTCTCCAAAAATAAATCAGTAAATGAATGAAAAATGCCAAATGAATTCAGAAATGGTTGATAATTGATTCTGTGGATTTGAATGGTGCATTTTGAAAACCCAACAAGTCTGGAGTTCAAAAAAGTTCAAAAAATGCAATGCCTTTGTAACATATGAGTTTTCGTCCTAAACCGTGATACCTCGAAAGAGATTGTCCATTTTGTACACGAAGTGCATCCAGTTTTTGTCGTGACCCTCTCTACTTTTTTGCACATACCATATGGGTGAAATGATGATACCATGCCAAGTTTCAACCTTTTCAGAGTTTAATTTGTACTGCTTTTCAATTTCACGGTCATTTAGCTCTCTCAAAACAAATCAGTAAATGAATGAAAAATACCAAATGAATTCAGAAAGGGCTGATAATTGATGATGAGGTGGATTTGAATGGTGCATTTTGAACACACAAAAACTCTAGAGTTCAAAAAAATGCAACGCCTTTTTATCATATGAGTTTTCGTCCTAAACCCTAATACTTCGAAAGAGATTGTCCATTTTGTACACGAAGTGCATCTAGTTTTTGTCGTGACCCTCTCTACTTTTTTGCACATGCCATGTGGGTGAAATGATGATACCATGCCATGTTTCAACCTTTTCAGAGTTCAATTTGTACTGTTTGATAGAGAGTCGGGCACTTTTATTTGTGTGTCCGTTTTACACTAGTGCTATGTGTCTATGCGCGTGTCTGAACATTTTGGTTACCTTCGTTGGCACTCTTTTTGTTATCTTGTCCATGCTGTTAAGCAGCTGGAATTGTTACTACTTCGCAGTTCTGTTCTTTTATGGATAATCGCCATTATCGTAATTGGAATGTGCTTTGCTGGAACGTGCGAGGACTGAATTCAGAGGCTAGGCAGCGGGATTTACGTGCTAAAATTGAAGAGAGCCACTGCTCTATTATTTGTCTTCAAGGAACTAAATGCGAGAGTTTTGATATCCGAAAGATTAGATCCTTTTGTCCTAGGAGGTTCGATCAATTCGCGTTCTCACCTTCTGTTGGAGCTTTGGGTGGGATCCTAGTCGTTTGGAATTCATCGATTTTTCAAGGCCAGCTCATTGACATACAGATATATAGTGTCGTGGTCTCTTTTCAATCCCTGCATAATTCTGAAAAATGGACCTTAGTCTCAGTATATGGGCCATGCGAGGGTCTGCCTATAGACGATTTCGGTAACTGGCTATATCATTTAGTTATCCCTCTAGATGAAAATTGGCTGCTGTTGGGGGACTTCAATTTCATCAGGTCTTTGGACAATAGAAATCTTCCGGGTGGTGACCCCAATGATATTTTTCTTTTCAATGAAATAATTGGTCACCTTGGTATTCTAGAGCTACCTTTGAAGGGCCGTAGCTACACCTGGTCCAACATGCAGCAACAACCCTTACTTGAGCAACTTGATTGGTTCTTCACTACGGCAGATTGGATCTCTCATTATCCAAACACTATGGTTAACCCTTTAGCTAAAACTTCCTTGGATCATGTGCCGTGTATGGTGTCCATTGACACTACCATTCCTGCAACAAAGACTTTCCGGTTTGAAAACTACTGGATTGAAATGTCGGGGTTCATGGATTGTGTAACCAAGTCTTGGAATGCTCCGGTTTTTTCTGATCTATTGGCTTCTGCAGTCCTCACAAAGAAGTTTAAACGACTGAGATACGATCTGAGATCTTGGAGAAAACAGTTATCATACCTCAAAAAGCTTACTGTCAATTGGTCGAGGGTCATTCTGGACTTCGACCAGCTAGAGGAAGTGAGACCCTTAACCAGGCCGGAGCTCAACTTCAGACAAATTGTGAAACTCCACTATGAGAAGTTGTTGAAAATCCACTATATCTACTGGAAACAAAGATGCACCATTTGGTACATAAAAGTTGGCGAGGAGAATTCGAAATTCTTTCATGCAATGGCTTCGAAGCGCATGAGAAGGAATTCCATATTGAGTCTAATGACCAACTCCATGGCTGCTCCTATGACGGGACATGATCAAATGGCGGGAATTCTCTGGGCCTCATTCAAATCCAGAATGGGCCAGTCACAAGGGATCAATATGGGCTTTGATCTCAGCTGTTTAATTCAACCCATTTTAGGACTGGAAGAGCTGTCCATACCTTTTTCTGAAGATGAAATTAAAGTGGTCTTGAAAGAATTGCCGGTGGATCGGGCGCCTCGCCCGAATGGTTTTAATAGGATCTTTGTTAAGCGCTACTGGCCTATAATTGAACAGGACTTTCTGTGTCTGATTCGGGATTTTTATGAAGGGAAGCTTTCATTGGAAAATATTACTGGCTCTCTCATTACACTTATACCCAAGATTGCTTCTCCGGTTGGGCCTGATGATTTTAGGCCAATATCCCTCACCAACACTTGTCTTAAATTTTTAACTAAGTTGTTGGCCAACAGGTTGCAGAAGGTTATTCTCAAGTGTATCCACAAAAATCAGTATGGATTCCTTAAGGGTAGGTCAATTCAAGATTGTCTGGCCTGGAGCTTTGAATATATTCATCAATGTAAACAATCCAAGCATCCTGTCATCATCCTTAAGTTGGATTTTGGTAAGGCCTTTGACACAGTTGAGCATGAGGTTATTATTCAAATGCTCCAACATAAGGGGTTTGATGCCAAATGGATTTTTGGGTGAAACAATTGCTGTCCACAGGTTCTTCGTCTGTGCTGTTGAATGGCATCCCTGGAAAGCAATTTAAGTGCAAGTGTGGCGTCAGACAGGGTGACCCCCTATCACCTCTGTTGTTTGTCCTTGCAGCTGACTTGTTATAGTTTGTGGTTAACCAAATGCTAGAGCATGGCACTCTCTCTTTGCCTATTCAAACCCATGACAGAGATTTTCCCATCATCCAATATGCAGATGATACGATTCAGTTCCTTGCGGCTAAAGATAATGAACTTGTTGCACTTAAGAACATGCTGCTCACCTTTCAACAATCCACAGGGTTGAAGGTCAACTTTGCCAAATCCTCAATGATCCCTTTGAATATGAGTGATGAGGAGGCTTCAAGGCTTGTTGCTATTCTGGGTTGCAAAATTGGCAAGCTCCCATTTACTTATCTTGGTTTGCCCTTGGGAACCACAAGGCCAAGAATCATTGATCTAATGCCCTTGGTTGACAGCCTTGAGCGGCGATTAACAGCAAGTTCTTCCATGTTGAATCAAGGCTCTCGTCTGCAATTACTTACCTCGGTTCTCACTTCTAGGCCCATATATTTTCTGTGCAGCCTCAGCATTCCACCAGGGATCATCAAGCAGCTTGACAGAATCTTCAGGCAATGCCTTTGGAGGGGCAATAGTGATGCTCCCAAACAGTCACCTGCTGCATGGGAGCTCGTTTGCAGGCCAAAAGACAAAGGGGGTTTAGGAGTTTTAAACCTGAATATCCAGAACAAAGGGCTACTTATCAAATATCTTCACAAATTCTATAATAAGGTTGACATTCCCTGGGTGACCTTAATTTGGAGCAGTTACTATGATCATGGTGTTCCACATGCAACAGCTGCAGCTGGATCATTCTGGTGGAGGGATATTTTGAAACTACACGAGGCTTACATACCTATTGCTTCGGTGCACATCAACATGGGTGACTCTGCTTTGTTCTGGACCGACCCTTGGCACATTGGGGGCTCTGCACGACCACTATGCTAGAGATTGCCAAGGTTATAGTTCTTTGTCAATAATGATAGGATATCCGTTCAGGAATTCCTTCAATCCCAGGATCTATTCTCCATGTTTCATTTGCCAATTTCTCATGAAGCTGCTGATGAGCTGCACATTTTGGAAGGTTGGATCATGCAATTACAAAGAGACCCTCTTATACCTGATGTTTGGATATGGCCGGGCAAATCAAAGGAGTACACTGCCAAGAGCTTTTATACGGTCATGCATTCACATCTACCGACAATACATCCTTGCAAATGGTTGTGGTAGAGTAGGTGCACCATGAAGATCAAGGTTTTTGGGTGGCTGCTTTTCTTTGACAGATTAACCACCAAAGACATGTTGGTTAGAAGGCACTGGCGCTCTAATCAAGATGACAATCTTTGCCTCATCTGCAGTGAGCTAGTGTATGAAGATAGATTGCACCTGTTTTTTAACTGCGTCTTCAGCTGTAGTTATTATCTGGGTATTGATTGGTCGGGAGGCTCTGATATTCGGCAATGTATCATGCATGCAAGGTCCAGCTTGAGACACCCTTTCTTCTTTGAGGTCATGCTAACTGCTGCTTGGAATATTTGGATCTTGAGAAATGGCAGAACCTTCAGAGCTGAGAGAGCCACCTTCAGAGCTTGGAAGTGCCAATTCATCCATGATATATCTCTACTTGCTCATAGGGTGAAGGACTGTATAAAACCGAAACTTATGGCATGGGTTAATTGTTTGTTGTAAAGGAGGTATGGATACTTAGCCTTAGGTAGTTTTTTACACCTTTTTCCTGTATAGTTTGTGTTATTGTTTGTATAGTTCTCTTTTCTTTTAATAAAGGGATGTGGGGCTTTGCCTCACAGTAAATATTCAAAAAAAAACAGTCATTTAGCTCTCTCAAAACAAATCATCAGTAAATGAATGAAAAATACCAAATGAATTCAGAAAGGGCTGATAATTGATGATGATGTGGATTTGAATGGTGCATTTTGAACACACAAAAACTCTGGAGTTCAAAAAAATGCAATGCCTTTGTAACATATGAGTTTTCGTCCTAAACCGTGATACCTCAAAAGAGATTGTCCATTTTGTACACAAAGTGCATCCAGTTTTTGTCGTGACCCTCTCTACTTTTTTGCACATGCCATTTGGGTGAAATGATGATACCATGCCAAGTTTCAACCTTTTCAGAGTTCAATTTGTACTGCTTTTCAATTTCACGGTCATTTACCTCTCTCAAAACAAATCATCAGTAAATGAATGAAAAATACCAAATGAATTCAGAAAGAGCTGATAATTGATGATGTGGATTTGAATGGTGCATTTTAAATACAAAAAACTCCGGAGTTCAAAAAAATGCAATGCCTTTGTATCATATGAGTTTTCGTCCAAAACCCTGATACTTCGAAAGAGATTGTCCATTTTGTACACAAAGTGCATCCAGTTTTTGCTGTGACCCTCTCTACTTTTTTGCACATGACATGTGGGTGAAATAATGATACCATGTGTCGGGGAAAATGATCGTCCACGAACACCAATGGGACCGGAGCCCCTTCTCGGTACGGCAGGGGGCGGAGGATGCACAAAGAGCGGATCGAGGCAAGCACACGAGCAGTTTACCCAGGTTCGGGCCACACGGATGCGTAAAACCCTACTCCTGCTTTGGTTTGCTATTGAGTTCTTGGCTCGGGAGCGAGGAGAGCAACAGTACACTCTAACCGCTAACAAGACCGGGCGTGGAGAATGATCTATGTTCGGAACCCCCCCTACGTTGCGCGTGGGCCTCCTTTTATAGGTCAAAGGGGTCACCGACAGGTGGCAACGCAGTCGAGGGTAAAAATGTAAAAAGAGTGGTAGTTGGAACAGTGTTTGTATAGTGCTCTATACCTAACCCTGACGGCAGGGGACAAGGGCATTAAATGCCCGTCGTCGTCGCCCCAAACAGTGCAAAAAGTGGCCGTCAGGGGCGCCACCGTCCGCCACGACGGTAGCCTTGTCATCACCGATTGCCCCCGTGTACCCCAGGCTGCACAGCCTTCCTCCACGTGCTCCTGGAAGGGTCCCAGGGCAACACGTGGGTGGATGTGCTGGAGCGCGGGTACTGAGTGGAAGTTTGCCGCGGCAAGTGCCTTGCCGCGGTCGCTATCTTGTCGCGCCTGGGAGCTTGTCGCTCACCGGGACTTGCCGCGACGCGTGGCGCGCCGCGGCAAGTTCCTTGAGATGCCTTTGATTGGCCTTCCCGGCAAGCTCCTCTTGCCAGGGTCTTGTGCCTTGAGTGGTTTTTGTGCCTTGAGTGGCCATCCCGGCAAGCTCCACTTGCCGGGGTCTTGTTTCCTTGACTTGGATACTTTGTTCTTGAATGGCTCCAAGGGAACCACGGAGGATCTTGGTGGTCGCTTGGCTAGCCTTGCCGCGGGACGCTGCAACTGCCCGTGCACAAGTTCGGGATACTAAGGTACCCCTACTTTAGTACACCAACAGAAGCCCCCGGGCCTGGGCCAGACACGCTGCCGAGCGCTGTTGGGCCAGGCCCAAAACAGTGCACGGGCACGCGCGGCCTGCGGCACGCCGTATCTCACTCCGTATCCACCGCGCCCTCCCTTAACGACACGCGTTCAATGCGACATCGTGGGGGAGATCGTGGCCTGTTTCTTTAATTGGAAATGCGGAACATCCGCCCCTTTCCCCCTTATAAGCAGGGGAAATAGGGGAAGTTCGTCCATCTGCCCGTTGCTTCTTCAATCCTTAGAAACCCCCGCCGCTCCCCTCCTTCCCGAAGGCCGAAAGAGAGCAGCGCTCCGCCCTCCGTCGCCACCAGCACTACCAGCGCCGTCGACCTCCTTCACCGCTTCAGCCATGGCCCCGAAAGGCGAGAAGGGGAAGTCCGCGAAGTCGACCGAGGCGCTGCGGCTCGCAGGGATGCGGAAGAAGAAGGTGGTCTTCCCCCCCAAGCTTGACGCGGAGGAGCTGAGGGATTCCTTCTACCTTTTTTGGTCGAGGGAGACGAAGGCGCATCCACGCACCAAGGTACTCCCCGCCGTAGCCGCTGAGATGTTCCTGAATGGCTACGCATTCTTCGCCCTATTCTTCTACTGCGGGCTCTGCCCGCCCTATTCCGAGTTCTTCTGCGACATCATGAATACCTACGGGTTTCATCTCCTTGACTTCACCCCCAACGCCGTCCTGACAATGGCAGTTTTCGCACATCTGTGCGAAAACTTTGTTGGAGTCTTCCCCAATGTAGCTCTTTTCCACCATTACATCATGCCTCGAGTCGAGGCAGGGTCGCCTTTGTCTGGCGGAATCTCTTGGATCTCTAGGACCCATAAGAAGGAAGCTTACTTGTCGGGAGAGCTCCGCGGCAAGTGGGATGAGTGGAGAGCCAATTGGTGTTGGATCGTAGAGGATGACCCGCAGCCATTCACCGCCCGGCGCCAAGCCCCAGTAGTACGCGGCAACGACTGGAGCGACTTGGCCCCGGAGGATAGCAGATTGAAGATTGCTACTACTCGGATCCTTCGCCTCCGGCAAGCCAAGCTCACTGTAGGCGCAGTTGGAGCCGACTTTCTCCGCCGCCGCATCGCCCCCTTGCAGGAGAGGAAGAGGGCTGCCTGGGAGTTCGAGAACGTGGCAGACATCATGAGGCTGCGCCCGGGCCTCAATTGGAATTTTACTGTCCTGGAGCTCAACGCGATGCTCCAGGCGTTGTTCAAGTACGACTCCGACCACCCCGAATGGTTCACGTTGCTGGAGGGCGTAGTTCCGCTGTGCAACTGCTCCTCGCTCAGCGCCATCCGTGCAGTGATGCCGCTGTGCGATTCCCACGGGATCGACCCCACTTGGCAAGAGCCTTCCGACGAAGCTGTGCAGGCGTTCTTCGACAACTTGGTGGAACAGCCAGTCAACCTCGACGAGAAGAAAGGCCTCACCCGCGACACCACTGACCAGGAGATGGCATATATTGCCACCAGGCTGGAGGAGACAGCGGCAGCCGCGGCCGCGGGCGAGTTCGGGTACACAGTGGAGGAGGCGGAGGCAGTGGAGGCGACAAGCCTTGCCGAGCAGGAAGAGATCCTCAAAGCGGGGAAGCTTGCCGGGAAGGTCGCCGAGACAACCGAGCCCACCGAGCAGGGCGTCAAGTCGAGCGGGCCCGCTGAGCAGGGTGTCGGGTCAAGCGAGCCTGCCAAGGACTCGAGTGGCTCGCTGGACCTCGACTCCTCTTCTTCCTCGTCCTCGGGCAGCTCGCCGCCGCCAGCAGAGCCTCCGGCTCCACCGAGAAGGCGCCTCCGCAAGGCCGCAGACGTGATGGGGCGGCAGGTGGGCCAGCAGCCGCAGCGCCGCGCGGCACGCGCCACCGCGACAAGCAAGGCCGCCAAGGGAGTGCCTCGTGCTTCAGCGGCAACTAGAGCGGGATCTTCCCGGACTGGTGCCTCCGCTCCCGCCGCCCCTCGCGCTTCGGCGGCAACCGGAGCGGGGTCTTCTCAGACCACCGTCCCGGCTCCCGCCAAGCGGCCGAGGGAGCCCACTCCTCCGCATCCTCGCGCCGGGACGCGTGAGCCAGATTTTGACTTCTCCGCGCTCAATTCCGACGAGGAGGAAGAAGAGTAAGTCTTCGCAATCCTTGTTTTTCTTCGATTTTATGTTGTTTCTTGCATCTATTTTGCCTAACTCTGTACCTGTCCTTCTTTCAGAACTCTGGCCCAGAGGGCGGCGAAGAGGGCCAAGGTCCCGGTGATCGTCATCGAGGACGAGCCCGCCGCAACAGCAGGGGGTGCGCCCGCGACAAGCTTGCCGGACCCGGCAGCTGTTGTCCAGAGCAGCCCCCAGCGCAGCCCCCAGCGTTAGTGTGGTTCACTTTCCGCTTGTCGGGCGCGCGTGGGCGCTACTTCTTCACTGACGTCTTGTTCGTTGACTTGTGTAGGAGCAGAGCAGCGGGACCAGGAGCGCCAAGAGACCGCCCCCGACGTGTCGCATGCTTCGACCACTCCGCCAAGGGGAGGCTCTCCGGCAAGGGTGAGCACTCCGCCAAGGGCGAGCACCCCGCCAAGGGCGAGCACTCCGCCAAGGGATGGCACTAGCGGCCCTCCGCCGGCGGGAGCTACCACCACGCCGCCGAGGGAGAGCTCCCCGGCAAGGAGCCCCACCGAGGAGGAGGCCCGCGCAGGTAAACCCTTGGACTTTTCTTCTTTCAATTCTTCTTTTTGGATATTTGCTTGACTGTTTTTCTTTCCTTTTCTTTTCTTCCGTCAGACCCGTCCGCAGCCGAGCCCATGGAGACGGAGGTCGTCGCCGATGACGCCACCGTTGCTGAAGAAACGGTTGGCGCGGACGATCCCGCTGACGCAGCGGCCGCCAAGGCTGCCGCCGCGGCAGCTGGCGAAGAGGCTGGCGATCGCACAGATGGCACTGGGGCCGCAGGAGCGCCAGGCGCTACGCCGACCGCCGAGCCCTCCGCCGCCGCCGCAGCCCCCAGCTACGACGAGCCCGAGCCCAGCGCCTATCTGAAGGCCGGCGACGTCATCTTCATCCAGCTCCCGTGGGCGTCCATGTCCAGGGCGCCAGTCGAGGGAGAGGTCTTCGACGGGGAGGTCCTTGCCTCCGCCGGACTGAAGCTCGTCGACGCGCCGTGCAGCAGCAGCGAGCCCGAGGAGGAGCGGCTGCTGCGCAAGCTTCTGTCTTTGTACCACGCCCGGCAGGCCAAGCTGGAGTCCCGAAAGGCTCTGGCCGCCAAGGCGGGTGCTGACTTGGAGAAGCGCGCAGAAGAGCTCCGAGCCATCAACCAAGAGGCTCTCCGGTTCTTGGCGGAGGAGCGGGAGCAGCTTGCCGAGGCGCAGCAGGCCTTTATCCTGGAGAAGGCCGAGGTGGAGGAGCAGCAGCAGCTTGCCGCTGAGCAGTTGTCCACGCTGGAGGGTGAGTTGACGCAGCGGAAGGTCAACCTTGATGGTCACGAGGAGGAACTTGCCGCGCGTGAACGATTTCTTGGCGGAGCTCTACAGGAAGCAAGGGATGCTGCTGCAGCTGCCGAGACCGCCAAGAGGGAGTTGGAGACGAGGGTGGCTCAACTGGAGGCCAACCTCAAGACGAGCGGCGAGGAGGTTGCCGCACTCAAGCTCGAGAGGGAGAAGGACGCCCACAGCCATTCTGAACTGCAGGTCCGCCTCTCCGAGAAGAGCAAGGAGCTCGCCATCGCCAAGGACTCCATCGCCGATCTGGGGCTGAAGCTGTCCACTCTTACCACGACGCTGGACGGCGCCAAGGAGCGGGAGGCGACCCTGAAGGAGGAGATCAGGGCCGAGAAGGCGCTGCTAGAGAGCGCCGCCGTCGCCCAAAACATCTTCAGGGAAACCGTGGAGCATTGGACAGAAGGTCTTGTCAATGCTGCCGCGGATGTAGACAAGGAGCTGACGGAGCTGGGGGCGGAGCACCTCGGGTACTCCACCGACGAGGGTCTCCCCCATAGCGCCAAGCTAACTTTGTTCTTCAGGGGTGTGGCGACGGCCCTCCAGCAACTCCGGGAGAAGATCCCGAAGCAGCTGGCGGACGAGTCGCACAGGCTCTGTGCGGGGGCCCTGCAGAAGGTGTTGGTGAAGGTGGCGTTCCGCAATCCAGGCCTCAACCTCACCAATGTCCTTAGGAGTTTGCCGCCGGACGCCGACCAAGAAGCGCTCAAGGCCCTTACCGCACCCATTGTGGACAAGGTGAGTGGAATCAAGAGGGTCGAGGGCGACCGCGCGGACTTGTCTTGTCCACTATCTTCTTTTCCTTGTCGCTGTTAACCATGTTATGAAAACAGTCTATTAGAGCTGCGACAAGTTGTTTTGTAATATAACTTTATTTTGGGTAGTTAATGCAATGTTATTTCCTTTACTTGATTTCCTTTGCTTTGTATGTTTTTACCCTACGCTTTTAGGGAACTTGTCGGCGTAGGCACCTTTGCCGCGAGCGTTGAGTGCGGAACTTCAGCAGCCCGCCGGTAGTGCCGTTGCCGACAAGAAACCTTGTCGCAACTAGTCGCAGCACACTTAAACTGTTGAGCGAACTCGGAAACGAAGTAAGGGCGCGACAATAGTCGCAGCACACTTAAGTCGTTGAGCGTGCTCGAAACAAAGTAAGGGCGCGGCTAGCCACGAGTTGGTTCCTCTGTGCACAGGTTTTCCATACAAAGCGAGGTCGTTCAAGGAAGATAACTTAAAAAATTTAAAAATTTGATTGCTCAAACTTTGGCGACTTAGCTTTTCTGCTGTCTGCTTCCCGGCAAGGCAAGGATTTCTTGAACGGCGCTTGGTCCATATCTTCCTCCCCCCCGGCAAACTTGTGTGCGAGGGAACCTTCTTCTCCTTGAGAGAAAAGATAGAAGAGAGAATACAGGTATGGAGCCTTTGGGCCCGTTATTTCTTACCGGGAGTAGGTGCTGCACAAAGTATCAGATAGCACATGCAAGAAAAATAAAAAAGCATGAAAATGACAAGTTGTGCGGGGCACATAAGCTTTACTAATGCACGAGGTCTGCGCCCGGCTTTGTACAAAGGATTACATGCAACAGCGGCAAGACTTGTACAAAAGGTGGTTGTCGGAGCGGATCACGGCAACCGCGCCTTATGGGTAAAACTTGCGAAGATGCTCAATGTTCCAGGAGTTGCTCACCGGTAAGCCATCTTCGGTCTCAAGACGGACTGCGCCAGGCCTAGTGACTCGTTTCACCCGATAAGGGCCTTCCCACTTTGGCGTCAACTTGTTGGAATTCTTGGCGGACTGAATGCGCCGAAGAACAAGGTCACCTTCCTCGAGACTTTTGGCATTAACTTTGCGGCTATGGTAGCGGCGCAAAGCTTGCTGGTAGCGAGCAGCTCACACAGCAGCCTGAAGACGGTCCTCCTCAAGGAGCAGCGTGTCATCTTGTCGTAGCTGCTCTTGCTCGAGCTCATCATAAGCGAGCACTCGAGGTGATCCGTATACGAGTTCCGTGGGGAGAACTGCCTCTGCTCCATAGACTAGAGCGAAAGGTGTCTGTCCAGTGGCTCGATTTGGCGTCGTCCTGATCGACCAAAGAACCACTGGCAGTTCCTCGATCCAGTTTCTTCCGCACTTGTGCATCCTGTCGAAAGTTCTGGTCTTGAGTCCGCGCAGCACTTCAGTGTTTGCCCTCTCCGCTTGACCGTTGCTTCTCAGGTGAGCAATAGAAGCGAAGCAGACCTTGGCGCCAAGATCTTGGACGTATTGCATGAAGGTGCGACTGGTGAATTGTGTGCCGTTGTCGGTGATGATCCTGTTAGGGATCCCGAAACGACAAACAATCGACCTGAAGAACTTGACTGCTGACTGTGCGGTCACCTTTCTCACTGGTTCCACTTCCGGCCACTTTGTGAACTTGTCGATGGCGACGTACAAGAACTCAAAGCCCCCGGCTGCGCGGGGAAAGGGGCCGAGGATGTCGAGCCCCCAGACCGAAAATGGCCAGGACAAAGGGATCGTCTGGAGAGCTTGAGCTGGCTGGTGTATCTGCTTGGAATGGAACTAGCACGCTTCACACTTGGTTACTTGTGCAGTTGCATCTTGGAGGGCTGTCGGCCAAAAGAAACCTTGCCGGAATGCTTTGCCGACAAGTGCTCTTGCGCCAATGTGGTGACCACATATGCCTCCATGTATCTCTGCCAACAGCTTCTGTCCATCTTCCCGGGGAATACTCTTCAATTTCACACCGTTGAGTCTTCTTCTGCACAGTGTGTTGTCAACAAACTGGTACATACTTGACTGTCGGGCTACTTTTTCCGCTTCTTCTTGCTCTTCGGGAAGTTCTCTTGTTTGGAGGAAACGGACAATCTACTGCACCCATGCCGGAGCCTGCGGTTCGACAGCAAGGACTAAAGGCGCATCTGCTGCTGCGGGAACGTCCGCTTCTACGGCGAGCACCTGTGGTTCAGCCAGAGTGTGACGCTCCCCGGCAAGCTTGCCGGGGCAAATCTTGTCGGGAGCCTCTGCTTCAACGGAACAAGCCCTGGGACTTGCCGGAGCAGATTGCTCCTCAGCATCCTTGGCGTTGATCTTGGGAACTTTTGTGATGGCGGCTTCGGGAAGCTCTGCCGGAAAGTAGTCGCCGGAGATCAACTTCCTCTTCTTGCACTGTCCAGCTGTTGGTGTTACAGATGGTTGAGTTAGCTTGAGCACAAAGATTCCTGGTTCCACAGGTAACTTTAGCGCGGCGCACTTCGACAGACCATCCGCGATGTCGTTCTGAGCTCTCGGAACATGCTCCATCTGCAGGCCGTCAAAGTGTTCTTCAAGCTTCCACACCTCATCGACGTATACTTCCATCAACGGACTCTGATAATTCTTGTTCACTTGGCGGACGACAAGCTGTGAGTCACCCCTTACAATCAGCTTCTTAATCCCAAGGTCTGCCGCGTTCCTGAGACCGGCAAGCAAACCCTCATACTCTGCAGAATTGTTTGTCGCTTGCTCCTTGGGAAAGTGCATCTGGACCACGTACTTGAGGTGTTCTCCGGTGGGTGCGACAAGCAGCACACCAGCACCGGCGCCTTGCAGCGAGAAGGCACCATCAAAGTACGTTATCCATTCCTTGCTCGCTTCTTTGACGGGGATGCTCGTCTCTGGGATTTCTTCGTCTGGCGTTGGCGTCCACTCTGCTATGAATTCTGCCAATGCTCTGCTTTAGATAGTTGAAGTGCTTTCAAACTTGAGGCCAAAGCTTGACAGTTCTAGCGCCCACTCGACAATCCTGCATGTCGCTTCTGGATTTTGCAATATCCTCTTCAGCGGAAAGCGAGTGACCACCGTTATCTCATGTGCCTGGAAGTAATGGCGCAGCTTTCTCGAGGCCATGAGAAGGCCGAAAAGCAACTTCTGCACCCCAGAGTACCTTGACCTAGCCCCCTGCAAGAGGGAACTGACAAAATAAACTGGGCGCTGCACCATCTTCTTCCGTATCCCCTCTTGCATCTGCGCAGATCCGTCCTTGTCGGGACCAGAGCTTGTCGGGGAATTCCCCTGCTTGTTGCTGGATGTGCTTGCCACGGCCGCTGGCTCATCATCCGCCTCCCTCTCCGCTACTAACGCAGCACTAACCACTTGATTGGTTGCCGCTAGGTACAGCATCAACTTTTCTTGTGGCTTAGGTGCGACAAGTATTGGAGTGGAGACAGGTACCTCTTCAAGTCTTGCAGCGCTGCCTCCGCTTCCGGAGTCCATTTCATTGGACCTGCCTTTTTCAAAATTTTGAAAAATGGCAGGGCGCGTTCTGCAGACTTAGAGATAAACCTGCTGAGAGCAGCCACGCAGCCGGCAAGTCTTTGTACATCCTTGAGGCGCTTTGGTGCTTCGATTTGCTCGATGGCCTTGATCTTGTCGGGATTGGCCCCAATCCCCCTCTGAGACACGAAGAACCCGAGAAGCTTGCCGGAGGGGACTCCAAACACGCATTTCTCGGGGTTGAGCTTGAGTTGGATCTCGCGCAGATTCTCAAAAGTTTCATCTAAATCTTGGATCAGAGTAGCCCTGTCCTTGCTCTTGACCACTATATCATCCATGTAAGCTTCCACATTTCTGTGTATATGTGGCTCAAAAGCAGTGTGGACTACTCTTGCAAACGTTGAACCGGCATTCTTCAATCCGAAAGGCATGCATATGAAGCAATAAGTGCCACATGGAGTAATGAATGCCGTCTTCTCCTCATCTTCTTCAGCCATAAAGATCTGGTGGTATCCTGAATATGCATCAAGAAATGAAAGCAAATCGCATCTGGCGGTGGAGTCAACATCTTGTCAATGCGCGGCAAGGGAAATGGATCTTTGGGGCAAGCTTTATTCACATCGGTGAAGTCAATACAAAGCCTCCATTTCCCATTTGCCTTGCGCACGACTACAGGATTGGCCAACCACGTGGGATGGAGCACTCCTCTGACAAGGCCTGCTGCTTCCAACTTCTTGATTTCTTCTGCTATGAACTCTTGGCGCTCCACTTCTTGCTTTCTGACCTTCTGCTTGACGGGCCCCGCGTGAGGACAAACGGCAAGCTTGTGCTCAATCACTTTCCTGGGAACACCGGGGATGTCAGACGGTTGCCATGCAAACACGTCGACATTCGCCCGCAGGAAAGCAACGAGCGCGCTTTCCTATTTGGGGTCGAGCGTGGCACTGATGGTGAAAGTACCACCAGTGCCGTCCTCTTTGGCGGACACCTTCTTGGTTGTTGGTGGAGCTGCCATCGTCTTCTTACACTTGCCGGTGGAGCTCGATCGTGCGTCCTCAACGGCAGCGCAGCACTCCGAAGAGGTGTGTTTGCTGGATTGGGCCCCAGAGCTCTTGCCGGACTCGGTCTTCTTCTTTCCCTCGGGAGCTTCAGCGGCAAGCGTCTTGCGTTCTGATGCGGCTGCTGCTTCCCGGTAGATCTTGTCGGCGCTGATAAGGGCATCTTTCTTGTCGCCAGGGACAGAGATGACGCTTATCGGGCCGGGCATCTTGAGCATGTTGTAGGCGTAATGAGAGTGCTGGACGGCCCAGTATCCCATTATAAGGCAATGGGAAATCGGCAACGTCGAAAGTGATCCTCTCAGTCCTGAAGTTCAGCTCTCCGCCAAATGTCACTGGCAGCGGGATCTTCCCCTTCGGCTTGCTCCTCCCCGGGTTTATTCCTTGGAACGTGCCAGTTTCTTCGAGTTCGCTGTCGGGGATCTGGAGTTTCCGGACCACAGCGGAGGAGATCAAGTTTAAGTCGGCCCCGCCGTCAACTAACATCTTAGTGACCTTGAGGTTGCGGATAGTTGGCGAAACCAACATCGGCAAACACCCAACCGCAGTTGTGCGATCAGGGTGGTCCTCAATATCAAAGATGATAGGCGTGCTGGACCACTTCAGAAGTTTGCGCGACTCGACGGGTGGCTCTGCTGCATTAACTTCCCGCACCCACTGCTTGCGTTGGCGGTGGGAAGTATGCAGAGAAGCACCACCGTCAATGCACAGAACCTCTGTGGCTTTCTGAAACTCCTGCTCGCTGTTATCTCCATCATCCATGTCCTCGTCGTCGTCGTCGTCTTCTTCCTTGTCGCGGCCGCGGGGAGGTCTGTCTCCTTGCCGCTGCTTGGCCTTGCCGCGGTGTCCTCCCCGGCCATTGAATGGCCACTTCTTGCCGGACCCTCCATCACCCCCCCGGGCCTTCTCCTTGTCGTGCCGCTCGTACTCAGCTTTTTGCTGCTCGACGAGGTACTCGACTTTCTTGCAGTTCTGAAGATCATGGCCCTTGGTGCGGTGGATCTTGCAGTACTGCTTGTCGGTGCCGTTCTGCTTGTCGGCGGCCGCCACAGCCTGGCAGTTGGTGCACGCGGCAGTCTCCTTGCCGGAGCCACCAGTTTGGGCTTTCTTGGCGCCAGCCTCCTTGCCGGACTGCTCAACGACCAGTACTTCCTTGTTCTTCTTCTTCCTGTTGTTTCGCTGCCGGCTCTTCTTCGCCGGGGCGGCATCTTCGCTGTCCGATGCCCCTTCTCCTGTATCCTCTCCGGGGAGTTTCCTCCCCTCCTCAGCGCGTGCACACTTGTCGGCCAGGGCATAAAGCTCACTAACGTCTCGGATCTTGCACATCGCCATCTCCTCCCTCATCCTGCGGTTAGGCACGTTCTGGTGGAACGCGCTGATAACCGCGGCAGGGTGGACGTCTGGGATGTTGTGTTGCACACGGCTGAACCTTTGGATTTACTTGCGCAGGGGTTCTCCTTCCTTCTGGACGAGCAGGTGAAGGTCACTCTCCTGGCCATGAGACTTGTGGCCGCCTGTGAAGGCGCCGACAAACTGATGGCACAGGTCAGCCCAAGAAGAAATGGAGTTATCCGGCAAGTGCATGAGCCAAGATCTGACGTTTGGTTTGAGAACGAGCGGGAAGTAATTGGCGAGTATCTTCTCGTCTCGTCCCCCAGCAGCCTGCACCGCGATGGTGTAGATGCTGAGGAACTCTGACGGGTGTGTCTTGCCGTCGTACTTCTCGGGTACGTCGGGCTTGAAGTTCTTCATGCTGGGCCACTGGACTTGCCGCAGCTCACGAGTGAACGCAGGGCAACCTACCGCGTACGGCAAGTCGCCTGGTCCTCCGGGCGCGTGCATGTCAACAGCGGGCCCAGCGCGCTGGTCTGATTGACGCTGCGCTTCTCTTCGGCGCTCGATGCGGGTTCGAGCGTCTTCTTGTTGTCAATCGTCGAGAACTTGGCGCTGATAGCGACGAGCTCATGGATCCGACGACGCGGTGGAGTCGTCGTCGATATTGATCCGGCGAGTCGGCGATTTTGGCCTTCGGGGCGGGGAGTGCATGGTGGTTGCACCCCCGGCAGTCTTGTCGCCATCGGCCCGTGCCTGGCTAACTTGCCGCGGCCGCGATGTGGTCGGCTGCTGCGGAGTGTCGCCGTTGGCGAAGGTGATGAGGCTCTGGATGGTGGCCCTCCAGTCGTCGGCCTTGTCTGCCGCTGGAGGGAAGTCGAGGAGCAGTTGAGCTCGTGCTATAGCTTCTGCTGGAGTGGCGGGGAGCGGTGGCGAGCGGTGCGAGGAGCGGGATATGCTCGGACTTCTAACTACGTTAGAAGGAGCAGCGTCCCGTCCCGGCGACCGTGCCTTGCCCGTGCCGGCATGTTGGTGCGCATGCCGGCCTTGAGCGTCCCGAGATCCGCCAGCTTGACCTTGGCCCAGCAAGCATATGGTACCTTGAGTACAACGTCGCTGCCGGTCTCACGCTTCCTGAGATGGGCGCGGTGCGTGTATGGACGCCGAGGCCTTGGAGTGCGCCCGGTCGTCCGTCTTGTCCTTGTCCTTGGCGGCGCCGTGAGTTCCTTCGTCGACGTCCGTCCTTCCGCCGGCGTCTACCCCACCAGCCGTTGGCTCCGGCAGTGGCGGGATCGACGCGGACGGGCCTGCTGCCACCGAAGCCTTCTTCTTAGGGGGCATGTCGATGAAGATGTTGAAGATTTCGCTCGCGTGAGCGCCGGATCAGGTTCACACAACCTCGACGCTCCCCTACCTGGCGCGCCAAAGATGTCGGGGAAACTGATCGCCCACGAACACCTATGGGACCGGAGCCCCTTCTCGGTACGGCAGGGGGCAGAGGATGCACAAAGAGTGGATCGAGGCAAGCACACGAGCAGTTTACCCAGGTTCGGGCCGCACGGATGCGTAAAACCCTACTCCTGCTTTGGTTTGCTATTGAGTTCTTGGCTCGGGAGCGAGGAGAGCAACAGTACACTCTAACCGCTAACAAGACCGGGCGTGGAGAATGATCGATGTTCGGAACCCCCCCTACGTTGCGCTTGGGCCTCCTTTTATAGGTCAAAGGGGTCACCGACAGGTGGCAACGCAGTCGAGGGTAAAAATGTAAAAAGAGTGGTAGTTGGAACAGTGTTTGTATAGTGCTGAATACCTAACCCTGACGGCAGGGGACAAGGGCATTAAATGACCGTCGCCGTCGCCCCAAACAGTGCAAAAAGTGGCCGTCAGGGGCGCCACCGTCCGCCACGACGGTAGCCTTGTCATCACCAATTGCCACCGTGTACCCCAGGCTGCACAGCCTTCCGCCACGTGCTCCTGGAAGGGTCCCAGGGCGACACGTGGGTGGATGTGCTGGAGCGCGGGTACTGAGTGGAAGTTTGCCGCGGCAAGTGCCTTGCCGCGGTTGCTATCTTGTCGCGCCTGGGAGCTTGTCGCTCACCGGGCCTTGCCGCGACGCGTGGCGCGCCGCGGCAAGTTCCTTGAGATGCCTTTGATTGGCCTTCCCGGCAAGCTCCTCTTGCCAGGGTCTTGTGCCTTGAGTGGTTTTTGTGCCTTGAGTGGCCATCCCGGCAAGCTCCACTTGTCGGGGTCTTGTTTCCTTGACTTGGATACTTTGTTCTTGAATGGCTCCAAGGGAACCACGGAGGATCTTGGCGGTCGCCTGGCTAGCCTTGCCGCGGGACGCTGCAACTGCCCGTGCACAAGTTCGGGATACTATGGTACCCCTACTTTAGTACACCAACACCATGCCAAGTTTCAACCTTTTCAGAGTTCAATTTGTATTGCTTTTCAATTTCACGGTCATTTAGCTCTCTCAAAATAAATGATAAGTAAATGAATGAAAAATACCAAATGAATTCAGAAAGGGCTGATAATTGATGATGATGTGGATTTGAATGGTGCATTCTGAACACACAAAAACTCTGGAGTTCAAAAAAATGCAATGCCTTTGTATCAAATGAGTTTTTGTCCTAAACCCTGATACTTCGAAAGAGATTGTCCATTTTGTACACGAAGTGCATCCAGTTTTTGCTGTGACCCTCTCTACTTTTTTGCACATGCCATGTGGGTGAAATGATGATACCATGTCAAGTTTCAACCTTTTCAGAGTTTAATTTGTATTGTTTTTCAATTTCACGGTCATTTAGCTCTCTCAAAACAAATTATCAGTAAATGAATGAAAAATACCAAATGAATTCAGAAAGGGCTGATAATTGATGATGATGTGGATTTGAATGGTGCATTTTGAACACACAAAAACTCTAGAGTTCAAAAAAATGCAATGCCTTTGTAACATACGAGTTTTCGTCCTAAACCGTGATACCTCGAAAGAGATTGTCCATTTTGTACACAAAGTGCATCCAGTTTTTGCCG
>LR738715.1:824498039-824554913 GCA_902687465.1 Secale cereale
AGTTTCAACCTTTTCAGAGTTCAATTTGTACTGTTTTTCAATTTCACGGTCATTTAGCTCTCTAAAAACAAATCATTAGTAAATGAATGAAAAATACCAAATGAATTCAGAAAGGGCTGATAATTGATGATGATGTGGATTTTAATGGTGCATTTTGAACACACAAAAACTCTGGAGTTCAAAAAAATCAATGCCTTTGTAACATATGAGTTTTCGTCCTAAATCGTGATACGTGGAAAGAGATTGTCCATTTTGTACACGAAGTGCATCCAGTTTTTGCCATGACCCTCTCTACTTTTTTGCACATGCCATGTGGGTGAAATGATGATACCATGCCAAGTTTCAACCTTTTCAGAGTTCAATTTGTACTGATTTTCAATTTTACGGTCATTTAGCTCTCTCAAAACAAAACATCAGTAAATGAATGAAAAATACCAAATGAATTCAGAAAGGGCTGATAATTGATGATGTGGATTTGAATGTTGCATTTTGAACACACAAAAACTCTGGAGTTCAAAAAAATGCAATGCCTTTGTATCATATGAGTTTTCGTCCTAAACCCTGATACTTCGAAAGAGATTGTCCATTTTGTACACGAAGTGCGTCCAGTTTTTGCCGTGAGCCTCTCTACTTTTTTGCACATGCCATGTGGGTGAAATGATGATACCATGCCAAGTTTCAACCTTTTCAGAGTTCAATTTATAGTGCTTTTCAATTTCACGGTTATTTAGCTCTCTCAAAACAAATTAGTAAATGAATGAAAAATACCAAATGAATTCAGAAAGGGCTGATAATTGATGATGTGGATTTGAATGGTGCATTTTGAACACACAAAAAGTCTGGAGTGCAAAAAGAGGCGCAATGCTCGTTAATTAGCTTCAAGCCTTTCGGAAGAGTGTACAAAGCACTGCACATATATAGCTCCATGCAGTCTACACTATTCCTCAAGGTTTGAAGCTAAGCAACGTGCAGGTGAACATTGCGCCTGTCCCACATTGTCTGTGCACTCAAGGCTTATAAACCGCTCCTAGTGCCTCTCTCTTGGCGAGGTGGGACTAAAAATCAGCTTACGAAGGGCACCCCTTTAGTACCGGTTCATTCCAAGAACCGGTACTAAAGATTCCTAGCGTAAATGATGTTAAAAATGATGTTAAAAATGCATTGACCATCATTGATCTTTTTGTGTACAATTTAAATTGTCAATAGGAGTCCTCACCGGTTTAGGAACTGGTGATGACTCCTATTGCACCCACAAATCCTACACATAGAGTTCAATGAAGACCAAGTGGTTGTGATAGTTTGAGAAATAACATATTTAAGGTGGTAAAATATCTCTTAGACGAGCGAGGTGGGACTAAAAAAGCGTTGTAGATCGAAGTGAGTAGAACCCTTTTGTACCGGTTCGTGGCACGAACCGGTACTAAAGGTTCTGGTGGGCCCCCAGCCTAACCACAACCTGCAACAGCCTCTTTAGTACCGGTTCGTGCCAAGAACCGGTACTAAATGTTCACCACGAACCGGTACTAATGATCTCCACCGGCCTAGCCTCTGGAACCGGCACTAATGGTCCCATTAGTGCCGGTTTAGTTGCAAACCGGGACTAATTAGCTCTACATTTGACCCTTTTTCTACTAGTGCATAGTTATACATTACAACAGTTAGCGAGGCCGAGCGGCACACAAAGTGCGGCTAGACAATATGTACATTATTTAATGAACATAAAAGGGCCTCGGGCATAGACTACACAGCAGTGGAACGACGTCGTAGCGGAACTCCATCTCACAGGGACACCGATGTGGATACGGACTAGACTCAGACGACACTCCTTTCCAGCGGAACTTTCCTGAAATCTGGTATGACACGCCAGGTCAGTACTTTGAATGTACTTGCAAGCTTACAGCAAAACAAAATCATAATGACAAACAATATCATGATAATTAATCAGTATTAAATATGTAGCAACAAACTTAAATGGATATTCACTAACATACTATGCTCATGCCCTTGCAAAAATAAATCCTCAGTCAATCTTACTCATGATAAGTCATTATAACCACAAACTTATTTATTTCAACAAGATATAAAGCATGACCATTCCGGCGATCACCAACATGTCCGCAATAAAAGATTTATTCACCAAAGTTTGGAAATCTGGAAAATCAAGCATGCTGAGAGTGCACCTGAGTTGCGCGTTTAATCCTCCAAGAAACATGTCAATTTTTCTCTCTTCTATGGCCACGTCATACAGGGAATAACGGGCCAGATGGTTGAATTGTTGCAAATATTCTCCCACAAATAAGTTTCCTTGGGCGAGGGCAAGAAACTCACGTTGCTTGGTTGTAGCGACCATGATCTGAATGGACCAAAGTCTCTGTGTTCTGTGTCATCCCTAGATCGGTAATGCTGACACACACAGTACTTGAAGGTTTTATAACAGAGTGGCAATCACACACTTATTACATCGAATGTCTCCAATGAGAACTTATGACAAAAATCTATGGCTTAAGTCCATCTAACAAAATAACAGCGGAAGGCTTGGAAGATAAGTGAGTCCATCAACTCCAATGGCATAGCTGAGTGCATGACAAACGACCTAGCACTTCTTCTTCCTCGTCCGAAAAGTCTGCAACATAATATGCTACAGCCCGAAAACGGGTCAGCACACGGAATATGCTGGCAAGATAACACAGAGGATGCAAGTAACAGAATAAAGGCTATACTATATGCATATTTGGCTAGTGGAGGCTCTAAGTTTAGAGTTTTTGCGTAAAGCCAATTTTTCCCTACAACAAAGGAATAAATTTTATTTTTAACTATCAAGTGGTTGAAAATCATTGAGAAGGTACCTCCAACTCAATCCCAAATTAAAGTTATCATTATCCCAACAAATTAAATTATAGAGTGATGAGATCAACCAATAATTCAAGTACCAGATACTCAAGATGTCCATAACTGGGGACACGGCTAATCTTGATCAGTTTGTGCACTCTGCAGAGGTTTGTGCACTTTTCCCACAAGACTCGGTCGCCACCGTTTGGTTTCTCGCACTGCATGGTGTTTGAGAAACGGATGACCGAGACACAGTCTTTCTGAAGAGGTCCCCTTAACCGGATAGATAGGCCGGTACACCTACAATCCCTCTACATCTGCTTGCCCATCACGGAAAGGTTTCCCACAACTTACTCAACTATGCCAGAGCCCATATTGGCATGTGGCTGCACACAAAATTTTCTAGCATCAATAGTTTTATGATCCCTTTGAGCCTGGGTGGCATTCCATAGGAAAAATCACACGGAACCCCGGGATTTCCTAGGACAACACGGGATTCTCCAGGTGCCCTGCAACCAATACACCCAGATGTGTATTCAAGTAGCCACCTTAAGTTGAATCCTTAATTAACAACTCACATCTATCATGGATTTCACTCAAACCCAAATCACGTCTACGAGCATAGCATAGCAACCTAAGCAAACGTAGAAGTAACTCCCAAGGGTTTGAAAATAATGCAGGTAATAGGTTTTACCTCAATCTACTTCCCAGTCCCACAAGTTAAGAGATCCTACTCATGCAATGTGTGAGGGTTTGATCTAATGCATAAAAAGTAGGTAATAAAAGGGTATGATCAAAGTGTTACTTGCCTTGCTGACGATTTGCAAAACCTAGAGACTCGTAGTAGCACGCTTCACAGTCCGGGTATTCTATCGCAAGCAAACAATAGCATACATAAGCAAACAAGCAATGATGCACAAACAAAACTTCGAAAGATAAGATCTAAGCAGAAAGTTCAACTTAAGAACTCCGGTTTGCAAAAAGAATCAAATCGAAAGAATCAACGAAACTCAAACTGCGAAAGAAACGAGCTCTGGTTACTAATTGATCTAAAGTAAATTTTTACAGTAGTCAAAGCTTTGTTCAAGTTGGTTAAACTGAAAGAGGGCGCCGAGACGAAGATCTGGGATTTTGAATCACCTGATTCCGACTCTCGAGCAAAAAGAAAAACGAAAAACAAGATCAGGGCAGAAATCGCGATCAAAATAATCGCGGATAAAAACCCCGAAAAAGAAAACTAACGAACAGACTAACGAATGAATGTTCGCTGTCTGCGGCTAACGGACGAACATCGTTCGTTAAAACGAACGTACGGATGAACGTCTGCTAAATAACTAAACCGAAGAAAACCGATCTAACAAAAAAAATAACGAAATCTAGGGTTTCTAAAAAAACCGATCGGTTTAAAAAAAACTGATGGCTACATCGAAAAAGTCAACACCGGCGGCGGACTCCGGCGAGGGCGCGGCTTCGGCAGCTACCGGCGGCGGGCGGCGGCGGCGGGGTCGGCGGCGGCGGGAGGCGGCGCAGGCGGCGGCGGCGCGGTGCGGCGGCGCACGCGGCGGCTGGCGTCTATGGTTCGGGCGCTAGCGGGCCGGGGCGCTATATAAAGGCCAGAGTCCTGGCCACTTACGGCCCGGAGTCGGTTCGTCCCTTTTTTTCTAAAAGAGTCCTGACGTACGAAAACTAACAAAAGAAATACTAAACGGACTCCAAAAATCCCGAAATAAATTTTCACCGTCCTCTAATAATATTTAGGACAAAGTGAACATTTTTCCCGGACCTTAATGCAATTTTGAAAAACGCGCATTTTTCATATGCAAATAAAATCGCAAATAAATCTAGAAAAAAACCAAAAGTGATTTTAACATTTTCCTCCAATATTTCTGTTATTTTGGAGAAGTCATATTATCTCCTCACATATTGTATTTAGAAATATTTTTAGGAGAGAAAAATAATTAAAACCAACACTATCCTCGTATCGGTATTCGAGTGAACTCAAATACGGAAACGGTAAAATTCCCAACTCTCTCCGTAGGTCCTTGAGTTGCTTAGAATTTCGAGGATCGCCACAAACAAAAATGCAAATAAATATGCAATTCAATATGATCTATGTATAACATTCCAAATTGAAAAGTTGGGATGTTACAAACCTACCCCCCTTAGAATGAATCTCGCCCTCGAGATTCCACTTGGCTAGAGAACAGATATGGGTGGTCCTGGCGTAGATCATCTTCTCGTTCCCAGGTGGCTTCCTCCTCGGTGTGGTGACTCCACTAAACTTTGCAAAAATTGATAACCTTACTGCTGGTGACTCTGCTCGAAAATTCGAGGATCTTAACAGGCTTCTCCTCGTAGGTCAGATCACTATCCAACTGAATCGCTTCCAGGGGTACTGTGTCTCTAAGCGGTATATCGGCCATCTCTGCATGGCACTTCTTAAGCTGCGAAACGTGAAACACGTCGTGCACCCCCGACAGTCCTTCTTGCAATTCCAACTTATGGGCAACCTCTCCCATGCGTTCCAAAACACGGTAATGTCCCACAAATCTCGGGGCTAGCTTTCCTTTAACTCCGAAACGTTTAACTCCTCGTAGAGGCTATACACTCAGGTACGCTCTGTCTCTGATCTCATAGGCTATCTCCTTGCGTTTCGAGTCTGCATAACTCTTCTGCCTGGACTGAGCTACTTTCAATCTATCTCGAATCAACTTCACCTTCTCCTCAGACTCTTTGATCAAGTCTGGTCCAAACAACTGTCGGTCTCCAACTTCATCCCACATTAACGGTGTTCGGCATCTCCTTCCATACAATACCTCGAATGGTGCCATCTTCAAACTGGCCTGGTAACTGTTGTTGTACGAGAACTCCGCGTAGGGCAAATTATCATCCCAACTAGATCCATAATCTAACGCACAGGCTCTCAACATGTCCTCCAGGATCTGGTTGACTCTCTTGGTCTCTCCATCGGTCTGCGGATGGAGCGTTGTGCTGAATTCCAGCCTCGTTCCCAAAGTTTGGTGTAGCTGCTGCCAAAAATTTGAGGTGAACTGTGTTCCTCTATTTGATACAATGGTCCTCGGAACTCCGTGCAGACATACGATCCTGGTCATGTATATCTTTGCCAACTTTGCACTGGTGTATGTGGTTTTCATGGGGATAAAGTGGGCTACCTTCGTCAATTGATCCACCACTATACAGATTGAGTCATATCCTGATTTGGTTTTGGGCAATCCGGTGATAAAATCCATGCCAAGCTTCTCCCACTTCCATTCGGGTATCGGCATAGGCTGTAGCAATCCTGCTGGCTTATGATGCTCTGCCTTTACTCTCTGGCATACATCACATACGGCTACATACTCGGCAATATCCTTCTTCATTCCCGTCCACCAGAAACGTTCCTTCAAATCCAAATACATCTTGGTGTTTCCGGGGTGTGTCGAGTATGGCGAATCATGTGCTTCTTGCAGTATGAACTTCCTGATCTCCGGGTCGTTGGGCACAGAGATTCGATCCTCAAACCACAAGGTGTCGTGTTCGTCCTCACGAAATCCCTTGGCTTTTCCTTCACTCATCCTTTTCCTTATCTCGGCAATTTCCTTGTCATCCTTCTGGGCTTCACGTATCTTTCCCAGCAATGTCGACTGAACCTCCAAATTTGCGACGAAGCCTGTAGGAACTATCTCCAAACGAAGCTCCCTGAGACGTTCTGCTAACTCCTGTGGCAATCCCCCTTTTATTAAGGTATTTGCATAACTCTTTTGGCTCAAAGCGTCTGCCACGACGTTGGCCTTTCCTTGGTGATAGTGCAGCTTCATATCATAATCCTTTATAAGCTCCAACCATCTCCTTTGTCTGAGGTTCAGCTCCTTTTGTGTGAAAATGTACTTCAAACTCTTGTGATCCGTGTACACATTGTCAGGGCCGGTTTTCCAATAAAACATTTATTGAAAAATCACCCTTTCACCAAACTAGTATAGAGAAATCCTCCATACTGGCAGACAAACCCTTGATACAGAAATCCAGAAGTGCTAAATATTATACAGGGTTGAGCTGAGGCTGCTCAACAATTTATTACAAGCACGCCAATATTATACATAGAGGCGGATATGACACAACTGGATATGGTGGCGTAACTACTAACTCGTGGATATGGTGGTAGTGGATATGTCACAGCGGTGTGGGTGGCGTGACTCCAATATCTTACACTCATCAAGCGCCGGAGTGGGGCTCGATGATTTTATTATGGTGGCGGAAGCGTATATAAAACAAGTGACCAACTCCAGGATCGCAAGGGACTGACTGGGACTCCTCTAGGCGTCGGACTCGCTATCGAACTCTTCATCCATAAGATCGCCTTCGTCAACATCTGGCCAAATCAACAAGCCAGGTGAGTACTTTGAATGTACTCGCAAGACAGTTTGGACATAAGATATAACAAATGCAAACATGATGCACAAGAGCAATAATGCACACGTAAGTAGTTCAATTAGTGTTGCAAGGTAAATAAGTAGCGGAAGACCAATCGGGTGTCTGGAGCGACGCCTCGAAAGGTAAAATAGAATAAACATGCCACAGTCGGGCGTCAGGGCGACACCTCAGAAAGGGCTTATATCAAAGGTAAATAACAAGAATGCCACAGTCGGACGTCTGAGCGACATCACATAAAGGGCTTGTATCAAAAGTAAATAACATGAATGCCACAGTCGGACGTCTGAGCGACATCACATAAAGGGCTTATATCAAAAGTAAATAACATGAATGCCACAGTCGGACGTCTGAGCGACATCACATAAAGGGCTTATATCAAAAGTAAATAACATGAATGCCACAGTCGGACGTCTGAGCGACATCACCTAAAGGGCTTATATCAAACAAGGGAAAATTTGAGTAGTTCCTGGAGGTAGCACCGTCCTAAGGAATACTCGGCACATAAAAGTAAACGGGTTAGTCCATTCACAGAAGTAACGATCAACCGGGTTTACCCTTGTCAGGAATATTAATTCTACAGAAACTGACACCGAGACTGACACGGATCTGCTAACCAACGTCCTTGTCCAAGGACTTGATTATGCGAATGGTTTTGACTCTGCAGAGTTTGTACCTTACCACAGCCAACGGATTTCAGTAGTCACCAAGGACTAGTTCCGTTCACGGTATTTTAGAAGAAAACACATCTAACCAGTACACACCCATTCCACATTTCCGCTGCCAGGAATCACCCTAGGCAACGTTCACGAAAACTCTTGAGGCGGGGAGGCCACTCCTCGAATAGCATGGGATCAAATTTATACCGCGCGCTCTAAGGGGTGCCCCCCTCTCGGTCCCAACCGGAAACACCCATGCCCCCTGACCGGATGACGGCTTTAATCCAGGGCCATGGAACCTTCATCACGGCCTCTCTATTTGGTGTGTACCAGGAAAGAGGTTTGCAACATACTAAACCGTATTCTTTGCAGAAAACATGTGGTAGCACAACAAGGAAGATGGACGGGATCGAGACTTGGCCCACGTCAACACCGTAGTTAAAAGTTGATGTAGAACTGGCATGCTCCAACAATACCAGTTTACATCTTATCATGCCACCACATGATCAGGCTGTTCTTCATCAACTGATCTCATCAAGTTTTGTAGCTCACTTGCAACTTACCGTGCATGGAATATAACATCCACCAAATGCTTATATAAACATGCCTTAAGAAAACCACACTAGCAAACATGAAAAACACTCATCATATCAAAGGTTCAAACATGCTTGCCTGGTTCGGAGTAGTCGGAGTCTAGTTCGGCGAAGTTCGCGGCTCCGTCACCTCCGTCGGTATCTACGGTATAAAAAGAAACCGAATACTACGTAAATACGTGCATGCGCAAAAAGTGTTCCAAATATTTTTCGAATAAATATGATAAAAAAACTAGGCAGAATTATGAAGATGACAGAAAAGGAATCAACTAAAAATCCTTTTTAGTTTAAAAGTTATAAAGGAAACAAACCCAGGGACTAGTCTGTAATGAAACAGAAACTATCCAGGGGGTAGTTTGTATAAACAGAAAACGCTTCGGATGAAAATACGCCGAACCGAATGGAAAGCGCACTTTGCCCGAAGGCGTTTTCAGAAAACGGTTCGAATAAAAAGAGAAAGCTGACAGGGGGGGCCCGCATGTCAGGTTTAAAAGAGGAAACAGAGTTCGCCAGCGCCAGAGACCTGCGGTGATCGCCGGCGACGAACTACTGCGAGGCAGAGGGATGGGGAGGTACCGGCGTGTTCAGGGGGTTCTTCCGCGTCGGTGGGTGGTGGAAGTGACCGAAGGGAGGCACCACAACGACGGCGACTTCCTCTACGGCGGACGGCGGCGTCGGGTGATGATGGATCTCACCGGACGGGGTCTCTGACTGCAAATTGATGCTTGGGTTAGACTAGGTGGTGGACTAGGAGGTTGCTGACCGAGTCTGGTAAGCGGAGGTGCCCTCACCAGAGCGAACCTTGCCGGAGCCCGAAGCGGATCGGGGCAGCCGGAGTCGGGGAAGAAGGCCCTTCCGAGGCCCCCTGAGTGGTTTTGGCGAGGCTGTGGTGAGGTGTGGTGGGCGCGGTGGCTTCACAACGTCTCTGGAGCCCTATTTATAGGCGGGCGAGGGAGGTGCCGCGGGCAAAATATCTCCGGCGAGGGATTACGGCGAGGCAGGAGTCGGACTGGTGGTTTAGGGGGTTGAGCATCTTCAGGGTGGTCCACTGGCTCCATTCCGCGTCTAAGCTCGTTTGCATTTGGCCTGCTCCGCTGTTTCAACGGAACGGCGCTCACGGGCTCGCCGGCGGCAGAGAGCGCGCTCTACGCTACTCAGGCCACGTCGACGGTTCTGCAGCGCTCTCGGAGGGGAATGATGGACACGCGGAGGCCACCGGTGGCTTGGGCGGTGCGGAGCGGCGCCGTGTTGCAGAGTTCATCCCTGATGGCCGCCACGGGCGGTACTGTCGCCGCTGCACTCGCCGGAGACGACGGGACAGCTCAGCACCGACGCCCACGTCCAGCCAACCGACCATGCGGCGCATGGATAAGAAGAGGGAGCAGTGAGCAAGAGGCCAAGCGAGTCACTGGCGAGATTGGCGACGGCGACTGAAGAAAACGACACCGACGACTGAAGATCAGCACTGAACCCTGAAACCTAACAGAAACAGTGCAAGTAAGGTGCTTGATGAAATGTTTGATGCATGTGGAGAATTTTCCTTGAGCTGGGACTTGGTGAGGGGGTCTCTTGATGCATCTGGAGGCTGTATGAATTTCCTCAGAATTTTTGGAAAGAAGAGAGGATGAATTTCACCAAAAATAGCAAATCTGCTCCAAACTTGCAGCAAGCATATTTTGAAAATTTTGAACTGATGACCAGTAGGTCTTGATGGATATGAGTTGAGGGTACTAAGGACTAGCCCTAGGAATTTATTTGGAGCTAGGATTCAAAAGAGATCTAGTAGTTCCCTTGTAAACCACTAGGGTCCAAATAAATGACAGAAAAATATTTTGTGGTTTAAATAAATAGAAATAAAATCTAGAGGAAGTTGGAACTTGCTGGAATTGATGCTTAACCTGACCCCAAGGTAGGGAAGAGGGTTTTGGAAGGAAGTTATCCACATAGGTCATGGTAAGGGAGCATCTTTGAATAGGGAGGGATAAATCCAAGGATTTAAAATAATTCTTTTTAACAAAGGAAATAGTAAAAATGATCCAAGAGTAATTGTGTTGAACCAACACAAGTTGAAAGACCCTCAAGACCAGAATCAAAAATTGAGAAGGGCTCAAAAAGATTTGTCAGAAGCAAAAATTTGGGAAGGAGGGTCTCTCAAAAGGAAAATTTCAAATAACCTCCTTTAAATCAATTAAAGAATTTGGTAAAAACCAAACCAAAAATTTTGGGGTGTTACAACACCCACCCCCTTAGGAAAAATCTCGTCCCCGAGATTCCGGCTGATCCTCAAATAGGTGTGGGTACTCTGTTCGAAGAAAATCCTCTCTCTCCCAAGTTGCTTCATCTTCGGTGTGGTTGCTCCACTGAACCTTGAAGAATTTAATTGTCTTCTGACGGGTCCTCCTTTCAGACTCCTCCAATATTTTTACTGGACGTTCCCTGTAGGTGAGGTCCGGTTGTACGTCAATGTTCTCATGAGATACACGCTTTTCTGGGTTGCTTACACACTTCCTCAATTGTGATATGTGGAACACGTCATGGACGTCAGATAGTTCTTTGGGTAGGTCTAGCTGGTAGGCTACTGTGCCTCTTCGTGCAGTCACACGGAAAGGTCCAATAAAACATGGTGCTAGCTTTCCTTTAATTTTGAATCGCTGCAGGCCCCGCATAGGGGATACTCTTAGATACACATAGTCACCGGGTTCAAAACTGACTTCACGATGTTTCTGGTCATAATAACTCTTTTGTCGGCTCTGGGCTGTCTTGAGTCGATCCCTGATTAATTTAACCTTCTCCTCAGCTTCTTTGAGCATGTCTGGGCCGAAGATACGGCTGTCTCCTGTCTCTGACCAATTTAATGGGGTACGGCATCTTCGCCCATACAAAGCTTCAAAAGGTGCCATCTGTAGACTGGATTGGTAACTGTTGTTGTATGCGAACTCGGCATATGGTAAGCTTTCTTCCCAGCTGGTTCCATAAGTGAGAACACATGCTCTCAGCATGTCCTCTAAAATTTGGTTCACACGTTCGGTCTATCCTCCAGTCTGGGGATGGTATGCCGTGCTGAATACTAGTTGAGTTCCCAGAGCTTGTTGCAAATGATCCCAAAATCTAGAGACGAATTGAGTGCCTCTGTCGGATATTATGGTCCTTGGAACTCCATGTAGACAAACAATACGGGAGAGATAAAGCTTGGCAAGCTTCTGTGTGGTGTGGGTTGTCTTTACCGGAATAAAATGTGCCACCTTGGTCAACCTATCTGTGATGACCCATATGGCATCATTTCCGTGTCGTGACTGAGGTAGTCCAACAATAAAATCCATTCCAACCTCATCCCATTTCCATTCAGGTATCTTGTTTGGCTGTAATAGTCCTGCTGGTTTTTGGTGCTCGGCTTTAATGCGCTGACATGAATCACAACAGGCAATGAATGTGGCTATATCCCTCTTCATACCGTGCCACCAAAATCTTTCCTGAATGTCCTTGTACATTTTTGTTCCTCCAGGGTGGATGGAATATGGAGCGGTATGGCCTTCGCTCAAAATTTGTTGTTTGAGGTCTTCTACATTTGGCACGCAAAGCCTGTCTCCGTACCATAATATCCCCTCATTGTCTATGACGAATTCTGAGGCTTTGCCCAGACTTACTTTCCTTTTTATGCCTTCGATGCTGGGGTGTCCCTGCTGAGCTTTCTTAATTTGTTCCATTAAGGTGGGTTGTATTTCCAAATTTGACACAGTGCCTTCAATAATCATCACCATGTTGAGTTTGGCAAACTCCCTTTGAAATTCTGGTCTCAAGTTTTGTGAACTGTCGTTGCTGGAGCTTGGATTACGGCTGAGAGCATCTGCCACTACATTTGCCTTTCCTGGATGGTAGTGAATGCCCACATCATAGTCTTTTACTAGTTCCAACCAGCGTCGTTGTCGCAAATTGAGTTCTGGTTGTGTGAAAATATATTGGAGGCTTTTATGGTCTGTATATATTTCACAACGATTTCCAAGCAAAAAGTGCCTCCATTCTTTGAGTGCATGAATAACTGCCGCTAACTCCAAGTCATGAGTGGGATAGTTTTCTTCATGCTTTCGCAGTTGCCTGGAAGCATATGCGACTACTTTGCCTTCTTGCATTAATACGCATCCGAGGCCTTTCCGGGACGCGTCGCAATATACTTCAAAATTTTTGTGTATGTCTGGTACGACCAATACTGGTGCTGTGGTTAATCTCTTTTTGAGTTCTTGGAAACTTTTCTCGCAATCCTCAGTCCACACAAATTTCTTATCCTTCTTGAGTAGCTGTGTCATAGGCTTTGCTATGGTGGAGAATCCTTCAATAAATCTTCTGTAATATCCAGCCATTCCCAGAAAGCTTCGTACGTCGGTTACGTTGGCTGGTGGTTTCCAGTCGAGTACAGCCTTGACTTTTTCTGGGTCTACGGCAATGCCTTCTTGGGTTAATACGTGGCCCAAAAAACCAACTTGTTTTAGCCAAAATTCACATTTACTGAATTTGGCGTATAATTTATGCTTCCTTAATTCTCCCAGCACAATTCTGAGATGTTCAGCATGTTCTTCTGGTGTTTTGGAATATACCAAAATATCATCAATGAACACCACAACAAATTTGTCCATAAATTTCATGAACACTTTGTTCATGAGGTGAACAAAATATGCGGGGGCGTTCGTCAGCCAAACGGCATCACTGTAAATTCATATAACCCGTATCTGGAAGTGAATGCTATTTTAGGGATATCTTCTGTCCGTACTTTTAATTGATGATATCCCGACCTTAAATCAATCTTTGAGAAAACTTTGGCTTGTGCAAGCTGGTCAAATAAATCATTTATCCGTGGCATCGGATATTTGTTTTTGATGGTAACCATGTTGAGGGCTCGATAGTCTATGCATAATCTCAGTGTCCCGTCCTTTTTCTTGGCAAATAATACTGGCGAACCCCAAGGTGAGGAGCTGGCCCGGATAAATTCTTTGTCCAGTAATTCTTTTATTTGCTCCTTCAATTCTACCAACTCGGAAGGTGCCATTCTGTAAGGTTTCTTGTAAATGGGAGTAGTTCCAGGTGCTAGTTCAATAATGAATTCTATTTCTCGGTCTGGTGGCATGCCTGGTAGCTCTTCAGGAAATACATCAGGAAACTCACATACCACTGGAACTTCATTTAAATCTGAAATATCCACCTTGTTCAATCTTGGTCGCAATGATACTGGTCTTACTTGAGCTGCAATTTTTATCGTCTTCCCTTGGTGATGAGTGAGGATCACAGTTCGATTGAAACAGTCGATAAATCCCTTGTTGGTAGTTAACCAGTCCATTCCTAGGATAACATCCAATCCCTTATTTTCCAATACAATGAGGTTTGCTTGAAACTTTAATCCCTCGAGCTCAATAATCACACCTTGGCAATAACTCTGGGTGATTTGCTTAATCCCGGGGGACTTGATGGTCATAGAATTTTCCAAGGGGAGAATTGAAAAATTATGTTGTAAAGCAAATTTCTTTGAAATGAACGAATGAGAAGCTCCAGAATCAAACAAAACCGTGGCAGGTATTGTGTTGACAGGAAACGTACCGAGTACGATATCCGGAGCATTCTGCGCTTCTTCCTTGGTCACAAGGTTCACGTGACCCTTCTTGTGATTGTTGCTGGGATTGAAGTTGTTACGCTTGGGGGCTGAATTATTTCCACCATTATTTGTCTTGGGGGCCGAGTTTCTTGGCTTTGGGCATTGCTTGGCATAGTGTCCTTCCTCTCCACAAGCGAAGCAAGTAACGCCCGGGTGATACGTAAAATCCTTATCCCTTGCATGAAAATTCTTGTTTGAGCGGGGAACATTGGTTGCAGATTTGTTCGCCCCATTTTTCCGAGAATCAATCTTGTTCCGGTTGTCGCGAGATTGAGAAGTCTTGTCCCGCTTGCGCTTGCGAAAATCCTCCAAGCTACGGCGTTCATTCTCCAAGGTAATAGCTTTGTCCACAAGTGTTTTGAAATCCGGAAAGGTGTGCACGACCAGTTGGCATTTAAGTGCTGGTGCCAGGCCGTCCAGAAATTTTTCCATCTTTTTATTCTCAGTCATATGTTCTTCGTTGGCGTAGCGAGATAGTTGAGTAAACTGACTGTTGTACTCAGTCACTGACATGCTTCTCTGCTTGAGGTCATCAAACTCCCTTTTTTTGATCTTCATAATACTTCTGGGAATGTGCGCCCCACGAAAATTTTCCTTAAACTCCTCCCAGGTGATGTTGTTTTCATTGGGGTGCATATGTAGAAAATTTTCCCACCACGATGCAGCTGCTCCAGTAAGGTAGTGAGGTGCATAAAGTACTTTCTCACGGTCTGAACATTGTGCGATAATTAATTTCCTCTCAATGTCTCGAAGCCAGTCATCAGCCTCAAGGGGTTTATCCGTGTGGGAGAACGTCGGGGGACGCGTCTTTTGTAGTTCAGCCAACTTGGAATGCTGCTGGTATGGTTCATGGTGATTTCTCATGTTGATAATATGGTTCATCATTTCTTGATGTTGCTGCTGGCTTTGCTCATAAAGGCGGCATACTTGAGAAAGTGCTGCTTCACTGTTTTGCTGACTTGACTGCCCCTGTGTGAAATCGTTACTTGCCTGGGTACCATTATTTTCTTCCGGAGGGCTTCGCATGGAACGAGTCCAGGGACGATGCATTTTCCTCTCTGGGGTATTTTGCAGAACTCATGAGAAAAACCGAGTAGTAAAAACAATTAATATAGCGAAGGCAGAAATTTTAAAACTCCAAGATTTTTCAAGAAAACACTTGATTGCGCAAGGAGAAGGACCGCTCAGTATCTTACAAGCAAGCCATAATTATACAATACTTCACTCAGGATGTGTGTACACATTCCTGACCTGTTATTTAGGCTAGTGCACTTCTCCCAGTCCCTACATGATACGCACACAAACTACTTCTCACCAAGCCTATGTACATATAAAACATATCATACAAGCAGGTACATCGCACGGCTGCTCGGCGCACTCAGTCGGAGATGGTAAATACTTCCTTCGGCCTGCCGAGGGTAAGTCCCAGTGCTGCTGGGGACTCAACTTCTTCCTCACTAATAGGCTCCAGGCGCGGGGTACTAGGTCGTGCGGTTGAAATGGGAGTGGTAGGCAGTGCAGCACGAACTGGGGTAGGAGCAATGACTTGGTCAAACTCCTCAGTGGTAGGTAGGCGGCGAGCGGTGGCTCGGATGGCAGGTGCATAGGATGATGAGGACGAGATGTATGACAGTGGTGGTGCTGTATGGAGCAGCTCCCTCCTGTTGGCAACACAGCCCTGAACTGAATCCATACGGGCAGCCACCAAGTCGTCCACGAGGTTATCAAAAGCTGCCTCAAGAGCCTTGAGATACTCAACAAGCATCTCAATAGCATCATCTCGTTCTCCCCTAGTGCATGCGAATGCATAGTGACAAGTGTACGGCACGTGGCAGGGGAGGTAGCGGTAGCGACGAGCCTTCATCGAAGGAAGAGCATCCCGGAGACGTGCTATTGCCTCACGGGCCGCCATCTGCATGGCATGCTTCTCTGTAGGCATGGCCCTCCCAACAAATCGGAAGCGGCGTAATTCAGAACGCCCTCCCTTGAATTGCACCGCAGCCTGGTGCATAGACACGCTGTCGCTGATCTTGTGCTCGTAGAGTGTGAACTCTGGACGAGTCGATGGCCCGATCGCGATCTTGACGATGGAGGCGAGGAGTTTGATAAACCCCTCAGGCACGTTGGCGAACACCTGTGATTCGCAGTCGCGGCCGGCCATCTACAAAAGTAGACAAAAATTCCAGATAGTCAAATCATAAATTTATGATGACTAACAGAAAAATTGCTACAATTGCAATATGCTAAAACAGCACCTATTACGCTAATAACCGATTAGCGAGCGCACCTAGTGGCTTCCTACAGTCAGCCTGGCTCTGATACCAAGGTTGTCAGGGCCGGTTTTCCAATAAAACATTTATTGAAAAATCGCCCCTTTCACCAAACTAGTATAGAGAAATCCTCCATACTGGCAGACAAACCCTTGATACAGAAATCCAGAAGTGCTAAATATTATACAGGGTTGAGCTGAGGCTGCCCAACAATTTATTACAAGCACGCCAATATTATACATAGAGGCGGATATGACACAACTGGATATGGTGGCGTAACTACTAACTCGTGGATATGGTGGTAGTGGATATGTCACAGCGGTGTGGGTGGCGTGACTCCAATATCTTACACTCATCAAGCGCCGGAGTGGGGCTCGATGATTTTATTATGGTGGCGGAAGCGTATATAAAACAAGTGACCAACTCCAGGATCGCAAGGGACTGACTGGGACTCCTCTAGGCGTCGGACTCGCTATCGAACTCTTCATCCATAAGATCGCCTTCGTCAACATCTGGCCAAATCAACAAGCCAGGTGAGTACTTTGAATGTACTCGCAAGACAGTTTGGACATAAGATATAACAAATGCAAACATGATGCACAAGAGCAATAATGCACACGTAAGTAGTTCAATTAGTGTTGCAAGGTAAATAAGTAGCGGAAGACCAATCGGGTGTCTGGAGCGACGCCTCGAAAGGTAAAATAGAATAAACATGCCACAGTCGGGCGTCAGGGCGACACCGCAGAAAGGGCTTATATCAAAGGTAAATAACAAGAATGCCACAGTCGGACGTCTGAGCGACATCACATAAAGGGCTTGTATCAAAAGTAAATAACATGAATGCCACAGTCGGACGTCTGAGCGACATCACATAAAGGGCTTATATCAAAAGTAAATAACATGAATGCCACAGTCGGACGTCTGAGCGACATCACATAAAGGGCTTATATCAAAAGTAAATAACATGAATGCCACAGTCGGACGTCTGAGCGACATCACCTAAAGGGCTTATATCAAACAAGGGAAAATTTGAGTAGTTCCTGGAGGTAGCACCGTCCTAAGGAATACTCGGCACATAAAAGTAAACGGGTTAGTCCATTCACAGAAGTAACGATCAACCGGGTTTACCCTTGTCAGGAATATTAATTCTACAGAAACTGACACCGAGACTGACACGGATCTGCTAACCAACGTCCTTGTCCAAGGACTTGATTATGCGAATGGTTTTGACTCTGCAGAGTTTGTACCTTACCACAGCCAACGGATTTCAGTAGTCACCAAGGACTAGTTCCGTTCACGGTATTTTAGAAGAAAACACATCTAACCAGTACACACCCATTCCACATTTCCGCTGCCAGGAATCACCCTAGGCAACGTTCACGAAAACTCTTGAGGCGGGGAGGCCACTCCTCGAATAGCATGGGATCAAATTTATACCGCGCGCTCTAAGGGGTGCCCCCCTCTCGGTCCCAACCGGAAACACCCATGCCCCCTGACCGGATGACGGCTTTAATCCAGGGCCATGGAACCTTCATCACGGCCTCTCTATTTGGTGTGTACCAGGAAAGAGGTTTGCAACATACTAAACCGTATTCTTTGCAGAAAACATGTGGTAGCACAACAAGGAAGATGGACGGGATCGAGACTTGGCCCACGTCAACACCGTAGTTAAAAGTTGATGTAGAACTGGCATGCTCCAACAATACCAGTTTACATCTTATCATGCCACCACATGATCAGGCTGTTCTTCATCAACTGATCTCATCAAGTTTTGTAGCTCACTTGCAACTTACCGTGCATGGAATATAACATCCACCAAATGCTTATATAAACATGCCTTAAGAAAACCACACTAGCAAACATGAAAAACACTCATCATATCAAAGGTTCAAACATGCTTGCCTGGTTCGGAGTAGTCGGAGTCTAGTTCGGCGAAGTTCGCGGCTCCGTCACCTCCGTCGGTATCTACGGTATAAAAAGAAACCGAATACTACGTAAATACGTGCATGCGCAAAAAGTGTTCCAAATATTTTTCAAATAAATATGATAAAAAAACTAGGCAGAATTATGAAGATGACAGAAAAGGAATCAACTAAAAATCCTTTTTAGTTTAAAAGTTATAAAGGAAACAAACCCAGGGACTAGTCTGTAATGAAACAGAAACTATCCAGGGGGTAGTTTGTATAAACAGAAAACGCTTCGGATGAAAATACGCCGAACCGAATGGAAAGCGCACTTTGCCCGAAGGCGTTTTCAGAAAACGGTTCGAATAAAAAGAGAAAGCTGACAGGGGGGGCCCGCATGTCAGGTTTAAAAGAGGAAACAGAGTTCGCCGGCGCCAGAGACCTGCGGTGATCGCCGGCGACGAACTACTGCGAGGCAGAGGGAGGGGGAGGTACCGGCGTGTTCAGGGGGTTCTTCCGCGTCGGTGGGTGGTGGAAGTGACCGAAGGGAGGCACCACAACAACGGCGACTTCCTCTACGGCGGACGGCGGCGTCGGGTGATGATGGATCTCACCGGATGGGGTCTCTGACTGCAAATTGATGCTTGGGTTAGACTAGGTGGTGGACTAGGAGGTTGCTGACCGAGTCTGGTAAGCGGAGGTTCCCTCACCAGAGCGAACCTTGCCGGAGCCCGAAGCGGATCGGGGCGGCCGGAGTCGGGGAAGAAGGCCCTTCCGAGGCCCCCTGAGTGGTTTTGGCGAGGCTGTGGTGAGGTGTGGTGGGCGCGGTGGCTTCACAACGTCTCTGGAGCCCTATTTATAGGCGGGCGAGGGAGGTGCCGCGGGCAAAATATCTCCGGCGAGGGATTACGGCGAGGCAGGAGTCGGACTGGTGGTTTAGGGGGTTGAGCATCTTCAGGGTGGTCCACTGGCTCCATTCCGCGTCTAAGCTCGTTTGCATTTGGCCTGCTCCGCTGTTTCAACGGAACGGCGCTCACGGGCTCGCCGGCGGCAGAGAGCGCGCTCTGCGCTACTCAGGCCACGGCGACGGTTCTGCAGCGCTCTCGGAGGGGAATGATGGACACGCGGAGGCCACCGGTGGCTTGGGCGGTGCGGAGCGGCGCCGTGTTGCAGAGTTCATCCCTGATGGCCGCCACGGGCGGTACTGTCGCCGCTGCACTCGCCGGAGACGACGGGACAGCTCAGCACCGACGCCCACGTCCAGCCAACCGACCATGCGGCGCATGGATAAGAAGAGGGAGTAGTGAGCAAGAGGCCAAGCGAGTCACTGGCGAGATTGGCGACGGCGACTGAAGAAAACGACACCGACGACTGAAGATCAGCACTGAACCCTGAAACCTAACAGAAACAGTGCAAGTAAGGTGCTTGATGAAATGTTTGATGCATGTGGAGAATTTTCCTTGAGCTGGGACTTGGTGAGGGGGTCTCTTGATGCATCTGGAGGCTGTATGAATTTCCTCAGAATTTTTGGAAAGAAGAGAGGATGAATTTCACCAAAAATAGCAAATCTGCTCCAAACTTGCAGCAAGCATATTTTGAAAATTTTGAACTGATGACCAGTAGGTCTTGATGGATATGAGTTGAGGGTACTAAGGACTAGCCCTAGGAATTTATTTGGAGCTAGGATTCAAAAGAGATCTAGTAGTTCCCTTGTAAACCACTAGGGTCCAAATAAATGACAGAAAAATATTTTGTGGTTTAAATAAATAGAAATAAAATCTAGAGGAAGTTGAAACTTGCTGGAATTGATGCTTAACCTGACCCCAAGGTAGGGAAGAGGGTTTTGGAAGGAAGTTATCCACATAGGTCATGGTAAGGGAGCATCTTTGAATAGGGAGGGATAAATCCAAGGATTTAAAAGAATTCTTTTTAACAAAGGAAATAGTAAAAATGATCCAAGAGTAATTGTGTTGAACCAACACAAGTTGAAAGACCCTCAAGACCAGAATCAAAAATTGAGAAGGGCTCAAAAAGATTTGTCAGAAGCAAAAATTTGGGAAGGAGGGTCTCTCAAAAGGAAAATTTCAAATAACCTCCTTTAAATCAATTAAAGAATTTGGTAAAAACCAAAGCAAAAATTTTGGGGTGTTACACACATCACAACGATTTCCAATAAGGAAATGTCTCCAGGTTTTCAGTGCATGCACTACAGCTGCTAACTCCAGATCGTGCGTCGCGTAATTCAACTCATGCGGTCGCAGTTGACGAGATGCATAGGAAACAACTTCCATCCTGCATAAGTACTCCTCAAGTCCTAAGCGTGAAGCGTTGTAGTACACTTGGGAATCCTAGCGTATATCTGGCAATATCAGCACTGGGGCTGTCGTCAATCGTTTCTTCAACTCCTGGGAACTTTCTTCACACTCTTCAGTCCAATCGAACTTCGTCTCCTTCTTCAACAATGTCGTCATTGGTTTTGCAATCTTGGAGAAATTTTCTATGAATCTCCGGTAGTATCCCGCGAGTCCAAGAAAACTACGGATCTCTCCAACTGAAGTGGGTGCCAACCCATCAGTGACTGCCTGCACCTTGACGGGGTCCACTGCTATACCTTCTCCCGATATAACATGCCCTAGGAATCCAACTTCCTTCAACCAAAACTCGCATTTGCTAAACTTGGCATACAACTGATGTTCTTTGAGCTTCTCCAATACGAAACGCAAATGCTCTTCATGTTCCTCTTCATCCGTCGAGTATACCAGAATATTGTCAATCAATACCACGACGGACTTATCCAAGAACTCCATGAACACCTTGTTCATCATACTCATGAAATAGGCAGGCGCGTTAGTCAATCCAAATGACATAACCGTATACTCGTATAGCCCATACCTTGTGGTGAAGGCTGTCTTAGGTATATCCTTCCCTTGGATCTTCAATTGGTGGTATCCAGATCGTAGATCTATCTTGGGAATACTTTCGCTCCTTGGAGTTGGTCGACCAAATCATTGATCATTGGCAGCGGGTACTTATTCTTAATAGTCACTTCATTCAGTGCTCGATAATCAACAACCATTCTTAAAGATCCATCCTTCTTCTCGACCAAAAGCACTGGGGCTCCTCAAGGTGATGAACTTCGGCGAATAAATCCTTTCTCCAATAACTCCTTGATTTGCTTCTTGATCTCCTCCAGATCATTCGCTGGCATCTGATACGGTCTCTTAGATATTGGTCCGGTGCCACGCAACAACTCTATCAAAAACTCAATATCTCTATCCGGTGGCATGCCAGGTAGCTCCTCTGGAAACACATCCGGATAATCCTTTACTACTGGCACTTCCTCCTGCACAACTCCCGTGAGAGAATGTACTTGCGTCCTAATAGGCGAATGCCTAGATACATACTTAATCCTTTTTCCCTCCGGGGTGGTGAGCAAAATAGACTTGCTGGCACAATCGATGTTACCTCCATACATTGATAGCCAATCCATACCTAATATCACATCAAATCCTTGTGACTCCAGAACTATTAGGTCGGAGGGGAAAGTGTGGCGTCCTATGGTCAATGGCGTTTGAAAACATCCTTGGTGTGCCATATACTCTGCTCCGGGTGAACGTACTAACATGGGGGTCTTCAGAACTCGGGTGGACATCCTATGTCTATTTACGAATCCCCTTGAAATGTATGAATGCGATGCACCAGTATCGAAAAGAACTATTGCGGTAAATGTCTTAACCAAAAACTTACCGACAACAGCATCTGGTTGCTCTTCTACCTCCTCCAGAGTCACGTGGTTCACATGTCCTTTGTTCAATGGGTTGGGCTTCTTCCCGGCGCTTCCATTGCCGTTCCCATTCTTAGCTTCAGGGCAGTCCGTGGCATAGTGTCCATTCCTCCAGCACTTGAAACATGTGATATGGCTAAAATCCTTCTTGGCGGGTGTGGATGAGGTAGAGCAGCTCTGGTTATTACTTGCTCCGTTCCCATTTACATTTCCATTCTTAGGGCCATTGTGGTTGTGGGGAATTTCATGGTTATGGGTATATCCTCCCGAATTCGGAGTGAATCGGGGCTTCTTCTGGGCTCTAGAATTATTCTTTCCTTGTCCATACTTCCTCTTGCGTCTTTCAATCTGCTGCTGCTTCCCTTCAATCATAAGAGCTTTATCTACCAACTCCTAGTAGTTGTTGAAAGTTGCCACCATCAACTGTACGCTCATCTCATCATTCAGCCCTTCCAGAAATCTCTCCTGCTTAGCGGCATCTGGGGCCACGTCGTCTGGGGCATAACGAGATAGGGTACTAAACTCATCCACGTACTGAGCTATAGTACGGTTTCCTTGGCGCAAGTTGCGAAACTCCCGCTTCTTCATGCTCATAGCTCCGGTTGAAACATGGGCAGTACGGAAAGCTTGCTGAAACTGCTCCCAAGTGACATTGGCTATGGGGAAAGTGGCTGTGTAATTCTCCCACCATGCTACGGCTGGTCCAGACAACTGGTGTGCGAAAAATCGCACCTTCTCAGCGTTAGAGCAATTGGCGGTGGTCAAATCCCTTCCAATCTTGTGTAGCCAGTCATCAGCCACTATTTGTTCGATACTGCTAGCAAACACTGGTGGTTGCAACCTTAAGAAACGGGTCAGGTTGTCCACGGGTGGTGGTGGTGGAGGGTTGTTATTGTTGTTCTGGTTGTTCTGAGTGTTCTCGACAAGTAGTTGCATTAGGGTGTTCTACTGCTGGATCAACTGGGTGAGCTCAGGGGGAAACTCAAATCCGGGCTCACATCTTGGAGGCATCTGATGGGTGTAGAGGGAAGAGATTAGAACAGAATTGAGGTCTAAGGGAAAATCACTACCCCTATGCACATGAGACAAACACAATCATTTCACACGAATCAATTTCAAGCAAGGTCTTACAAATCTAACTACCGTTACAAAAGTGCTCTAAATACTACTATGTGAGGTAGCTACTAGTCATAGGGTGTTCATCTAAAAATATTGATCGGCGGAAGATTCCATGATGTCTGCTCCAGCTTCATCTTCATAGTCTTCGTCTTCACTATCATCGAGGTCTGAATCCGTGTCGTCGATGATAATGTAATCTTCAGGACAAATCTCCTTGGGTTCTTCTTCCTCTTCTTCACCTCCTGGTGCTGGATATCCCATGAATACTCCTAGCTTCCTTGTTAAATAATCATTCTTCTCTACTAGTATCAACCTCTCCTCCTCGTATCCGTCATGAGTAGACTTAAGTTCTTCTTTTAGCTCCAAATTCATGTTTAGTGCCTTCTTCAATTCTATCATCCCAGCGCACATTTGGTGCTCCTGTTATCGAATGTGCTGGTTCAACTCCTGGATGAACGCTGCAATGGACCTATCCTTCCGGGTGCTGATCATATCCCAACTCTCATCTCGGCGTCCACAAATCTGGTAGATGGTGTCCTTCAGCTCCTGCTTGTAGACTTCTCCGATCCTTCCACTACTAGGAAAAGGGCTATAGATGGAATTGTTACTAATGGCGCACCAGACATGTGGTGCGCCATTACTATATACTAATGGCGCACCATGTGTCGGTGCGCCATTAGTGTCCAAATACTAATGGCGCACCACATCCACGGTGCGCCATTAGTAACAATTTTTTTTCATTTTTTCTTCAAAACTACTAATGGCGCACCAGTGGATAGTGCGCCATTACTAGTTACTAGTTCAACTAGTAATGGCACACCACATCCACGGTGCGCCATTAGTAATTTTTTTTTCAATTTTTTTTTTCAAAATATGATACGTAATATGACCGGGAAGTTTGAAATATATTTTCAAAATTTCATCATACTCATGAACATGAACAAACTCCTAGACATCAAGAAGGTTTAATAGGATGGATATGATAGATATATCAACAAGTGCCTGTGAAGTGAGCTGGTGCTGGGGTTGGATAGAACTACCAAGTTAAGCATGCTCAGGCTGGAGTAGTGTGAGGATGGGTGACCTTCCGGGAAGTTTGACCACAAAGTGCGATTTGACTTGAGATTTAGCAAATTGACCCGAGATTAAGCCATAATGACCTGAGATTAAGAAAAAAATAAAAATAAAAATCTAAAAAATTTTGAAAAAAATAATTGAATTTTTTTTTTGGAAAACAAATTCTGAAAAAAAATTACTAATGGCGCACTTCTATGTGGTGCGCCATTAGTATAGCAGATACTAATGGCGCATTAGTGGTGCGCCATTAGTAAAAATTACTAATGGCGTGGTACTAATGGCGCACCACTAGTGCGCCATTAGTAGGCAAAACTGGTGCGCTATTAGTAGGCCTTTTCCTAGTAGTGTTCCCATCGTGATGTGGGCTACCATACTCTTGCCTAGGCTCCAAGTTGGCGGATAAAAAGAAAACTCTATTGGCTCGGTGGATGGTGTGAAGGTTCTTCCGGGAATTTGAACTTGAATGCTCCATCGCTCCTCTTCTGGTAAAGTGGCGGTGTAGGTTCCGGTAAAGCTTGGTATTCCTATGTTCAGGTACCTAGTGACTTCCTTCAAGTGTCGTCCAAAAGGTGTGTCTTCATCCGGTTGAGTGAACTTGTTCCTTGGGTCCACCATCCTAAAGAAATAGAAAATGGAGAGAAGTCAGAAATGAGAAGAGAAGAGTGATCTAGGGTCTGTCTTCGTGGTCGTGTCCTACAGTCAGCGTGTGCTCTGATACCATCTTTGTAGCGACCACGATCCGAATGGACCGATGTCTCTGTGTTCTGTATCATCCCTGGATCGGTAATGCTGACACACACAGTACTTGAAGGTTTTATAACAGAGTGGCAATCACACACTTATTACATCGAATGTCTCCAATGAGAACTTATTACAAAATTCTATGGCTTAAGGCCATCTAACAAAATAACATCCGAAGGCTTGAAAGATAAGTGAGTCCATCAACTCCAACGGCATAGCTGAGTGCATGACAAACGACCTATCACGTCTTATTCCTCGTCTGAAAAGTCTGCAACGTAATATGTTGCAGCCCGAAAACGGGTCAGCACATGGAATATGCTGGCAAGATAACACAGAGGATGCAAGTAACAAAATAAAGGCTATACTATATGCATATTTGGCTGGTGGAGGCTCTAAGTTTAGAGTTTTGCGTAAAGCCAATTTTTCTCTACAACAAAGGAATAAATTTTATTTTTAACTATCAAGTGGTTGAAAATCATTAAGAAGGTACCTCCAACTCAATCCCAAATTAAAGTTATCATTATCCCAACAAATTAAATTATAGAGTGATGAGATCAACCAATAATTCAAGTACCAGATACTCAAGATGTCCATAACCGGAGACACGGCTAATCATGATCAGTTTGTACACTCTGCAGAGGTTTGTGCACTTTTCCCACAAGACTCGATCGCCTCCGTTTGGTTTCTCGCACTGCATGGTGTTTGAGAAACGGATGACCGAGGCACAGTCTTTCCGAAGAGGTCCCCTTAACCGGATAGATAGGCCGGTACACCTACAATCCCTCTACATCTACTAGCCCATCACGAAAAGGTTTCCCACAACTTACTCAACTATGCCAGAGCCCATATTGGCATGTGGCTGCACACGGAAGTTTCTAGCATGAATAGTTTTATGATCCCTTTGAGCCTGGGTGGCATCCAATAGGAAAAATCACACGGAACCCCGGGATTTCCTAGGACAACACTGGATTCTCCAGGTGCCCTACAACCAATCCACCCTGATGTGTATTCAAGTAGCCACCTTAAATTGAATCCTTAATTAACAACTCACATCTGTCATGGATTTCACTCAAACCCAAACCACGTCTACGAGCATAGCATAGCAACCTAAGCAAACGTAGAAGTAACTCCCAAGGGTTTGAAAATAATGAAGGTAATAGGTTCTACCTCAATCTACTTCCTAGTCCCACAAGTTAAGAGATCCTACTCATGCAATGTGTGAGGGTTTGATCTAATGCATAAAAAATGGGTAATAAAAGGGTATGATCAAAGTGTTACTTGCCTTGCTGACGATTCGCAAAACCTAGAGACTCGTAGTAGCACGCTTCACAGTCCGGGTATTCTATCGCAAGCAAACAATAGCATACATAAGCAAACAAGCAATGATGCACAAACAAAACTCCAAAAGATAAGATCTAACCAGAAAGTTCAACTTAAAAACTCCGGTTCGCAAAAAGAATCAAATCGAAAGAAGCAACGAAACTCAAACTGCGAAAGAAACGAGCTCCGGTTACTAATTGATCTAAAGTCAAATTTTACACAAGTCAAAACTTTGTTCAAGTTGGTTAAACTGAAAGAGGGCGTCGAGACGAAGATCTGGGATTTTGAATCACCTTATTCGGACTCTCGAGCGAAAAGAAAAACGAAAAACAAGATCAGGGGAGAAATCACGATCGAAATAATCGCGGATAAAATCCCCGAAAAATAAAACTTACGAACAGACTAACGAACGAACGTTCGCTGTCTATGGCTAACGGATGAACAGCGTTCGTTAAAACAAACGTACGGACGAACGTCTGCTAAATAACTAAACCAAAGAAAACCGATCTAACCCAAAAAACGAAATCTAGGGTTTCTAAAAAAATCCGATCGGTTTAAAAAAAACTGATAGCTACCTCGAAAAGTCAACACCGGCGGCCGACTCCGGCGAGGGCGCGGCTCCGGCGGCTACCGGCGGCGGGCAGCGGCGGTGGGGTCGGCGGCGGTGGGCGGTTGGCGGCGGGCGGTAGAGGGCGGCGGCGAACGCGGCGGCTGGCGGCTAGGGATCGGGGCGGCGGCTGGCGGGCTGGGGTTCGGGCGCTAGCGGGCCGGGGCGCTATATAAAGGCCAGAGTCCTAGCCACTTACGGCCTGGAGTCGGTTCGTCCCCCTTTTTTTTCTAAAAGAGTCCTGACGTAGCAAAACTAACGAAAGAAATACTAAATAGACTCCAAAAATCCCGAAATAAATTTTCACTGTCCTCAAATAATATTTAGGACAAAGTGAACATTTTTCCTGGACCTAAATGCAATATTGAAAAACGCGCATTTTTCCTATGCAAATAAAATCGCAAATAAATCCAGAAAAAAACCAAAAGTGATTTTAACATTTTTCCTCCAATATTTCTATTATTTTGGAGAAGTTATATTATCTCCGCTCACATATTGTATTTAGAAATATTTTTAGGAGAGAAAAATAATTAAAACCAACACTGTCCTCGTACCGGTATTCGAGTGAACTCAAATACGGAAATGGTAAAATTCCCAATTCTCTCCGTAGGTCCTTGAGTTGCTTAGAATTTCGAGGATCGCCACAAACAATAATGCAAATAAACATGCAATGCAATATGATCTATGTATAACATTCCAAATTTAAATTTTGGGATGTTACATTTGTCTTCATTACTCCAGTAGGGATGTAATATTTTCGGAACTGATCCTTGAATTTGGTCCAGGTGAGTGCATCCTCAGCAGGCCACATGGCTTTGTATTTTCCCACCATACGGAAGCAGCGCCTTCAAGATAGTGGGTTGCATAGGGAACTTTGTCATCTTCGGCTATACGGGCAATCTCAAACTTCCTCTCAATGGTTCGCAACCAATCATCGGCATCCAACGGGTCAACTGCCTGACTAAAACTGGGAGGTTGAGTTCGCTGAAAATCTAATAGCTTGGAATAATGACCATTCTGCTATCCATTCCAGCCAATCATAGCTTGAACACTTTTTAATACTTCCAGCAGATCATTATTTCTTCTTTCCTCAAACATACGCAGGATTTGTTCAGTGGTAGGCGGATGTGGCGGTGGAGGCGGTGGTATGAATGGCTCGGGGGAGTGTCATGCCTGTCGAGCGGAGCGACGAACAGGAACATCCTCGTGAGCGCTATTGTTGTTGCCTCCCTGCATCATCCTATTTTGGATTTTTTCCCAAGACAACGCAATCGAGAAGAGAAGCATTCAAAAGCAAAAATACGTGGGGAAAGCCAGCAACAAATATCGAGGGAAAAACAGAATTGCGAAGAAAACAGAGAGTAGAAAATACACAACTTCGGCATAATTATACAAGGTCGCATGCATGAAAAGAAAATCAACATGCCCGAGTACACTACTCTCATACATAAAACATCGTGACTCGTACATCGTATATTTGTCTAACAACTGCTAATACTCTGGAGCTCTATTGCTCTGCGGGTGCTGCGGGGTTCTCTCCTAAAGTTGACTCGGATCTAGAACTAACGAGATCAACGGAAACCTCAGGGTTAAAGGTAACACGATGACACAGCCTCGGAGGCTCTCCTTCCTTGGCGGGAGTAGGGTGGATCATAGGAGCTACAGGGGTAGTGAGGAGTGAGATCCACTCGGCAGGGGCACTAAGAGGAGTTATGATCGAGGTGCCCGAGCTACTAGGAGGGGTTACTGGTGAATTAGGGGAAACGGAACTGGGGACGTAAGAGTTGAATCCCAAGGAAGCGGGAATGGTGACAGAGCTAGTAGCGGCTAAAGCAATATGAGCGTGAGTCAACTCGCATGCTAGCTCGTGGATCATGATGTAACTAGCAGTGATATAACGGTAAAGATGGCTAGCAATGCTATCAGACTCTGGATCAATTTCAGGGAAATGAATACGGCCGTTCTCGTGCAAAGAAGGGTATTATTGGAAACCTGAGTGATTCTGCATGCGGACCTCGCTGTGATGGAGCTCAATAAGGATCTCGAATGCAGCAAACTCGACGGCTAGCGAAGCGGTAGAAGCATGACCGCTACGAGAGGTACGAGTATAGGAGCTAGAGTCAGAACGGACGCGCAGAGTCACCACTGCCTGATATTCATAAATTGAGTCAGCTAGGCGCTCTCGGTACAAACGATAAACTGGGTCGTCTCCATGAGGGTACAGCCGATGCCAGACATTGCGAAGGAGGTGCAGTGACGTGTACGGCATCAGCTGCAACTGGCACAGATGCGGCACCGGAGCCATCTACACTCACAACCATTAGTGGGTTAGCATAAAAATAATACAAGCATAGATAAAGCAATAACCAACTAGACAGACTACCGGCACTCAACCTAAATGTGTATCTAGCGTTTAAACAACACATCTTAGTCTAACGCATCCTACAGTCAGCGCGACTCTGATAGCAAGCGTTGTGGCACCCCGGATCACAGCGACCGGTTTACCTTGCATTGCCAGCCCAGAGACCTTGTCTTCTGGCAAAACACAACATATTGGTACAGAAAACAACCGCTTTATTGATACTAGCGGACCATAGTTATACATTACAACAGTTAGCGAGGCCGAGCGGCACACACGGTGCGACTAGACAATATGTACATTATTTAATGAACATAAAAGGGCCTCGGGCATAGATTACGCAGCAGCGGAACTCCATCTCACAGGGACACCGATGTGGATACGGACTAGACTCAGACGACACTCCTTTCCAGCGGAACTTTCCTGAAATCTGGTATGACACGCCAGGTCAGTACTTTGAATGTACTTGCAAGCTTACAGCAAAACAAAATCATAATGACAAACAATATCATGATAATTAATCAGTATTAAATATGTAGCAACAAACTTAAATGGATATTCACTAACATACTATGCTCATGCCCTTGCAAAAATAAATCCTCAGTCAATCTTACTCATGATAACTCATTATAACCACAAACTTATTTATTTCAACAAGATATAAAGCATGACCTTTCCGGTGATCACCAACCTGTGCATACAGGGTCTCAAGCATCTCACTGGCTCTTCCACCAAATTATTATGGTACCAAAATTTTAGAACTTAGTGAGCAAAATTTTATTATCTGTTGACCCATGGTGTGACCTACTTTCGAGCGTGTCCATGACCATGGACTCCGCTATCGATAGATTAAATACACTCTGCAGAGGTAGTGCACTGTACCCACACCACAGAACCCATGGCCTCGTTCTCCCATTCGGGTGGACCAACGGCATTCCGACGAAACCCGTCCATTGCCATGACACTCCTCCGGCCACTCCGACTCATTCCCTAATGGAACAGTGCTGGGTGGCCCTGTGCCTACCAAAGGCACACCTACCACCGTCGTGGCCAAACAAAATTTGTCCCAAACAGGAACTTGGTACCATAAAATTAACTACGGGCACACAAGGTTATGTCTGCTTACCGGGCCAGGGTACTGCATGCCCATAACCTTCCCTATCTGGAGGTACCAATAGGAGGCATGTCAATGGACATAATCAAGACCTTCCCATAAAGGTAAATGTGGTTGCACTGGGAAAGACTCGATTCAGTGGCACAATGACCCGGTCAACAATTTATTCAAGTTGAGTTATTAACAATTTCAACTTAAAGAAGAGATAAATAACCGGTGTCATACAATACCATGCAATAAACCAAAATGCAATACATAAACAAATATCATGCCATAGAAAAGTATAACTGAGCCAACTTTACTTCTAACTTCACTATTATTCGGATCATGCTTTACTTTCAATTCCAAACAAAATTTTATCTTAGCAAAATTTAATCATAAATACTTATGTAAAGAAAGTAACTTCACATATGCATGTCCATAATAATTCTCAATATCCCAACTTTATTTTAACTATCTTAATAGCTTAAACCAAACCCAAACTTGCTGTAAAGCAAATGAAGCCAACAACTACAACAACCAAAAGAAATTATTTAACAGAAATAATTAACAGGCATAAGATAAACCATTTATTCAAGTTGAAAAAAAAAATCAAAAATATTGAAATGGCACTATGAAAATGTTGTTGTGGCTTGCCTTAGTTCAAATGAGGCTCACAAGCCTCCTGGTGATCCTCAAGACAAGTTTCTTCTTCTGAAAATAAATAAAAGTTCAAAAAGAAACTATCAAGCTTCATTGAAAAAATTCACCAGAAAATCTACCCAGCTGTCGGTGTACTAAGGTAGGGGTACCTCAGTACCCCAACTTGTGCACGGGCAGTAGCAGCTTCCCGCGGCAGGGCCTACCACGTGCTTGCCGGAGACCCTTCTGATCCATATGAAGCCATTCAAAAACAAAGTATACAAGACAGAAGATCAAGACCCCGGCAAGTGGAGCTTGCCGGGAAGGCCGTCCCAGGCTCAAGACTATCTCACTCACACAAGACCCTGGCAAGAGGAGCTTGCCAGGAAGACTAGAAGGCTGCATCTCAGAAGACACGCCTCGGCGCACTCTGCGCCCCGGCACGGCCCGGGGAGCGGCAAGCTCCAGGGCCCGGCAAGGTCAAGGCCCCGGCAAGGTGCTTGCCGGGGAGAGTTACGCTGTGTGCCCGCGCTCCAGCTCATCGAACCACGCGTCGCCCTGGGGCCACTCCAGGGACGCGTGACGGATGGCTGTGCAGCCTGGGGGACACGGTGGCACTCCACGGTGATAAAGCTATCGCCGTGGCAAACGGAGACGCAAGGGCGGGCGCTTTTGGGGTCGACGGCGACGGGCATTTAATGCTCTTGTCCCCCACTGTCAAAGTAGGTGATGACCACTGTTCATCCACTATCCATCCATTGTTCCCGCACTGTTACAACTACCACCAAAGTTACATTTTTACCCTTTCTCCTACGTTGACACCTGTCGGTGACCCCTTGGGCTATAAAAGGAGGCCCATGCACAACGTAGAAAGGGTTCGGAACCTAGATCGCTCATTCGCTCGGTGTAGCTAGTTCTTCAAGCTCCCAAGCTCCAACACTCAATACAATCTAAGCAGGAGTAGGGTTTTACGCGTCCATCGCGGCCCGAACCTGGGTAAACTGCCCGCGTGCTCACTACGATCTGCTCTTTGTGCTCCCTCCGCTCCCTTACCGCACGAACAAAGGGGCTCCGGTCCCATAGGTGCTCGTGGTGGACAGTTTCCCCCGACATCCTTGGCACGCCAGGTAGGGGGCGTCGAGGTTGTGCGAACCTGATCCGGCGTTCACGCGGGCGCACTCTTCATCAACCTCTCCAGCTTCATCAACAACCTCATCAACAACAGCATGGCCCCGAAGAAGAAGGCTTCGGAGGTCGGAGGCCCGTCTGTGTCTGTTCCACCGCCACCAGAGCCAACGGTGGGTGGAGGAGACGCCGTCGGAAGGGTGGTCGCCGGCGAGGAAACTCGCGGCACCACCAAATCTAAGGACAAGGCGGACGACCGAGCCTCGGTCTCCGTGGACGCGCCACGTCCATCTCAGCAAACGACGACCCAGCAGCGCCGTGGTACAGGAGGTACCATCCGCTTGCTGGGGCAAGGGCAAGCCGGAGGATCGCGGGACGCTCCGGACCACCGTCCGGGCACGAGCAAGGTGCGGTCACCGGGGCGGGAAACTGCTCCTTCTAACCCCGTTAGGAGTCCGAGCATATCCCGCTCCTCGCACCTCTCGCCCCCGCTCCCCTCCTCTCCAGCGGAAGCGCTCGCAAGAGCGCAACTGCTCCTCGACTTCCCTCCAGCGGCAGACAAGGCCGAAGACTGGAGGGCAACCATCCAAAGCCTGATCGCCTTCGCCAACAACGACACGCCGCAGCAGCCGGCGACGTCGCGGACGGCCAGGTCAAGAAGACGAAGGCCGACGGCGACAAGACCGCCGGGGGTGCAACCACCATGCACTCCCCGCCGCGGAAACATAAGACGTCGCCCCGCCGGATCAACGTCGACGACGACTCCACGGCATCGTCGGATCCGCGGGCTCGTCGGGACCAGCGCCAGGTCCTCGACGGCCGGCGACAAGAAGACGCTCGAACAACGATCGAGCGCCGCCGAGAAGCTCGGCGACAATCAGATCAGCGAGCTGGGACCGCTGTTGACACACACGCGCCCGGTGAGCCAGGCGACTTGCCGTACGCGGCAGGTTGCCCTGCGTTTACCCGTGAGCTGCGGCGTGTCTAGTGGCCCAGCATGAAGATCTTTAAGCCCGACGTACCGGAGAAGTACGACGGCAAGACGCACCCCTCGGAATTCCTCAGCATTTACACCATCGCGGTGCAGGCTGCCGGGGGGCGCGATGAGAAGATACTGGCGAACTACTTCCCGCTGGTGCTTAAGCCGAACGTACGTTCTTGGCTTATGCACTTGCCGGAAGGCTCCATTTCTTCTTGGGCGGATCATTGCCACCAGTTTGTTGGCGCCTTCACAGGCGGCCACAAACCCCACGGCCAGGAGAGTGATCACCACATCTTGGCCCAGAAGGAAGGAGAACCTCTGTGCAAGTACATCCAGCGCTTCAGCCGCGTGCAGCACAACATCCCTGACGTCCACCCTGCCGCAGTTATCAGCGCGTTCCACCAGAACGTGCGTAACCGCCGCATGCGTGAGGAGATGGCCATGACCAAGATACGGGATGTCAGCGAGCTCTATGCTCTAGCTGATAAGTGCGCGCGCGCCGAAGAGGGGAGGAGACTCCCCGGGGAGGATGCTGGTGCAGGGGGAAGCGACAGCGAGGATGCTGCCCCGGCAAAGAAGAGCCGGCGGCGGAACAATAGAAGAAAGAACAAGAAAGAAGTGCTTGCCGTCGAGAAGTCCGGCAAGGAGGCTCCCGCCAAGCAAGCACAGGCTGGCGGCTCCGGCAAGAAGCCTGCCCCTATAGCGGCAGCCGACAAGCAGGACGGCTCCGACAAGCAATACTGCAAAATCCACCGCACCAAGGGCCACGACCTCTCCAACTGCAAACGCGTCGAATACCTCGTCGAGCAGCAGAAAGCTGAGTACGAGCGGTGCGACAAGGAGAAGGCCCAAGGTGGCGGAGGAGAGCCAAGCAAGAAGCGGCCATTCAATGGCCGGGGAGGACGCCGCGGCAAGGCCAAGCAGCGGCAAGGTGACCGACCTCCCCGGGGCCGCGACAAGGATGAAGAAGACGACGACGATGACATGGAGGAAGAAGATAACAGCGAGCAGGAGTTCCAGAAGGCCACGAAAGTCCTGTGCGTCGACGGCGGCGCCTCTCTGCATACTTCCCACCGCCAACTCAAGCAGTGGGTGCGGGAAATAAATGCAGCAGAGTCGCCCGTGGAGTCGCGCAGGCTCCTCAAATGGTCCAGCACGCTCATCATTTTTGATCTTGAGGATCACCCTGACCGCACCACGGCGGTCGGGTGCTTGCCGATGTTGGTCTCGCCAACCATCCGCAACCTCAAGGTCACCAAAATGTTGGTTGACGGCGGGGCCGGCCTGAACTTGATCTCCTCAGCTGTGATCAAGAAACTCCAAATCCCAGATGGCGAGCTCGAAGAGACCGGTTCGTTCCAAGGAATAAACCCGGGGAGGAGCAAGCCCAAGGGGAAGATAACTCTGCCAGTGACCTTTGGCGGGGAGCTGAAGTTCAGGAAGGAGAGGATAACCTTCGATGTTGCCGATATCCCATTGCCATACAATGGGATACTTGGACGTCCTGCCCTCGCAAAGTTCATGGCAGCTTCCCACTACGCCTACAATGTACTCAAGATGCCGGGGCCGATAAGCGTCATCTCTGTCCAGGGCGACAAGAAGGACGCGCTTATCTGCGCCGACAAGATATACCGGGATGCAGCAGCCGCGGCGGAGAAGGACACACTTGCCGCTGAAGCTCCCGGGGGGAAGAAGACCAAGACCAAGTACGGCAAGTGCTCTAGGGCCCACTCCGGCAACCGCACCTCTCCGGAGTGCTGCGCTGCCGTCGAGGACGTTCCATCGAGCTCCAGCGGCAAGTGCAAGAAGGGGATGGCCGCTCCACCGGCAACCAAGAAGGTGTCCGCCAAGGAGGACGGCACTGGTGGTACCTTCACCATCAGTGCTACACTTGACAGCAAATAGGAAAGCGCGCTCGTTGCCTTCCTGCGGGCGAATGTCGATGTGTTTGCATGGCAACCATCTGACATCCCCGGCGTTCCCAGGAAGGTGATTGAGCACAAGCTTGCTGTTTGTCCTCACGCGCGGCCCGTCAAGCAGAAGGTCAGGAAGCAAGCCGTGGAGCGCCAAGAATTCATTGCCGAAGAAATCAAGAAACTAGAAGCAGCAGGCCTAGTTAGAGGCGTGATCCATCCGACGTGGTTAGCAAATCCAGTCGTCGTGCGTAAGGCCAACGGGAAGTGGAGACTGTGTATAGACTTCACCGATGTGAATAAAGCATGTCCCAAGGATCCATTTCCCTTGCCGCGCATTGACCAGATTGTTGACTCCACTGCCGGATGTGAGTTGTTCTCTTTCCTTGATGCATATTCAGGCTACCACCAGATTTTCATGGCCAAAGAAGATGAAGAGAAGACTGCATTTATCACTCCATGTGGCACATATTGCTTCATACGCATGCCCTTCGGATTGAAGAATGCAGGATCAACATTTGCAAGGGTGGTGTACACTGCTTTTGAGCCACAGATCCACAGGAATGTAGAGGCTTACATGGATGATATCATGGTGAAGAGCAAGAACAAAGATACACTGATCCAAGATTTGGAAGAGACATTTGAGAACCTGCGCAAGATCCAGCTTAAGTTGAACCCCGAGAAGTGCGTCTTTGGAGTCCCCTCCGGCAAGCTTCTCGGGTTCTTTGTGTCACAGAGGGAGATTGAGGCCAACCCCGACAAGATTAAAGCCATCGAGCAGATAGAAGCCCCGAAGCGCGTCAAGGACGTAAGGAGACTTGAAGGTTGTGTAGCTGCCCTCAGTAGGTTCATTTCAAAGTCTGCAGAACGCGCCCTGCCTTTCTTCAAGATTTTGAAGAAGGCAGGTCCTATGAAATGGACTCCGGAAGCGGAGGCAGCGCTGCAAGACTTGAAACGGTACCTATCCTCCACTCCAATACTTGTCGCACCTAGGCCACAAGAGAAGTTGCTTCTATACTTAGCGGCAACTAATCAAGTGGTTAGTGCTGCGTTAGTAGCGGAGAGGAAGGCCGACGAGGAGTCTACACCACCGACAAGCGAATCCAGAGACAAGCAGGGGGCTGCTCCGGCAAGCTCTGGCCCCGACAAGGACAACTCTGCGCAGGAACAAGGAGAAGTGCGGAAGAAGATGGTGCAGCGCCCGGTGTATTTTGTGAGTTCCCTCTTGCAGGGGGCTAGATCAAGATACTCCGGGGGTGCAAAAGTTGCTTTTCGGCCTCCTCATGGCCTCGAGAAAGTTGCGCCATTATTTCCAAGCACATGAGATAACAGTGGTCACTCGCTTTCCGCTGAAGAGGATATTGCACAATCCAGAAGCAACGGGCAGGATCGTTGAGTGGGCACTGGAGCTGTCAAGCTTCGGACAGCCGAGCTTTGGCAGAATTCATAGCTAAATGGACCCCAACGCCCGATGAAGAAATTCCAGAGACAAGTGTACCCGTACAAGAAGCGACAAGTGAATGGGTAATGTACTTTGATGGTGCCTTCTCGCTGCAAGGCGCCGGTGCCGGTGTGGTACTCATCGCGCCCACCGGAGAGCACCTCAAGTATGTTATCCAGATGCACTTTCCCAGGGAGCAAGCGACAAACAATACTGCTGAGTATGAAGGCTTGCTCGCCGGCCTCAGGATTGCGGCCGAACTGGGGATCAGGAAGCTGATTGTCCGGGGAGATTCTCAGTTGGTGGTCCGGCAAGTCAACAAGAGTTATCAGAGCCCTTTGATGGAAGCTTATGTAGATGAAGTGAGGAAGCTTGAAGAACACTTTGAAGGTCTGCAAATGGAGCACGTCCCGAGAGCTCAGAATGACATTGCAGATGGCCTTTCAAAGTGTGTTGCGATGAAGTTACCTGTGGAACCAGGGACCTTCCTGCTCAAGCTGACTCAGCCATCCGTTACACCATCAATTGGGCAGCCCAAGAAGAGAAAGTTGGTCTTCGGCGACTACTTGCCGGCGGATCTTCCCGAAGGCGCCGCCAAGGTCCCCAAGATCAACGATCAGAATGCTGAGGAACAGTTTGCTCCTACAAATCCTCGGATCTGTACAGTTGAAGCAAGCGTTCCCGACAAGCCTCGCCCCGGTGAGCTTGCCGGGGGACCATCCGCTCCGGCAGAACCAGAGGTTCTTGCCGTGGAAGCTGGGGTTCCCGCAGCAGCCCTCGAGCCTTTAGTCCTTGCCGTTGAGCCTCGGGCTCCGGCATGGGCGCAGCAGATCGTCCGTTTTCTACAAACTGGAGAGCTTCCCGACGACCCAGAAGAGATAGAGAAGATAACCAGGCAGTCAAGTATGTACCAGTTCGTGGATAACGAGCTGTACAGAAGAAGACTCAACGGTGTCAGGTTGAAGTGCATCTCCAGGGAAGATGGACAGAAGCTGTTGGCAGAAATACACGGAGGCATATGCGGCCACCACATTGGCGCAAGGGCACTTGTCGGGAAAGCTTTCCGGCAAGGGTTCTTTTGGCAAGAAGCCATCCAAGATGCAACTGCACTAGTAACCAAGTGTGAAGCGTGCCAGTTCCATGCAAAGCAAATTCATCAGCCAGCTCAAGCTCTCCAGACGATCCCTTTGTCCTGGCCCTTCTCGGTCTGGGGGCTCGATATCCTCGGCCCTTTCCCTCGTGCTGTCGGGGGCTTTGAGTACTTGTACGTGGCAATCGACAAGTTCACAAAGTGGCCAGAAGTGGAGCCGGTGAGAAAGGTGACAGCACAGTCAGCAGTCAGGTTCTTCAGGTCGATTGTTTGCCGTTTCGGGATCCCTAACAGGATCATCACCGACAACGGTACACAATTTACTAGTCGCACCTTCATGCAGTACGTCCAAGACCTTGGCGCCAAGGTCTGCTTCGCTTCTGTTGCTCACCCAAGGAGCAACGGTCAAGCAGAGAGGGCAAATGCTGAAGTGCTGCGTGGACTCAAGACAAGGACCTTTGACAGGCTGCGCAAGTGCGGAAGAAACTGGATAGAGGAGTTGCCGGCGGCTCTTTGGTCAATCAGAACGACACCAAGTCGAGCCACCGGACAGACACCCTTTGCTCTAGTCTATGGAGCAGAGGCAGTTCTCCCCACGGAACTCGTATACGGATCTCCTCGAGTGCTCGCTTATGATGAGCTCGAGCAAGAGCAACTGCGACAAGATGATGCATTGCTCCTCGAGGAGGAACGTCTCCAGGCTGCTGTACGAGCTGCTCGATACCAACAAGCCTTGCGTCGCTACCATAGCCGCAAGGTTAAGGCCAGGAGTCTCGAGGAAGGCGACCTTGTTCTTCGGCGTGTTCAGTCCGCCAAGAATTCCAACAAGTTGACGCCGAAGTGGGAAGGCCCTTATCGGGTGAGACAAGTAACAAGGCCCGGCGCTGTCCGCCTTGAGACCGAAGAAGGCTTACCGGTGAGCAACTCCTGGAACATAGAGCATCTTCGCAAGTTTCACCCATAAGGCGCGGTTGCCGTGATCCGCTCCGGCAACCACCTTTTCTACAAGCTTTGCCGCTGTTGCATGTAACCCTTTGTACAAAGCCGGGCGCAGACCCCGTGCATAAGTAAAGCTTTTGTGTTTTGCGCTATTTGCCTTTTCCATGCTTTTCTTCGCTATTTGCATGCGTTATTTGGCATCTTGTGCAACACACGTATCCGGTAAGCATTAGCACGCCGAAAGGCCACATACTTGTTCCCCTCTTCTTTTTCTTTCCCTCTTAAGCAGAAGGAATGTTCCTCGCGCACAAGTTTGCCGCGGGGGAAGGAGATGGAAGATGAACCAAGTGCTGTTCAAGAAGGAAAAGCCTTGTCGGGGAAGCAAGCAATACACGAAAGCTAAGTTACCAGAATTTGAGCAGTTCAAATTTTTAAATTTTTAGTTGTCTTCCTTGAACAGCCACACTTTGTATGGAAAACCTGTGCGCGGAAGAACCTACCCGTGGCTAGCCGCACCCTTATCTTGTTTTCGAGTACGCTCAACGACTTAAGTGAGCTGCGACAAGTGTCGCGCCCTTGCTTCGTTTTCGAGTTCACTCAGCAAGCTAAGTGCGTTGCGACTAGCTGCGGCAAGGTTGCTTGCCGGTAAGACCTTGGCCAGCAGGCTGCTCAGGGTCCAGTACTCAGCGCTCGCGGCAAGGGCCCCTTGCCGGCAAGTTCCCTAGAAGCGTAGGGTTGAAAGCATACAAAGTAGAGGACCGAGACAAGGGAGATAACACTGCATCGATTGATCAAAATAAGATAATATCTTACAAGGGATAACTTGTCGCAGTCACTAATAAATTCGTGTTCATGACACACTTCGCAGCAGCAAAGGAAATAAAAAGGAAGAGGCCTAATCTACGCGGTCGCCTTCAACCCTGGAGATCTTGTTCACCTTGGCGATAATGTGGGTGACCTGCGCCTTCAGCGCCTCCATATCCGCGTCGGCCGGCAAGCTGCGGAGAACGTTGACGAGGTTTATACCAGGATTGCGGTACACTATCTTCGTCAGGACGCGCTCCAAGGTTCCCGTGCAGAGCCGGCGCGACTGCTCGGCCAGCTGCGCGGGGAGCTTCTTCTATAGATTTGTGAGTGCCGGCGCGATCCCTCTGAAGAAGAGACTGAGCTTGGCGCTGTGGGGGAGATTTGGATCCGGACAGTATATGAGATGCTCAACCCTCAGCGCCATCAGCTCCTTGTCGATGCTAGCTGCAGAAGCCACCAGATCTTCAGTCCATACCTTGACGGTCTGGCAGAAGTTGTTGGCCGCAGTGGTGGCGCTCTCCACCAAGCCCCGCTCTTTGCGGAGCTCGTCCTTCAGTTTGGTTTCACGGTCCCGGACAGCGTCGAGCGAATCCTTCAGCGTGGAAACCTTCAGCTCCAGATCTGCAATCGAGTCCTTGGCGGCCTTCAGCTCGTCGCCTTGCTTGGAAAGGCGTACCTGGAGTTCAGAGTTAGTGTGGGCGTCCTTCTCGCGCTCTATGTTGAGCGCGGTGACCCTCTCCGTGCTCGCCCTCAGGAATTCCTCCAGCTGCGCCACCTTGGCCTTGAGGTCCTTCTTGGCAGTCTCCGCGGTGGCTACGGCGGCCTTTGCTTCTTTCAGCTCTCCGCCAAGGGCCTGCTCCCGGGCGGCAAGGTCTTCCTCGTGAGAGTCGAGGTCGACCTTCCGCTGGGTGAGCGCCCCTTCTCGCTGGGACAGCGCTTCTCCGGCGAGTCGCTGCTGCTCCTCGGCTTCGGCCTTCTCCAGGAGCCACTCCTAGTACTCCCCAGCAAGCCTCTCGCGCTCCTCTGCCAAGTCGCGGAGGGCCGCCTGGTTGGCTGCGCGGAGCTCCGTGGCGCGTTTCTCCATATCAGCTGCGGCCTTGGCGGTGAGGGCTTCCCGAGACTCGAGCTTCGCCTGCCTGGCCCGGTAAAGGGCCAGGAGCCGGTGGAGCAACTTCTCCTCCTTGGGCTCGTCGCTCCCGCCTGGCGCCTCGACGATCTTCAGCCCCGCGGAGGCGAGAACCTCCCCATCGAAGGTCTCTCCCTCCTCGGGGGCTCGCGACGAGGATCCCCACGGCACTTGGATGAAGACGCCGTTGGGAGCCTCGAGGTAGAAGCCCGACTGCTCCTTTCCGGCGGAGGGGTCGGCGGCCGGTGCAGCGCCCGACGCTCTTGCCGCCTCCGGGCCGGCAGTGCGGTCGCCGTCCCCCTCCCCGGCCGCTGCGTCTGCGGTCGGGGCAGTCTCCTCCGCGGCAGGCTCGGCGGCTCCCGCCATGTCTCCAACGACAGGGGCGTTGCCGCCGTCGCCCTGCGCGCCCTCCTCCTCGACGACGATCTCCGTCTCCATCTGCTCTGGGGGAGGAGGATCTAGAAGAAGAAGAAAAAGAAAAAGTTCAAGCAAATATCCAAAAAAGACAAGTCCAAGAAAACGAGGTTGCAAGACTTACCTTGGCGGACTTCGTCGACGACAGGCTCCCTCGCCGGGGAGCTCTCCCTTGGCGGGGTGGCATCCCTCGCCGGGCTGCTCGCCCTTGGCGGGGTGGCCGCCCTCGCCGGCCTGCTCGCCCTTGGCGGGGTACTCGCCCTTGGCGGAGTACCCGCCCTTGGCGGAGCGCTCTCCCTCGCCGGGGAGTTCGCCCTTGGCGGGGACGGCGGGGCCTGCGGCTCCTCGGGAGTAGTCTTCGGGCGCTCCTGTAGCTGCGGCTCCACCTCTGCACAAGACAATCAAGACAAAACAGAGCAACAAGATGTTAGTACAAGACAAAATCCTCAAGCGCGCCCGACGAGCGGAGAAATCAAAAACCAGACTTACGCTGGGGGCTGCGCTGGGGGCTGCTCCTCGGAGCAGCGCTCGGGTCCGGCAAGCTCGTCGCCGGCTCGTCCCCTGTCGCCGCGACGGGCGAGTCGTCCTCGACCTCGACCATGGGAACCTTGGCCTTCTTCACCGCTCGCTGGGCTAGGGTCCTGCAATCAAAGCAAGAAACAAGATCAGAGTCATCAACGAAAGAATCAAGACAAGATTAAAGAAGATACAAAACTTCAAACACTTACTCCTCTTCCTCGTCGTCGTCGCTGAGGGCGGAGAAATCAAACTCCACCTGAGGCGCGTCCGCGCGAGGAGCAGGAGGAGAAGGCTCCCTCGGGCGCTTGGTGGTCCCCGGGGCTGGGGGCTGCGAAGACCCAGCCCCTGTGGACGCCGAGGCCCGGGGTGCAGGCGGAGCAGCTGCTCCGCTCTGAGAAGACCCTCCTCCACTTGGCGCTGACGTACGGGGCGCCTCCGCCGTAGCCTGTGTGCGGGTCGCCTCCGCCGCGGTTGGTGCGCCGGGCGCTCCCGTCGCAGCTTGGCTCCCCCGGGTAGCTCGCGCCGCCCGGTGAGCAGGTTGTTGTCGGGGCGCCTGCGCCCTCGTCGTCGTCGTCGCCTTGTGGAGGCGCTTCAGCGGAGATCGCCTGGGACTTGCCCGAGGCGGGGAGGTCTCCGATGACGAGGAGACGTCGTCGTTGAGCCCCAGAGACCCACCGGAGTCTTCGCCGGCCCCGGCGTCCTCCTCCTCCTCCTCGGCCGGCTTGCTGGGCCCAGCGCCCTGCCCTGCGGTCGTGCTCCCTCCGGCGCCTCCGCTCCCTCCGGCACCTATGTTCCCTCCGGCAACGTCGCCCCTCGCGGCGGCCTCGCTCACGATCCCGGGGATCCCAGCATACCTCAGAGAGGGGACCCCGGCGAGCTCGTCGGGCGGAAGCTTAAGAAGCCTGCGGATCTCCGCCTCCTCAGCTTGGCAGGACGCTTCCGCAGCCTCTGCCTCTTCAACTATGAACCCGAACTCTCCTGCCGCTGCGGCTGCGGCGGCCTCTTCTACCCGGGAAGCGATATAAGCAATCTCCCGATCAGTGGTGGCCCGGGTGAGACCCTTGATCTCCTCCTTGTTCTTCGGCACCTCCACCAAGTTGTCGAAGAAGCTCATGATGGCATCCGGCTTGGGCGCTATCCATGTGGGGTCGACGCCGTGCGAGTCACATGCGGGCATCATCGCGCGTAAGGGGTCCCGGGCCGTGCTGTTGCAAAGGGGCACCACTCCCCGGGGAGCTCTAAACCACTCTGGGTGGGCCGGGTCATGCTTAAAAAGCTCCCGGACCATCCCCTTCAGCTCCAGCGACGTGAAGTTGAAGTTCAGTCCTGGGCGCAGTCTCATAATGTCCGCCGCGTTGCCGTACTCCCATGCTGGACTCTTCCTCTCCTGTAGAGGGGCAATGCGGCGGCGGAGGAAGTCTACTCCTACCTCTCCAATGGTCAACTTGGCTACCCGGAGACGAAGAATTTTGACAAGGGCAACGTTGAGCTTGATGTCGCCCGAGTCCAGCTCACTCCAGTCCCTGCCGCGCACTATAGCAGTTGTGCGCGGCGCGGTGAAGGGCTGCGGCTCCTCCTCTACTATCCAGCACCAATCCGCGCGCCACTCCTCCCACTTGCCGCGGAGCTCCCCTTGCAGATAGGATTCCTTCTTGTTCAAGCGGAAGACCCAAGAGATACCCCCGGAGAGGGGAGCGCCGGCCTCTACTCTAGGCGTAAAGAAGTGCCTAAAAAGCGCTACATTTGGATAGATCCCTATATAGTTTTCGCACAGATGTGCGAAAACCGCCATCGTGAGGATGGCGTTTGGGGTGAAGTCTAAAAGGTGGAGGTTGTAGGTGTTCATGATATCGCAGAAAAATTCAGAGAAGGGAGGACAAAGGCCGCAGTGGAAGAAAACAGCAAAGAAGAAATACCCGCCGGGGTACAAATCCTTGGCGGCGGCGGGATAAACTCTGGTCCGAGGATGCGGCTTGGTCTTCTTGGCCCAGAACAAGTAGTACTTGTTCCCGAACTCCCGCGCGCTGAGCCTTGGCGCAAAGACGACATTCCTCTTCCGCAGAAGAGCAAGCCTCGCCGCCTGCTCGGATTTCTCCTTCTTGGTCTTCTCCGCCTTCGCCTTCTCGGTCTTCGGGGCCATGGCGGAGGCGGCGAGGGAAGGGGGGCGAGGAGTCCGGCGGCGCCGCAGATGCAAGAGACGGCGGAGGAGGTGTGGAGGCGGAGCGCAGAGGGGAATTTCTGGAGATGGAAGAAGCAATGAAGACGAAGTAAGGTAACGACCCCTGCTTCCTCTGCTTTTAAGGGGGAAGTGGGGGACGCTCCGCATTTCCCATTAAAGAACGTGGCCACGTTCCCTCCCACGATGCCGCAATCGACGCGTGCCATTACGGAGGGACGCGGCGGATGCTGAAGTGGATTCGGCGTGCCGTGGGCCGCGCGTGCCCGTGCACTGTTTTGGGCCTGGCCCAACAGCGCTCGGCACCGTGTGTGGCCCAGGCCCAGGGGCTCCTGTCGGTGTACTAAGGTAGGGGTACCTCAGTACCCCAACTTGTGCACGGGCAGTAGCAGCTTCCCGCGGCAGGGCCTACCACGTGCTTGCCGGAGACCCTTCTGATCCATATGAAGCCATTCAAAAACAAAGTATACAAGACAGAAGATCAAGACCCCGGCAAGTGGAGCTTGCCGGGAAGGCCGTCCCAGGCTCAAGACTATCTCACTCACACAAGACCCTGGCAAGAGGAGCTTGCCAGGAAGACTAGAAGGCTACATCTCAGAAGACACGCCTCGGCGCACTCTGCGCCCCGGCAGGGCCCGGGGAGCGGCAAGCTCCAGGGCCCGGCAAGGTCAAGGCCCCGACAAGGTGCTTGCCGGGGAGAGTTATGCTGTGTGCCCGCGCTCCAGCTCATCGAACCACGCGTCGCCCTGGGGCCACTCCAGGGACGCGTGGCGGATGGCTGTGCAGCCTGGGGGACACGGTGGCACTCCACGGTGATAAAGCTATCGCCGTGGCAAACGGAGACACAAGGGCGGGCGCTTTTGGGGTCGACGGCGACGGGCATTTAATGCTCTTGTCCCCCACTGTCAAAGTAGGTGATGACCACTGTTCATCCACTATCCATCCACTGTTCCCGCACTGTTACAACTACCACCAAAGTTACATTTTTACCCTTTCTCCTACGTTGACACCTGTCGGTGACCCCTTGGGCTATAAAAGGAGGCCCATGCACAACGTAGAAAGGGTTCGGAACCTAGATCGCTCATTCGCTCGGTGTAGCTAGTTCTTCAAGCTCCCGAGCTCCAACACTCAATACAATCTAAGCAGGAGTAGGGTTTTACGCGTCCATCGCGGCCCGAACCTGGGTAAACTGCCCGCGTGCTCACTACGATCTGCTCTTTGTGCTCCCTCCGCTCCCTTACCGCACGAACAAAGGGGCTCCGGTCCCATAGGTGCTCGTGGTGGACAGTTTCCCCCGACACCAGCACCAAATGGTTTCATTTTTGGTGTGCTACAAGATTTCTTTACCAGGAAGCCAATGCAAAAAGAATCAATACATTTGGACTTATGGTTAAAAAGTTACAGCAGTTTGAAGTTCTCTGGAATTTATTCAAATTTAGAAATTTAAATAAATAGAATAGGGGGGGTGACGTCGAAGGCGTAAACGCCTAGAGCGCCACCACTCATACCGCTTCGCGCGGGTGTGGAACGACTGACTAGCAGGCCCTGCTAGTCAGGTGAGAGGGAGAGAGAGATAAGCAGAGGTGGCCGTCGTTTCGCCGGAGCGCACGCCGGCGACGCTGCTCCTTGGCTCAAATGAAAAGGATAGATCGACGGAGGGGGTCAAGGCGCACCTGCATGTACCCGTTGGGTAGCTAGAGGTGCACGGAGAGCGTCGGAATGGAGCTCGGAGGCGGAGACAGAACAGGGGGCTCGCCGGAGTTGAGGAAGACGACGAGCTACGACGCCTTCAGCAGCTCCAGCTAGGTGAAGAAGCTTCACCAGAGAGTGGCGGAGGCTCTGGTGAGGTCGCCTTGGACGAAGAGGGCTTGGAGCTACCCCGACGACCCGAGGGGGATAGCCGGTGAGCTCGAGCTCGGGAACGGTGGCCTGAGGCCTGCCCGGCCGGGCCACGGGGTTCTACTCGATCTGTGGTCGTGTGGGAGTGGAGCTAGGTGATCGGAGTGGCTGGGAAGGGCCTATTTATAGGCGAGCGAGAGGGGGGGGGGATGGTGCTCCGCCGGCGACACCTGGCCTCACCCGACGACGAAATGGAGTCAGTGAGAGGGGGAAGAAGAAGACGGAGTCACGCAGGAGCTGTGGCCGAGCGGGGACGAGCACAGGGGCGCTAGAGGTGGCGACGAGCACAGTGCGCACCGCACTGTGCCCTGGCCGGACCTCGCCCATGCTCGCTGCGGCGAGCTCCGGCGTCGGCGAGCACCAGGGGTGGACTATGGAGATGAAGACGATGATGGTGGCGAGGTTTGGCACACTTGGGCAGGCTCGGAAGCGAGCACGCGCTCTACAGAGCGCTCCGCGGCATCTAAAGCGCGTCGACTGACTACCAGGTCACGGTGTACACGCGTGGTCATCGCGTGAACCAATGTCTGCGGGCTGACTTGGTGCCAAAAATTGTGTTTGGCGGGTTGTTCGTGGTAGATAGGTGAGTTACCTGTGGTTGGTTTACTACCAGACGTAGTAGGGTGAAAGTAACTAGCATGGTAAGTTTCTGGACAAAAAGTTTGAGAGCTTACTGAGGTAAAATGGTGAATAGTTGGAGGCTGTGCTTTGGAGGCTAGGCAAGAGTTACTAAGGTGAAGATGCACAAGGAGTTTCAGAAGAAGTGGAGCAAGTAAAATGGTAGTTGCTGTAGAAACTACCATTTCTTTCCAGAATAGAAAAGATTTTCGGTAGCAAAAATATTCCAAAAAGTAGTGCAATATTTTTTGCTCAGGAATGTGTCTTAGAGTCCAAAGAATATTTAGGAATTTCCTCAGAATTTTATGAGCCAGAAAACTAGGGGTTGCTTTGGAGCACAAAGAATTTAGCTAGGGTTTTGGGGAGTAAAATGAATATTTTTCAAATAAGAAAAATATTCCATGAAGTATATTGGAGTGGTACAGAGGTATATGCCATTTTGAGATGGATAGTAGGCACTTGGGTGGAAGTCAAGGGTACCCAAGTGTTTTAAGTCCATAGGAAATGATTCAAAAATCCAAGGTTTGGAATAAATTCAAATAAAGCTTTGGAAAATAAAAGAGGGCAAAAATCAGGCTGTCACAAACCTCCCCCACTTAGAATGAATCTCGTCCTCGAGATTTGTTTGCTTGGGAAAACCATTCCGGATAATATGTCTGTAGGAGCTCTTCTTGTCCCCAGGTTGATTCTGACTGGGTGTGATGCTCCCACTGGACTTTATAAAACTTTCGTACTTTACTGCGGGTGACTCTTTCCATCTGATCCAAAATTTTGAATGGCCTTTCTTCGTACGTTAGATCCTCTGCCAATTCTATTTCGGTTACATCAGTCTTTTTCTCAAGCGGGGATATGCATCGCCTCAACTGTGAGACGTGGAACACGTTGTGCACATCTGACAGTTCCGGGGGTAATTATAACTGATAAGCAACAGCGCCCACTCGAGAAATAATTGAGAAGGGGCCAATAAATCTGGGTGCCAACTTTCCGCGAGTTTGGAATCTCTTGACTCCTTTCATAGGGGTGACTCGGAGGTACACGTGCTCTCCAGGTTCAAAACTGATCTGTCGGTGCTTCGCATCGTAATAACTCTTTTGTCGAAACTTAGCCAATTGTAATCTGTCTCTAATTTCCTTGACTTGTTTCTCACCTTCCATCATGAGGTCCGCCCCGAAAATACGGCTATCTCCTGTCTGAGACCAGTTTAGCGGGGTACGTCATTTGCGGCCATATAAAGCCTCGTATGGTGACATCTTTAGGCTAGTTTGGAAACTTTTGTTGTAGGAAAACTTGGCGTAAGGTAGACAATCTTCCTATTTAGATCCTTGGGCCAAGATGCAAGCTCGTAGCATATCTTCCAATATTTGGTTCACCCGCTCTGTCTGTCCATCTGTTTGAGGGTGATAGGTTGTACTATATTTTAGGGCTGTCCCCAAAGCTTGATGGAGACGTGCCCAGAAAGCGGAGGTAAAGAGTGAACCTCGGCCGGAAGTGATGGTTCGAGGTACTCCATACAGACTGAATATTCTGGACACATACAGTTGTGCAAGTTGGTCTGCTCGATAGGTGGTCCTGACCGGAATAAAATGGCCTACCTTGGTCAGAGTGTCCTTGATGACCCATATTGCATTATTGCCTCGCTGAGTCTTGGGTAATCCTGTGATCAAATCCATGCAAACATCATCCCATTTCCACTGTGAAAATGGCAGCGGTTGAAGAAGTCCGGCTGGCTTCTGATGTTCTGCCTTTACCTTGTTGCATATGTCGCAACAAGCCACAAAATAGGCAATATCCTTCTTCATTCCATCCCACCAGAATATTTGATGAAGGTCTTCATATGTTTTTGTTTCTCTAGGGTGAATAGAATATGAGGACTCATGGGCTTCTTACAAGATTGTCCTTTTTAGGTCTGATTGATTTGGTACAAAAATCCTTTCCTGGAATCGGAGAGTACGAAGGTGATCTCTTGAGAAATCTGGTGCACGCTCTGCCTGCATATTCTGGGCATGCTTTTGTAGGACAGGATCATCTGGCTGGGCCTTGCGGATTTCTTCTTCAAGGGTGGGGGTAACATCCAGTGTGTTAGCGAGACCAGCCTCAATGATGTTCAGATGGAGCTGAGCCATCTCCTCTTGAAGTTCAGCAGGCAAGGAATTTAATATGGCAGTTAAACTGATCGGCTTTCGATTGAGTGCGTCAGCTACCACGTTGGCTTTACCTGGGTGATAGTTTATTCCCAAATAATAATCTTTAACCAGCTCAAGCTACCTTCGCTGTCGGAGATTTAAATCGGGCTGAGTGAATATGTACTTGCGACTTTTGTGATCTGTAAAAATTTGGCACTTCTTCCCGATGAGGTAATCTCTCCATATTTTGAGAGCAGGCACTACCGCGGCCAATTCCGGATCATGCGTAGGGTAATTTCCTTCGTGCGGTCACAACTGCCGGGATGCATAAGCCACCACCTTGCCGTCTTGGATGAGTACACAGCCAATTCCTTGTCTGGATGCGTCACAGTAGAAATCAAAACTGCGATAGATGTCTGGAAGAGTTAATACGGGTGTGGTGGTCAGACGTTTCTTTAGCTAACCGAAACATTGATCACAGTCTTTTGTCCATTCAAACTTCTTGTCCTTTTTGAGTAGCTCGGTCATGGGCTTGCCAATCTTGGAGAATCCTTCAATGAAGCGACGGTAATATCCCGCCAGTCCAAGGAAGCTTCGGATCTAAGATACGGTTGTGGGTGGCAACCAATTGAGCACATCCTTTTACCTTGCTGGGGTCTACGGCTATACCTTCGGCGGATAGCACGTGTCCAAGAAATCCAACTTTTTTAAGCCAGAATTCACATTTGCTGAACTTGGCGTAGAGATGATGGTCTCTTAGTCGCTGCAACACTGCTTGGAGATGTCCCTTGTGATCCTCTTCACTTTTTGAATATATAAGTATGACATCGATAAAGACTACCACGAACTTATCGAGGAAGTCCATGAACACTTTGTTCATCATGTAATGCCCAGGATGGGACTATACCTCCTACGTGTCGAGGCACGACTTAAAGGTATAAGCCCATCCTAGAATGATCTCAAGTTTGGTATCTTTGCACAACTCATGTAAAAGAGGGATTAAAAAACAAAAGGAGATAGTTGGCTTACACTCGCCACTTCACACAATACATTACATAAGCAATCATCATTCAGAACATCACAACCCGACTACGGGCGAAGAACCAAAAGAAAGATACCAAAACAACACAAAGCCACAGGTCAGGATCGAATCCTAGTAGAAACCACTACTGAACATCGAAACGTCACAAGCAAACGGTCACACTCTTCATCGGGCTCCTGGTGAAGCACTGAACCAGCTCCTGCATCGAACTCGGCTGAACCTGCATCTGGTGTGGTGAAGTAACTGTGAGCCACAGAGGACTCAGCAATCCCGTTCCCGGGTAACAAGACTATTTAAGCCTTGGGTGAGGATAAGGCTGAAGAAAGAAATATGAGGTGAAGGAACAACAAGAAAGAGTCTGCAGCAGCAACTAGCATTAACTTACGCAACAGAGAGCGAGAAGAGAAGTGCATCGGTCGAGAGATGATCACGAAGTGATCCTAACTAAAGCCGGTCAAACATAACCCCACCGTGTTCAACTCCCGAATCCCTATTCGGAAATTGACAGTCACGGTACACACGCTGGTAGTGTATTGGAAACATTGTGTCAAGTTATCTACAACCGGAATTAACAAGCTCCCATCTGCCACATAACCGCGGGCACGGCTTTCGAAAGTTCAAACCCTGCAGGGGTGTTCCAACTTGGCCCATCACAAGCCCACGATCCGCGGAGTCGCAACTCCATAGTTGGGAAGACCCGAGTATTCTCGGAATCCCGTGCTCAAGTTAAACCGAACTAAGGTAAGGCTAATCCAGCAAATCCTCCCGGCGTGCCGACACCCTGATAGTAGCCGCGCGTATCTCGTCTCAGGCCACGACCGGATGGGTGATCCCACAGGTTTATACCAAACCTTGAGTTTCCTCGAGGTGGCCCCGCGTAACCCCCGTTTGGGACCAACGCCATCAGCACTGGCCCCCCCTGCTATGTAGAAAAGAATCTCCAAGGAGCGTCCCCCTTATGCAAATTAATTAATTAATTAAGTTGTTATTATGAGGCAAATAGTACCAATGTTGGGACTTGCTGGAAAAGACTTAGCACTTAGCGGTTTATCAAGGGGGTCCCATACACCCCAACCGTGTTAGGAACGCATAATCAAGGAACATAACACCGGTTTATACGGTTCCTAACGGCATGAGTGGAACAAAACACCAAGCAAAAGGCTTAGCCTTCCACCCTTGCCAGTATATAGATGATTTCATTTTAAGCATTTATATAGCGTGATATAACCCAACCAAACTTCAACATGAAGCAAGCATCTTCAAACTTCACCTGCAACTAGCAAAGCTATAAGAGGGGCTGAGCGAAGCGTACTTAGCCAAGCAACGGTTTGCATAGGTAGGGTGGTTAAACATGGCAATGGTTACAAGTAGGAGGCTGACAGGAAAACATGGGCATCGAGGCAAAACTATAGAGCGGAACTACTAGCAATAGGCAAAGATAGTAATGGTATCCGGGTTCGATCATCTTGCCTGGGATTCCACAAGGGAGAAGAACGGATCCAAGAAGAAGACGGAGCAACAGTCGAGCGGAACCTCACAACTCCGGAACGAAACCGAAGCTAACAAGGGAAGCAACCGGAAAGAAAGAACAACACGGTAAACACACACAAACATCAACATGGCATGCGATGCACATTCAAGTATGATGCATGTCCGGTTTAATTATGCATGGCATGGCAAAGTGCACAAACAAATACTACAAGTTAAGTGGAGATCAATATGCAACGAGTTACATATTGACGAGACACCACATTTAATTATTTAGTTGACTCTCATTATTTACAAGACAAGATTAAATGTTTTAAACATGGCAAGAGGTGAAACATAAAGAAACTACACTAATAAGACATTTTAAATGAGGCCGGAAATAACAACAACATATCCGGAAAATCCTCATAAGCATGTTTATTAATTATAAAGCAACAACAATTAAACATTTAAAGGTTGTTAACATGATGCGGATGACATGAACAAGTTTATGCAATTTTAAAAGGTTGGCTTAAAAGAGACAAAAAGCATTTGTCACCGAGGTGGAAAGAAAGGGGTGCCACGGCAACGATTCCGAAAATGATGCAACGCATCATATCGGTCCCGGTATCTCGTTAAGAGACCGGTGCAAAAGGTAAGATGGCGTGGGTGAGTCAAACGAGATGAAAGGTGGGACGATCCCGTTACCGGGTTCCCACGAGTCGGCGACGAGGCAACCGAGGAGCTCAACAAAAGGTCGGAACGGGCACGAGCACACACAAGGGAGACATTACATACAACCACAACAAGCATGCATACGGGTCACGTCTCGGGGTTATACCTTCGGAACCATCGTTCTCGGAGGGGTTCGAGGTCGTAGAGGAGGAAGTGGTACTCGCGGTCGGAGAGGAAGTAGTGGAAGTAGACGTTCTCAGAGCGGTACTCGGGCGACGGTAGTGGTACTCGCGGTCACCGAGCGACGGTAGTGGAACTCGTTCCGTAGATGTACTTGGCGCATCCGTCTTTTCCGGGCGACGGTAGTCGTTCGGGTCGTCGTGGTACTTGAGGTTCCCGTTCGTAGAGGTACATGCCATCGGAGGGGTACTTGTCCCGTAGCCGTTCACGAGCTCGTTTTCCGTAGATGTTCAAGTCGTCGGTCTTAGCGTAGGGGTACACGTTCTCTGTCAAGGTCAACACAAGCCACAAAACAAAAGAAAACTACAGCAAAAACGGGACAGCGGAGACGCTGGAAGTCGGGGCAGCAGGGGCCCTCGTCGCGGAAGGGAAACCCGTGCTCGCTGGAGAGGAGTCGAGGGAGCCTCGGAGCTGCTGGTGAAGGGCCGCACGGGGAAGAACACGGCCGGCGTCGGGGAGATGGGGCGCTGGAGGACGGGACGTCGGGGCCCCGGCTTGAGGCAGCAGGGCGAGGCGGCTGGCTGGCCGACGGCGAGGCTGCACTGCAGACCTCGGGCGCGGCGGAGGGAGCCGTGCTGGCCGCGTGCTCCTGGAGGCGAGGAGATGCGCGAGGACGGAGGAAACCGAGGGAGCAGGGGAACCGCTCGAGGGAAGGTGGCGGCCGCCGGCGCAGCCGGTGCTCCTGGCCGGCCTGGCCGCGGGCGGAGGGGCGCGCGAAGGGGAGGTCGACGGGCGTGCGCGGGCGAGGACCCTGGCGCTGCGGGAGCTTGGTCCTGGCGGGGGAGACGCGGAAGGAAGGGCCGGAGGGGCCACGGCGCGCGGGGCGGACGGCTCCGGCCAGAGAGCAGAGGGGGCGCTCGGGCCTGGAGATCGAAGGGGAAGGGACGAGCGAGCGGGCGCTGTGAGAGAGGGAGACCGAGGGGGAGAGAAGGGGATCGAGGGGCTGGAGAGGTGAGCGAGCGCTGCGGGAAAAGAACGGGAGGGAGAGTGGCGGCGGCGACGTCGCACGAGGGGGAGAGGGAGATGCGGGAGGTGAGTGCGAAGGGCTAGGGTTTCGGTGTAGTGCTGGGCCGAAGGAGTAAAGGGGCCGGCTGGGCCTTGGCCAGATGGCTGCGGCCTGGAGGGATGGCTGGTGGGTCTGGGAGCCCAAGAGGCCTAGGAGGGAGGAGGAGAGGCCTGGAGGCTGGCTTCTCTTCTGCTATTTTTTTAAAAAATAAAACAGAATACAACAACAAGAAAGGAAAGGAGGGAGGTGCTAGGAATATGCTTAGGACAAGAGGTTAAATTTCCTGGACACACAAAAATGTCAGGAATTTAATAAAATTGTTGGAGGGGTTTTTGGAAGAACCTCGAAACAACGGAAAGAATTAGAGAGGGTCTAGAAGGTGAAACTCGAAGTGAAAAGACATGGGGAAAATTATGCAAGTGTGTTACGGTGATCCCAAACAATTGGAATATTTTTAATATAGCTCCATAAATATTAGGAGGCTTTTATATGTTATAAAGAGAAGTCATCTTCCCTCGATTTAAATGAACCGAAGGTCCACACGGATTATTTAGGTTGAGATGCAAAAATAAATATGACATGATGGCATGATGACATGATGCAATGCAACAATAAATAAAACACAAGCTCAAAAGAAACACACGGCCAACCCGGAACATCTGGAACCTTCTGGAAGCTTCTGGAATCTTCTGGGACGTCAGTCTCGGGCGTCACAACTCTCCCACACTAACAGAGGATCTCGACCCGAGATCCTAGAGATATCACCGGGTAAAAACGGAAGAGGAAGAGGTAAAACAAAGTTGCTTCTTTGACAGACGAGTGAAACCAAAGAACCTTGAGAGGTTGAACAAACTTGAAAGAAAGAATGCAACGGAGATGAACGAAGTTAAGAGCACTCCGTTAAAAGGAGGAACAAGGAGCATTATGAGAACCTTGAAGGTTGAAAGACATGAAACAAGAGCTCACGGACCAAAAGAATTTGAAACTGCAATGGTAAGGCCAAGGAATAAGAATGACAGAATTTGGACAGCACTCCGTCTGAAAATGGAAGGAATTAACAAGAACTTGAGAAGATGAGACGATACTTGATGAAATGAACAACATATTGCCTCCGAAACAATTGAAAGAATGGCACAAGGGATAAGAAGACTCAGACAGCACTCCGGTTGAAAAGAGAGGCAAACTTGGTAAGATGAGGAAACTAGAATGGAGGACACAACACTCCGGTTAACTGATAAGCAAGGAAAAGAACATGATCTCGATGAAACGAGATAATGGGACGAAGAGAGCAATAATACAATGCCTCCGGAATGAAGAATAGAATATAATTCAACGAAAGAAAAGAATGGAGAAGAAAAGACAACTTCTCTCAAAATTGAATTTGAAAGAGCATTCTTACGAAGAAGGGTTGAACAGAGTTGTTGGAAAAAAACAACGAAAGAATAAGTTCGTTGTGGGCTTTAGGAAAGCATCTTAAAATTATGAGGTGACAACCAGCCACTAACGAAAACAATTGATTGGATTGAGATCAACAAGGAGATGAAAAACTTATCTCACCGGAATGATAAATGAAGAATTTGGGTCATTTATAAGCACCATAATAGCAACAATCCTTAGGGAAAGCTTTAGGTGAAATACAACCCAAGATAACTCCAAGAGATAAAAGGAGGGGTTGAAAAGATCTCCTAAAGAGAAAGAAATGATGGTTTTAAATATCTCATTCCTGACAACTTGTGAATCATGAAACATGAAGGAAAATTATCAAGAATGACATAACACCACCTGAAAAGACAAGGTAGAAAGAATTGCAATTGGAATGCATGATGAAGAATGGTTGAGCTCCAACAAGAATCCTGATGAAAACTTCGAGGATGAATTAAAACATGATGAACCACCATGAGAACTCCGGTAATGAAAGGATGAGAAGTGAAAGATGAAAAGAATAAGATTCAAGACCTGCGATGAATTAGATGGAGGTTTGAAATGATAATAGAAATAGCTTGGAGCTCCGGAAAACAAGATGAAAACTTAGAACCAAGGATATGATATGATGAACAAGCTCCAGACAAGAGAATTAAACACTTGAAGGAACAAGAATAAGGATTATGTGATGCATCTCCTTCACCAAATTAAATTGATGCCAACCAAAGGATTTAGCATAGTACTTATTCTCGTTGGAAAGAATTAAAGAGAGATCTAGCACCAGCTTGGATAAGTCTTCAACAAACCACCGGTAGGATTGTGAAAGAACAAGAGAATTGATACGATAACAAGGAAGAGAAAACTAGAATGAACCACCGTAAGAATATGGAGACGAACGAAGAGACATCAAAGAAGAATATTTGGAGGACGAAGTTGAAAACTGAGAACGAAGAATCTTCTGAAATGATGGCCTTCGGAGGAACACAAAGAAAAGAATTCATGAAAAGCTTCGGATGGGTAAGAAAAGAATTCCTCACAATCAAAACGATAATGAGGATGGCATGAAGCTAGAACCACGAATCTTCAAAAGAAGGGCCAAGAATTAAGAGAAACACTTCTCCGGTCTTCAAATGCTAAGAAAGAAGACGAGAAAAGCCATGAAGAATATCAAGATACTCCGGACAAATGACAAGAGGAAGGTGGAGCTAAAGATGAAAATAATTGAAAACAAGCTTGGAGAAGGCATGTGACTGATGGAAATCATTCTTACGTCACACTTTGACAAGAATTTGAGTATAACTCCAGAAAAAATAGAAGAGTCAGGTAAGATCCTGGGAAAAGACCTGTGGGTTAGGGCCCACTAAAGAAATCACCGTTGGAAAAGATTGCTTAAGAGATATTGCACCGGTTGAATTAAAAAGGCTTGAATAAGATAACAACCTCACAATAGCTGAACGGATTAAGAATGGAATTATGAATCTTCAGCACTCCGGATATGAATAACAAGAGGAGAATGATTAATTGGTGCACCGGAATAAGAAAGCATTGTGAAAAGAGGAAAATGATAAGATCAACACCGAAATCTGAATTACATCCACCGGAAGAATATGAGAACAAAAGAATGATGAACTTGAAACTCTTGAGCATCTTCATGATAAATCACCAGATAAGAACAATGAAGCAAAAGAATGAAGAAATATCACAAGAATAAAATGGATACTTCATTTAAGAATTTCTGGCTCCAAGAAGAAGAAGGGTGGGAGGGTGGGGAAAAACAAAGACAACTTGGGATGAACAAAATGGACACCGGTTGAAAAAGAATTAACATGACCATCTTGATGATCAAAAGAATTAGCACTCCCATAGAAATATGAGAATGCCGATTAGGAAAGGTATGGAATCAACATTTGACATCGAAGCAACTCGAATACCAGAATCAAAACAAGAACAAAGGATAGATGTGTAGCAGCCTAATCTTCACAACATCATCCGAACAGAGAATGAACGAATGAATTCTGCAGGTACATCAACTCGACGAGAAGCCACTCGGAGAACAAAAGTAAATAAAAAGGAACAAGGATCAGATAGAACAAATACAAGATAGAAGCTTCGTTCGACATCTTCGTGCTGAAAGCTCATGGAACATGTTACAAAAGGGTTTTGTCATCCCCGGATCAGCATAGCCAAGGACCCTTTAAGATGCAACTCCCGATCAGAACAAGTCCATAAAACCACTTCACTCAATGTAGAACCCCAAACTTCATATCGAGCATCCGTTGGAAGAACGCCTAGAACTACTAGATGAACCCACCTATAGATTTCCGAAAGTTTCCAGTTATGCAATCAGGTGTTGGGGATACACGGGAAGCACCGCGCAATCAACTCTAAACCTACATCCAGGTGTATCCATCCTTCAACACATAACCAGTCTTTCTCGGAAACTGTGTACCTCGGACCTTCGAAAAGCATCCACTATAACAAGCTATGGCAATACTCTCGAACTACCTCCCCAGTACTGGGTGATGTCGGGGTTATCTTGCCACTGGCCGTATAGGAGAGATTTTCGATGTCGGCCGTCTTAAGTATTTAGTACTGCCGCGATATGCTTGTTACAATGATACCCCGAAGCTCAACTCCTCGGTAACAGGAGGCATCGAGAACAATATCCTTGTCACAAGAACATCGAAACAATCCCAGAATACTCGCGGGATCCTAAAAAAAATTTGGTGCAATTTTTGAAAGTAGAAGAGAAAAGAGTAATCGTCAGGAGTCCTCACCAGAGAGAAA
>LR738715.1:824554923-824636851 GCA_902687465.1 Secale cereale
TGTAATGCCCAGGATGGGACTATACCTCCTACGTGTCGAGGCACGACTTAAAGGTATAAGCCCATCCTAGAATGATCTCAAGTTTGGTATCTTTGCACAACTCATGTAAAAGAGGGATTAAAAAACAAAAGGAGATAGTTGGCTTACACTCGCCACTTCACACAATACATTACATAAGCAATCATCATTCAGAACATCACAACCCGACTACGGGCGAAGAACCAAAAGAAAGATACCAAAACAACACAAAGCCACAGGTCAGGATCGAATCCTAGTAGAAACCACTACTGAACATCGAAACGTCACAAGCAAACGGTCACACTCTTCATCGGGCTCCTGGTGAAGCACTGAACCAGCTCCTGCATCGAACTCGGCTGAACCTGCATCTGGTGTGGTGAAGTAACTGTGAGCCACAGAGGACTCAGCAATCCCGTTCCCGGGTAACAAGACTATTTAAGCCTTGGGTGAGGATAAGGCTGAAGAAAGAAATATGAGGTGAAGGAACAACAAGAAAGAGTCTGCAGCAGCAACTAGCATTAACTTACGCAACAGAGAGCGAGAAGAGAAGTGCATCGGTCGAGAGATGATCACGAAGTGATCCTAACTAAAGCCGGTCAAACATAACCCCACCGTGTTCAACTCCCGAATCCCTATTCGGAAATTGACAGTCACGGTACACACGCTGGTAGTGTATTGGAAACATTGTGTCAAGTTATCTACAACCGGAATTAACAAGCTCCCATCTGCCACATAACCGCGGGCACGGCTTTCGAAAGTTCAAACCCTGCAGGGGTGTTCCAACTTGGCCCATCACAAGCCCACGATCCGCGGAGTCGCAACTCCATAGTTGGGAAGACCCGAGTATTCTCGGAATCCCGTGCTCAAGTTAAACCGAACTAAGGTAAGGCTAATCCAGCAAATCCTCCCGGCGTGCCGACACCCTGATAGTAGCCGCGCGTATCTCGTCTCAGGCCACGACCGGATGGGTGATCCCACAGGTTTATACCAAACCTTGAGTTTCCTCGAGGTGGCCCCGCGTAACCCCCGTTTGGGACCAACGCCATCAGCACTGGCCCCCCCTGCTATGTAGAAAAGAATCTCCAAGGAGCGTCCCCCTTATGCAAATTAATTAATTAATTAAGTTGTTATTATGAGGCAAATAGTACCAATGTTGGGACTTGCTGGAAAAGACTTAGCACTTAGCGGTTTATCAAGGGGGTCCCATACACCCCAACCGTGTTAGGAACGCATAATCAAGGAACATAACACCGGTTTATACGGTTCCTAACGGCATGAGTGGAACAAAACACCAAGCAAAAGGCTTAGCCTTCCACCCTTGCCAGTATATAGATGATTTCATTTTAAGCATTTATATAGCGTGATATAACCCAACCAAACTTCAACATGAAGCAAGCATCTTCAAACTTCACCTGCAACTAGCAAAGCTATAAGAGGGGCTGAGCGAAGCGTACTTAGCCAAGCAACGGTTTGCATAGGTAGGGTGGTTAAACATGGCAATGGTTACAAGTAGGAGGCTGACAGGAAAACATGGGCATCGAGGCAAAACTATAGAGCGGAACTACTAGCAATAGGCAAAGATAGTAATGGTATCCGGGTTCGATCATCTTGCCTGGGATTCCACAAGGGAGAAGAACGGATCCAAGAAGAAGACGGAGCAACAGTCGAGCGGAACCTCACAACTCCGGAACGAAACCGAAGCTAACAAGGGAAGCAACCGGAAAGAAAGAACAACACGGTAAACACACACAAACATCAACATGGCATGCGATGCACATTCAAGTATGATGCATGTCCGGTTTAATTATGCATGGCATGGCAAAGTGCACAAACAAATACTACAAGTTAAGTGGAGATCAATATGCAACGAGTTACATATTGACGAGACACCACATTTAATTATTTAGTTGACTCTCATTATTTACAAGACAAGATTAAATGTTTTAAACATGGCAAGAGGTGAAACATAAAGAAACTACACTAATAAGACATTTTAAATGAGGCCGGAAATAACAACAACATATCCGGAAAATCCTCATAAGCATGTTTATTAATTATAAAGCAACAACAATTAAACATTTAAAGGTTGTTAACATGATGCGGATGACATGAACAAGTTTATGCAATTTTAAAAGGTTGGCTTAAAAGAGACAAAAAGCATTTGTCACCGAGGTGGAAAGAAAGGGGTGCCACGGCAACGATTCCGAAAATGATGCAACGCATCATATCGGTCCCGGTATCTCGTTAAGAGACCGGTGCAAAAGGTAAGATGGCGTGGGTGAGTCAAACGAGATGAAAGGTGGGACGATCCCGTTACCGGGTTCCCACGAGTCGGCGACGAGGCAACCGAGGAGCTCAACAAAAGGTCGGAACGGGCACGAGCACACACAAGGGAGACATTACATACAACCACAACAAGCATGCATACGGGTCACGTCTCGGGGTTATACCTTCGGAACCATCGTTCTCGGAGGGGTTCGAGGTCGTAGAGGAGGAAGTGGTACTCGCGGTCGGAGAGGAAGTAGTGGAAGTAGACGTTCTCAGAGCGGTACTCGGGCGACGGTAGTGGTACTCGCGGTCACCGAGCGACGGTAGTGGAACTCGTTCCGTAGATGTACTTGGCGCATCCGTCTTTTCCGGGCGACGGTAGTCGTTCGGGTCGTCGTGGTACTTGAGGTTCCCGTTCGTAGAGGTACATGCCATCGGAGGGGTACTTGTCCCGTAGCCGTTCACGAGCTCGTTTTCCGTAGATGTTCAAGTCGTCGGTCTTAGCGTAGGGGTACACGTTCTCTGTCAAGGTCAACACAAGCCACAAAACAAAAGAAAACTACAGCAAAAACGGGACAGCGGAGACGCTGGAAGTCGGGGCAGCAGGGGCCCTCGTCGCGGAAGGGAAACCCGTGCTCGCTGGAGAGGAGTCGAGGGAGCCTCGGAGCTGCTGGTGAAGGGCCGCACGGGGAAGAACACGGCCGGCGTCGGGGAGATGGGGCGCTGGAGGACGGGACGTCGGGGCCCCGGCTTGAGGCAACAGGGCGAGGCGGCTGGCTGGCCGACGGCGAGGCTGCACTGCAGACCTCGGGCGCGGCGGAGGGAGCCGTGCTGGCCGCGTGCTCCTGGAGGCGAGGAGATGCGCGAGGACGGAGGAAACCGAGGGAGCAGGGGAACCGCTCGAGGGAAGGTGGCGGCCGCCGGCGCAGCCGGTGCTCCTGGCCGGCCTGGCCGCGGGCGGAGGGGCGCGCGAAGGGGAGGTCGACGGGCGTGCGCGGGCGAGGACCCTGGCGCTGCGGGAGCTTGGTCCTGGCGCGGGAGACGCGGAAGGAAGGGCCGGAGGGGCCACGGCGCGCGGGGCGGACGGCTCCGGCCAGAGAGCAGAGGGGGCGCTCGGGCCTGGAGATCGAAGGGGAAGGGACGAGCGAGCGGGCGCTGTGAGAGAGGGAGACCGAGGGGGAGAGAAGGGGATCGAGGGGCTGGAGAGGTGAGCGAGCGCTGCGGGAAAAGAACGGGAGGGAGAGTGGCGGCGGCGACGTCGCACGAGGGGGAGAGGGAGATGCGGGAGGTGAGTGCGAAGGGCTAGGGTTTCGGTGTAGTGCTGGGCCGAAGGAGTAAAGGGGCCGGCTGGGCCTTGGCCAGATGGCTGCGGCCTGGAGGGATGGCTGGTGGGTCTGGGAGCCCAAGAGGCCTAGGAGGGAGGAGGAGAGGCCTGGAGGCTGGCTTCTCTTCTGCTATTTTTTTAAAAAATAAAACAGAATACAACAACAAGAAAGGAAAGGAGGGAGGTGCTAGGAATATGCTTAGGACAAGAGGTTAAATTTCCTGGACACACAAAAATGTCAGGAATTTAATAAAATTGTTGGAGGGGTTTTTGGAAGAACCTCGAAACAACGGAAAGAATTAGAGAGGGTCTAGAAGGTGAAACTCGAAGTGAAAAGACATGGGGAAAATTATGCAAGTGTGTTACGGTGATCCCAAACAATTGGAATATTTTTAATATAGCTCCATAAATATTAGGAGGCTTTTATATGTTATAAAGAGAAGTCATCTTCCCTCGATTTAAATGAACCGAAGGTCCACACGGATTATTTAGGTTGAGATGCAAAAATAAATATGACATGATGGCATGATGACATGATGCAATGCAACAATAAATAAAACACAAGCTCAAAAGAAACACACGGCCAACCCGGAACATCTGGAACCTTCTGGAAGCTTCTGGAATCTTCTGGGACGTCAGTCTCGGGCGTCACACATCATGTGCATGAAGAAGGCAGGGGCATTAGTGAGACCAAAGGAAATAACTGTATATTCGTAAAGACCGTATCGCGTGGTGAACGCGGTCTTAGGAATATCTTACTTTTTAATCTTGAGCTGATGATATCCGGTCCGTAAGTCAATTTTGGAGAATACCTTGGCTCCACTGAGCTGATCGAACAAATCATCAATCCTTGGCAGTGGGTATTTATTTTTGATGGTGACATCATTCAGCTGCCAATAATCTACACGCATGCGGAGGCTGCCATCCTTTTTGCTTACAAAGAGTGCAGGCGATCCCCATGGTGAAGAACTGGGACGGATATACCCTTTCTGGAGCATTTCATCGAGCTGCTTCTTTAATTCCACTAACTCTGATGAGGGCATCCTGTAATACTTCTTGAACAATGGTGCGGTTCCGGGTACCAGATCTATTGCAAACTCAAGTTCTCGGTCTGGCGGCATGCCTGGTAGTTCTTCAGGAAATAAATCAGGAAATTCACTGACCACAGGAATCAATTCCAACTCAGCCATGGCGTGAATATCATCCCCTTCTTTGGTATGCTTTTGCGTGAGTAGAGCTTTGTAACTTGCCCTTCTTGATTGATCAAAGTGACTTCACGGGTTGCACAGTTTATGCATACTTGGTATTGAGTCAGCCAATTCATGCCCAAAATAACATCCAACTGTGCTGATTCGATGAGTATGAAGGAAGTTGGAAAGCTTATTCCGTTGATATTGATTTCCAAGCCACGGTAGACCAGACTGCTCTTGATTAAAGATCGCGGGGTTTGTACCAGCATATTTTTACCCAAGAGTGAACAAGAAAAATTGTTTTGGGCAACAAAACTCCGAGAAATAAAAGAGTGGGAAGCCCCTGAGCCAAATAAAATTACTGCATGTATGCTATTAACAGAAAACATACCGATGACTACTTCAGGGTTTCTCTGGGCTTCATCTACGGAGAGGTGATTGACGTGCCCGGTGATGTTTTGCTAGTCCGGGTATGACCCCATGAAGTTGACTTGTGGCCAGAATAAGTCGTTCACCTTGCTGTTCTTGGGACACTGACGGCCATAATGTCCACTTTGCCCGCAACTGAAGCAAGAATTATTACGCTGACGCTCCTCGTGCACTGGGTTGGTGACAACATTCTTGACTTGGGTAGTAGCCTTCTTAACATTTTGCTGCCAATTGGGCTTGTAGTCTACCCGAGTTTGCTGCCAGGTTCGAGCCTTCTGCACCGGTGGTCCTTCTTTTCTTGGTTCAAACTTGCGTTTGTGCTCGTTATTAGCGGGCCGGTTGTCCAGTACTAGCTTGTGTTCTCTTTCCGCAATAAAGGCTTTATTCACCAAAGTTTGGAAATCTGGAAAATCAAGCATGCTGAGAGTGCACCTGAGTTGCACGTTTAATCCTCCAAGAAACCTGTCAATTTTTCTCTCTTCTGTCGCCACATCATACAGGGAATAACGTGCCAGATGGTTGAATTGTTGCAAATATTCTCCCACAAATAAGTTTCCTTGGACGAGGGCAAGAAACTCACGCTGCTTGGTATTCATTACTCCAGTAGGGATGTAATATTTCCGGAACTGATCCTTGAATTTGGTCCAGGTGAGTGCATCCTCAGCAGGCCACATGGCTTTTGTATTTTCCCACCATACGACAGCAGCACCTTCAAGATAGTGGGTTGCATAGGTAACTTTGTCATCTTCGGATGTACGGGAAATCTCAAGCTTCCTCTCAATGGTTCGCAACCAATCATCGGCATCCAACAGGTCAACTGCCTGACTGAAACTGGGAGGTTGAGTTTGCTGAAAATCTGATAGCTTGGAATAATGACCATTCTACTGTCCGTTCTGGCCAATCATAGCTTGAACACTTTTTAATACTTCCAGCAGATCATTATTTCTTCTTTCCTCAAACATATGCAGAATTTGTTCAGTGGTAGGCGGATGTGGCGGTGGAGGCGGTGGTATGAATGGCTCGGGGGAGTGTCCTGCCTGTCGGGCGGAGCGACGAACAGGAACATCCTCGTGAGCGCTGTTGCTATTGCCTCCCTGTGTCCTCCTATTTTGGATTTTTCCCAAGACAACACAATCGAGATGAGAAGCATTCAAAAGCAAAAATAAGTGGGGAAAGATAGCAACAAAAATAGAGGGAAAACAGAATTGCGAAGAAAACAAAGAGTAGAAAATACATAACTTTAGCATAATTATACGAGGACGCATAGATGAAAAGAAAATCAACATGCCCGAGTACACTACTCTCATACGTAAAACATCATGACTCGTACATCATACATCAGTCTGACAACTGCTAATACTCTGGAGCTCTACTGCTCTGCGGGTCCTGCGGGGTTCTCTCCTGAAGTTGACTCAGATCCAGAACTGACGAGATTAACGGAAACCTCGGGGTTAAAGGTAACACAATGACGCTGCCTCGGAGGCTCTCCTTCCGGGGCAGGAGTGGGGTGGATCATAGGAGCTACAGGGGTAGTGAGGAGTGAGATCGACTCGGCATGGGAACTAAGAGGAGTTATGGTCGAGGTGCCCGAGCTACTAGGAGGGGTTACTGGTGAATTATGGGGAAACAGAACTGGGGACGTAAGAGTTGAATCCCAAGGAAGCGGGAATGGTGACAGAGCTAGTAGCGGCTAAAGCAATACGAGCGTGAGTCAACTTGCGTGCTAGCTCGTGGATGATGATCTAACTAGCAGTGATATAATGGGAAAGATGGCTAGTAATGCTATCAGACTCCGGATCAATTTCAGGGAAATGAATACGATCGTTCTCGTGAAAAGAAGGGAAGTATTGGAAACCTGGCTGATTCTGCATGCGGACCTCGCTGTGACGGAGCTCAACAAGGATCTCGTATGCAGCAAACTGGACGGCTAGCGAAGCGGTAGAAGCGTGACCGCTACGAGAAGTACGAGTATAGGAGCTGGAGTCAGAACGGACGAGCAGAGTCACCACTGCCTGATATTCATAAAATGAGTCAGCTAGGCGCTCCCGGTACAAACGATAAACTGGGTCGTCTCCATGAGGGTACAGACGACGCCACACGTTGAGAAGGAGGTGCGGTGACGTGTACGGCATCAGCTGCAACTGGCAGGGATACGGCACCGGAGCCATCTACACTCATAACCATTAGTGGGTTAGCATAAAAATAATACAAGGATAGATAAAGCAATAACCAACTAGACAGACTACCGGCACTCAACCTAAATGTGTATCTAGCGTTTAAACAACACGTCTTAGTCTAACGCATCCTACAGTCAGCGCGGCTCTAATACCAAGCATTGTGGCACCCCGGATCAGAGCGACCGGTTTACCTTGCATTGCCAGCCCAGAGACCTTGTCTTCTGGCAACACACAACATCTTGGTACAGAAAACAACCGCTTTATTGATACTAGCGGACCATAGTTATACATTACAATAGTTAGCAAGGCCAAGCGGCACACACGGTGCGGCTAGACAATATGTACATTATTTAATGAACATAAAAGGGTCTTGGGCATAGACTACGCAGCAGCGGAACGACGTCGTAGCGGAACTCCATCTCACAGGGACACCGATGTGGATACGGACTAGACTCAGACGGCACTCCTTTCCAGCGGAACTTTCCTGAAATCTGGCATGACACACCAGGTCAGTACTTTGAATGTACTTGCAAGCTTACAGCAAAACAAAATGAATATTCACTAACATACTATGCTCATGCCCTTGCAAAAATATTTCTGGTGATAAGTCATTATAACCACAAACTTATTTATTTCAACAAGATATAAAGTGTGACCTTTTCGGTGATCACCAACATGTCCATACAGGGTCTCAAGCATCTCACTTGTTCTTGCACCAAATTATTATGGTACCAAAATTTTAGAACTTAGTGAGCAAAATTTTATTATCTGTTGACCCATGGTGTGACCTACTATCGACCGTGTCCTTGACCGTGGACTCGGCTATCGATAGATTAAATACACTCTGCAGAGGTAGTGCACTATACCCACACCACGGAACCCATGGCCTCGTTCTCCCATTCGGGTGGACCAACGGTGTTCCAACGAAACCCGTCCATTGCCATGACACTCCTCTGGCCACTCCGACTCATTCCCCAATGGAACAGTCCTAGGTGGGCATGTGCCTACCAAAGGCACACCTACCACCGACATGGCCAAACAAAATTTGTCCCAAACGGGAACTTGGTACAATAAAATTAACTACGGGCACACAAGGTTATGTTTGTTTACCGGGCCAGGGTACTGCATGCCCATAACCTTCCCTATCTGGAGGTACTGACCGGAGGCATGTCAATGGAAAGAATCAAGACCTTCCCATAAAGGTAAATGTGGTTGCACTAGGAAAGACTCGATTCAGTGGCACCATGACCCGGTCAACAATTTATTCAAGTTGAGTTATTAACAATTTCAACTTAAAGAAGAGATAAATAACCGGTGTCATACAATACCATGCAATAAACCAAAATGCAATACATAAACAAATATCATGCCATACAAAAGTATAACTGAGCCAACTTTACTTCTAACTTCACTATTATTCTGATCATGCTTTACTTTCAATTTCAAACAAAATTTTATCTTAGAATTTTTTTATCATAAATACATTTGTAAAGAAAGTAACTTCACATATGCATGTCCATAATCATTCTCAATATCCCAACTTTATTTTAACTATCTTAATAGCTTAAACCAAACCCCAACTTGCTGGAAAGCAAATGAAACAAACAACTACATCAACCAAAATAAATTATTTAACAGACATAATTAACATGCATAAGATAAACCATTTATTCAAGTTGAAAAAAATAACAAATATTAAAATGGTACTATGAAAATGTTGTTGTGGCTTGCCTTAGTTCAAATGAGGCTCACAAGCCTCCGGGTGATCCTCAAGACAAGTTTCCTCTTCTGAAAATAAATAAAGTTCAAAAAGAAACTATCAAGATTCATTCAAAAATTCACCAGAAAATCTACCCAGCACCAAATGGTTTCATTTTTGGTGTGCTACAAGATTTCTTTACCAGGAACCCAATGCAAAAAGATTCAATTCATTTGGACTTATGGTTAAAAAGTTACAGCAGTTTGAAGTTCTTTGGAATTTATTCAAATTTAGAAATTTAAATAAATAGAATAGGGGGGGTGACGTCGAAGGCGTAAACGCCCAGAGCGCCACCACTCATACCGCTTCACGCGGGTGTGGAGAGACTGACTAGCGGGCCCCGCTAGTCAGGTGAGTGGGAGAGAGAGATGAGCAGAGGCGACCGTCATTTCGCCGGAGCGCACGCCGGCGACGCTGCTCATTATCTCAAACAAAAAGGATAGATCGACGGAGGGTGTCGAGGCACACCTTCCTGTACCCGTAGGGTAGCTAAAGGTGGACGGACAACGTCGGATTAGAGCTTGGAGGCGGAGACAGAACAGGGGGCTCGCCGGAGTTGAGGAATACGACGAGCTACGATGCCTTCAGCAACTCCAACTAGGTGAAGAAGTTTCACCAGAGAGTGGCGGAGGCTCTGGTGAGGTCACCTTGGATGGAGAGGGTTTGGAGCTACCCCGACGACCCGAGGGGGATCGCCGGTGAGCTCGAGCTCGGGAACGGTGGCCTGAGGCCTGCCCGGCCGGGCCACGGGGTTCTAGTCGATATGTGGTAGTGTGGTAGTGGAGCTGGGTGCTCGGAGCGGCTGGGGAAGGGCCTATTTATAGGCAAGCGAGAGGGGGGGAAACGGTGCTCCGCCGGCGACACCTGGCCGTGCCCGGCGATGAAATGGAGTCAGTGAGAGGCGGAAGAAGAAGACAGAGTCACGCGGGAGCTGTGGCCGAGCGGGGACAAGCACAGGGGCGCTGGAGGTGGTGACGAGCATAGTGCGCACCGCACTGTGCCTTGGCCGGGCCGCGCCCGTGCTTGCTGCGGCGAGCTCCGGCGTCGGCAACCGGCACGGGTTAACTGTGGAGATGAAGACGATGCTGGTGGCGAGGTTTGGCGTGCTTGGGCAGGCTCGGAAGCGAGCACGCTCTCTACAGAGCGCTCATCGGCATCTAGAGCGCGTCGACTGACTGCCATGGCACGGTGTACACGCGTGTTCACCGCGCGAACCAATGTCTACGGGCTGACTTGGTGCCAAAAATCATGCCTGGCGGGTTGTTCATGGTAGATAGGTGAGTTACCTGTGGTTGGTTTACTACCAGATGCAGTAGGGTGAAAGTAACTAGCCTGGTAAGTTTCTGGACAGAAACTTTGAGAGTTTACTGAGGTAAAATGGTGAATAGTTGGAGGTTGTGCTTTGGAGGCTAGGCAAGAGTTACTAAGGTGAAGATGCACAAGGAGTTTCAGAAGAAGTGGAGCAAGTAAAATGGTAGTTGTTGTAGAAACTACCATTTCTCTCCAGAATAGAAAAGATTTTTTGTAGCAAAAAATTCCAAAAAGTAGTGCAATATTTTTGCTCGGGAACGTGTCTTAGGGTCCAAAGAGTATTTAGGAATTTCCTCAGAATTTTATGAGCCAAAAAACAAGGGGTTGCTTTGGAGCACAAAGAACTTAGCTAGGGTTTTGGGGAGTAAAATGAATATTTTTCAAATAAGAAAAATATTCCATGAAGTATATTGGAGTGGTCTAGAGGTATATGACATTTTGAGATGGATAGGAGACACTTGGGTGGAAGTCAAGGGTACCCAAGTTTTTAAAGTCCATATGAAATGATTCAAAAATCCAAGGTTTGGAATAAATTCAAATAATGCTTTGGCAAATAAAAGAGGGCAAAAATCAGGCTGTCACATAAGTTTATGATCAGATCTATCCATGACTATTGTTTGAGTTTTCTCTTAACTCTGTTATGCATGATTACTATAGCCTCGTATTTCTTCTCTGATTTATTGGTTTGGTTTGGGAACTAGATTGATTTATCTTGCCATGGGAAGAGGTGCTTTGTAGTGGGTTCAATCTTACGGTGCTCAAACCTAGTGAGAGAAGGGGACATGACACGTATGTACTGTTGCTATTAAGGGTAAAAACATGGGGTTTATTCATATGTGAGTTTATCTTTTCTACATCCACTACTACAAAAAGGGTCAAATATTCAGATCATTAGTCCCGGTTATGATATGAGCTGGCACAAATGTGGTCATTAGTGCTGGTTCCAACGGCTAGGCGGGCCGCTCTCATTAGTACCAGTTTGCGCCGAACTTTTAGCACCGGTTCGAGCCACGGACCGGTACTAAAGAGAGTGGTGGCAGAATGTTGTCAGACTGGGGCCCTTGCAGCACCTTTAGTACCGGTTCTTCCCTCGAACCGGTACTAAAGTTCGTCCTACATAAACCCTTCGTCCACCTGAGCTCACTCTATTTTCCACTTTACCCTCTCCTCTCTGTTCTTCCCCACTACCCTCGACCTCACACTCCATTTTTGCCAAAATTTGTGAAGATTTGAAGGCACCCCATCCATCCAAGTGATCACAAATGTAAGCAACTTTGTCCTTTCATCTCTCATTGCTAGATTAGCTCTTGTAATGCTTTATATAGTCATTAATTTGTGGGTTTTAGTAATTTGGGAGGAATTATATGTGGTAGTTTATTTGATTTATATGCAATTTGAGCTCAAAATAACACTTAGTTTGGAATTGTAGGTGTTGTTTACTTAGTTCCTTCCCATGTCTGTCCTAACCACCATCGATCGACCGCACCGTCCTGTCGCTGGCACCACCTTGTGGTGAGCCTCTTGTTCTTATCTTTTTATATTAAAAAATCATGTTTGTGTGATTTAGATATATAGTTACTAGTATAATTATCTTACCCGTATGTTGTTTGTTATACATAGTGCCATGGTTTTGATATCCGTCAAGAGGTTAAATTTAGTTGAAAGAGAAAACGATTATTTGAAAGAAAAATTGAAAAGGATTGAGGGGGAGAAGATGGAATTGGAGTTGCATGTTGCCGATGTCGTCGATGATCACAAGATCGAGATGGAAAAATGCGCTTGAATATTAGAAAGATAAGAAAATATGCCATTGATAATGAGGCTTGGTATCATTATGCTGTTGGATCAATTGTTACCTTAGTTGTGATCTTGATCGCATTTGTTGTTGCATTTAAATGCTTTAGCTAGAGAGTTATTTGTATGTTGCATTTAAGTGTTGTATGTACTTTATGTATGAACTTGTATTAATTTGGTATTTTCAGTGTTGTGTAATGAAGATGAGCCGGCAATGGATGTACGATGATTGATGCTCTCCCGAGTTCATTAATGGCGTGCATACTTTTGTGTATGCGGCTGAGGCAAACAAGCGGGCGGATGGTTTTATGCCTTGTCCATGTGCTGGCTGTAAGAATGATCACAATTACTCTAACTCAAGAACCAATCACGTCGACCTGTTTCAGTCTAGTTTCATGCCCCACTATAATGTTTGGACCAAGCACGGAGAAAAAGGGGTTATGATGGAAGACAATGAAGAAGAAGAGGACGACGACAGCTATCCTGGCCATGGGTTCCCTGAATACGATGGTACAACAATGGGGGGAGAAGTTGAGCTGGCAATGCGACAATAAGCTAAAGAAGAGACATCAGATGAGCCCGTTGATGATCTAGGTCGTGCCATTGGCGATGCAAAGAGAAACTGCACAACTGAAAAGGAGAGGCTAAAGTTGCAGCGAATGTTAGAGGATCACAAGAAATTGTTGAACCCAATTTCCGAAGATGACAAGAAAAAGCTGGGCACCACACTGGAATTGCTGCAATGGAAGGCAGAGAATGGTGTATCTGACAAGAGATTTGGCAAGTTGCTTGTAATGTTAAAGAAGATGCTTCCAAAAGACAACGAATTGCCCGAGAGTACGTACGAAGCAAAGAAGGTTGTCTGCCCTCTAGGGTTAGACGTGCAGAAGATACATGCATGCCCTAATAACTGCTTCCTCTACCGGGGTGAGTATGAGGATTTGAACGTGTGCCTGGTATGCAGTGCATTGCGCTATAAGATCAGCCGCGATGACCCCGGTGATGTCGAGGGCGAGCGCCCCAGGAAAAAGATTCCTGCCAAGGTGATGTGGTATGCTCCTATAATACCACGGTTGAAACGTTTCTTCCAAAACAAAGAGCATGCCAAGGCGAATCGATGGCACAGAGAAGACCGTATGAAAGACGGAAAGTTGAGAGTACCCGCTGATGGGTCGCAGTGGAGAAAACTCGAGAGAAAGTATAGTAGGGAGGAGTTTGGAGGTGACGCAAGGGACGTATGGTTTGGTCTAAGCGCAGATGGCATTAATCCTTTTGGGGAGCAGAGCAGCAACCATAGCACATGGCCTGTGACTCTATGTATGTATAACCTTCCTCCTTAGTTTTGCATGAAGAGGAAGTTCATTATGATGCCAGTGCTCATCCAAGGCCCTAAGCAACACGTCAATGACATTGATGTGTACCTAAGGCCATTAGTTGATGAACTCTTACAGCTGTGGAATGGAAAAGGTGTACGTGCGTGGGATGAGCACAGACAGGAAGAATTTGATCTAAAGGCGTTGCTGTTCGTTACCATCAATGATTGGCCTGCTCTCAGTAACCTTTCAGGACAGACAAACAAGGGATACCGTGCATGCACGCATTGTTCGGATGATACCGACAGTATATATTTGGATAGTTGTAGGAAGAATGTGTACCTCGGACATCGCCGATTTCTTCCGAGCAGGCATCCGTAAGAAAGAAAGCAAGCATTTCAAAGGTGAGGCGGATCACCGGACGAAGCCTCGCCACCGAACGGGTGCTGATGTACATGATATGGTCAAGGATTTGAAGGAAGTCTTTGGAAAGGGTCCTGGCGGACAACCTGTTCCGACTAACGCTGACGGACGCGCACACATGTGGAAGAAGAAATCTATATTTTGGGACCTGCCCTATTGGAAAGACGTAGAGGTCCGCTCCGGAATCGACGTGTTGCACGTGATGAAGAATCTTTGTGTGACCCTACTTTGCTTCTTAGGAGTGTATGGGAAGACAAAAGATACACCGGAGGCACGGGAGGACTAGCAACGTATGCACGGAAAAGACGGCATACATCAGGGTCATGCAAGCTATGCTCCTACCAAAGAAGAGAAGGAAATCTTCTTTGAATGCCTTCTCAGTATTAAGGTACCGTCTGGCTTCTCGTCGATTATAAAGGGAATAATAAATATGGCAGAGAAAAAGTTCCAGAAACTAAAATCTCATGACTGCCACGTGATTATGACGCAACTACTTCCGATTGCATTGAGGGAGCTTCTACCGGAAAACGTTCGATTAGCCATTGTGAAGCTATGTGCATTCCTCAATGCAGTCTTTCAGAAGGTAATCGATCCAGAAATCATACCAATGTTACAGAATGATTTGGTGCAATGTCTTGTCAGTTTCTAGTTGGTGTTCCCACCATCCTTCTTCAACATCATGACGCACGTCCTAGTTCACCTATGCGAAGAGATTAACGTTTTGGGTCCTGTATTTCTACACAATATGTTCCCCTTTGAGAGGTTCATGGGAGTCTTAAATAAATATGTTCATAACTGTGCTAGGCCAGAAGGAAGCATCTCCAAAGGCCATGAAAATGAGGAGGTCATTGAGTTTTGTATTGACTTTATTCCTGACCTTAAGCCGATTGGTGTTCCTGAATCGCGGCATAAGGGCAGACTGGATGGAAAAGGCACGCTAGGAGGGGATCAAATAATATGTATGGATGGGCATTCTATCACTCAAGCACACTACACAGTTCTACAGAGCTTCGCCTTGGTGGCTCCGTATATGGACGAACACAAGAATTTTCTACGCTCCAAATACCTGGAGCAGTCTGACAACTGGATTACATGTGAACAAACGACGACTTTCGCCGGCTGGTTGCAGACACGTGCCATGCATGACGCCGCTATTGAAGATGACCTGTACTTGCTTTCCCAGTTACCATCTTCAAATATAATGACTTTCAAATGGTACGAGATAAATGGGAATACATTTTACACGATCGCCCAAGATAAGAAGAGAACCAACCAAAATAGTGGTGTCCGCTTTGATGCAGCAACCAAGACGGGAAAGGAACCATATTATGGTTACATAGAGGACATACGTGAACTTTACTATGGACATGGTTTGAAGGTCCCTTTGTTTCGGTGCAAATGAGTCAATATGAAATGAGGCGGCGTAACTGAAGACCCGTAGTATGGAATGACAACAATGGATCTCAACAATCTTGCGTATGCAGACGAACCATTCGTCCCAGCCAATGATCTGGCACAGGTTTTTTATGTGAAGGACATGTCTACCAAGCCGAGAAAAACAAAAGATAAGGAAGCGAATGCATCATACGATTATCCAAAGCGCCACATAGTTCTTTCTGGGAAAAGAAACATCTTGGGAGTGGATGACAAGACAGACATGTCAGAAGATAATGAAAAGTTTGATGAAATTGCTCCATTCACAGTGAATATTGATCCGAGCATCCAGTTAAATGAAGAAGATTTTCCATGGTTACGGCGCAAAGGGACACACGCAAAGAAAAAGTTTCACACCCAAAGATTCCACTCTGGGATGTGATCGGCTTCACTATCATCACTTTGTTCTCTAGTGAGTTTCCGGACTTATATATCGTGAAAGTCCCGCTTCGAACAAACCGGAGGGAATCTTTGTAATAGTTAGGGTACTTATGTGTTTTGGCATTTGAAACGGAAAGAAATTTTATGTGCAAATTCTTTCATGCATTTACTGAATTTTTCAGCTTAATGACCTTGAAATTTAAAAACACTTCAAATGAACTCCGAAAAGGTTGAAAGGTGGCATGGTATCATAATTTCACCCACATAGCATGTGAAAAAAAGTAGAGAGGGTTACGACAAAAACTGGATCCACTTCGTGTACAAAATGGACAATCTCTTCCGAAATATCAGTGTTTCGGACGATAAGTCATCTATTACAAAGGCATTTCATTTTTCATAGAACCTAAGTATTACCAAGTTGAATATAATGATAAAACACACTAATAAAACATATGAAAAAATAATCACTGAAAAATCTATTTTTAATGTTAAGTTATTTACAAACTAGTGATTCACACAAATTTGAAATAATTCAAATTTAAAAACTACCGGCACTAACACAAAGTTTGTAATTTTTTGTACCTAGAGCAAAAATATTCACAAAAAACTCTAAATACAGCAAAAAACAAGTCAAAAATAAATAAAATAAAAGAAGTAAAGAAGAAAAGAAAAAAATGAAAATAAACCCGCCTACTGGGCAACAGCTTCCTGCATATGACTAGAAACCCAACCTCTAGTTGGGCCAAGATGCAGGCCAGCTAGCCAAGTAGGCCCAACGGGGCATCGCGGCAGAGGTAGGCCCAGAAGGGCTGCTTTAGAGAGGAGCTCGAGACAGCAGCAGCGACGGGGCTTATAAGCATGTGTGAGCCCCCCTCTGCTAGCGAGGAGGGACTAAACTTCTGCGCCCCTCGCCTGGCAGCGCACCACCTTTAGTACCGGGTGGTGGCTCCAACCGGTACTAAAGGGGGTGTCTTTAGTACCGGTTGGAGCCACCACCTGATACGTCCAAAACGTATCTATAATTTCTGCTTGCTCCATGCCTCTTTTGGGTGATATTGCTATGTTATTTATACACTTCCATACACTTTTGATCATATTTGGACTAACCTATTAACTCAGTGCACCCCAGTGCCAGTTTCTGTTTTCGGATGTTTTTGTATTTCAGGTTTTCACATTTCGTAAACTGCCAGAAAAATTCCGGAAAAATTATATAAAAATCAGCGTTCCAGAAGCTTCCTGGCGGCCAAAGTAGGGCCGGAGGGGGGCCACCAAGCCTCCAGCCGGCCTGCCCACGCGGCCCCCCTCCTGGCCGCGCAGGGGGGCGCCTGGGCCCCCCAGGCCTCCGCTGATGCCCCCCTTTGGCATATATTTAACACCCGTCGCAGAAACCCTGATTCCAGACCCCTTTTCTCCAGACGCAATTCCGATCTCCGCCGCCATCGCCATCAAGCTTCGGGGGACCAGAATTCCTGTGCCGGCACCCTGCCGGGACGGGGAAGTGCCCCCGGATTCATCTCCATCGACGTTGCTTCCTCCCTCCATGATGCGTGAGTAGTTCCTCCTCGGGGCTGAGGTTCTTACCAGTAGGTATGTGGTCAATTCTCTCTCCCATGATGTGATCTTCGTTGTGATCATATGCTATGTTAATCTGGGGTGATCCCATGATGTTTCCCCTTCCTCTATCTATTGGATTGATGTACTCACTTGTCTTTATCTAGTATAATCCCCGAGACCAAGGTGACAGCGGTCTATTGGACATGGATTAGAAAAATATTTTCATGAGTGATTTCCTCTCTTGTGTGTTGATTGAAGATTGAGAGTCTCTTGGTGCTTGTATTTGACTATCCTTTAGATATGTTGTGGTGATTGTGGGACTCTCTTTGGATGGCCGCGGTGACATTGGGAAATCCTTAGATTGAGAACTACGAACTTTGAGGTGTGCTTTTGTAGCCCTACATAATTCTTGTCCTCTCTTGACCACGAAGGAATGACCTCCGGGTGCGTCTCCATTGCATGTTTTATGGGAAATATCATGTGATTCGATTATGTTAATGTTGTTGGGAGTTGCCACTAGTGAAAGTATGAACCCTAGGCCTTGTTTCCACCATCGCAATACCATTTGTGCTCACGTTTACCACTTATTTGCTTGCTGCACTTTTTATTACAGATTTATATTACTTTGTTTTGCCATCCATATCACTTGCCATTTAACATCTCTTCGCCGAACTAGTGCACCTATACATCTAACAAGTGTATTAGGTGTGTTGGGGACACAAGAGACTTCTTGTATCTTAGTTGCAGGGTTGCTTGAGAGAGACCATCTTCAACCTCTACTTCCCTGAGTTCGATAAACCTTAGGTCATCCACTTGAGGGAAATTTCTGCTGTCCTACAAACCTCTGCGCTTGGAGGCCCAACATAGTCTACAAGAGTAGAAGCGTGTGTAGACATCAAGCTATTTCTGGCGCCGTTGCCGGGGAAGTGAGTGCTTGAAGGTATATCTTTAGATCTTGCAATTAAATCTTTTTGTTTCTTGTTTTTATTTCACTAGTTATGCTTATGGACAACCTTGCTATTGGATCGTTGCTTGTGGGAAGACGCCCCACACCTGTGGTGGTTGCTCCTCCCCCTACTGAAATTGTGCCCTATAAAATACCAGCTGGTATTATCGATTATGTTTTGGCTAATCTTTATGCAGGAGACAGACATCCCGATGAACACTTGCTATATCTGTCACAACTATGTTCATTATTTAAGCTTGCAGGTGTATCAAGGGAGTTTGTCATGAGGAAATTGTTCGCCGTATCACTTATAGATAAAGCTTCAGATTGGTATAAGCTTCTCGATAACTCGCACTTGCTTGATTGGCAAGAGCTTATGTCTCTCTTTTATACTAAGTTCTATCCTCTCCATGAAATTCATCGAGACAGGAACTATATCTATAACTTTAGGTCTCGTGATGGAGAGAGCGTAGCTCAAGCTTGGGGTAGACTGAAAACGTTAATGCTAAAAAGTCCTAACCATGGGCTCCCCAAAGATGCTTATGTGGAGAGTAAGAGTACCTTTTTGCATGTGGATCATGGTAACAATGCTTTATGTGATGCTTATACTGTTGAGTTTATCCGTGATCCCACTGGAAATTATTATGAGAAGGGAACATATGCTTATAGATATTTCAATAATATTAAGTTCCCTCTCTTTATGTTGAAGGTTTTGAAGCTGCACTTGTTTTGTCTTCCTATGCTTATTGCTTTGTGCTTCAATGAATTATTCTATTGCAATATTCCTATGCATAGGAAGCATGTTAGGCTTAAATGTGTTTGGTATTTGCTTCTTGATGCTCTCTTTTGTTCTTCAACTCTTATTCCTACGAGAGCATCATTAAAGTCTTATGCCTAGCTTAAAGGCATAAAAGAAAGCGCTTTTGGGTGGCAGCCCACAATGAATAAAATTTTATTTTGCTTTTGTTGTGTCTTGATGTTGTTACTAGTGTAGCATCATCATTGTATCTTTACTTTTCAGCTTTGTGCCAAGTATAGCCTCTGATTGCAAGAAAGTTCAAAAGTTGTGACGTGCTGTCCAGGAAACAGATTCTGTCCTTGGATAGAAAAAATCGTATAAAATCACCAGATCAACTTTTTGGTCCGAATTGTTTCGACAGCGTGCTCTATACAATTGTATTTCGTGCGTCTGTTCTGAGTTTTTTGATTAGAGTTGCAGAAGTGCCCCGAAAAAATCATTTACTACCTATTGTTCTGTTTTCACAGATTCTGTCCTGTTTTGCCTTTCCTTCATTTTGCAAACCTTGAGCTTGCTTTTTCTTTGCAAAAACCTTTTGGCAATCTTGAGAAACAGTAGACCTTCAAGAATATCCTTATTTCCAGCAAGGAACAATTATTTTATTATGGGTACTAACCTCGCTAATCAGATTATGATGAGTTGTGTATGAAGGGAGTTTTCAAGTGTGCGAGGGAAGATGATAAGAAGATTCAGGAGTGTCAAACGCTCAAGCTTGGGGATGCCCCCGTGCACCCCCAAGAAATATTCAAGGAGACTCAAGAGTCTAAGCTTGGGGATGCCCCCGTGCATCCCCTTCTCCATCAACATTATCAGTTTGTCTTTCGTTCCACTATATTTTTATCACTTCATGTGTTATGTGCTATGCTTGGAGCGTCTTGCTTTTAGTTTCCTTTTTAGTTTTCTTTAGCTTTTCATAACGAGTCGGAACTCAACTTTCTTTATGTGGGAGAGAAACACGCTCCACTTCAACCTAGAACATAACATAGAATTTTCATGTCTATCCTTGCTGTGTGTGTTCTTGGTCTTTCAATAGCTACTATCATGTTCAGCTCTTAGTATTCATGCTTAACTTTTTAAAGAGCTTTTGTTTAGTTGGTTGCTTGAACTCTCTTTAGTTATCATGCTTATCTTGTTAAGAGAGTTTGCTTCTGTTGCATTGGTCGATATGTCTATGATAAAGATGCTACGTGCATAATGGCGCTTAGTAGTTCATGTTTTCTTATGGTTAGTCTCAAATAGCTGGGGGGTTCCCAATGTGTTATTGGAGTACCAACATGATTTGTTTGCCTATGATGTGGTATGGTTTAGTAATATCTTCCTTCGAGAATTTATTTTGATTGACTTGGCGTATGCTCATGCATATTTAAGACTGTAAAGAAAGTCTGTCAAGCCTTGATGATCTTTTGTTTCTGAGTAGCGATATAACTTCCATGCCTGATTCAATGTTGCTTTGTCGCTCTGCATGATTATGACCGTCATTGCTTTTTTAGTTGGTCGCTCCCAGTCTTTTGCTAACCTTCGCCTATACTAAGCGGACTGACTGCTTGTGCATCCAAAATCCTTTAAACCAGTTATGCCATATGAGTCCACCATACCTACCTATACATGGTATTTACCTGCCATTCCTAACGAAGACTTTCATGTACCATCTCGAAATTATTCAAAAAAAAGCATTTCTCTTTTGTGCCTCTGTTTTAGCTCATGAGGAAGTAGTAGTTAATTCATGATCTTTTTAAGTTGGACAAGCTTCACCCCGGGATTGCATGTCTCATGTGCAAACCCATAATACGAGAAGGAACTGGCATAGAGTGCGCCTGGCTCATTAGAAAATTATACAACAAACAAACCCTCCTTCACGCTTTGTTCATGAGAAATCAGAAAACTTTGGCAGTGATAAACAAAGGAGATTAAGAGGATGTGATCGTCCTCATTCGGGTGCCGTTCCTCGAAACTTGTCCAGCTCAAGAAGTGGTTGAGTTGTCTGCTAGCATTCGTTGACGAAACATGCATATCCAAAAAAATAATTATTACCTCTATTTTTAAAATCAAGAGCTCTGGTACATGTTTAGTTTTTGTTTCCGACCACGGGTTTTCAACTTTGCCAACAAAAGCCACGGTTCGATAGTCTCCACCTTCTTTTAAAGCACCAACTACTGAGAGCATGATTGTCATTCTGAGTGTAATGTGCATTGTCCCAAAGTAGCATTGTCTTTTGCATGATTATGATATCGTTTATTCTGAAATCATTGTATCTAGTCATCACTTAAACCTTGGAGGTGCCCCTGCATTTATGTTTTGCTTCACTAAAGGGGGCAAGCGAGATATCACTTTGTCATATTTGCACACCATGCTCACTACAAATCTATTGATGTTTCAGTATCATATTGTAAAACTTTCAGTTCTTTGTGATTTTCTCATGAGGCAACTTAATTACTATAGATTCATTGTCTCAGTAAGCTTTTGTCATATGACTATGAAAAAGTCCTATATGGTTAATAGCATGTCACCACAGAAATTATTCTTGTTATCATTTACCTACTCGAGGACGAGCAGGAATTAAGCTTGGGGATGTTGATACGTCCAAAACGTATCTATAATTTCTGCTTCCTCCATGCCTCTTTTGGGTGATATTGCTATGTTATTTATACACTTCCATACACTTTTGATCATATTTGGACTAACCTATTAACTCAGTGCACCCCAGTGCCAGTTTCTGTTTTCGGTTGTTTTTGTATTTCAGGTTTTCACATTACGTAAACTGCCAGAAAAATTCCGGAAAAATTATATAAAAAATCAGCGTTCCAGAAGCTTCCTTGCGGCCAAAGTAGGGCCGGAGGGGGGCCACCAGGCCTCCAGGAGGCCTGCCCACGCGGCCCCCCTCCTGGCCGTGCCGGGGGGGCGCCTGGGCCCCCCAGGCCTCCGCTGATGCCCTCCTTTGGCATATATTTAACACCCGTCGCAGAAACCCTGATTCCAGACCCCTTTTCTCCAGACGCAATTTCGATCTCCGCCGCCATCGCCATCAAGCTTCGGGGGACCAGAATTCCTGTGCCGGCACCCTGCCGGGACGGGGAAGTGCCCCCGGATTCATCTCCATCGACGTTGCTTCCTCCCTCCATGATGCGGGAGTAGTTCCTCCTCGAGGCTGAGGTTCTTACCAGTAGCTGTGTGGTCAATTCTCTCTCCCATGATGTGATCTTCGTTGTGGTCATAGGCTATGTTAATCTAGGGTGATCCCATGATGTTTCCCCTTCCTCTATGTACTGGATTGATGTACTCACTTGTCTTTATCTAGTATAATCCCCGAGACCAAGGTGACAGCGGTCTATTGGACATGGATTAGAAAAATATTTTCATGAGTTATTTCCTCTCTTGTGTGTTGATTGAAGATTGAGAGTCTCTTGGTGCTTGTCTTTGACTATCCTTTAGATATGTTGTGGTGATTGTGGGACTCTCTATGGATGGCCGCGGTGACATTGGGAAATCCTTAGATTGAAAACTACGAACTTTGAGGTGTGCTTTTGTAGCCCTACATAATTCTCGTCCTCTCTTAACCACGAAGGAATGACCTCCGGGTGCGTCTCCATTGCATGTTTTATGGGAAATATCATGTGATTCGATTATGTTAATGTTGTTGGGAGTTGCCACTAGTGAAAGTATGAACCCTAGGCCTTGTTTCCACCATTGCAATACCATTTGTGCTCACGTTTACCACTTATTTGCTTGCTGCACTTTTTATTACAGATTTATATTACTTTGTTTTGCCATCCATATCACTTGCCATTTAACATCTCTTCGCTGAACTAGTGCACCTATACATCTAACAAGTGTATTAGGTGTGTTGGGGACACAAGAGACTTCTTGTATCTTAGTTGCAGGGTTGCTTGAGAGAGACCATCTTCAACCTCTACTTCCCTGAGTTCGATAAACCTTAGGTCATCCACTTGAGGGAAATTGCTGCTGTCCTACAAACCTCTGCGCTTGGAGGCCCAACATAGTCTACAAGAGTAGAAGCGTGTGTAGACATCACCACCCGGTACTGAAGGCATGCCCTTCCCGCCGCTTGGCTTGGCCAAAACAGGCCTTTAGTACCGGTTGGTGGCTTCAACCGGTACTAAAGGTCCATCCTATATATACGACACTTGAAAAAAATACAGTTTCCCTCTGTTTCTCTTCTTCCTTTCCATCGACATTGTCGCCGCCCCTATCGCGCTGCCCCCGTCGCCGTTGTGCGCCTTCCCTGTTCGTCGTCGCCGTCGCCGCGCTACCCATGTCACCGTCGCCTCGACCTCGCCCGCGCGGTGAGGCCCTCTGTCCCGGCCCCTCGCACACACACGCGCACGCACACACACACACACACACACACACACACACATAATCTGTTTTTTATACAAAGTTTTAGATGAAATAATTAATTACATTAGATTAATGTCAAATAGTATATAGAAATGTTAGAAATTTTAGAAATGTTAGTTTTAGCTAGTTCAATTAGATTAATGTCAAATAGTATATAGAAATGTTAGTTTTAGCTAGTTCTTATAATTTTAGTTATAGAAATTTAGAATGTTACGTTTGCATATAGTATTTGTTCTCGATGATGCCCGGCCTGCATCCTCGCCGTCGACCCGTTCGCGACGACGTTCTGCTTCAGAGGACCCATGTCCGGGACTGGGCTCCGCCGGGCTAGCACTAGGAGGTGCTACCTTTAGGGGCTCGCCGCTTGGTGAGGAACGCGGCACTGGGTCCTTTCATCGACCCTGAGCTCCTATGGTGGCGTTCCCGTGGGCCACTTTCGGTGCGGAGGGAGCCGGCATCGCCGGAGGTAGTGCATCGCCGTGTCAGGGAGGAGGACGAGCACGTCGGTCGATAAATGGCTGCTATGGATGTAAGGTTCTGCAATACCTAGCAGGTTCTTTGGGGAGATGACCGGAGCTATGATCCTGTGATGGTTCCTTCTCTTTGGGTGTCCACCGACCGCGCCTCGGGAACCGCGAGTGAACTAGATTATTCTGTAGTATTCGATCTTTATTAGCTAGGTAGCTAGTGATGTATTCGACATATAATATTTGAAACGATCGATGTATCCGAGATTATATATATTATTCGAGACCATGTATTCGAGATTATATATCATTCGAGATGATGTATTCGAGGTTATATATTATTTGATACAATGCATATTATACTACGATTCAGTTTTTCCTTAATGGTTGCATGCATGCATCGTAATTTGAATACTAAATTGTTTTATATTTCTTCTAGATTAGTTAAATAAAAGCTATGGCAGACAATACCGGCAGATAGGGAGAAGATGCCATGTTCGAGATCATACGCTCCCCTTGCGGGCCAGATGATCATAATGAAGAAGATGACGGCTCCCAATATCTGAACAATATCGGGAGGGTGATAATCTATTCGATCGCGATGACCGAATTGATAAAGTCATGAACTATGATATCGACATGACGCCTAAAATGTTGATCTTGAAATAACAGAGACCAGCGAGGTATATTTATACAAGCAGGCATCTGGTGATCATCACATGTTTTTAATGATTTGAAGATATATTAACGAATTGATATATTTCTTCTTTCAGCCCTCCGGATCGAGCAAATCTACAAGCAGTAGGACAGTGTGAGGCCCGACCAAAAAGTTGAAGGAGGGCGTAAAGTACAACATCGCTGCCATCAGAGCTGATGGCCAACCAGTAGTGCATATGACAGTTGCGAACAAGTTTGTTCGTTAGTGCGGAGTTATTGTGAAGGACTAACTCTCGATCTCCATTCAAGAATGGAAAGAGCTAGCAAAGAAACATCCAGATCTTACTTTTGTCGACGACAGAGCAAAATCTCTGCTTTGGGAAAAACTCATGGAACATTTCACCCTATCAGATCATTTCACGAGGATGACCAGAAGAAAGTCAAGGACGCTGCTCTTAGGAAGATGGCAATTGCATTCAACAACCATAAGAAAAGTGTGGGGACCCCGACTTAGAAGTCGAGATCACCGAATGCACGTGTTCAGTGATCCCAGAGATCAATGCTCACTGAACACACAGAAGGTGAATAACAAGAGTCTTACATCCATACATATCATCTTACACAAATTAAGGCCATTATGGCCAAGTCTTACATAGATAAAGCCTCACGGGCAGAACAACAAATAACTCAAATAGCGGAAGTCTTCGATAATAGGTAGAACCCATGCCATCTTCCTTAAGCCTACAGGCATTCTGACTGGGATAGCGTCCTAGTTCGCATGTTCCTCTCCAAAGAACTCTTCATCATATTCCTGTTCCTCCAAGCCTGGACAATTAAATAACCAGTGGCAAGCCAATGAGTACTTTGAATGTACTCGCAAGCAACCCATGATGTGGTTCAAAGTAACAGTGCAATTGAACAATAATGAACAATCTAGCAAAGGGCTAGAATAAATATTCTACCATCAAGTTATGCATCAATAAACTCGCGTAACCTCGAAGGCAGGTTACCGATATCAACATGAATATGATTCAACTCCTTGAGTCAAGTCACCACCTTGACTCATCACACACATACTTTCACCGATGAAGTAAAATTATGGACATAGTTTAATTAGCACCACCCAACTGTCCTTGACCGTGGACACGGCTATTCGAATAGTTTTACACTCTGCAGAGGTTGCGCACTTTACCCACAAGATCCGGGGAACTTCCGTGTCATCCACGACCCGCGGTACCTCAAGTACCCGGGGTAAGCACCCGGTCATTATCTTTCCTTAGACAACACTAACATAGAGTCTACTCGTTGGTACACGGCCCTCAGGTACAAACAATAGATCACGGGACTTGCCCTAATTTCAATGTTACGCGTACCCGAAGGGACCAACGGTGTGTCCGGTGCCCTGTGAAAACAGTCATGGTCGTCCATCCAAGCACGACCCCATCCCGGGAAAGACCTCAAGTCTTCCCGTCACTAGTAATGCGGGCACCATGCTAGTATCGACCTAAGTAATCAATAAAGCCCCGTCCCATAAGGGGTAGTGTGGTTGCACATGTTTGGTTGGGACGGTAGTCACACATAAATCTAATCCATTATTTCACCCATGCACAAGATTTACCGGCACATCACTTCTTCCTCAAGTGATGACCTAACTTAACATCACCCTCGGGCATTAGGGGCACTGATACGTCCAAAATGCATCACTATTTTGTATTATAATTTATCCTTATTCATTGATATATTTCACGTTATGATGATGTTCTTATGTTGTTTTGGTCTATTTTACATAGTTTGCAACTTTCCGATGCCAGAACAGCAGACACAGGATTCGGCAGGAAAAAGTGGATGCTGAGTTGCTGAAGAAGAACACCTCCAAATTAACTGAAAATTGACGGGACGTGTTTTTCAGAAGAATAACGAAGACACGCAAAAGGGGAGTCAGAGGGGGCCCACAGGGTGCCCAGGCAGCCTGGGGGCGCCCCCCCTGGCCGCGCCGGGGGGGCGCCTGGAGCCCCTGGCCCACCTCTGGTCACCCCCTTTTGTATATATGTTCCCCGTCCTCCGAAAACCCTAGGCACGGGACTTTTTACGGAGTTCCGCCGCCGCTTCGAGGCGGAAACCTACAGAGAAGAAAAGGGCATCTCCGGTGGGCAGATTCCGCCGGGGAGATCACCTCCCGGAAGGGGAGATCGTCGCCATCGTCATCACCATCATCACGGGCATCATCGAGATCATCATCAACATCATCCCCAACACCAGCACCATCTCCATCTTCATCCAAATCTCATCTTTCCATCGCAACTCGTGTTGTAACTTGTACTGCCTATCCTCTCTACTCCATCGGTGTTGATTACTACTTTGTGGTGAATGCTATTGAGTTTTGTTGGAGAAATATTATTATGTCCAGATTGTTTATCACATATTTATCCTCTCTGATCATGATCTCTTTTATGTCTTGTGAGTAGTTACTTTAGTTCTTGAGGACATGGGGAAAGTCTTGTTGTTAGTAGTCATATGCCGTTGAAGTAATATGTGTTGTTTGATACTTAAGTTGTGTTGTCATTCTACTAGTGGTGTTGTGTGAGTCGAACACCCAACACTTCGTGTTATTAAGAACCTAGGGGAATGCATTGTGTATAAAGAATGCTTATGGTGGGTTGCCGGAGTGACAGAAACCTGAAACCCAGTTTGCACGCTTTTGCATAAGGGAATAGTGGATCCTCGATCGTATTGCTATGGTTAGGCTTTTGCCTTAAATTCTATCTTGTATTTGCGGATGCTTGCAAGGTGTTTAATCATAAGAGTGCATTCATCTTAGTCTAGAGAGTGCACTAGCATAGATCCACCCACCAACACTTATCAACACATAACATAGTATCGATACGGAATATGACGAAAGCACATGACTGCCTCTCCCGTGTGTCCTCAAGAACGCTTAGTCTTTATAAGTTCAGTTGCTAGGCCTCTCCTTTGCTAAGAAAGGATTGGGCCATTTGTTACTTTCAGTACCTTTTTCATTACTCGCCATTCCATTCTTGTTGCTTATATCGAGAAAACCCCTAAAAGTTATCTTTCAGTGCTTGCAGTAATTTCTTGCTCAGAATCGCTTATCAATACCTTCTGCTCCTCGTTGGGTTCGACACTCTTACTTATCGAAAACGCTGCAACAGATCCCTTACGGTTGAGGGTCATCAAGTACCGTTTTCTGGCGCCGTTACCGGGGAGCGTAGCGCTATTGGTAAAGTGAAACTGGTAAGAAAGTCTTTTTATAATTATGTTTTTTATTTTTATTGCTATCCTCTGTCCTTATGGATAACCCTATTATTGGAGCATTGCTTGCGGGAAGACACCCCACACCTGTGGTGGTTGATCCTCCCCCTACTGAAATTGTGCCTTATAAAATACCGGCTGGCATTATCAATTATGTTTTGGCTAATTGGTATGCAGGAGACAGACATCCTGGTGAACACTTGCTATATTTGTCACGACTGTGTTCATTATTTAAGCTTGCAGGTGTATCGAGGGAGTTTGTCATGAGGAAATTGTTTGTCGTATCCCTTATAGATAAAGCTTCAGATTGGTATGGGCTTCTCGATAACCCACACTTGCTGGACTGACAGGAGCTTATGTCTCTCTTTTATACTAAATTTTATCCTCTTCATGAAATTCATCGAGACAGGAATTATATCTATAACTTTAGGTCTCGTGACGGAGAAAGCATTGCTCAAGCTTGGGGGAGACTGAAGTCTCTAATGCTCAAATGCCCTATTCATAATCTTCCCAAGGAGATTATACTTACAAATTTTTATGCCAGGCTTTCTCGTCAGGATAAGGAGATGCTGGATGCCTCCTCTAGTGGGGTATTTCAGAAGAAGAGTGTTGAAGAAAGGTGGGATCTCCTTGAAAGAATCCAGAGGAATACCGAAGATTGGGAAATTGATAAAGGTATTGAACCCGCTATAACTTATGAACATGATTATATTGAGAGCTATGTAGAAACTGATTACTTCAATACTTTTTGCTCTAAGATTGGTCTTGATTCCCATCTAGTGATTGACTTATGTAAGAACTTTGCCTCTCATGTTGATTCTTTTAAAAAGAATAGAGACCAGCACCATGCACCTTTTAAAGAAAAACCTATTGATATTTATGTTGCTGAGCCTATTTTGCCTGCAGTTATATATGAACAGCATCCTTTTCCCACGAGGATAAAGGAGCACTCTCTTGTGACAGGCATAATAAATAAAAGTGAGAGAAAAGTTGATGAACCTGAGGACTAGATCAGGGTCGATCCTCGAGTTGCATTGATTAAAGACCTTGTTACTGATGATGTTTTGGATTCCAATATAACTTTTTGTGCTGTTTCCACTAACCTTGTCACAGCCAAGAAGAAAGGCCCAATTTCAGGTACTCCGGTGGTATCTGTTAAAATAGGAGAACACAATTATTATGGGCTATGCGATTTGGGATCGAGTGCAAGTGCTATTCCTTATTCGCTCTATGAAGAAATCATCGGTGAGATTTCCCCTTGTGAACTTGAAGAAGTTGATGTTACTATTCATCTTGCAAATAGATCAACTATCTCTCCTATCGGAGTTGTGAGGGACGTTGAAGTCCTATGTGGAAAGGTAAAATACCCTACCGACTTTTTGGTACTTGGTTCAGCCAGGGATGATTTTTGTCCCATCATTTTTGGTAGGCCTTTTCTTAGAACTTGTGGAGCTATAATAGATTGCAAGAAAGGTAAAGTTTCTGTTGAATTCAATGGTGAGCCATATGAATTTAATTTTTCTAAGTTCTCTAAGCAGCCTCGTGGTACTGATTTACCTAGTGATGATAAAATTATTGAAAGTATTGCCTCTATTGCTATTCCCCCTGATGATCCTTTGCAGCAATACATGGAGGACCACGAGAATGATTTACCTATGCAGGAAAGAAATGAACTAGATGAAATATTCTTGAGGCAGCCTGCTATCCTGAAGCACAACCTTCCGGTTGAACCTTTGGGAATTTTATCAAAACCGAAAGAAGACCCGGTGTTCGATCTTAAACCTCTTCCCGATACGCTCAAGTATGCTTATTTAGATGAAAAGAAAGTATATCCTGTTAATATCAATTCTAACCTTTCAGGATATGAAGAAGAGCGATTATTGGAAGTACTTCGTAAACACCGAGGCGCAATTGGCTACACCCTTGATGACCTTAAGGGGATTAGTCCATCTATCTGTCAACATACTATCAACCTTGAGCCTGATGCTAAACCAGTTGTTGATCATCAACGGCGGTTGAACCCGAAGATGATGGATGTCGTGAGAACTTAGATTCTCAAGCTTCTAGCCGCAGGTATTATCTACCCTATAGCTGATAGTAAGTGGGTAAGTCCTGTATATTGTGTTCCTAAGAAAGGAGGTACAACTGTAGTTCCTAATGATAAAAATGAACTAATACCTCAGAGAATTATTATTGGATATAGAATGTGTATTGATTACAGGAAGTTGAACAAAGCAACCAGGAAGGATCACTACCCGTTGCCGTTCATCGACCAAATGCTTGAAAGGTTATCCAAAAACACCCACTTTTGTTATCTCGATGGTTATTCTGGCTTCTCTCAAATTCATGTTAACAGTGTCGATCAAGAGAAGACCACTTTTACTTGTCCTTTTGGTACTTATGCTTACAGACGTATGCCTTTTGGTTTATGTAATGCCCCTGCTACTTTTCAAAGGTGTATGTCTGCTATCTTTCATGGTTTCTCCGGGGATATTATGGAAGTCTTCATGGACGATTTCTCCGTCTATGGAACTTCATTTGACCATTGTCTTCACAACCCTAATAAAGTTTTGCAGAGATGCGAGGAGACAAATTTGGTACTCAACTGGGAGAAGTGCCACTTTATGGTTAATGAAGGAATTGTTCTTGGTCACAAGATTTCCGAAAGGGGAATTGAAGTGGACAAAGCCAAGATCGAAGCTATTGAGAGGATGCCTTATCCAAAGGACATCAAAGGTATTCGCAGTTTTCTCGGTCATGCAGGTTTTTATAGAAGATTTATTAAAGACTTTTCTAAAACCTCAAGACCCCTCACTAATCTTCTCCAGAAGGATGTTCCTTTTGCGTTTGATGAAAATTGTAAGGAAGCTTTTGAAATCCTTAAGAAAGCTTTGATAACTGCTCCTGTAGTACAACCACCTGACTGGAACTTACCTTTTGAAATTATGTGTGATGCAAGTGATTTTGCTGTTGGAGCTGTCTTAGGACAAAGGGTTGATAAGAAATTGAATGTTATACATTATGCTAGTAAGACCCTTGATAGTGCTCAAAGAAATTATGTTACTACTGAGAAGGAATTCTTAGCTGTAGTTTTTGCTTGTGATAAGTTTAGGCAGTATATTGTTGATTCCAAAGTTATTATTCATACTGATCATGCTGCCATTAAATATCTTATGACAAAGAAGGATGCTAAGCCAAGGCTTATCAGATGGGTACTCCTTCTTCAAGAATTTGATTTGCAGATTGTTGATAGGAAAGGGGAAGACAATCCGGTAGCGGACAATCTTTCAAGAATGGAAGATATACCGCATGACCCCATCCCAGTTAACGATAGTTTTCCAGACGAGCAACTTGCCGTTGTAAAAGTACAACCTCTCTCCGATCCTTGGTATGCAGATTATGCTAATTTTATTGTTGCAAAGTATTTGCCTCCGGGTCTAACATTTCAGCAAAGGAAGAAGTTCTTTCATGATTTGAGGCACTACTTTTGGGATGACCCACATCTTTTCAAAGAAGGTCCCGACGGGATCGTGAGAAGATGCATTCCGGAACATGAGTAGAAGGACGTTCTCCGACGGTGCCATGACAGTCCCTATGGAGGACATCATGCCGGTGAGAGGACTGCACATAAGGTTCTTCAATCAGGTTTTTATTGGCCCACTCTCTTAAAAGATGCTAGAAATTATGTTTTAGCTTGTGATAAATGTCAGAGAGTTGGTAACATTAGTAGAAGGAATGAGATGCCTATGAATTACTCACTAGTGATTGAACCTTTCGATTGTTGGGGTTTTGATTTTATGGGTCCTTTTCCTTCTTCGCACAAGTACACTCACATTTTAGTAGCTGTTGATTATGTGACCAAGTGGGTTGAAGCAATCCCCACTGAAAGTGCTGATCACAAAACATCTTTGAAAATGCTTAAGGATGTAATTTTTCCTAGGTTTGGTGTACCAAGGTACCTCATGACCGATGGAGGATCACACTTCACGCACGGAGCTTTTAGAAAAGCTTTGGCTAAATACGATGTTAATCATTGAATTGCTTCACCTTATCATCCTCAAACTAGTGGGCAAGTTGAGCTCACCAATAGAGAGATTAAGTTGATCTTGCAGAAAACAGTAAACAGAAATAGGAAGGATTGGTCAAATAAATTGGGAGATGCTTTGTGGGCATATAGAACTGCTTACAAAAACCCCATGGGTATGCCCCCATATAAGATGGTATATGGCAAGGCTTGCCATCTGCCATTAGAACTAGAGCACAAAGCTTTCTGGGCTGTTAGAGAGCTTAACGCTGACCCAAAACTAGCTGGTGAGAAGTGTCTCATGAACTTGACTTCTCTAGATGAATGGAGAAGTGAAGCTTACGAGAGCGCTAAAATGTTCAAAGAAAAGGTAAAAAGGTGGCATGATAGGAAGATTCTGAAACGTGAATTTAACGTTGGTGATAAAGTTTTGTTGTTTAGTTCTCGTTTCAGGTTTTCTCCAGGTAAACTACTTTCCAGGTGGGAAGGACCATTTCATATAGAAGAAGTTTATCGGTCTGGTGCAATTAAGATTAATAATTTTGAAGGCACCAAACCTCAAGTTGTGAATGGGCAAAGACTTAAGCATTACATAGCAAGAGACCCTGTCGATGTTGATGTGAATATAATATACACAACAACCCACGAAGAACATGTTGCAGCCCTGTTTCAGACGCCAGCAGAAGAAGAATAAAGAAAAGGTACGTAGTACGGTAAGAAAACACCGCAAAACATCATAAAAGTTCCGTATTACGCGTTTTTGAAAAAATAGTAAAATTCCGAGTCGAAGTGGAGCCGGAGACGACCACCAGGGAGTCCAGGCGCCCCCCCTGGGCCGCGCCGGTAGGCCGCCTGGACACCCTGGTGCCCGACTCCGACCCCGCTTTGGTCCGTTACCTTCCTTTCTATGCATAAATTTTTCCTATACATTTGCCCGGGTTGTTCCGGCAACGTATCCTGCGATTTCGCGTGTTTTCTCTTCGATCTGTTTCTGCCAGGAAATCTTTCAGCTAAATTTAGGTGCCATGGCTTCTCCAAGTTCCCCCAAGGACACGTTCGTCGTCAACGTCATCAATCCTTACCTCGCTGAGGTGAAGAAGCACCCTCAGGTGGTTCAGATGAAGGAGGGCGTCCTTCATCAAGAAGATCTGAAGGGACCTATCAAGGAGGGGAGCGTCCAAGCCAGGCTAGAATAATTGGAGCAAGAAGTCTTCAAGTACAAGAAGATGACCGAGCGTGGTGTCGAAGCTAACTTTGACATCACCAGCGAGCTGAAGAACTACTTTCTGAAGGAGATGAAGGAGATGTGGGAAAGAATTGCCGCGGCTGAAGACAGAATCATAGAACTCCAGGGGCAAATTAATGATCTACATAACCAGAACTGTGAGTATGAACTAAGGTTTCTACACATGGGTTTGGGTGCTGAATGCAGGATCCAGGAGACGAGCTTCTCATATGAGACTGGAGAACCCCTTCCATGGAAGAGTTTCGCCAAGAATTACTTGATCAACGCCAACAAGGATGATGAGTGAAATCTCCGTGGGTAATGGCATTCCCTTGGCTTGTTCCAAGCTTGGGGGAGTGCCTGGTATCTTTATCTTTTACCTTTTGTCTTTTAGAAGTCAAGTAGAGTCGTATCATGTCTAGGGAAGTTATTATATGAGATAGGTGTGTGCATTGAGGTCTATCGCCCCCTTGGTGAAGAATTGTATCCGTGTGTGTGGAGTCGTCTATGATGGAATATTAATGAGAAGTTTATCGGTCCCTTTTTGCTGCACTCGGTATTCTCTTCATGCAATCGACCTTATATGATGATTCTTATGGGAAGTATTGACCTTATGTCAGGTATGGCTGTGAAACTTTATTTAATCTTGGCAAACATAGCTTTGGTCATAACAACAAGCATGATTCTCTTAAAGTAGCAACATAGCCAAAACCTTTATGTTATTATACTTAAAGCGTTATGTTGACAAGGAAGACAACTTGATGTGTTATGCTTATTTCAATGTTCATGCTTTATATTGCTTTGCATCTTAGTCATCATCAGTTGTCTGCTCTGTCAAAACCTTTGCTAGCCTGACTCTGTACTAAGCGGAATTCTGCTTGTGCGTCCATACCCTTAAGCCAATACCTTCCATATGTGTCCACCATACCTACCTACTCGTGGTACCCCACTACCACCTCCTAAGTATATAATTTATGTGTTATCCTTAAAAGTTCAAAATCTTTTATTTTGTGCCTCTGCTTTAGCTCATGAGGAAGTAGTAGCTAATTCATGCCCTTTTTGAGTTGAACAAGCTTCACCCCGGGATTGCATGTATAATGTGCAAACCCATAATACGAAAAGGAACTGGCATTGAGTGTGCCCGGCTTAAAAATAATATAACAAACTAACCCTCCTTCACGCTTGGTTCATGAGAAATCAGAAAACTTTGGCAGTGATAAACAAAGGAGAATAAGAGGATGTTATCGTCCTCATATGGGAGCCGTTCCTCGAAACTTGTCCAGTTCAAGAAGTAATTGAGTTATCTGTTAGCATTCGTTGACGAATCATGCACCTCTCAAAAATTTGTTTTCATTCTGTTTGATTTGAGGATAGCACATGAGTTTTCCCTACTACCCTAGAGCAGGGCCTATCTTTTAATTTTGAGTTGAGTCAGTTATTCCTACTTCCTTCTATTTCTCAAAGAGAGCAGACGTTTGATGTTGATAAGGATTCATGCATATAAAGCTGCATTAAGATTTGTCATACCATATCCTTGTTGACATTATCAATTGATAAGTAAGTTGCTTGTCATGCCCAGCTAAGGCAAATATCTTCCTTTGTGTTAACACTTTCACTTCTTGCTTATTAACTTGTTATTTCAAAAGGCTTCAATTAATCCCGTCAAAAGCAAAAGTTAAAATTATTTGTTGTTCCTTGACCAAAGGACATGTTTGCCATGATATAATGAGTTTCTATTAGTCCTACTTTCGAATATAAGTGTTGACACTCTTTCATAAGAGCCTTATGAGTTGAAGATTGTTGCTGAGGATATTTGAGTTGGTGAAGAGACTATGATGCTTCTTGTCCGTATTCTATTTATCGACACTTCACTCTCTAAACTTGTGGACAGGTTTACCGAGTTCGTATTCGCTTGGGGACAAGCGAGGTCTAAGCTTGGGGGTGTTGATACGTCCAAAATGCATCACTATTTTGTATTATAATTTATCCTTATTCATTGATATATTTCACGTTATGATGATGTTCTTATGTTGTTTTGGTCTATTTTACACAGTTTGCAACTTTCCGATGCCAGAACAGCAGACCCAGGATTCAGCAGGAAAAAGTGGATGCTGAGTTGCTGAAGAAGAACGCCTCCAAATTACCTGAAAATTGACGGGACGTGTTTTTCAGAAGAATAACGAAGACACGCAAAAGGGGAGTCAGAGAGGGGCAACAGGGTGCCCAGGCGGCCTGGGGGCGCGCCCCCCCTGGCCGCGCCGGGGGGGGCGCCTGGAGCCCCTGGCCCACCTCTGGTCACCCCCTTTTGCATATATGTTCCCCGTCCTCCGAAAACCCTAGGCACGGGACTTTTTACGGAGTTCCGCCGCCGCTTCGAGGCGGAAACCTACAGAGAAGAAAAGGGCATCTCCGGTGGGCAGATTCCGCCGGGGAGATCACCTCCCGGAAGGGGAGATCGTCGCCATCGTCATCACCATCATCACGGGCATCATCGAGATCATCATCAACATCATCCCCAACACCAGCACCATCTCCATCTTCATCCAAATCTCATCTTTCCATCGCAACTCGTGTTGTAACTTGTACTACCTATCCTCTCTACTCCATCGGTGTTGATTACTACTTTGTGGTGAATGCTATTGAGTTTTGTTGGAGAAATATTATTATGTCCTGATTGTTTATCACATATTTATCCTCTCTGATCATGATCTCTTTTATGTCTTGTGAGTAGTTACTTTAGTTCTTGAGGACATGGGGAAAGTCTTGTTGTTAGTAGTCATATGCCGTTGAAGTAATATGTGTTGTTTGATACTTAAGTTGTGTTTTCATTCTACTAGTGGTGTTGTGTGAGTCGAACACCCAACACTTCGCCTTATTAAGGACCTAGGGGAATGCATTGTGTATAAAGAATGCTTATGGTGGGTTGCCGGAGTGACAGAAACCTGAACCCCAGTTTGCACGCTTTTGCATAAGGGAATAATGGATCCTCGATCGTATTGCTATGGTTAGGCTTTTGCCTTAAATTCTATCTTGTATTTGCGGATGCTTGCAAGGTGTTTAATCATAAGAGTGCATTCATCTTAGTCTAGAGAGTGCACTAGCATAGATCCACCCACCAACACTTATCAACACATAACATAGTATCGATACGGAATATGATGAAAGCACATGACTGCCTCTCCCGTGTGTCCTCAAGAACACTTAGTCTTTATAAGTTCAGTTGCTAGGCCTCTCCTTTGCTAAGAAAGGATTGGGCCATTTGTTACTTTCAGTACCTTTTTCATTACTCGCCATTACATTCTTGTTGCTTATATCGAGAAAACCCATAAAAGTTATCTTTCAGTGCTTGCAGTAATTTCTTGCTCAGAATCGCTTATCAATACCTTCTGCTCCTCGTTGGGTTCGACACTCTGACTTATCGAAAACGCTGCAACAGATCCCTTACGGTTGAGGGTCATCAGGCACCCGATGGGTTCATGCAAAGATTTCAACCACGAAGGTTCATGTCACACATGCATCACTAAGTATCACTTCTAGCTATTTGCATGCCATCTAGCACATAGCAAGGTCAAGATCAAGGCATGCATCATGTGGTGGTTCAACTAGGTCACCACCATAACTCTACCATCATGCATCGGAAACAAACGGGTTCCGAAGAACAAGTGTATCATGGTCAAAGGGCTGCTTGCCTAGATTGGCTTGGTTTTCAAAGTCTTCAAATCCTTCTCCTTCCCCTTCTTCAGCAACTTCGTCAAATACGGTATCTATACGTCGCATAATAACAACGAAAAAATAAGACCACAAATAAAACAGAAAAATCAAAGTGCTCAGAAAAATGTCAACATATTTTTGTTAAATACTAGAGGGATTTCTAAGATGGGGAAAATTCTTAGTTGGAGTTTTGGAGTAACAGAATGGAATCTAATGATTTTAGAACAGGAGTTTTATTGCTCAAATTTGAATTTAAATTTGAACAGAACAGAAAAGTTTCATGGATGTGTGTGGAAGTGACACCATTAAATAGGTTGGAATATTACAAGGATTTAGGAGTTGGAATTATTTCATTTGGACCAATATTCATTTCTGTAAAAATGTTTGAAATAATTACAAAAAAGAAAAGAAGAAAATTCCCTGTGCAACTGGGCCAGAGGGGCCACGGTGCACGGCCCAGGGCATCCAGCCCAGCCGCATGGGCGCCAGCGCGTGCACGTCAGGTTTTCAACCCTGACGGGCGGGGCCCGGCGGTCAGCGGCTGTGAGGTGGGGGAGAGAGGGGTGAGGATGACAGGCGGGGCCCGCCTGTCATCTCCAACCTCACGGCCACGGCCACGGCGAGCTCACCGGCGTTGATTCCGGCCACGGCGACGGCAATGGAGGGCAGGAACGGACTCAGCGTCGAGTTGCGGAGGTAGTGGTGGTGGTGTGGCACGCCGGGGAGGTCGGGTTCGTCAGAGGCGAGGTGGGACGGCGGAGGGTCGTCGGGAAGTCGTCGCTCCGGTCGTTTCCAACTACTACAGAGAGGGGAAAGCGAGGGGAAAGCATCAGTGACGCATGGTGGTTCTAGATCAAGCCAAAAAAAGGGCGGAGGAGGCCCGTACTGCGAGATCGCCGGCGGCCCGACGCGGCGGAGCTCCGGTCAATCCCGAGCACTGTAGCTCTTCGGGGATGAACTGGTGGTGCTGGGGGACTGAAGAGGATGTGGTGAAGCTGCTGGTGATGAGAGGAGGGCTCGGGGGGTCCTATTTACAGGGGAACGGCGGGGTCCCGTGGACTGGTGCGCCGGCGAGCTCCTGCTCGACGCTACAGCGCACGGGAGGCGATGGGAGTGTGTCTGCGGCGTTCTTGGATGAGCCCTACATCCATTAGAGGAGAGAGGAGGAGCGAGGAGGCTTCCAGACCGTGCGCGCGTGCGAGCCCGACGAGTGGATGCTGCGGGCAGCCAGCGCGCATGTGACAACGGCCACTGGAGGGCGGAGGAGGAGGGGGACAGCACCGGGGTGGTTGCGGACGTCGAGGGGCATCGACTGGCGCGAGGGGAGAGCCCGAGGCTGTCGGGGCAAACGATTGGCCGAAGCTACAGTGCGTGGGCGCACTGTAGCGCGCTCTGGAGCGCCCTTATCGCATGCCACGGCATGCCATTGGGCCTCTGGACGCGTCCACCGTGTCTGGGGGGTCCAGGGTGATGCAAGCACTACGGTTGAAGCCTTGGATGCTCTGGAGATGCTGTGAGAGAGAAGAGAGGCTGGTGACTTGGTAGAAAATGGATGTCCAGCAGGGTGAACTAGGGTTTTTACCCTTCAATCATGGAGCTGGGGACTTGGGGAAGTTACTGGAGGTAGCTAGTAACCAGATGAACGTGTGGTAGAAAGTTGAGGCCAAGGTAAAAGGTAAAAGTGATCAAGAAGAGGGTTTTAGTAATTCTGCAGAAGGTGTTTGATCAGTGTTTGGTTAAGCAAATGATCTCCACTTGCCATGATACTTAACAAGATTGAATGACATGTGAAAATAGGGTGCTTCACCAAATTTGGGCTCATTTGAAGAAACTTGCCAATGTAACTTTGGTGAACCCTAGAAATCAACAGAAATGGCTTCATCTTGTTTGAGTCAAGCTAATCATCTCCCCTTGATGCACCACTTGGTGTAGTTTCATCATTTGGGGTATTGATCATGCCCACAAAGTTTGGAGCTCCAGGTAAAAAGTTGGTAGTGTAAAGTTGTTCAAATTTGCATTTGAACAGAAAGGGTTTTGGGGTATTCTGATCAAGTTGCTCTATTCCAAATCTTGTGCCATTTGGTCTAAATGCCTTATTAGGCATTTCTAGCATGTGCACCAAGTTTGAGAGCATTTGGACAAGTTTGGCAATGTAGAGTTGCTCAAACTTCAAATATGGACATAATGGTTATGAAGGGTTTTGAGGATGTTTTCTTGCTTCCCAAGGCATGGGACTTGGCAAGATCATCATATATGTCATATATGACATGATAGAATTTCCCTGGAATTTTTGGAGAATATTTCCTTTGTAAATATTTCAAAAGCTTGAAATATCCAGAAAGGGTTTTAGAGGGATTAGCCCATTATTTTGAACATGACCAAGTGTTGAAACTCTTATATATGGACAATATATGTCCTATGAGTCTCCCTGAATTTTGGCAAATATTTTTGAAATAGTTAAATAATTTTTCCCTATTAAAGACCATTTCTGGCCATAAGAAAAAGCTTTTAAATAAAATAGGAAAATAACTTTTAAAATTATACTTTTGTGGTTTCTAGGAGTCCTATGACTACTAGGTTTTAAATGTTCCCTTTGAAATAAGTTTCTCACCCTAAATCAAGCACTTGTAGTGCAAATCTCAATTTAGGGGTTTTTGGAAAACTAAATTTATAAAATACATTTTGGCCAAATTAATTTTGTAAGAAAATACTATACTGATATATAACACTTGGCATGATCATTGGGCAGAAGGTTTGGGTATGGAGATGAATTCTACAAGAGGGAATAGTTGACTTTAATGGGCACATGAAAAAGCACATGAAGAAAAACTCAACTCCAAATAAAAGCCAAATGATGCTAAAAAAATGTGTTGGTCCAAATTTTCATGCTACATTGATGCAAATAACATGTTACAAAATGCAGGGTGTGACAGACCTACCCCCCTTACAAGAATCTCGTCCCCGAGATTCCTAAACTAGGTCTTAAAAGAGATCGGGAAACTCGGATCTAAGATAGTCTTCACGTTCCCAGGTTGCTTCTACTTCGGTGTGGTTGCTCCACTGGACCTTGAAGTACTTGATGGTACGGCTTCGCGTCCGTCGTTCTGCTTCGTCCAGAATGCGGATGGGCTTCTCGCGGTAGGTCAAATCAGGATGCAGATCAATGGCTTGGTGATCAACATCCTTATAGAGATTAGGCTTGTCTGGAACCTGGAGACATTTCCGGAGTTGTGACACATGGAATACATTGTGCACATCGGATAGCTCAGGTGCTGGTTCCAACTGGTAAGCCACTTCTCCTCATCGTGCAGTGATCTCAAAGGGTCCGATGAACCTTGGTGCGAGCTTCCCCTTGACGTGGAAACGCTTGGTTCCCTTCAGAGGAGTTACCCGCAGGTACACATGGTCCCCGACATGGAAACTCATGTTCCGACGGTGACTGTCAGCATAACTCTTCTGCCTTGACTTGGCTGCCTTCAAACGCTCTCTGACTAGTTGGACTTGCCCTTCTGCTGCGCTGAGAATATACGGTCCAAAGACTAATCCTTCTCTAGTCTCTGACCAGTTGAGGGGTGTGCGGCATCTGCGTCCGTACAACACCTCAAATGGTTCCATCTGAAGGCTCGACTGGTAACTGTTTTTATAGGAGAACTCGGCAAAAGGGAGACAATCTTCCCACTTGGCTCCATATGCCAAGACACAGGCTCGGAGCATGTCTTCGAGAATCTGATTGACTCGTTCTGTCTGACCTCTGGTCTGTGGGTGGAAAGCAGTGCTGAAAGATAACTTGGTTCCCAAGGCTTCTTGGAACTTCTTCCAGAACCTTGAGGTGAACTGGGTTCCTCGATCTGACACAATCTCCTTGGGAACACCGTGAAGACTTACGATTCTGTCGATGTAGAGAGCTGCCAGCCAGTTGCCATCATAAGTGGTCTTGACAGGAATGAAATGGGCCACCTTGGTCAAATGATCGACTATGACCCAGATAGAGTCATGTCCTCTATTCGACCTCGGTAATCCAGTGATGAAGTCCATTCCAACTTTATCCCACTTCCACTCAGGAACTTTGAGTGGTTGAAGCAATCCAGCAGGTCGCTGATATTCAGCCTTGACCCTTTGGCACACATCACACTTTGCAACATAGGTTGCAATCTCTCTTTTCATCCCGTGCCACCAGAATCGTGCCTTCAAGTCTTGGTACATCTTGGTTCCTCCGGGGTGGATGGACTAAGGAGTGTCGTGGGCTTCTTGCAGAATCAGGGTCTTCAGCTCTGTGTTGTTTGGTACGCAGATGCGGCCTTTGTACCAAATAATACCGTGCTCGTCTTCGGAGAATCCTGGGGCCTTGCCTAGCTTCATCTTCTTATTGATGCCTTCAATGCTTGCGTGTCCATCTTGTGCCTTCTTGACTTCGTCCATCAGTGTCGGTCTGACTTCCAAATGATCCAGAAATCCAGGGGTGACCTATTCCAAACTGAATTGTTCAAGCTCCTTAAACAAGGCTGGCAGCCATTCTTGAATAATAGCATTCAAGAGCAAGCCTTCCTGCTTAAGGCATCGGCCACCACGTTGGCCTTCCCGGGGTGATATTGAACACTGAGGTCATAGTCTTTGATGAGTTCCAACCATCTTCGCTACCTCATGTTCAATTCCTTTTGGGTGAAAATGTACTTCAGACTTTTGTGGTCTGTGTAGATCTCACACCGTTTCCCTAGGAGGTAATGCCGCCATGTCTTCAAGGCATGAACTACTGCCGCTAACTCAAGATCGTGAGTAGCGTAGTTCTCCTCATGAGGTTGTAGCTGCCTGGAGAGGTATGCTATGACTCGGCCTTCTTGCATCAGAATGCTTCCCAATCCGGTTCGAGAGGCATAACAATATATCACGAACTCCTTGTGAATATCAGGTGTTGCCAGAACTGGGGCGGTGGTCAATCTCTTCTTGAGCTCTTGGAAGCTCTCTTCGCATTTTGGCATCCACTCGAACTTCTTGTCCTTCTTGAGGAGCTGAGTCATTGGCCGTGCAATGCTAGAGAATCCTTCCACGAATTTGCGGTAATACCCCGCAAGTCCGAGGAAGCTTCTGACCTCCTTGACGGTCGTTGGAGATTGCCATTGGGTCACAGCTTCGATCTTTGCGGGATCAACTGATAATCCTTCCTCGGTCAAGACATGACCTAAGAATCCAACTTTATGCAGCCAGAACTCACACTTGCTGAATTTGGCATACAGCTGGTGCTCCCGAAGCTTGTCTAGGGCCATCCTCAGATGCTGCTCGTGCTCTTCCTCCGACTTCGAGAAGACAAGAATGTCATCGATGAAGACAACAACGAACTTGTCCAAATATTCCATGAAGACTTTATTCATGAGATACATGAAGTAGGCTGGGGCATTGGTTAACCCAAAGTACATTACCGTGCACTCGTACAGGCCGTATCTGGTTACGAATGCCGTCTTCGGAATATCTTGGGGTCTGATCTTCAGCTGGTAGTACCCAGATCTGAGGTCGATCTTGGAGAACACCTTGGCTCCGTTGAGCTGATCAAACAGATCTTCGATCTTGGGCAGTGGATATTTGTTCTTGATTGTAACTTCATTGAGGGAACGATAGTCAATGCATAAGCGGATGGTACCGTCCCTCTTTGCCACAAACAGAACAGGAGATCCCCAAGGGGAGGCACTTGGGCGGATAAATCCCTTCCTCAGCTGCTCTTCCAGCTGCTTCTTCAACTCAGCTAATTGTTCCGTCCCCATTCTATAAGGCTTCTTATAGATGGGTCCTGCTCCGGGCACGAGCTCAATGATGAACTCAATGTCACGGTCAGGGGGCATTCCCGGTAGTTCATCCGGAAAGACATCAGGATACTCACATACCACCGGTACTTGCTCTAGCCCAACTTCAGACAGACAGTTGACTTGAGCGGCTTGAGCGGAAGAGGAGTTGGGAGCAAACTTGACTTCGACTCCTTGGTCATTGGTCACAGTGACTGTCCGATTGGCACAGTCTAACAAGCCTTGGTGCTTACTGAGCCAATCCATCCCTAAGATCACATCCAAGCCTTGCGATCTTAGGATGATGAGGTCTGCTAGGAAATCTACACCGTTAATGGTAATACTGACTCCTTTACAGCCTATCTTGGCTCTCATCTCGGCTCCGGGGGTTTGTACCACCATAGGGTTATTCAGGGGTGTAGGGGTCATGCCACTTTTTAATGCAAATCTTTGAGTGACAAATGAATGCGTTGCTCCAGAATCAAACAAGACAGTTGCAGGTGCTGAGTTGAAAAGGAACGTACCCAGCACGACGTCCGGGTCTTCCTGGGCTTCTTCAGCAGTGATGTGATTCACACGCCCCTTCCCATGGTTAGGTGGATTGCGAGGAGCTGGGTTCCTTGGTGGCATCCCGTGGCCTTGTCCCTGGTTCTGCGCATTGGGGCGCGGGGCATCAGGCTTCTTGTTGGGGCACACCCTTGAGATGTGTCCGGACTGACCACATCCAAAGCAAGTGACTTGGTTTGGATTGTTGATCTTGTTGCCACCACTGGTATTGGGGTTGAAAGCTGGCCTTGGATTGGCATACTGCTGAGGCTGAGGGTTGGTGCGAGGTGCAGGAGCTCTTGGTTGCTGATAGGTTGGCTTGGCCGGGGCTGACTGCCACGGACGAGGCTTCTGGTTGCTGGAAATTCCCTTACTGACCATCTTGCGCTTGCGAGTGTCTTCCAAAGCACGCCGCTTGACTTCAAGCATAAGTGCTTTGTTCACCAGGTCAGGGAAGGATGGGCAGTCGCACACGACAAGCGAGTATTGCAGAGTCTGATTGAGGCCTTCCATGAAGCGCTCCCTTTTTGCAGCATCAGTGCTGACATCTTCAGGGGCATACCTTGACAGAACACTGAACTTCTGCATGTACTCCTTGCCAGTGCCACTTCCTTGCTTCAGGGCTCGGAACTCATGCTTTTTGATAGCCATGATTCCGGAAGGAATGTGGGCCTTGCGGAATTCTGCCTTGAAGTTGACCCAAGTGATGTCTTGTTCAGCATGCATGACCTTGAATCCATCCCACCAAGCTCTAGCAGTCCCCCCGAGGCAGTGGGCTGCATAAGCCACCTTCTCGCGATCTTCGGAGCATCCGACTAGTTCCACTATTTCCTCAATGGAGAGGATCCAGTCGTCTGCATCCAGGGGTTCAGCAGTCTCGATAAAGGTTGGCGGTGCATGCTTCTTGAACACTGCCAACGTGGAACGTCCATTGCCATTCCCCGCCGGCTGGCGGTTGTTGGTGACAGCTTGAGCAATCAGCTGAAGGGCTGCAGTGTTGGCTTGTTGTTCCTCTCGGAAAGCTTGGAGAAGCTGAGCCATGTCCATGTTCGGAGGAGGTGGTGGTGGTGGAGCTTGGTCGTTGGTTTGGTCGTGGCCTGCCTCTGACTGAGCGGATGCTCCGGCTTCAAGCTGCTGGGTAGAGGTACCAGTACGAGTTACAACAGGCATCCTGTTGGAGCGGTAAAAGGTCTCATGACTTGGAAGAGGGAAAGCAAGATAGATGGGTGCCTAGTAAGGGGGTGGGTGTGACACTAATAAAATCATGCAAGGGCCGAAAGGCCAAACACATTCATTAAAATCCAAATGGGTGATGTAGTCGTTTACACATTCCCGAAGGAAGAATACGACATACATCCACACACAACAAAAGCAAACACTAGATGGTTTCATATGAACCATACAAGGACTCGACTGCGCATAGGGGTTACACGACCTATCCTACCGTAGGGGTCACAACTGGCATATCCGAGTAGCGAATAATGCCTAAGCGGCGGAATGCTCGGTCACGTATTTCGGCTCTTCTGGGTCTTCCTCCTTGTCTTCATCTGTCTGGGCCCCCTTGTCACTTGAGGGTGTGGGGGAGTGGAGGAGTTGGATACGACGGTGCTTCTTCGGTGGTGCAGGGAAAAGCTTGCGATATTCCCTTGCCGTCATCCGGCGTCGCCGAGGTGGTTCTTCATTCTTGGAAGATACATCCTCGGAGGGCCTTCCGCCTCGATATGCGATAGCGGACTGTCCAGAAGGTGCTCCTTCCTTCTTGATCCTATTTGTCTTCTCTTGAGCTCGACGAAGAAGTGCCTTGGTCTTGTGAAGTTCTTCTCGAAGCTTCATTGATTCCGAGGCCAAGTCTTGTGCCAAGCTGTCGGCACATAGACTGAAGTAGGTCTGGACCCGAAGCGAGAGTCCTTCCTTCAATGGAGGGGCTAGTGCGCTGCTTTCTTCTTCACCTTCCTTCCGGTAAGGTAAGAAGCGAGTTGTCATCTTGGCTGCCATCTCCGGAAGAAGCTCGCGGAGACGGGTTAGTGCCTTGAGTGCAGCAGCCTCGACAGCGAGAGGTAGTGTTGCCATATGGGGTCCCTCGAAGAACCAACTTGTGGGAGGATTGTTTGCCTTCACGATCACTTCCACATGGTACTCCACCTCAGTGTCGCTAACCCAATGCTCAAGGTAGGTGAGGATGGGCGCTCGGTGGAACTAACACTCATGGAGGCTATCCTCGAGAAGCAAGGGAAACCCAGTGGTCAGGTGCTCTTCAGGTACAGCGGCCATCTACAAAGGTGGAATAGGAGGGGTTAATAAGCTGATGAAATCTCAGGTTTAGAAAAGAAGAGAGGTTCAGAAGGTTTTTGAAAAAGGGTCTCATCTAACTAACGCCCATGCTAACTAAGGCTTCCTACAGTCAGGATGGCTCTGATACCAGCTCTGTGGGGACCCCGACTTAGAAGTCGAGATCACCGAATGCACGTGTATAGTGATCCCAGAGATCAATGCTCACTGAACACACGGAAGCTGAATAACAAGAGTCTTACATCCATACATATCGTCTTACACAAATTAAGGCCATTATGGCCAAGTCTTACATAGATAAAGCCTCACGGGCTGAACAGCAAATAACTCAAATAGCGGAAGTCTTCGATAATAGGTAGAACCCATGCCATCTGCCTTAACCCTACAGGCATTCTGACTGGGATAGCGTCCTAGTTCGCATGTTCGTCTCCAAAGAACTCTTCATCATATTCCTGTTCCTCCAAGCCTGGCCAATTAAATAACCAGTGGCAAGCCAATGAGTACTTTGAATGTACTCGCAAGCAACCCATGATGTGGTTCAAAGTAACAGTGCAATTGAACAATAATGAACAATCTAGCAAAGGGCTAGAATAAATATTCTACCATCAAGTTATGCATCAATAAACTCGCGTAACCTCGAAGGCAGGTTACCGATATCAACATGAATATGATTCAACTCTTCGAGTCAAGTCACCACCTTGACTCATCACACACATACTTTCACCGATGAAGTAAAATTCTGGACATAGTTTAAGTAGCACCACCCAACTGTCCTTGACCGTGGACACGGCTATTCGAATAGTTTTACACTCTGCAGAGGTTGCGCACTTTACCCACAAGATCCGGGGAACTTCCGTTTCATCCACGACCCGCGGTACCTCAACTACCCGGGGTAAGCACCCGGTCATTATCTTTCCTTAGACGTGTTGGGGAACGTTGCATGGGAAACAAAAATTTTCCTACCGTTCACCAAGATCAATCTAGTAGAAGCAACTACGAGAGGGGAGTGTGATCTACGTACCCTTGTAGATCACTAAGCGGAAGCGTTATAAACGCGGATGATGGAGTCGTACTCGTCGCGATTCAGATCGCCGAAGACCTAGCACCGAAGCAACGGTGCCTCCGCGTTCTTCACACGTACGGCTCGGGGACGTCTCCTCCTTCTTGATCCAGCAAGGGGTGGAGGAGAGGTTGATGGAGAACCGGCAGCACGACGGCGTGGTGGTGATGGTGGAGAAGAACTCCAGCAGGGCTTCGCCTAAGCACTGCGGGAGGAGAAGATATGACGGGAGAGGGAGGGCAGCACCGAGGCACAAACTGTGTTGGCTGCCCTCCCTTTGCCCCACTATATATAGGGGGGGGTGGAGAGGTGAGGGCGCCCTAGGGTTTCCCCCTAGGGGCCGGCGGCCAGGGCAAGGGGAGGGGGCGGCGGCCAGGGCAGGGGGAGGCGCCCAGGCCCTAGGGTTTCCCCCCTAGGTGCCTTGCCCCCCAAGCCCAAGGGGTGCGGCCAGCCCTAGGGGGTCCCACCCCCTTAGCCGCATGGGGAGAGGGCCCAGGGGGGGCGCACAGCCCCCTGAGGGCTGTGGTGTCCCCCTTTGTGGCCCAATAGGCCCAGAACAACTTCCGGACCCCCCGAAAACCCTTCCAGTATTCCGCCGATTTCCCGATGCTCCCCGGAACACTTCCGGTACTCCGAAACCTTTCATCCTATATATCAATCTTCGTCTCCGGACCATTCCGGAGACCCTCGTCATGTCCGGGATCTCATCCGGGACTCCGAACAACCTTCGGTAACCATGCACTCTTCTCACTAACAACCCTAGCGTCACCGAACGTTAAGTGTGTAGACCCTGCGGGTTCGGAAACCATGTAGACATGACCGAGACACTCTCAGGTCAATAACCAATAGCGGGATCTGGATACCCATATTGGTTCCTACATGTTTCTCGATGATCTCATCGGATGAACCACGATGTCAAGGATTCAGGCAATCCCGTATACAGTTCCCTTTGTCTCGTCGGTATGTTACTTGCCCGAGATTCGATCGTCGGTATCTCTATACCTAGTTCAATCTCGTTATCGGCAAGTCTCTTTACTCGTTACCGTAATACATAATCCCGTGACCAACTACTTAGTCACTTTGAGCTCATTGAGATGACGTATTACCGAGTGGGCCCGGAGATACCTCTCCGTCATACGGAGTGACAAATCCCAGTCTCGATCCATGTCAACTCAACAGACACCCTCGGAGATACCTGTAGAGTACCTTTATAGTCACCCAGTTACGTTGCGACGTTTGGCACACACAAAGCACTCCTACGGTGTCAGTGAGTTACACGATCTCATGGTCATAGGAACTTATACTTGACATGCAGAAAACTATAGCGATAACTGACACGATCAAAAGCTATGTTAACGTTTGGGTCTCGTCCATCACATCATTCTCCTAATGATGTGATCCCGTTATCAAATGACAACTCATGTCTATGACCTGGAAACCGCGGTCATCTTTGATCAACGAGCTAGTCCTGTAGAGGCTCACTAGGGACACAAAGTCTGTCTATTCATCCACACGTGTATTTGAGTTTCCAATCAATACAGTTATAGCATGGATAATAAACGATTATCATGAACAAGGAAATATAATAATAACTCTTTTATTATTGCCTCTAGGGCATATTTCCAACAGTCTCCCACTTGCACTAGAGTCAATAATCTAGTATTACAAGGTAATGAATCTAACACCCATAGAGTCTTGGTGTTGATCGTGCTTAGCCCGTGGAAGAGGCTTAGTCAACGGATCTGCAACATTGAAATCCGTGTGCACTTTGCAAATGTTTATGTCCTCCTCCTTGACTGAATCGCGGATGGAATTGAAGCGTCGCTTTATGTGTCTGGTCCTCTTGTGAAACCTTGGTTCCTTGGCTAGAGCAATGGCACCAGTGTTGTCACAGAACAGAGTCATTGGGTTCAGTGCACTAGGCACAACTCCAAGATCTGTCATGAACTCCTTCATCCAGACACCTTCCTTAGCCGCCTCCGAGGCAGCTATATACTCCGCTTCACATGTAGAATCAGCTACCACGCTCTGCTTGGAACTACACCAGCTTACTGCTCCCCCGTTGAGAATATATACGTATCCGGTTTGAGACTTAGAGTCATCCGGATCAGTGTCAAAGCTTGCATCGACGTAACCCTTTACGACGAGCTCTTGATCACCTCCATAAACGAGAAACATATCCTTAGTCCTTTTCAGGTACTTCAGGATATTCTTGACCGCTGTCCAGTGATCCATACCAGGATTACTTTGAAACCTTCCGGCCATACTTATGGCAAGGCTGACATCTGGTCTTGTGCACAGCATTGCATACATGATAGAGCCTATGGCTGAAGCATAGGGGACGACACTCATCTTTTCTCTATCTTCCGCAGTCACTGGGCATTGAGTCTTACTCAACTTTGTACCTTGCAATACCGGCAAGAACCCCTTCTTGGATTGATCCATTTTGAACTTCTTCAAAACTTTATCAAGGTACGTGCTTTGTGAAAGTCCTATCAAGCGTCTTGATCTATCTCTATAGATCTTGATGCCCAATATGAAAGCAGCTTCACCGAGATCTTTCATCGAAAAACTCTTGTTCAAATACCCCTTCACGCTATCCAAAAATTCTATATTGTTTCCAATCAGCAATATGTCATCCACATATAATATTAGAAACGCTATAGAGCTCCCACTCACTTTCTTGTAAATACAAGCTTCATTGTAAACTTGTATAAACCCAAACGCTTTGATCACCTCATCAAAACGAAGATTCCAACTCCGAGATGCTTGCACCAGCCCATAAATGGAACGCTGGAGCTTGCATACTTTGTCAGCATTCTCTGGATCGACAAAACCTTCTGGTTGCATCATACACAACTCTTCCTTAAGAAAACCGTTAAGGAACGCTGTTTTGACATCCATCTGCCAAATTTCATAATCAAAAAATGCAGCTATTGCTAACATGATTCGGACGGATTTAAGCATCGCTACGGGTGAGAAAGTCTCATCGTAGTCAATCCCTTGAACTTGTGAAAAACCCTTTGCCACAAGTCGAGCTTTATACACGGTGACATTACCGTCAGCGTCCGTCTTCCTCTTAAAAATCCATTTATTCTGAATGGCCTTCCGCCCTTCAGGTAATACTTCCAAAGTCCATACTTTGTTTTCATACATGGATCCCATCTCGGATTTCATGGCCTCTAACCATTTGTCGGAATCTGGGCCCACCATCGCTTCTCCATAGCTCGTAGGTTCACCGTTGTCTAACAACATGACCTCCAAGACAGGGTTACCATACCACTCAGGTGCAGTGCGTACCCTTGTCGACCTACGAGGTTCGGTAGTAACTTGATCGGAAGCTTCTTGATCATCATCATTGGCTTCCTCTTCAACCTCTGTAGGCTCCACAAAAACATCTTTCTGTGCTGTGCTACTTTCTGGTTGAAGCAGAGGTTCAATAACCTCATCAAGTTCTACCTTCCTCCCACTCAATTCTTTCGAGAGAAACTCTTTCTCGAGGAAGGACCCGTTCTTAGCGACAAACACTTTGCCCTCGGATCTGAGATAGAAGGTGTACCCAACTGTTTCTTTTGGGTATCCTATGAAGACACATTTGTCCGCTTTGGGTTCGAGCTTTTCTGGCTGAAGCCTTTTGACATAAGCATCGCAACCCCAAACCTTGAGAAAAGACAACTTAGGTTTCTTACCAAACCATAGTTCATACGGTGTTGTCTCAACGGACTTAGATGGAGCCCTATTTAAAGTGAATGCAGCTGTCTCTAACGCATATCCCCAAAACGATAGTGGCAAGTCGGCAAGAGACATCATAGAACGTACCATATCTAATAGGGTTCGATTACGACGTTCGGACACACCATTACGCTGCGGTGTTCCAGGTGGTGTCAACTGTGAAACAATTCCACATTTTCTTAAGTGATCACCAAACTCATAACTCAGATATTCTCCCCCTCGATCAGATCGTAGGAACTTGATCTTCTTGTTACGATGATTTTCAACTTCACTCTGAAATTGCTTGAACTTTTCAAAAGTTTCAGACTTATGCTTCATCAAGTAAATATACCCATATCTACTTAAGTCGTCAGTGAAGGTGAGAAAATAACGATATCCACCGCGCGCCGTTACACTCGTCGGACCGCACACATCAGTATGTATGATTTCCAATAAGTCACTTGCCCGTTCCATTGTCCCTGAAAACGGGGTCCTTGTCATCTTGCCCATGAGGCACGGCTCGCACGTGTCAAGTGATTCAAAATCAAGAGACTCCAAAAGTCCATCAGCATGGAGCTTCCTCATGCGTTTCACGCCGATATGACCGAGACGGCAGTGCCACAAGAAAGTGGTATTATCATTATCTACTCTACATCTTTTGGCATCAATGTTATGAACATGTGTATCATCACTATCGAGATTCAATAAGAATAAACCCCTAACTTCGGGTGCATGACCATAAAAGATATTACTCATATAAATAGAACAACCATTATTCTCTGACTTAAATGAGTAACCGTCTCGCAATAAACAAGATCCAGATATAATGTTCATGCTTAACGCAGGCACTAAATAACAATTATTCAGGTTCATAACTAATCCCGATGGTAATCGAAGAGCGAGCGTGCCGACGGCGATCACATCCACCTTGGAATCGTTTCCCACGCGCATCGTCACTTCGTCCTTCGCCAGCCTCCGTTTATTCCGCAGTTCCTGTTTAGAGTTGCAAATGTGAGCAACCGAACCGGTATCAAATACCCAGGCACTACAACGAGAGTTGGTAAGGTACACATCAATAACATGTATATCACATATACCTTTGTTGTTGTTGGCCCCCTTCTTGTCCGCCAGATACTTGGGGCAGTTCCGCTTCCAGTGGCCGTTCCCCTTGCAATAGAAACACTCAGTCTCTGGCTTGGGCCCAGCCTTGGGTTTCTTCACTGGATTAGCAACTGCTTTGCCACCCTTCTTAGAGTTACCCTTCTTTCCCTTGCCATTCTTCTTGAAACTGGTGGTTTTATTGACCATCAACACTTGATACTCCTTCTGGATGTCTGCCTCAGCGACTTTCAGCATCGAAAACAGCTCGGCGATGGTCTTGTTCATCCCTTGCATGTTATACTGCTGCACGAAGCTCTTGTAGCTTGGAGGGAGTGACTGGAGAATTCTGTCAATGATAGCCTCATCCGGGAACACAAGTCCCAGATCAGCTATGCGGGTATAGTACCCAGACATCTTCAGTAAGTGCTCACTGACAGACGAATTCTCCTCCATCTTGCAAGCGAAGAATTTATCGGTGGTCTCATACCTCTCGATCTTAGCATTCTTCTCAAAGATGATCTTCAACTCCTGGTACATCTCATATGCACCATGACGTTCAAAACGCCTTTGAAGTCCTCCTTCCAAGCCGTACAACATGGCACACTGCACTATCGAATAGTCATCCGAACGTGTCTGCCAGACGTTCAAAACGTCTGCAGGGGCTGTAGGAGCGGGGGGGTCACCTAGCGGTGCATTCAGGACATAAACCTTTTGGGCAGCTGTGAGGATGATCCTCAGATTGCGGAGCCAGTCCACAAAGTTGCTCCCGTCATCTTTCAGTTTAGCTTTCTCTAGGAACGCATTAAAATTCAGGGGAGCTACTGCGCGAGCCATCTACAACCAAAAATTTGCAAAGACATTTTAGACTATTGTTCATGATAAGTGAGTTATTACCTAATCAAATTAATTATAACTCCCACTCAAATTGACATCCCTCTGGTCATTCGAGCGTGACATGATCCAAATTCACCAACCCAAGTCCGATCATCACGTGAGATGAGGTGGTGTCAATGGTGAACATCAACATGTTGATCATATCTACTATATGACTCATGCTCGACCTTTCGGTCCTCCGTGTTCTGAGGCCATGTCTGTACATGCTAGGCTCGTCAAGTCTAACCCGAGTGTTCTGCATGTGCAAAACTGGCTTGCACCCGTTGTATGCGAACGTAGAGTCTATCACACCCGATCATCACGTGGTGCTTCGAAACGACGAACCTTCGCAACGGCGCACACTCGGGGGGAACACAATTTTATCTTGAAATTTTAGTGAAGGATCACCTTATAATGCTACCGTCGTCCTAAGCAAAATAAGATGCATAAAAGGATTAACATCACATGCAAATCATAAGTGACATGATATGGCCATCAACTCGTGCTTTTGATCTCCATCTCCAAAGCACCGGCATGATCTCCATCATCATGATCTCCATCATCGTGTTGCCATCGGGGTTGTCGGCGCCCCACCATGCTCTTACTACTATTGCTACCGTTTAGCGATAAAGTAAAGCATTACAAAGCGCTTAATGATTGACACGCAGGTCATACAAAAAATAAAGACAACCCTATGGCTCCTGCCGGTTGCCGTATGCATCGACATGCAAGTCGATGTTAACTATTACAACATGATCATCTCATACATCAAAATATATTTCATCATGTCATTGGCCATATCATATCTCATACATACCCTGCAAAAACAAGTTAGACGTCCTCTAATTTGTTGTTGCATGTTTTACGTGGCTGCTATGGGTATCTAGCAAGAACGCTTCTTACCTACGCAAAACCACAACGGTGATATTCAAGTTGCTATTTAACCTTCTACAAGGACCGCCTTGTTCTATTCCGATTCAACTAAGATAGGAGAGACAGACACCCGCCAGCCATCTTATGCAACAAAAGTCACATGTCTGTCGATGGAACCGGTCTCATGTACGTGGACATGTAAAGTTGGTCCGGGCCGCTTCATCCTATAATACCGCTGAATCAAGAAAGACTAAGGAGGGCAGCAATTTAAACATCAACGCCACAAACTTCTTTGTGTTCTACTCGAGAAAACATCTACGCAAGATCCTAGCTCATGATGCCACTGTTGGGGAACGTTGCATGGGAAACAAAAATTTTTCCTACCGTTCACCAAGATCAATCTAGTAGAAGCAACTACGAGAGGGGAGTGTGATCTACGTACCCTTGTAGATCGCTAAGCGGAAGCGTTATGAACGCGGATGATGGAGTCGTACTCGTCGCGATTCAGATCGCCGAAGACCTAGCACCGAAGCAACGGTGCCTCCGCGTTCTTCACACGTACGGCTCGGGGACGTCTCCTCCTTCTTGATCCAGCAAGGGGTGGAGGAGAGGTTGATGGAGAACCGGCAGCACGACGGCGTGGTGGTGATGGTGGAGAAGAACTCCAGCAGGGCTTCGCCTAAGCACTGCGGGAGGAGAAGATATGACGGGAGAGGGAGGGCAGCACCGAGGCACAAACTGTGTTGGCTGCCCTCCCTTTGCCCCACTATATATAGGGGGGGGTGGAGAGGTGAGGGCGCCCTAGGGTTTCCCCCTAGGGGCCGGCGGCCAGGGCAAGGGGAGGGGGCGGCGGCCAGGGCAGGGGGAGGCGCCCAGGCCCTAGGGTTTCCCCCCTAGGTGCCTTGCCCCCCAAGCCCAAGGGGTGCGGCCAGCCCTAGGGGGTCCCACCCCCTTAGCCGCATGGGGAGAGGGCCCAGGGGGGGCGCACAGCCCCCTGAGGGCTGTGGTGTCCCCCTTTGTGGCCCAATAGGCCCAGAACAACTTCCGGACCCCCCGAAAACCCTTCCAGTATTCCGCCGATTTCCCGATGCTCCCCGGAACACTTCCGGTACTCCGAAACCTTTCATCCTATATATCAATCTTCGTCTCCGGACCATTCCGGAGACCCTCGTCATGTCCGGGATCTCATCCGGGACTCCGAACAACCTTCGGTAACCATGCACTCTTCTCACTAACAACCCTAGCGTCACCGAACGTTAAGTGTGTAGACCCTGCGGGTTCGGAAACCATGTAGACATGACCGAGACACTCTCAGGTCAATAACCAATAGCGGGATCTGGATACCCATATTGGTTCCTACATGTTTCTCGATGATCTCATCGGATGAACCACGATGTCAAGGATTCAGGCAATCCCGTATACAGTTCCCTTTGTCTCGTCGGTATGTTACTTGCCCGAGATTCGATCGTCGGTATCTCTATACCTAGTTCAATCTCGTTATCGGCAAGTCTCTTTACTCGTTACCATAATACATAATCCCGTGACCAACTACTTAGTCACTTTGAGCTCATTGAGATGACGTATTACCGAGTGGGCCCGGAGATACCTCTCCGTCATACGGAGTGACAAATCCCAGTCTCGATCCATGTCAACTCAACAGACACCCTCGGAGATACCTGTAGAGTACCTTTATAGTCACCCAGTTACGTTGCGACGTTTGGCACACACAAAGCACTCCTACGGTGTCAGTGAGTTACATGATCTCATGGTCATAGGAACTTATACTTGACATGCAGAAAACTATAGCGATAACTGACACGATCAAAAGCTATGTTAACGTTTGGGTCTCGTCCATCACATCATTCTCCTAATGATGTGATCCCGTTATCAAATGACAACTCATGTCTATGACCTGGAAACCGCGGTCATCTTTGATCAACGAGCTAGTCCTGTAGAGGCTCACTAGGGACACAAAGTCTGTCTATTCATCCACACGTGTATTTGAGTTTCCAATCAATACAGTTATAGCATGGATAATAAACGATTATCATGAACAAGGAAATATAATAATAACTCTTTTATTATTGCCTCTAGGGCATATTTCCAACAAGACGACACTAACATAGAGTCCACTCGTTGGTACACGGCCCTCGGGTACAAACAATAGATCACGGGACTTGCCCTAATTTCAATATTACGCGTACCCGAAGGGACCAACGGTGTGTCCGGTGCCCTGTGAAAATAGTCATGGTCGTCCATCCAAGCACGACCCCGACCCGGGAAAGACCTCAAGTCTTCCCTTCACTAGTAATGCGAGCACCATGCTAGTATCGACCTAAGTAATCAATAAAGCCCCGTCCCATAAGGGGTAGTGTGGTTGCACATGTTTGGTTGGGACGGTAGTCACACATAAATCTAATCCATTATTTCACCCATGCACAAGATTTACCGGCACATCACTTCTTCCTCAAGTGATGACCTAACTCAACATCACCCTCGGGCATTAGGGGCACCCGATGAGTTCATGCAAAGATTTCAACCACGAAGGTTCATGTCACACATGCATCACTAAGTATCACTTCTAGCTATTTGCATGCCATCTAGCACATAACAAGGTCAAGATCAAGGCATGCATCATGTGGTGGTTCAACTAGGTCACCACCATAACTCTACCATCATGCATCAGAAACAAACGGGTTCCGAAGAACAAGTGTATCATGGTCAAAGGGCTGCTTGCCTGGATTGGCATGGTCTTCAAAGTCTTCAAATCCTTCTCCTTCTCCTTCTTCAGCAACTTCGTCAAATACGGTATCTATACGTCGCATAATAACAACGGAAAAATAAGACCACAAATAAAACAGAAAAATCAAAGTGCTCAGAAAAATGTCAACTTATTTTTGTTAAATACTAGAGGGATTTCTAAGATGGGGAAAATTCTTAGTTGGAGTTTTGGAGTAACAGAATGGAATCTAATGATTTTAGAACAGGAGTCTTATTGCTCAAATTTGAATTTAAATTTGAACAGAACAGAAAAGTTTCATGGATGTGTGTGAAAGTGACACCATTAAATAGGTTGGAATATTACAAGAATTTAGGAGTTGGAATTATTTCATTTTGACCAATATTCGTTTCTGTAAAAATGTTTGAAATAATTACATAAAAGAAAAGAAGAAAATGCCCTGTGCAACTGGGCCAGAGGGGCCACAGTGCACGGCCCAGGGCATCCAGCCCAGCCGCACGGGCGCCAGCGTGCGCACGTCAGGTTTTCAAACCTGGCGGGCGGGGCCCGACGGTCAGCGGCTGTGAGGAGGGGGAGAGAGGGGTGAGGATGACAGGCGGGGCCCGCCTATCATCTCCAACCTCACGGCCACGGCCACGGTGAGCTCACCAGCGTTGATTCCGGCCACGGCGACGGCAACGGAGGGCAGGAACGGACTCAGCGTCGAGTTGCGGAGGTAGTGGTGGTGGTGCGGCACGCCGGGGAGGTCGGGTTCGTCGGCGGCGAGGTGGGACGGCGGAGGGTCGTCGGGAAGTCGTCGCTCCGGCTGTTTCCAACTGCTACAGAGAGGGGAAAGTGAGGGGAAAGCATCAGTGACGCATGGTGGTTCTAGATCAAGCCAAAGGAAGGGCGGAGGAGGCCCGTACTGCCAGATCGCCGGCGGCCCAACGCGGCGGAGCTCCAGTCGATCCCGAGCGCTGAAGCTCTTCGGGGATGAACTGGTGGTGCTGGGGGACTGAAGAGGATGTGGTGAAGCTGCTGGTGCTGAGAGGAGGGATCGGGGGGTCCTATTTATAGGGGAACGGTGGGGTCCCGTGGACTGGTGCGCCGGCGAGCTCCTTCTCGACGATACAGCGCACGGGAGGTGACGGGAGTGTGTCTGCGGCGTTGCTGGACGAGCCCTACGTCCATTAGAGGAGAGACGAGGAGCGGGGAGGCTTCCAGACCGTGCGCGCGTGCGAGCCCGAGGAGTGGAGGCTGCGGGCGGCCAGCGCGCGTGTGACAACGGCCACTGGAGGGCGGAGGAGGAGGGGAGACAGCGCCGGGGTGGTTGCGGACGTCGAGGGGCATCGACTGGCGCGAGGGGAGATCCCGAGGCTGTCGGGGGCAGACGATTGGCCGAAGCTACAGTGCGTGGGCGCACTGTAGCGCGCTATGGAGCACCCTTATCGCATGCCACGGCATGCCATTGGGCCTCTGGACGCGTCCACCGTGTCTGGGGGGTCCAGGGTGATGCAAGCACTACGGTTGAAGCCTTGGATGCTCTGGAGATGCCGTGAGAGAGAAGAGAGGCTGGTGACTTGGTAGAAAATGGATGTCCAGCAGGGTGAACTAGGGTTTTTACCCTTCAATCATGGAGCTGGGGACTTGGGGAAGTTACTGGAGGTAGCTAGTAACCAGATGAACGTGTGGTAGAAAGTTGAGGCCAAGGTAAAAGGTAAAAGTGATCAAGAAGAGGGTTTTAGTAATTCTGCAGAAGGTGTTTGATCAGTGTTTGGTCAAGCAAATGATCTCCACTTTCCATGACACTTAACAGGATTGAATGACATGTGAAAATAGGGTGCTTCACCAAATTTGGGCTCATTTGAAGAAACTAGCCAATGTAACTTTGGTGAACCCTAGAAATCAACAGAAATGGCTTCATCTTGTTTGAGTCAAGCTAATCATCTCCCCTTGATGCACCACTTGGTGTAGTTTCATCATTTGGGGTATTGATCATGCCCACAAAGTTTGGAGCTCCAGGTAAAAAGTTGGTAGTGTAAAGTTGTTCAAATTTGCATTTGAACAGAAAGGGTTTTGAGGTATTCTGATCAAGTTGCTCTATTCCAAATCTTGTGCCATTTGGTCTAGATGCCTTATTAGGCATTTCTAGCATGTGCACCAAGTTTGAGAGCATTTGGACAAGTTTGGCAATGTAGAGTTGCTCAAACTTCAAATATGGACAGAATGGTTATGAAGGGTTTTGAGGATGTTTTCTTGCTTCCCAAGGCATGGGACTTGGCAAGATCATCATATATGTCATATATGACATGATAGAATTTCCCTGGAATTTTTGGAGAATATTTCCTTTGTAAATATTTCAAAAGCTTGAAATATCCAGAAAGGGTTTTAGAGGGATTAGCCCATTATTTTGAACATGACCAAATGTTGAAACTCTTATATATGGACAATATATGTCCTATGAGTCTCCCTGAATTTTGGAAAATATTTTTAAAATAGTTAAATCATTTTCCCTATTAAAGACCATTTCTGGCCTTAAGAAAAAGCATTTAAATAAAATAGGGAAATAACTTTTAAAATTATACTTTTGTGGTTTCTAGGAGTCCTATGACTACTAGGTTTTAAATGTTCCCTTTGAAATAAGTTTCTCACCCTAAATCAAGCACTTGCAGTGCAAATCTCAATTCAGGGGTTTTTGGAAAACTAAATTTATAAAATACATTTTGGCCAAATTAATTTTGTAAGAAAATACTATACTGATATATAACACTTGGCATGATCATTGGGCAGAAGGTTTGGGTATGGAGATGAATTCTACAAGAGGGAATAGTTGACTTTAATGGGCACATGAAAAAGCACATGAAGAAAAACTCAACTCCAAATAAAAGCCAAATGATGCTAAAAAAATTTGTTGGTCCAAATTTTCATGCTACATTGATGCAAATAACATGTTACAAAATGCAGGGTGTGACAAAAAGTTTATGGGCCAACTACGTCAGAGGAGGAAAGAAGACTCCAGAATTCAAGGGAACATTGGAGAAGCAAAGAGAACACTGGCCCGCTTTCGTGAAATTCAGGGAATCATAATTATCTAAGGAACGATCGAAAAAAAAACAAGGCCAATGCCGCAAAAAAGGAGCAGTTCCATAGGCTGGGGGCAGGTGGCAACGCGGAGGCAATGCGTAAGTGGAATCTCTCTAAGAAAGAGATGATAAATGCAGGGGTCACTCTAGTTACACTGAGCTGGCCCCCCGGGTGCAGGACTTGGTTCTATGTGCATGGGGGCATTGGACGTGAAGACATGCGAGGTTTCGACGAAGGCATCTCTTAAAGGAGCAGCAAATAAGATACTTGATGCAATAGAAGAAGCTCGAAATGGGGAATTCACGCCCAACAGAGAGGACGATGAGCTTACGCGCACCCTGGGAAATCCTGAACACCCGGGAAGAACACGAGGCAAGGGCGTTATTCCATGGTATGAGGGCTTTTCGGACTGGAGGGCTGATACATCTCCAATGTATCTATAATTTTTTATTGTTCCATCTAGTAATTATAAAGCCTTCGATGTTTAATGGGCTTTATCATTTACTTTTATATCATTTTTGGGACTAACCTATTCACCCAAAGGCCTAGTCCAGATTGCTGTTTTTTGCCTATTTCAGGGTTTCGCAAAAAAATAATATCAAATGGAGTCCAAACGGAATGAAACCTTCGTGAGAGATATTTTTGGAGAAAATCATGCCAGAGGAACTTGAGAACCACGTCAGGGGAGCGTCGAGGCGCCCACGAGGGTGGGGGCGCGCCCCCTTCCCAGGGCGCGCCCCCTACCTCGTGGGCCCCTTGAGCATCCCCCGGTGCCCTCCTTCTTCTTATATAAGTTTACGTACCCCAGAAACTCCGTGAACAAAGAGAAAACCCTAATTCCATTGTTGTAGCTTCTGTTCCCGTGGAGATCCCATCTTGGAGCCAGTTCCGGAGCTCCACCGGAGGGGGATTCATCACGGAGGCCTTCATCATCATCATCATCATCGCCCTCACCATGAGTTGTGAGTAGTTTACCACAGACCTTCGGGTCCATAGCTAGTATCTAGATGGATTCTTCTCTCTCTCTGGATCTCAATACAAACTTCTCCTCGGTCTTCGAGGAGATCTATTTGATGTAATCTGTTTTTGCGGTGTGTTTGTCGAGATCCGATGAATTGTGAGTTTATGATCAAGGTTATCTATGAAAGATATTTGTTTCTTCTCTGAACTTTTTATGTGTGCTCATAATATCCTTGCAAGTCTCTTCAAATTATTGGTTTGGTTTGGCCTACTAGATCTATAGTTCTTGCAATGGGAGAAGTGCTTGGCTTTGGGTTCAATCTTGCGGTGTCCTTTCCCAGTGACAGTAGGGGCAGCAAGGCACATATTGTATTGCTGCCATCGAGGATAAAAAGATGGGGTTTATATCATACTGCTTGAGTTTATCCCTCTACATCATGTCATCATGCTTAAGGCGTTACTCTGTTCTTATGAACTCAATACACTAGATGCATGCTGGATAGCGGTCGATGCGTGGAGTAATAGTAGTAGATGCAGGCAGGAGTCAGTCTACTTGTCTCGGACGTGATGCCTATATACAATGATCATGCCTAGATAGTCTCATACTTATTCTCTTTTCTATCAATTGCTCGACAGTAATTTGTTTACCCGCCGTAGAATATCGCTATCATGAGAGAAGCCACTAGAGAAAACTATGGCCCCCAGGTCTATTCTCAACATATCAATCTACATCTACTTTACTTTTACCTCTTTTATTTGTTGTTTTATTAAACTAAAAATACCAAAAATATAAACTATCATCTCTATCAGATCTCACTTTCGTAAGTGGCCGTAAAGGGATTGACAACCCCTTATCGTGTTGGCTGCGAAGTTCTTATTTGTTTGTGCAGGTGCGAGGGGCTCGCGCGTGGTCTCCTACTGGATTGATACCTTGGTTCTCAAAAACTGAGGGAAATACTTACGCTACTGTGCTGCATCTCCCTTTCCTCTTCGAGGGAATACAACGCAAGCTCAAGAGGTAGCAAGAAGAATTTCTGGCGCCGTTGCCGGGGAGGCTTACACAAAAGTCATATACCAAGTACCTATCACAAACCCTAATCCTTCGCATCACATTTATTTGTCTCTCGTTTTCCTCTCCCCCACTTCACCCTTGTCGTTTTATTTGCCCTTCTTCTGCCGTGTGTTTACCGTTCGCGTGCCTCTTGTTTTGCTTGTGTTGCTATGTGCCCTCATTTAGCTTGCATCTTCGCTTGCTAAAGTATGAATGCTCGTCCACTTGCTAATCTCTTTAAGAGATCCAATTATGTTGAACCTATTGCTAGTGAGATGCATGCACTAGATTATCTTTATGGGGTTTTGCTTGAAATTTATGAATCTGCAAATTGTGAGGAAGTGTTAAAAGAAAAAGTGATTCATGTTAGCTCTTTAAATAAAAAGCATGATTGCAATGATGTTACTATAAATTCTATTGTTGTCAATTGTGCTGATAATATGTAAAACCCTATGCTTGGGGATGCTAGTATTGATATGCCCACTACTTGTTGCAATGATCATGATTGGGGTGATTCTTCTTATGATCTTGGAAATTTATTTAAGCCCCATAATGAATATGAGATTGAAAATAATGTTTGCAATAATATTGAAAGTGGGTTTGGAAGAGTGTCAACTTTAGATCCCACATATCTGGAGAATGTTCAATCTTATGAAATTTTTGATAAAAGTGGGTTTGGAGAGGTCATGACTTTAGTTAATGTTAATCCCACTATTTTGGAAGAGTGTCAACTTTGCATGCATGTGGATCGTGTTGAGAATATGTTATGTGATAGCTATTTTGTTAAATTTGATCATCATCCTATATGCAATTATTATGAGAGAGGGAAATATGGTTGTAGAAATTTTCATGTTACTAAATTACCTCTCTCCATGTTGAGATTGATCTTGTTTCTTTCTTCTTCCTTGCATATGCTAGATCTTGCTTGTCATGCTAATTTTTTTTCCTATAAAATGCCTATGCATAGGAAGTATGTTAGACTTAGATGTGATTTTCACATGCTATATGATGCTCTCTTTGTGCTTCAATTCTTGTCTTTCATGTGAGCATCATTGAAATCTCTATGCCTAGCTAGGGGCATAAAACGATAGCACTTGTTGGGAGGCAACCCAATTTTATATCTTTTGTTTTGCTGCTGTTAGGGAATAAATATTGCATCTAGCCTATGATTAGATGTGGTTTCATGTTTAGTTTAGTGTTTGTGCCAAGTAGAACATTTGGGAAGACTTGTGTGAAGTTTATGTGATCTTTCTGTGAAAAACAGAATCGTTAGCACTTGCTAAAGTAGTCGTGGGATTTTACTAGAGCATGATTTTTAGTTGATTCTTTTTGCAGCGGATTGGTAGAAATTGTTTGCAAATTTACCAATTTAGTTTGAATTTTTTGGAGTTCCAGAAGTAGGCGAAACCTGCAGATTACTACAGACTGTTCTGTCTTTGACAGATTCTGTTTTTTGTGTGTTGTTTGCTTATTCCGATGCATCTATGAATAGTATTGGAAGATATGAACCATAGAGAAGTAGCAGTACAGTAGGTTTAACACCAATATAAACAAATAATGAATTCATTGCTGTACCTTTGAGTAGTGGTTTGCTTTCTTATACTAACGGAGCTCACAAGAATTTTTGTCAAGTTTTGTGTTGTGAAGTTTTCAAGTTTTGAGTATTGCTTTGATGGACTATGGATCAAGGAGTAGCAAAGGCCTAAGCTTGGGGATGCCCATGGCACCCCAAGTAAATTCAAGATAATCAAAAGCCTAAGCTTGGGGATTCCCCAGGAAGGCATCCCCTCTTTCATCTTCATCCAACGGTAACTATACTTGGAGCTATATTTTTATTCGCAACATGTTATGTGTTTTGCTTGGACCGTCTTATATAATTTGAGTCCTTGCTTGTTAGTTTACCACAATCATCCTTGATGGACACACCTATTTGAGAGAGTTAAATATGGCCTAGAAATTATTAGAACACGCTATGTGCTTCACTTATATCTTTTGAGTTGAATAGCTTTTGCTCTAGTGCTTCACTTACATCTTTTAGAGCACGGTGGTGGTAATATTTTGTAGAAATTGTTGAACTCTCATGCTTCACTTATATCCATTTGAGAGTATATTAAAACAGCATAGTAATGTGTTTAGGCTAAGAAACTAGTCTTCACATGATAGACATCCAATGTCAATGTAGTAAAAAAATCACACCAAGTGCATTGAATAGAAAGAGATGTTGGATGCTTGATAATTGTTTTGAGATATGAGGATAGTGATATTAGAGTCATGCTAGTGGAGTTATTATGAAATTGAGAAATACTTGTGTTAAGGTTAGTGATTCCCGTAGCATGCACGTATGGTGAACCGTTGTGTGACTAAGTTAGAGCATGAGGTATTTGTAGAGTGCCAAACTTTGTGTGGAGGTCGGGGGCGCGTGATGGTTAACTCCTACCAACCTCCCCCCTAGGAGCATGCGTTGATTACTTTGTTTTGATGACTCGTAGATTTTTGCAATAAGTATATGAGTTCTTATGACTAATGTTGAGTCCATGGATTATACGCACTCTCACCCTTCCACCATTGCTAGCCTCTCTTGTACCGCACGATTTTCGTCGGTACCATAAACCCACTATATATCGTTCCTCAAAACAGCCACCATATTGTTCCTCAAAACAACCACCATATTGTTCCTCAAAACAGCCATCATACCTACCTATCATGGCATTTCCATAGCCATTCCGATATATATTGCCATGCAACTTTCCGTCGTTCCGTTCATATGACACGCATCATATTCTCATATTGCCATTGCATGATCATGTAGTTGACATTGTATTTGTGGCAAGGCCACCATGCATATTCTTTTATACATGTCACTCTTGTTTCATTGCACATACCGGTACACCGCCGGAGGCATTCATATAGAGTCATATTTTGTTGTTGTAGTATCGAGTTGTAATAGCGAGTTGTAATGAAAGTGTGATGATCATCGTTATTAGAGCATTGTCCCATGGGAGGAAAGGATAAATCTATAAAGCCCCTCCGCAAAAAAAAGAAAAAAAGAAAGGCCCAAAAAAAGAAAAAGAAAGGAAAAGAAAAAGGGACAATTGCTACTATCTTTTTCCACACTTGTGCTGCAAATTAGCACCATGTTCTTCATTGTAGAGATTCTCATGTTTAGTCACTTTTATATACTAGTGGGAATTTTCATTATAGAACTTGGCTTGTATATTCCAGCGATGGGCTTCCTCAAATGCCCTAGGTCTTCGTGAGCAAGCCAGTTGGATGCACACCAACTAGTTCCTTTTGTTGAGCTTTCATTCATATTTAGCTCTAGTGCATCTGTTGCATGGCAATCCCTACTCACTCACATTGATATCTATTGATGGGCATCTCCATAGCCCGTTGATACGCGTAGTCGATGTGAGACTATCTCCCTCATTTTTGTCTTCTCCACAACCACCTCTATTCCACCCATAGTGCTATGTCCATGGCTCACCCTCATGTATTGCGTGAAAGTTGAAAGGTTTGAAAATATAGAGTATGAAAACAAATGCTTGGCAGAAATCGGGGTTGTGCATGATATGAATATTTTTGTGTGATAATGAGGGAGCATAGCCAACACTATATGATTTTGTAGGGATAACTTTCTTTAGGCATAGTATTTTGAGAAGACATGATTGCTTTGTTAGTATTGCTTGAAGTATTATTATTTCTTATGTCGATATAGACTTTTATCTTGAATCTTTCAGATCTGAACATTCATGCCACAATTAAGAGAATTACATTGATAACTATATTGGTTAGCATTCCACATCAAAAATTCTTTCTTTATCATTTACCTACTCGAGGACGAGCAGGAATTAAGTTTGGGGATGCTTGATACATCACCAACGTATCTATAATTTTTTATTGTTCCATGCTATTATTTATGAAATCTTGGATGTTTAATGGGCTTTATCATTCACTTTTATATTATTTTTGGGACTAACCTACTGACCCAAAGGCCTAGTCCAGATTGTTGTTTTTTTGCCTATTACAGGGTTTCGCAGAAAAAGAATATCAAACGGAGTCCAAACGGAATGAATCCTTCGCGAGAGATATTTTTGGAGAAAATCAGACGAGAGGAACTTGAGAACCACGTCAAGGGAGCGTCGAGGCGCCCACGAGGGTGGGGGGCCGCCCCCCTTCCCAGGGCGCGCCCCCTACCTCGCGGTTCCCTCGAGCATCCCCCGGTGTCCTCCTTCTTCCTATATAAGTCTACGTACCCCAGAAACTCTGTGAACAGAGATAAAACCCTAATTCCACCGCCGTAGCTTCTGTTCCCGTGGAGATCCCATTTTGGAGCCTGTTCCGGAGCTCCACCGGAGGGGGATCCATCACGGAGGCCTTCGTCATCATCATCATCGCCCTCACCATGAGTTGTGAGTAGTTTACCACAGACCTTCGGGTCCGTAGCTAGTATCTAGATGGCTTCTTCTCTCTCTCTCTGGATCTCAATTCAAAGTTCTCCTCGGTCTTCGAGGAGATCTAATCGATGTAATCTCTTTTTGCGGTGTGTTTGTCGAGATCCGATGAATTGTGAGTTTATGATCAAGGTTATCTATGAAAGATATTTCGTTCTTCTCTGAACTTTTTATGTGTGCTCATAATATCCTTGCAAGTCTCTTCGAATTATTGGTTTGGTTTGGCCTACTAGATCTATAGTTCTTTCAATGGGAGAAGTGCTTGGCTTCGGTTTCAATCTTGCGGTGTCCTTTCCCAGTGACAGTAGAGGCAGCAAGGCACGTATTGTATTGCTGCCATCGAGGATAAAAAGATGGGGTTTATATCATATTGCTTGAGTTTATCCCTATACACCATGTCATCTTGCTTAAGGCGTTACTCTGTTCTTATGAACTCAATACACTAGATGCATGCTGGATAGCGGTCAATGTGTGGCGTAATAGTAGTAGATGCAGGCATGAGTCGGTCTACTTGTCTCGGACGTGATGCCTATATACAATGATCATGCCTAGATAGTCTCATAATTATTTGCTTTTCTATCAATTGCTCGACAGTAATTTGTTTACCCGCTGTAGAATATTACTATCATGAGAGAAGCCACTAGAGAAAAGTATGGCCCTCGGGTCTATTCTCAACATATCAATCTACATCTACTTTACTTTTACCGCTTTTATTTGCTGTTTCATTCAACTAAAAATACCAAAAATATAAACTATCATCTCTATCATATCTCACTTTCGTAATTGACCGTAAAGGGATTGACAACCCCTTATCGCGTTGGCTGCGAAGTTCTTATTTGTTTGTGCAGGTGTGAGGGACTCGCGCGTGGTCTCGTACTGGACTGATACCTTGGTTCTCAAACACTGAGGGAAATACTTACGCTACTGTACTGCATCTCCCTTTCCTCTTCGAGGGAATACAACGCAAGCTCAAGAGGTAGCAAGGGCCGACTATAGAAGCCATGTGAGAAGGAAGAACCTAGAGGAGGAGCGGAGGAAGAAGGAAGCAGAACGCCTAAAAGTCCTAGAATCAGCGCACGCGGAGTTGGCGCTCAAATTGCAGCAGCAGGAGCAGTAGCAAATCGACTCACTTAGCAAGGAAAGGGGGTCTCAACAGCGGCAGCAGCTAGCGGATGATCCAGTTTGGATAACATCATCCCATCCATGCCGAGAAGTAGCCTGGGTTCCGCCCCGGGCGATGCACTGCTGGATAGATACCCTGTGGATTATATCGCCGAGAACACTAACTATGAGCTACACTTCAAAGTGAAGAACATATCCACACTACTAGGAAAAGGGCTATAGATGGAATTGACACTAATGGCGCACCAGACATGCGGTGCGCCATTAGTATATACTAATGGCGCACCATGTGTTGGTGCGCCATTTGTATCTAAATACTAATGGCGCACCGTTGACGTGGTGCGCCATTAGTAACAAATTTTTTTTCTTCATATTTTTCTCAAAACTACTAATGGCGCACCAGTGGGTAGTGCGCCATTAGTAGTTCAACTACTAATGGCGCACCACATCCACGGTGCGCCATTAGTAATTTTTTTTCAAATTTTGTTTTTATTTTTTTTTCAATTTTATTTTCAAAAAATACTAATGGCGCACCATGGGAGTGGTGCGCCATTAGTAAGTTGAACTTACTAATGGCGCACCACTCCCACGGTGCGCCATTAGTATTTTTTTTCTTCATATTTTGTTTTTAGTTTTTTTATTTTATTTTCAAAAAATACTAATGGCGCACCGTTGGAGTGGTGCGCCATTAGTAGTTCAACTTACTAATGGCGCACCACTCCCACGGTGCGCCATTAGTATTTTTTTTTCATATTTTGTTTTTAATTTTTTTTATTTTTTTTTTCAATAAATACTAATGGCGCACCGTGGTTGTGGTGCGCCATTAGTAGTTGAACTACTAATGGCGCACCACTACCACGGTGCGCCATTAGTAACTTGGCCATTACTGCACCCCCCCTGGACCGCCTTTTCCAGTTAAAAAATAAATAAAAGAAAATGATGTAAATGTCAAAAAAATAAAAGAAAATAAGTTTCCCATGTGATATGTGGTCTACTTGTTGGGAAAATTTACAAATATGAATTTTGACTTTATTTGCAAAATATCTCTGGAATTTAGTAAAACGGGTATAACTTTTGCATACGAACTCGGATTAAAAAGTTTTTTATATAAAAAATCATCTACTCGAAAAGTTACATCCGGTCATGAACATTTGCATACGAACCCCGTTAAACATTTTCTAAATCCCCAAAAATCTAACAGAAAAAAAGTTACGAGGCTTTTAAGATCTACAGGCAAAAAAATTCAAACTTACTAGTGGCGCATCGTTTGCTAGGTGCGCCACTAGTAACAGAAAAAAAAAATTCGAAAAAAAAATTTATATTTTTTTTCCAAAATATGATACGTAATATGACCGGGAAGTTTGAAATATATTTTCAAAATTTCATCATACTCATGAACATTAACAAACTCCTAGACATCAAGAAGGGTTAATAGGATTGATATGATAGATATATCAACAAGTGCGTGTGAAGTGAGCTGGTACTGGGGTTGGATAGAACTACGAAGTTAAGCGTGCTCGGGCTGGAGTAGTGTGAGGATGGGTGACCTTGTGGGAAGTTTGACCACAGAGTGCAATTTGACTTGAGATTAAACAAATTGACCCCAGATTAAGCCATAATGATCTGAGATTAAGAAAAAATTGAAAAAAAAAATTGAAAAAAAATACTAATGGCGCACTTCTACGTAGTGCGCCATTAGTATCCAACTACTAATGGCGTGCTAGTAATGGCGCACCGGTAGTGCGCCATTAATGGGCAAAACCGGTGCGCCATTAACAGCCCTTTTTGTAGTAGTGCCATGAAGGTGGTGGACGGCATTGCTTGTACAAATCCCCCCGAAGCAAGCTTCTATTGCAACCCGATTCCACCCAGCTATGCTCGTGTCCAGGTTGATGAGGTGGTGGACCAATATTCGGCGCTAGAGCTAGACATTCCTGGAGGTGACAACGAGCACACACTAGGAGAGGCCATACATCGTATCATCCTATGGAGAAAGGATTGCATCATCTTTCAAAGGCCACCGACACCACGTCAGTCGACTCCTCGAAGTCGGCCACCGCGTCAGCAGACTCCCGCTCCTCCAAGTCCGCCACCACGTCAGTCGACTCCTCCTCCAAGTCCAGCACAGCGTCAGCCGACTCCTCCTCCAAGTCCGGCACAGTGTCAGCCGAGTCCTCCTCCATGACCGGCACAGTGTCAGCCGAATCCTCCTCGAAGTCCGCCACCACATCAGCAGACTCCCGCTCCTCCAAGTCCGGCACGGCGTCAGGCCACTCCCCCTGCTCCAACTTAGCCATGGCAGCCGTCTCTGCCACCTCAGCAGTCACGGAAGAGAGCCGCCGGAACAAGTCAAGGTAGTACAGGAGGTACAGGCAGAGGCAAGCGAGTTCAATATGGTCCAAGCCTCACTCCTCTCCCTCAGAGGCCTTACAATATGAACGACGAGGAAACCACAGCCATAGTGAAGGCCCAAGTGGACGCCCATTTTGGACCGAAACCACCACCGCCGCCAAAGGACAAAGTGCCTGCAAAAGTCGTTGAGCACTTTATTCATATGTCAAGAAAACCAGCTCCCAAGCCTGTTGACTCATAATATGAGCGCCAAATCAAGAAGGCACATCGAGCACAACTACAGAAGGAGTCGAGCTCGAGCTCGAGCCAAGCAGCTGGCAAAAAATGCGGGAAAACCGTTCCCCGGCTGGGGGAAAAGGCGGCGCAATTGACCCCCCCCCGCTTGTTGTACCACCGCAGATCTCCCCACATGTGCTAATAACCGACGATCATAGAAGGCGGGCTAGAGAGATTGGACGCACTATAGAACAACTCCTAGGGCTCGAGCCCATGGATACTTTTGCAGAGGAAGAACTAAAACGGAAATATGTCCATGGCCAACCTTTGGTAGAGCCTGATGAGGTCAAGAACCTCCCAACGAGAATGTATGGACTGCATGACTGGTACATGAAAATTACCAAGAGTTCCAATCGAGAGTCCCTCGTGGTGAATGTCAAGGAAGATCATTACTTCCATGGGAATTCTCTGTCCGTTGAGTATTCAGAACTGTTTGAATTATTCAATCAAGATGCACTCAACAAATCTCTCATCAGTTGCTATTGCCTGTAAGTGATTTCTTTCTGTAATTGAAGTCTCAATTGTTAGCTGTAGTGCTCATTGATCGATAATTACCTGTAATTATCCTCACTATATTCTTTTCTGTGGTATTATGCAGGATGAAGATGTATGAAATGAAAAAAGTTGGACACTATAGCATTTGGTTCATTGACCCAAATACCATTAATGAATACTTATGGAATTTGAAATATTGTAAGAAAGGTGTAGAGGACAACATGCTAGAGTTCTTGATGCGCCTCAATACCAATGAAGATATACTACTTCCTTACAACTTCCCGTTAGTAACACTGTCTTGTATACCACAAATTATGTTTTTGCTTAGCTAGCTAGCTAGATGTTAATAATTAAGTGTATATGTTTTAGGGTAGTTGATGAGTGTTATGCACATACCCTCTTAATTAAGACATGCAAACGTGTGCGCATGCAGTTACCACTGGATCTTGTTAGTCATTAAAGTTGAAGAAGGAACAGTTGAAGTACTGGACTCACTATGGAGAAAACAAAGTGACTACACCATCATGAAGGGGATAGTCGACGGGTAATTTCAATCATTATTAACTTTATATATCTCGGCCTATTTAGTTCGTCATTTCCTGATGTCAACTATTTAATAACCCCTTTATTCATTTTCTTTGTCCGCGGGCAGGGCTTGGGAAAAGTTCATCAAAGTAACTCCAGGCAAATGGCGACAAAAGCTGTATTGGTTTTGACCTAAGGTAAGTAATTAAGTAGTAGTTGCTAGCTGTCTCTTTAATTCTTTTTTCAATACAATTAATTATCATGCTTGATTATTTATTATCTGACTAAATTCCATTCTCGTAAAGGCCCTTAAGCAGGCGCAGGGGACTGAACTATGTGCATACTACGTTTGCAAGAACATTCGCATGATGGCGTCCGAAAGGACCAAATTTGAAAGACAACTATGGGTATGTTTGCCAGAACACTACTCACAATTTTTACATCATTGTCAATATCCATCACACAACTAACATGCATATTCATCTCCTTGTTTTGAAGTGCAATGAAATGCGGGATAAGCTCCTACCGTAGGATCGGATACGAGCAATTCAGGAGGAAATAGCGGGATTTTTGGTCGACCAGGTCATAAAGCCTGACGGAGAATACCATTACCCACTACCGCCCCCATGAAGCACTGCCAATTGTCATCGTACTCCGAAGGCACCAAGGTAAATGCCACTGGCTCCGAAGGAAACATGTAGGAAAAATTGTATATATGTACCTAATTGTATATATATACATGTGTGTATGTGTGAATAATGGTGTGGTTTTGTTAGACATTCGATGATATATATATATATATATATATATATATATATATATATATATATATATATATATATATATATATATATATATATATATATATATATATATATATATATATATATATATATATATATATATATAGGGTGGGTCTATTATAATAACACCCCTTAAGACCTTACTCTGCACACCAAAACGCTTATTCTGCTAACACCCCACGTACAGCTGTAGCTATAGACTAACCACTGAACTGCGCATGCCAAAAACACACACTCACCTTATCAGTACGGGTGTGCCTCTCCGTCCACTCCCCATAACCACCACCTCCTACCCCGCCGCCGCACAAACCTCCACTTCCCACCCCGGCACCAAACGACCTCCTTCTCCACGCCGCCCCGCCTCATCCTTCTGTCGACTAGCGCCACCCCGCCTCCTCCTCATCCCGCCCGGCGCCTCCCCGCCTCCTCCTCCTCCCGTCCGGAGCCGCCCCGCCTCCTACACCTCCCATCCGGTGGCGCCCCGCCTCCTCCTCCCCCCGTCCGGAGCCGCCCCATTCCATGCCCTTCTTCGCCGCCGGTGCGCCCCATCCTGCCGCCTTCTTCGCCGCCGGCGTGCCCTTCCCGTTGCCTTCCCCACCTCCCCCGCCCCATTCCACCCTTCCTCGGACTACCACCTCCTTGCCCCGGTAAAGACCGCCCAGATCCCGACTCCGTCAATGGCGCGCGCGGACCTCCCTCCTCTCCAGTGACCGGCTTACCAAGCGCCGATGCACGACCCATCTCCCCAATCCCCGGATCAACTAGGGGGGTCCAGCGCTCACAGCACCCACAAGGTCTCGCGCCACCACCGGCGAACTCGAAAGATCCGGCCTCCCTGATGGGCGTGGAGTATGAACACCGCCGGATCCCCCCTCCCCCGCGACGATATGCTCCCCTCCATATAATGCCCAGGATGGGATTATACCTCCTACGTGTCGAGGCATGACTTAAAGGTATAAGCCCATTCTAGAATGATCTCAAGTTTGGTATCTTTGCCCGACTCATGTAAAAATAGGGATGAAATTGCAAACGGATAGTTGGCTTACAATCGTCAAGTCACACAATACATTACATAAGCAAATCATCATCCAAATAACATCACAGTCCGACTACGGACGAAGATCCAAATGAAAGATACCAAATACATAAAGCCACAGGGTCCGAATCGCCCCTAGTAGAAACCACTACTAGTCATCGGGATAGAGCACATAGTATCGACTATGTTCTTCATCGAACTCCCAGTACAGCTCCGTGCCATCACCTGAGTAGTTCACCATAGTACCTGCATATGGTGTTGTGTAGAATCTGTGAGCCACAGAGGACTCAGCAATCTCGTTCCCGGGTAGCAAAACTATCTAAGCCTTGGGTGTGGAACAAGGCTGAAGAAAAATAATGGTTGCAGCTGCACTAGCACTAGCTTATGTGTTTGGAGAGAGAAGAGAAGTGCCACGAGCGTCAAAGTGATCACGAAGTGATCCTAGCTAAGCACGTCAAACATAACCCCACCGTGTTCACTTTCCGAACCCCTTTCAGAAAATGATCGTCACGGTTACTCACGCTGGTAGTGTGTTCTGAACATGGTGTCAAATTTTCTACAACCGGATATTAACAAATTCCCATCTGCCACATAACCGCGGGCATGGAAGAAAGTTGAAAACCCTGCAGGGGTGTCCCAACTTAGCCCATGACAAGCTCACGATCTGCGGAGACGCAACTCCAAGGTGGGAAGACCCGAGTATTCTCGGAATCCCATGCTCAAGATATACCGACATAGGTAAAACTAATCCAGCAAATCTTCCCGGCGTGCCGACACCCTGACAGTAGCCGTGCGTATCTAGTCTCAGGCCACGACCAGATGGGTCAAGCTACGGGTTTTTACCAGCCCTCGGGTTTCCCCAAGGTGGCCCCGCAGGCTCCCCATTTCGGACCAACACTCATGTGGAGCACTGGCCCGGGGTTGTTGATTAAGAAGAGGGTTTATAACTCCCTATGCAAGTTTTAGTTATTAGACAAATGTAAAACCAATGTTGGGACTTGCTGGAAGAGTTTTACTGCTAAGCGGGTTATCAAGCGGGGGCCCATAAACCCCAACCGTGTTAGGGACGCATAATCAAGGAACATAACACCGGTTTATACGGTTCCTAGGTCGGCATGAGTGGAACAAATCACCAAACAAGAGGCTTAGCCTTCCACCCATTACCAATATATAGATGATTTAGTTTAGGAGTTTATATAGTATGATATCCCAACAATAGCTTCAACATGAAGCAAGAATCTTCAAATCTTCTCCTGCAACTAGCAATACTATAAGAGGGGCTGAGCGAAGCTTACGTAGCCAAACAAAGGTTTGCTAGGTTGGGTGGTTAGACAGATTCATGGTTACAATAGGAGGCTGACAAACAAACATGGGCATCGAGGCAATAAGCTAAAGAGCTAGAATTCTAGCAATAGGCAAAGATAGTAATGATATCTGGGTCAGGTCATCTTGCATGTCGAGTCGTCGATGGGATCGTAAGACGGCTCCTCGTACTCAACCTCGGTAGTAACCTCGTTCTCGTGCTCGGTCTCGGCTTCCGTCTCTACTCAACACAAGAACACAACGAGGCACGAAATCAAATAAGGTGCAATGCACAATCAACATGATGCAAGTATGATGCATGTATGATGCAATACATGTCAAGGGATGAAGCACACAAAGACAACTCAATACAACAAGTTTAAATGAGGCTGGAATCCACATATAGCGAATTCGGTAAGTCCTCATATGCATATGATGAAATTGGTCCAGATCTGAACAAAACTTAACTTAAAGTTGTTAAACAGCAAGTTAACATGCACCATGATGATCTACACGAAATTCTAGTTAAGTTTCATATAAAGTTTGTTTAATTCGGAGCTACGGTCTAGAAGATATGAGCAAAACAAGACAAGCATGGCAAAGGTGCAAGATGCACCCAAACATCAAGCAAACACACTCCAAGCATGTTAACAACATGATATTATGAATCTACATGCAAAATCACACAAGTTTCATGTAGGACACGCTCAAAACGGAGCAACGGTTCAACACATACACACGAAACAAGATACAATGCAAAGCTGAAATTAACAGCCACATAGCAACTTTGTGGCAAGAAATATACACTCTACAACACTCAAACATGGTGACAAGAAGTATGGACATGAAATAGACATAATCTACAGCAAAAAAACTCCATTGAAGCAACTCCATAGGAGGCATGGATCAATAGCAACAAGCTACAACATTTTGATCATGCTGTTAAAAACCTGACAGTTATATTTTATAGCAACTTGGGAGCAAGAAATAAATAAGCTACAGCAACCCATATGTGCAAGTGAGGGCATGGATGGATAGGCAACAACGTGTACAACAAGGAATGATAAATGGCCACCCCAAAACTAACATGGATTTGCCTAGGGCATCAAGCAAACATAGCATCAGGATATGACAGATTCCAGACTTAGTAGAATTTCACTAAGTATAAAACAGTTAAGTTGGCTTGGCATGTTTGCAAGCATGTTTAAGTCACCTCAAGGCATATCAAGGAAAATGGTTTGCACCACAGCAAAGATCAAATGATGGAGATTCTAAAACATATTGGCATGTGACATGGGGACAAACACATCAATAGCAACGAGCTCTTCAAATCAGCATCTCATAACATGATACAAAACTTAACAGCCATATGCACTTTTGCAACAGAGATTAACATGGCAATATGAACCCTATCATGCATTCTACAGCAACCATCATGTAAAGCATCTCATGATGAACATTTTGACATCTCATTTGCTTCATTTGGATAAACATGCACCAAGTTATCACATCTCAAACATGGCATGAAAAAATAACAAGTAGCAGCAGTTTATATCAAGTAGCACTCTTGTCACGAAGATTAAGACCTCTAGATGGACTCAAACAACCATAACACAATGGAACAAAGTGTAGAGCATATCACCACGGTCATTTTGACATATCATAGGCACAATTTGGACAAGCACAATAAAAGATACAGCCATCACAATATGCAACAAAATAAGCAAAAACCCAAAGGACTTAGAGAAAAAAATCAGGGGCAACCTCGCGGATCGGGTCAGTGGGGCGGATCAGGTCGGGTCGGACCCGACCCGTTAGAGTTCGTCCCGGCTGGATCTGGATCGGGCGACGGGGCGGTCGCGGCGGCGCCGAGGCGCTACGCCTACGGGGACGAACGGCGGCGGGCGGCCGCGGGGAGGCGGCGAGACGCCGCGGTGGCGCCGGCGGGGAAGGCCCGGGGCGGCGGACGGCGGAGGCCACGGGGAGCTCTGCGGGCGGCGGCGGATCGGCGACGGGGGCACGACCCCGCGGCGGTGATGGTCGAGGCGATCGGCGGCGGGGCGCGCAGCCAGCGGCGGCGACCGGCGAGGTGCTCCGCGGCAGCGGCGAGCGGAGGCGGTCGGGGGCGGAGAGGCCCGGGGCGGGCCGGCCTCGGGCTCGCGGGCCCGGATGGCGGCGGGGAAGTGGGCGCGGGGTTTCGCCCAACGGGGAGCCGACACATGGCGTGACGGGGCTAGTCGGACATGTCAGGCCGGCGGGGATGTGTCCGGCGGCTGCGGGGAGGAGGAGACTAGGGTTTCGCCCGAAAATGGAGGGGTGTGGACGTTTTTATAGGCACAAGGAGCTAGGAGACTCCAAATGGGGAGTGGTTTTCGGCCACGCAATCACAATTCGACGACCGAGATGATGGGAAGGGTTGTGCTAGGTTTGTGGGTTGTTGTGGAGGGGGTCTTGGGTCTTAAAGAAGAGGTTCTTTTAGCCCACTAGGTTAACCGTTGGAGTACCAAACGAAATCCAAACGCGACGAAACTTGACAGGCGGCCTACACGTACCAAAACAACATCGCACGACAAGTCTCACGTCATTCCGGAAACGTTACACGACCACACACGAAAGAAGGACTCGGGGATGCCACGGGCACGTGTGTGAGCGTCGGAACTCGAAACGGACAACGGGAAGAGACGAGTGGGACCGGATGCAAGTGACAACACAAATGCAATGCAATGCACATGACAACATGACATGGATGAAATGCACACACGCACACGACAAAACGAAGAACCCGAAATGAAAGAAGAGCCCGGAAAGGAATTGATGAAGCCAAAGTTTATATATTGCCATGTTGGGAAAGTGTTACATCTGGGGCATTACACCCTCCAGCACGCCTACCAAGACCACGACGGGGGAAGGTACCCCACGCCACTGCCTCTCTTCAGCGACGGGGGTCGCCGACAACTCTCCCCTCCCTGTTCCACCACCTCCCTCCCGACTGTGGCACGACTGGTGGCCCTATGCTCCGGTCAGCTCCTCCGGCGAGCTTGCAGACGACAGGACGAGGAGATCCGGCAGTCTCCAGCTTGCGGGCGGTGGCTCCCTCTGTCCTCAAACATTATTCTGTAGTCAACGGGAAAGATCCCTTTCCCCTTTTGCCACTCCGACGACAAACGTTTTTGGCAGCTCGATGTTGCAGCTCACTTGCTCGTGTGTGCAGGTGTGTGTGTGTGGAGCACGTCCAGGTGGCAAGCGGCGATGAAGTCCAGCTGGTGCCAACGTGTCGTTCCCAAGCGGGACAATGAAGTTTAGTTCCTAGCATGATGCAATTTCAGTTGCTAAACAGAAAAAAGGCACCCGATTCTAACTCTGTATTTTTGGGTTTCGTCCGGTTCAGCCATCTCCAAAAAATTGGTGTGAATCGGGTGTGTTTTGCTGTAGTACGGCGCGTAGAGTTTAATTTCATGTCGAATTTGCAATGCAGTGTTGCTGCTGTGCTGTCAAAGATTCGGGTGTGTTTTGGTGCAGTTCGCTAGTCTCACATCTACAGCTCATTATCCCTCTGTATGAAGTGCAGTTTGTATGTGTTTTGGTGCAGTTCGCTAGTCTCTCATCTGCAACTCATTACCCCTCTGTATGAAGTGCGTCGTCTGTCTCAAAATTCAGTCGACTGTATTAACATTTGCAATGCTTTTGGTCCTTGGATGTGGTTCACTTTTGATAGTGATGTTGTTCACTTGCGTCCGACATGAAAGTATGAAAATTTAATGAAACAACAAGTTAGTAATGTGGTTCACTTCGATATATGACGTGGTTCACTTGCCCTCGTCTCAGCGGTTCACTCTTGTTCATAAAAAAAGTTGAAAAAAGACAACAAAAAACTGGCCTAAGAAAATTATGGCCCAACAAAAGAAATCATGAAGTTCACTTGCCCGTCTAATGCAGTGCGGTTTTCAGTACGAAACAGTGCGGTTTTCTGTCCGATGCGATTAACTAGTCGATTTTGGTGTCGCGAAAAACAGAGTGTCCGCATTTTGGTATTTTGAAAACTGCTCTTAAACCATAATGAATTAGAGGGAGTGCTCTACATGAAAAACTAGTGTCTCAATGATATCTTTCCAACCGTGTATCGTTTGGATCATTTCGACCAGTGGTTTGTAAAAAATTCACAAAAAACGGCCGCTGCCTCTCGTAGTCAGCCTAACGATTTTCAAAATTAACTAAAAACCGTAAGGAATCTCAAAAACATTTCAACATATGAAAGTTGCACCTTGTTCATAGCTTTCCATCGGCGTATCATACGCCTCGTTTCGACAAACGGTTAAAAAACTGAAGCTAAAACAGTATTGAAAATTGCAAAAAAATTGAAAAAACACAATTCCGCGATTTAATAAATTCAAAACGGTTCTTAAACCGTAGCGAATTAGAAAAACTGATAGATATGAAAAATATGCGCCTCGACGAAACCTTTCGAACAGTGTATCATTTGTTTCATTCCGACAAGCGGTTTAGATGAAACCGCGAAAAATGCTCGCTGTCATTCGTTATGAGCCGCACGATTTTCGAAACTGCTCTTAAATTATGATGAATTTTGAAAAGTGTTCAACATGGCGAAGTTGCGTCTACTCCATAGCTTCTCAACGGTATATTACACGCATAATTCCAATAAACAGTTAATAAATTAAAGCGAAAAAGGTAACCAAAAAACAATACGTACAGTTTTTTCGAGACGAAGTTTACTGGTCGCTCTGTTGCAGTACCACAGCTAATGAGAGTGCAGTGCCCTTGCGTTGTGCATACAGTGCGGAAGTGTTATCAGAATACTTATTCTGCTAATATTAGCATAATACCGGCTATGTGTGTGTGTGTGTGTGTGTGTATATATATATATATATATATATATATATATATATATATATAGCCGGTCTATTTTCATAACATTATGAATAATATTCTCATAACACTTCTGAACTGCTTTGTTTATTGCATTGGAAAGCTATGTGCACTGCACAGATACTGCAACAGAACCTCATGTTTGAAAAACCTGTACGTGTTGTTTTTTGGTACTTTTTTGCTCTAGTTTTTTAACCGTTTATCGGAATTATGCGTGTAATATACCGTTGAAAAGCTATGGAGTAGACGCAACTTCGCCATGTTAAACACTTTTCAAAATTCATCATAGTTTAAGAGCAGTTTCGAAAATCGTGCGGCTCACAACGAATGGTAGCGAGCGTTTTTTTGCGTTTTTTTTCTAAACCGCTCGTCGGAATGAAACGTATGATACACCGTTGGAAAGGTATCGTCGGCGCGCATCTTTTTCATACCTATTATTTTTTATAATTCGCTACGGTTTAAGATCAGTTTTGAATTTACTAAATGGAGGAATTGTGTTTTTCGAATTTTTTCAAATTTTCGGTACTGTTTTCACTCCAGTTTTCTAACTGTTTGTCGAAACAAGGAGTGTAATATACCGTTGAAAAGCTACGAACGAGGCGCAACTTTCATATGTTGAAATGTTTTTGAGATTCCTTACGGTTTTTAGTTAAATTTGAAAATCGTGCGGCTGACTACGAAGGGCAGTGGCTATTTTACATGAATTTTTTACAAAACGTTGGTCGAAATAATCCAAATGATACACCGTTGGAAAGATATCGTCGAGACGCTTCTTTTTCATGTAGAACACCCCCTCTAATTCATTACGGTTTAAGAGCAGTTTTGAAATTACAAAAACGCGGAAATTCTGTTTTTCGCGACACCCAAATCGACGCTTTTTTTACGCTTCCGAACTGCATGTTACTGCAACACAGAGACCAGTGAACTGCATGTTTGAAAAAACTATAAGTGTTGTTTTTTTCGGTACCTTTTTTGCTCTAGTTTTTTAACCGTTTATCGGAATTATGCGTGTAATATACAATTGAAAAGCTATAGAGTAGACGCAACTTCGCCATGTTGAACACTTTTCGAGATTCCGCACAGTTTAAGAGCAGTTTTGAAAACGGTGAACAGCATGTTTGAAAAAACTGTACGTGTTGTTTTTTCGGTACCTTTTTTGCTCTAGTTTTTTAACCGTTTATCGGAATTATGCGTGTAATATACCGTTGAAAAGCTTTGGAGTAGATGCAACTTCGCCATGTTGAACACTTTTCGAGATTCCGCACGGTTTAAAAGTAGTCTTGAAAACGGTGAACTGCATGTTTGAAAAAACTGTACGCGTTGTTTTTTCGGTACCTTTTTTGCTCTAGTTTTTTAAACGTTTATCGGAATTATGCATATAATATACCGTTGAAAAGCTATGGAGTAGATACAACTTCGCCATGTTGAACACTTTTCGAGATTCCGCACGGTTTAAGAGCAGTTTTGAAAACGGTGAACTGCATGTTTGAAAAAACTGTACGTGTTGTTTTTTCGGTACCTTTTTTGCTCTAGTTTTTTAACCGTTTATCGGAATTATGCGTGTAATATACCGTTGAAAAGCTATGGAGTAGACGCAACTTTGCCATGTTGAACACTTTTCATGATTCCGCATGGTTTAAGAGAAGTTCTGAAAACGGTGCGAGCGACGAATAATGGCAGCGAGCGTTTTTTTGCGCTTCCGAACTGCACAAGAAAACCGCACTGCATCAGGGTAGGAGCCGGCGCGACGGTGCTGGGGGAAGGAGGCGGGGCGGCAGCGCGGGGGTAAGAGGCGGGGCAGTGGTTGTTGTCCTCGGGGCGCTCCGCGCTAGAAACCTATTTAAGTGGGGTGTTATGAGAATAAGGTTTTTGTTATGAGAATAAGGTCTTAAGGGGTGTTATGAGAATAGACCCACCCTATATATATATATATATATATATATAACTATTATGTTACCCGTAACAGAATAATATTTTGTTAACCCCCCTCCCCCCGCCCTATATAGGCGCGACGCGCCGACCACCGTCCCGCCGACCCAGCCCGATCCCAACCCGCCTTCTTCCACCGGAGGCAGCCGTCGTGGGCGAGCGAGCGACGGAGGCAGCCGGAGTGGGGGAGCCCGCAGCGCCATGACTAGTCGGCGACGGATCCGCCGCCGTCACCTGCCTCCTTCCGTCGGCGGATTCATCAACGGGGCCGTGATCCGCCGTCTCCTGCCTCCTTCCGTCGCCGGATCCATCGGCGGGGCCGAGATCTTCCGTCTCCTCGCTCCCTCCGTCGCCGGATCCAACAACGGGGCCGTGATCCGCCGCCTCCTGCCTCCCTCCGTCCCCGGGTCCAACAACGGGGCCGTGATCCTCCGCCTCCTTCCTCCCTCCGTCGCTGGGGCTCCTTCTCCGGGGCAGTGATCCCCGCAAGGTGCTGCCTCCCTGGACCTCTTCGCCAGACGTCCACCACAAGCAGGAGCTGCATCAATGGCGCCGCCTTCCAAGAACATGCCAGTACGACGGCCTCGAGAGCAAGAAGAAGAAGTCAGTCCACTTGAGGTAATGTCTGGTTCCCACGTTTGTGTCAGTACATCAGTTCATCAGTCCTGCTATGAAGAAGAACCTGATAGTACATTGCAAATGCTTGATCAGTTCATTACACCCCTGCCACTTTATGCACAATTTGGATGTCGAGGTTACTGTCAATACCTCTAATATGGTAGGTTCAGTTCAAAACCAAAAAACATAAACTTATGCATCAGTACAAGGAACTACTATACGCTTTATATAAGGTTCAGCTACCACTGCAAGTTGTATGATGTTATTTCTAATAGTACATTTCGTGTAGTTGCGTCAGTTTGAACTAGTGAAAGAATGTTGTTGAAAAAAATATACACATGTTACATAGTAAGTTCAATGATACATAAACTAGGAGTACTTCTAGTGTAGTTGCATAAGTTATAGATGAACAAAAGAGAAGACATGCATCAGTTTTATATATATGCATATTCATACATCCCTGAAGTTCAATGTTTAGTTTACAAGCAGTGCTAAAAACAGTACATCAGTACATCAGTGTTGAGCTTGTACGGTTATACTGTTCGAGTGAAAACGAAACCAGATACAAAATAGAGAACAACAGTTTAAATAACAACTAGCGATGCAAGTTCAACTTGTACAATGCCTTCAGTGCATGACATGTTACCCACAGCATGTATACGAGAAAAATGTAGAAAAGATTAATCCCAAAACTATTGAATGTCATTGCAGAAGCGAGCAAGGCGGCACATGCAGCGAGCGTTTGATGAGCCAGGCAGATATGGGGCACCATCTGGTTGGGTAACATCGGAAATACCACCTGGATACTTCAACAATACAGGCAGATTTCAAGATACACCGGAATCATCAGAAGAACGGATAAGTTCTTTTATGCAGCAAACACCAATATCTGGGAATACAAGCTTTGTCACTCGTGGGTTGCAACAAGGCCAACAATATCCCCAACAACAAATGTTTTCCTTCCCTAGCGCATGCATAAAGCCAAGGACAGGAAGCTGTGGATGGGTTGCAACAAGGCTTCCACCAGCCGCTCCGTCAACATCAATCATCCGTGCTGCAAAAGCGGTTGCGACGGGAGGACCAGGCCAAAGAGATAGAAAATTTGGCCGCTCTAGCAGGTTCCAAAGTACAAGATATGAGCCATATAGATAGGAGAAACCTCACACACACCCACACACCCCCTAAAGATACATAATGGGGGCAAGTCCATACAAGGAAGATGTGTTAGTACAACTATGAACCGAGGGGTAGTGCGGTTATTCTGTCC
>LR738715.1:824648433-824661092 GCA_902687465.1 Secale cereale
CAATGCGGTTATTCTGTCCCCCCCCACACACACGCACCCACACCCCTCCCCCCTCCCACACGCACCCACACTCCTAAGATAGATAATGGGGGCAAGTCCATACAAGGAAGATGTGTCAGTACGACTACGCCTTTTGGTGCGGTTCGGTGCGGGGGCAAGTCATGTTATGGCTCGTTCCTAGAACAAAACTCACAAGAACTAGAACAAAAAAGTATTAGTCCAAGTTACTGGTGGAGTCAAGTATTAGATTCAAACAACAACGAAAAAAGGAAAAATTGACCGCCCAAGGATCATAAAGTATTAGTCCATTTTACTGGTGGAGTCAAGTACTATATTCAAACAACGAAAAAAAGAAAAAATTGATGCCCAAGGATCATAAAAGTATCAGTCCAATTTACTGGTGGAGTCAAGTACTAGATTCAAACAACAACAAAAAAGAAAAAAATTGACCGCCCATGGACAGGCGCAGGCCGTGACACTGCGAGATACTTGAACTCGAGCCCATAGGTGAATCCCTAGTAGTCAGCACAACGCAGGGCCCACCGATCAGGGCCCACAGGACAAGAGAGAGAGCGAGCACCGTGTATAAGCGCTCTGGTAAGTTTTCAAAGGAGTTCGACTGTTGAGCCTCGACTGCGCTAATAAACAGGTCTAGAACCCCCTCGACTAGCGAGGTGGGACTAAACCCATAACACACGCGCACGCCCCACTGTGCACGCCATGCTGCACAGCGGCGCGAACGAGCTATCTGGGCCGAAAACAACGACTCAGCCAGATGGCCCAACACAGTACTTCGCCCCATTACAAAATTCCAGCCGATCACACACGACAAAAAAAATGCATATATTTAAAAAAAATCTCACAAGAAATAAGTTCAAAAACAAATAATGTAAAAAGTTCGAACACATCTTAATTATAAGAACTAAAAAAATAGAAATACATATATTTTTTTGGAAAATTAAACGTAGAAAATTGTAAATAAAAATTTCAGAAGCAAAATTATAAAAATTTCAAATACTACAATCATAAGGTTCAAATAAAAAAATACTATCCAGCAAAGATAAAAATCTTTTAATTGTAAAAAATACAAGAACTATCATTATTTAACTATAAAAAATGTGATCAAAAATTCATCTAAAAAAGTAAGAAAAAATGTTATTGAACAAACAAATTTGATTGGTAATTGACAACCTAAAATAGTTCAGTACTATCATTAACAGAATGTAAGTTCAGCAATCTCGAACCCAAAAAAAGGGGTTCTACAAACATCATCAGCGTATTATTCCTTCTGCGAGCAATGTACATGAAAATATACCAGTCAAAACAAAGGATGCACATCAGTTCAACTATAGAATTGTTCCAGTACTAATATAAAGAAGAATATATAAATAAAGCAGTTATACTTGAGCAAAACAGATAGCAAAAGCATTACATAAGTTGTTCCAAACCATCTGATAATACAATAGAATTCAACCATCTCACATGCAGAAGTTTTAAAGAAAAAAATACTGCAACATAATCAACCACACACAAATCTCACGAACCGGCGTCATTTGCCACATTTAAACCTACTGCACATAAATTCTGAATGTCAGAGAGTTATCTTCCCTGGAGAACATAACCATAACCACATCACCATCCTCAAATCCAGACTCTGCCACAAACTCCTTCCACCCAGCAGTTAGGTTGATGCAACCATCAAAGGCGATGTGGTAGGCAACTTCCATCAACTGATACCCATTTTGTCTGAAGTCTCCATCTTCAAAACACCGGAACTAGGAGTAATAATCCTGATCCTGGGTGACATTTTCTGCAAATGGGCATGGGAGTACAAAACAAAAGTGAACATCTGACATAACTGAATTTTTACATAGATATATGAACGGTTTGCATAACAAACTGAAAAGAAAAAAATCTGAACCAAAACAATAACACATAACTGACTAGTCATGTGAACTGAATAAACTAAAGAAATATACATATCAACACACCTACTGTAAAAATATCTGACAAAAAACAGATCAAGGATTATACAAAAATGGATAAAAAACTGTTTAGTAATGAACAAATACAAATAGAAATCCCTACTGTTAAATCCTGATAAAAAAATAAAAAAATATAGACAAACTATTCATAACACTAAACTACAGATCCAGTCCATGGGATTCAAAAAGAGACCTACAAAAATGTAGAAAACAAAACGAATAGAAACACATACCCATGATTCCTTCAAGTCACCAATCTTCAGGCGACAAACATATGGCGCACGAAACCCATGGTTGCTGTACAACAGACAAGAAAGTTGCCCACAACGCTGAGTCTGGGTGAGCTACAAACCAGATTCGTACACACAACCGTCAGGTATGCGCGCCATCTTTGCCAGACATCCGCATGAATAATCCTCCATGGAACACACATGAATAGGGATGAAAACAATGAAGAGAAGTGGCAAGAACCTACATCTAATTCTGGAAGAAGGAAGAAAAAGGACGGGGAGACTGAGCCACACACCACACATAGATGGATAGAATTTATAGTCTGGGAGACTCGCAGATTATAAAAATAATAAATAGGCGGGTGGGCAGCCAGCTGGTAGGAAATAGTTATTATACAAGCCATGCAACATTTGACCGCAAATCAGTTCAACTTTTGACAAACAAGCAATTCAAAAGTGCACATGTCAAAACATTTGCAGATAAAACAACACATTCAGACATAAAACAGATCAATTCATTTAGTCATTCAAACATCTGCTCCCTCACAATAAAAATCTTAAAAACATAATGTTCACTACTTCAGCCATAACGATCAAAGAAACGACACCATTTGGCCCTGATGGATGGATGTGGAGCCGTGGCTGCTCTCGCCCTAGCCCAACTAATGATCTGAATATGGTTCCTTCCCCTGCCCTCTAGGAAAAGAAGCTGCAATTCATTGGAGTTGCAAGTATTCATCACCTCGCGCGCAAGGCGTCTGTTGAACTCTGCCTCCAGTTCCTCCTCGGCAGCACGTCGTGCCATCTGCCTATGCCTGCGCCTCCTCCTCCTCCTCTGCTCCACTACTGCAGCCCTCACATCGACGGCACCCCCTCCTTCTCTGTGACCTCTCCCAACTCAGGATCCATCTTGCTATTCTTTGCTTGCAGCTGGTAGAATGAAAGTGACAGAGGGCCCGGGCTTTATAATCAAAGTGCAGAAGTATCGGTAGGTAGCCAGTTCCAATGTCAACGCACAGTAACACAACTTTCACACATAGCAGTTCAACTACACATACGGCAGCAATTCAAACAAACACGGAAAAACACGCAATTTAAGTACACAGTTTGACCAGATTACAAGAAAAATCAGAACCTACAGTCAGCCGCCATAGACCACCTCCGCCTACGACTAAATAACATGGGAATCCAGGGTAGAAACAACTCAAAAGAAGCAAAATTGACAACGCAAAAGTTTTCATACAATCCTCATAACTCTCCCTGCAACACCAATTCGAAAGTAAAACAACAGAAAAAGAAGAATACATTTACATGGCGGACGTGGAAAACGACCAAGAACACCAAAACTTCTAATCAGGAATTACAAATGAAATTGATATTAAAAAACTCTAACATACCGATAACTCCAACATCCAAAACAACAAACAGCACATAAATTGAGACCTACGAACGCCACCGTAAACACCAACGCCCAACACGGCCGTCGCCAAATACCCACGCCGTCACCTCCGGTGACTACACATCGCAAAATATGACCAGGTGAGCGTGCGCACGTGCGGAACCCCTCACATGTCTCCTCTAGCGACGAGTAGCCCGCAGCATCGCGCTGAAGAACGTCCGGAAGCTCCACGTTGCATCCCCTATTTCCGCCCGTCGTACACGCAGGAAGATCAGTTCAAGATGAAAACTATGTCAGTCCAACCTGCAAACCACGTCAGTTCAAGAAGGGTAACAAAATAATATTCTGTTACGTGTAACAGAACAGCCCTATATATATATATACAGGGTGGGTCTATTCTCATAACACCCCCACTTAAATATATTTCTAGCGCGGAGCGCCCCGAGGACAGCAACCACTGCCCCGCCTCCTACCCCCGTGTTGCCGCCCCGCCTCCTTCCCCTATCACTGTCGCCCCGGCTCCTACCCTGATGCAGTGCGGTTTTCTTGTGCAGTTCGAAAGCGCAAAAAAAAACGCTCGCTGCCATTATTCGTCGATCGCACCGTTTTCAAAACTGCTCTTAAACCGTGCGGAATCTCGAAAAGTGTTCAACATGGCGAAGTTGCGTCTACTCCATAGCTTTTCAACGGTATATTACACGCATAATTCCAATAAACGGTTAATAAATTAGAGCACAAAAGGTACCGAAAAAACAACACGTACAGTTTTTCAAACATGCAGTTCACCGTTTTCAAAACTGCTCTTAAACCGTGCGGAATCTCGAAAAGTGTTCAACATGGCGAAGTTGCGTCTACTCCATAGCTTTTCAATGGTATATTACACGCATAATTACGTTAAACGATTAAAAAACTAGAACAAAAAAGGTATCGAAAAAACAACACGTACAGTTTTTCAAACATGCCGTTCACCGTTTTCAAAACTGCTCTTAAGCCGTGCGGAATCTCGAAAAGTGTTCAACATGGCGAAGTTGCGTCTACTCCATAGCTTTTCAACGGTATATTACACGCATAATTCCAATAAACGGTTAAAAAACTATAGCAAAAAAGGTACCGAAAAAACAAAACATATAGTTTTTTCAAACATGCAGTTCACTAGTCTCTGTGTTGCAGTAACATGCAGTTCGGAAGCGCAAAAAAACGCATCGATTTGGGTGTCGCGAAAAATAGAGTTTCCGCGTTTTTTCTAATTTCAAAACTGCTCTTAAACCATAATGAATTAGAGGGGTGTTCTACATGAAAAAGTAGCGTCTCGACGATATCTTTCCAACGGTGTATCATTTGGATCATTTCGACCAACGTTTTGTAAAAATTTCACGAAAAACGGCCATTGCCCTTCGTAGTCAGCCGCACGATTTTCAAATTTAACTAAAAACCGTAAGGAATCTCAAAAACATTTCGACATATGAAAGTTGCGCCTCATTCGTAGCTTTCCAACGGTATATTACACGCCTTGTTTTGACAAACGGTTAGAAAACTGGAGTGAAAACAATACCGAAAATTTGAAAAAATTCGAAAAACACAATTCCCCGATTTAGTGAAATTCAAAACTGCTCTTAAACCGTAGCGAATTAGAAAAAAATAATAGATATGAAAAAGATGCGCGCCGACGATACATTTCCAACGGTGTATCATACGTTTCATTCCGACCAGCGGTTTAGAAAAAAAAACGCAAAAAAACGCTCGCTGTCATTCGTTGTGAGCCGCACGATTTTCGAAACTGCTCTTAAACTATGATGAATTTTGAAAAATGTTCAACATGACGAAGTTGCGTCTACTCTATAGCTTTTCAACGGTATATTACACGCATAATTCCAAAAAACGGTTAAAAAATAGAGCAAAAAAAGTACCGAAAAAATAACACGTACAGTTTTTTCAAACATGCAGTTCACTGGTCTCTGTGTTGCAGTAACATGCAGTTCGGAAGCGCAAAAAAACGCGTCGATTTGGGTGTCGCGAAAAACATAATTTCCGTGTTTTTCTAATTTTAAAACTGCTCTTAAACCGTAATGAATTAGAGAGGATGTTCTACATGAAAAAGTAGCGTCTTGACGATATCTTTCCAACGTTGTATCATTTGGATCATTTCAACCAACAGTTTGTAAAAAACTTCACGAAAAACGGCCACTGCCCTTCGTAGTCAGCCGCACAATTTTCAATTTAACTAAAAACCGTAAGGAATCTCAAAAACATTTCAACATATAAAAGCTGCGCCTCGTTCGTATCTTTCCAACGGTATATTACACGCCTTGTTTTGACAAACGGTTAGAAAACTGGAGTGAAAACATTATCGAAAATTAGAAAAAATTCGAAAAACACAATTCCGCGATTTAGTAAATTCAAAAGTGCTCTTAAACCGTAGCGAATTAGAAAAAATAATAGATATGAAAAAGATGCGCCGACAATACCTTTCTAACGGTGTATCATACGTTTCATTCCGACGAGCGGTTTAGAAAAAAAACACAAAAAACACTCGCTGCCATTCGTTGTGAGCCGCACGATTTTCGAAACTGGTCTTAAACTATTATGAATTTTGAAAATTGTTCAACATGGCGAAGTTGCGTCTACTCCATAGCTTTTCAACGATATATTACATGCATAATTCCAATAAACGGTTAAAAAATAGAGCAAAAAAGGTACTGAAAAAACAACACGTACAGTTTTTCAAACATGCAGTTCACTGGTCTCTGTGTTGCAGTAACATGCAGTTCGGAAGCGCAAAAAAACTAGTTGATTTGGGTGTCGCGAAAAACAGAGTTTCCGCGTTTTTGTAATTTTAAAACTACTCTTAAACCATAATGAATTAGAGGGGGTGTTCTACATGAAAAAGTAGCGTCTCGACGATATCTTTCCAACGGTGTATCATTTGGATCATTTCGACCAACGTTTTGTAAAATTTCACGAAAAACGGCACTGCCCTTCGTAGTCAGTCGCACGATTTTCAATTTAACTAAAAACCGTAAGGAATCTCAAAAACATTTTCAACATATGAAAGTTGCACCTCGTTCGTAGCTTTCAATGGTATATTACACGCCTTGTTTCGACAAACGGTTAGAAAACTGGAGCGAAAACAGTACCAAAAATTTGAAAAAATTCGAAAAACACAATTCCGCAATTTATTAAATTCAAAGCTGCTCTTAAGCCGTAGCGAATTCGAAAAAATAATAGATATGAAAAAGATGCGCGCCGACGATACATTTCTAACGGTGTATCATATGTTCCATTCCGACGAGCGGTTTAGAAAAAAATGCAAAAAAAACGCTCGCTGCTATTCATTGTGAGCCGCACGATTTTCGAAACTGCTCTTAAACTATGATGAATTTTGAAAAGTGTTCAACATGGCGAAGATGCGTCTACTCCATACCTTTTTAACGGTATATTACACGCATAATTCTGATAAATGGTTATAAAACTAGAGCAAAAAAGGTATCGAAAACCAACACGTACATTTTTTTCAAACATGAGGTTCTGTTGCAGTATCTGTGCAGTGCGCATAGCTTTTCAATGCAGTAAAACAAAGCAGTTCGGAAGTGTTATGAGAATATATATGACTCCTCTTTTATAGTCCCAAGAGTATGTACTCCCACCAATTAATGATAAGGTTAAGATGGAGAGGAGCTGACCCATCCATCAAATTTGTTGTAACAATAATAATTAATTCCGATGCATGCGTTATCTACTCCCTCGAAGGTAGGAACGATCCATGCGTCATTCAAATGTGTTAGTACTATGCCATTATTTTCATCCGTGGAGTATACTGCCCCTGAATGTACTACACGTGGCCCTACACGTGATACTACTTTGTAGTATGTACCTAGTATGCAAAAAAGTTGGAGAATATATATTACTTCCAACTGAGTACCATATACCATTCTTATTTTGAGTTGGGGACATCGTAGCACAAAAGGAAAAAATGCGTCTGCATAATACTAAATTTTTGGATATCAAATTAGTAATGTATACTAATATAATGGAATAGTATATACCATAGTTGACAGTTTTTTCAGAAAGTGTACGTTATATATTATTGTTGTGAGGATTTGTATATTCATTCAACTTGTTTATTGGGTATATACTACTGTTTTAAGAGAGTATATACCACATTTTGGTGAGATGGCATACAATATTAGTGAGTATATACTACTTTTTTGTTAGTGAATATATACTACTCGCTCCATCTCAAAATAAGTGACTCAACTTTGTCAACTTTGTACTAGCTTTGTACTAAAGTGAATACAAAGTTGAGTCACTTATTTTGGAACGGAGGGAGTATATTTTTACCTAGATGGTATATACTATTTTTTACAGATGAGTATATATTTATATTTTACCGAGATGGTATATGCTACTATATCGAGAGTGCGTGAATACTACATTTTTTTTGGACTGCGCATACACCTTGATTCGTAAGTGCATACATACTTCAAATTCAACTATGAAGGGGAGTTTAATTCGGCAATTGAAAGCATAAAATAAATGAAGTATAGTCAATGACAATGAGTAAAAAATGACAATGAGTATACTTTACTGCCTCGCATAAAAAGTTAGGCTGGTCCCAATGGGCAGGAACATAAGGTAGTAACATACACACTTATCTAGACTATGTTATTACCTCCACAGTGGGTAGGAACATGTAGGTAGTGTCATGCAACGATGCATTTATTAGTTTATAGACTCATTGTTTCTTGAAGTGTGTGATGTTCCGGTAACTTAGCTAGTTACCACAAGCACCTCACTCTTCATTAAATATGCGCCACATAATCAACGTTGTATTGAAATATGTGATATTACTCCTAAGTTCCACCCCATTGTGACCAGCCTTATACTTTACACCACTGGAGATATAAAAGGAAAAGGCTATGTACACTAAAATAGGGTAGTAGTGTATAACTTCAATAATAAGTAGTACAAGAAAAGGAGTTTTTGTGCAGTTGACTTTGTTCGGGAGTAAGTTACAAATATTGTGACATTGTCGAGCATAAAATTCTGGAGTATAATGTGAACAAGAAGCTACAAGACACAAATGTGTCTGGTTGTGGCAAATTGGTTCTTCATAATAGAGAAAATCACACGGTCGAGTTTCTCTTGTCCCGGTCGCAGGAGTCTGATGTATCAAATGTGATTTCGATCGGTTAAAGATGCTTCACCATGTTGTGCATGATTTCTGCACATCATCATTCTGTTAATTAATAGAAGAAAGGAGCACTTTACCAATGAATGAATGAGTTTTTGTAGCTCGGGCTACATGGCACCTTCAATTGTGCCATTCATTTACCTCCTATTCCTCGAGATTGGTGTCAAGTCAGACAAAGTCACATGTAGAAGATACAGACATGTGGGACCTTTTGTATAGTATGACTTTGTACTACACGAGAGCCAGTGAAACGGAGGAGAGAAAGAGCAGTCACTTGCGAATAAAAAAAGAGAGAGCAGTCTCCCTCCATTGCATGCAGAGTGAACAGTGAACAGTGACATGCTCATAAAAAAAGAGGTGTGAACAATGTCTCAGGCTGCATGCAACACTTTCTCTCTGCAATGGCATGCTCTCTCTCTTAACCTTTGCATCTACTCCCTCCGTTCTGATTTACTCGTCGTGGTTTTAGTTCGAATTTGAACTAAAACCGCGACGAGTAAATCGGAACGAAGGGAGTAGGATGGAAAACAACTCGGTATGTAGTAAAAATACTATCTCGCTGCTGACCTTTGCACACTTTCTCATTTTGTTTCTCTAATAAAAACACACGGTCTCTCTCTTGACGTATGCGTCCTATACACTTCGTCATTTTGTTTATTTCAGTTCCTGTCACCTTGAGAATCTGTGCAATCACATGATAACACTGTTGCCCTCGTGTTCCTCTGGCGCATAGTGCAGAAAAAGATTCTGGACTGAGTCAACGTTGCGTAGGAAAAGAAATGCAACAGTTGGATATTGTCTACTAATTTTCTGACTCTACTTCTCACCATTGCACATATCTCAAGGTGGACCGATGGTGGTGATAGTAGATACCGTGTAGCTGAAGCTAGGAAAGAACTTTGCGATGAACCAAGCACGTCCATATACAGATTAGCTTAGATGAAAAGATCGGTGTACAAGCGTGCTGGAAGACACCAAAGTAGCAGATCGATGGATGCAACCCCGCCTCCGCCTTGCACACCAGCAGACCTGCGCTATCATACATCAATTTTGTATGTCTCATGCATGAAAATTCATAGGCATCCGCTATTGTTTCTAGCCGATGGGAACAGAAGGATGGGCGCCACCGCCGCCGCCGTCATATACTAGGTTGATTGGGGTGAACAAGTGAAGTCTAGTATTTGAAAAAACATGAGCTATCGATTAACAGAACATGTGAATATTTTGATTGCCTACCATGCAACAATACTCATCAGGCAAAATTGGAACTGGAGTACTCCTAGTATACATGGAGCCACATCCGACCGCATGCATGCCGTCCTCATCGTCGTGCCACCGCCTGCGTGCTTGATGAGGAGCTAATCCATCTGCCGCCGTCCGCACGTTCCATGTCGATGCCATTGGTCGCAACGGCAACATCGTTTGAGCCACCGCCGGCCATGCTTTTTCTCCAGTAGGTCTCGCACACATGCTCGATTCATAACCGAATGAAAACAATAAACGCATCGCTAATAACATGGATAGGCTAACCGGTTTTCAAACAGAGCTATCGTTTCGTTCAAAAGAAAAACAGAGCTATCTTTCGAAGTTCTGTTAGGGCATGTACAATGGTTGCTAAGATAGTCTTATCTTAAGTTTTGCATGTAAATTAGAGATGACAAAAAAACAAATCTACAATGGGTCATTTCTTAGCCTTATCTTCAATAATTAGTTATTCCTAAAAACATGGTGAGACAAATTGTGCTAAGCTATCATCTCTTGTCTTCTCTTAAATAAGATAAGACAAGCCTTCTCTTATGATTTCTTTCTCCTCCACCTCATCATTTATCTTACGTGGCATCCTTAAGCTAGAACCATTGTACATGCCCTTAGTTAATTACTCATAATCTATTAATTAATAGCTAACTGATTTGCATGGCGCAACGGAATAGAAACGGGAAATAGAAACCAGTGATTTTAGCTGGCCTGAATTACTACGGTTATGATCTATTAGCAAATCCCTTGGATGTTTCAATTGAAAAGTAGAATTAGGATTTCGACCAAAAAAAAATGAATAGATTAGATGCAATCTAACCAACCGTTTCCATTCGACACGATAGATGAGACGTCATGCAATTGTCGGAATCATGACCTTGTATCTTTGTTATTAACCTAGATACGACATGATTCGTATACTCTAGGCAATTTGCAGTCCATCAATTTTTCCAATGCCATCTCATGGCCTTGGCTTGGAGGAACTATGCCACATGATAAATCAGTCCCGATGTAAATCTCCCTGACCTTCTCAGCATCCGCCACGCCTGTTCCTAGCCATGGATATCTATCGGCACCAACCATCATAAAAACTGTAAGTACCGATGATATAGGGTTTTGGTTATAGGGATTTAGACACAATTTTCTTATATTTTAGATCTGCTGAACATGTTGTTACAGTGATGGAACATACGTCGAGCTACCTATACGCTCAACACAGGGTGGTGGATAATTGATTCCATCAATAATTTAACAGACTAACGGACATGGAATCTTTCTTTGTCTTTTGTTCCTTTTTATATCCTCCGCTAGTTCTTGCAATCTTCTAAAGAAGTCACGTTCAGTTGGTCCATGTTTGTCCATAGAGTTCTTTCAAACATAGTTTTTTTGCTTGTCTATTTTGAATCGAGAGGGCATCACCATCACCTTGATTTTCATAAAGGAACCCACCCACACGCACAATCGGCATCTATTTTCTGAGAAATAGACTGCAAGTCCATGGTAGCTAAGCTACATTCTTGTCGATCAACTCTTCTAAAGTTTGTTCCCTAAAACTTAAGGGGAAACATTGCATATGTGTCACTTAGGCTGAAAGATTAGATTAAAGCAGTGTCATTTTTACACTTAGTAACTTCTAGTGTGTTAATACCATGCTACATTGGATTCTAAGTTCTAATTCTCAGAAATAAATTCACGTAATTGTATATGCCCTTTTGCCAGATGGAGTGGCACGCCAGGGAGTCCACCTGCTTCCACCATCAGGCTACCACCAAGTCTATCCATTTTGAACCGGCACGCAGAACATACTAGGTAAATATGCATTTACATGGATAAAGACAAAGAAGTAACGACATCTCCAATGCCGATCCTTAAACTGGCGAGACTATGCTGTCTGAAGCACGGAAGTCATCCAATGCGGACATGTATTGGTCCACGATATGGTCCGGACATACTTTCTACAGTAAACCAGAGACAACACAAGGGGGCCTTGCTGGCGTCTGGACAACACCAACGCTTGGTTTTGACCGCCCTGGCCTAGTCAAACCCCCTCCCACGCCCGTACATGCATCCGGCTCGAAACGGTTAGCGCCGCTCTAGAACGTCAGTGCTCGCATTCATGCCCGACCAAAGCAGCTGGCTCACTGGCGCCGGAATTGAGGTGGCACGCCGGATGTGAGAGCGCATCCCACGCCGCTTCACGATGCAGGCGACAGCTGCGCGTTCAAACGACACAATGATCCCCGTCTGTCCGTCTGCTGCCCACAGTGATGATACATGGTTGCCGAGGTATCTAGTCCGGCGCCATCCGTCCGTCCATCTGCTGCCCACCATCTATCTATTACATATTTAAAACAATATTCAAATAAGGCATCAAGTTTGTCCACATAGACTAAATTACTTCAGTCATTAATTTTGGATATATACGGCTAAGATTTAAGATGTATACATCACATAAAAATAATATAGCTATGTGTAAAAAAGTTTGGCATGACACATACAAATAGATATATGTTCCGGCAGGAGCCAAACACGATGGACAAGTAAAAAAGATGGAGCTGTTCGGTTAAGAGCATCTCCAGCCGTTCGCCCCCCCCCCCCCC
>LR738715.1:824661132-824671523 GCA_902687465.1 Secale cereale
CCCCCAAGGCACCCCCGGCGCTTTTTCGGCCCTTCCCCCGGCGCGAATTTAGCGCTGGAGGCGTTCTCGGCCCAGCCACGCCCCCAGCCCCGGCCCCAAAGACGCCCTGTTTTTTTGAATCTGCAGTTCCCGGCGGAGAGTAGCTGTACGGGGGGTACTGGACGCCGGCGAACGCGGGAGACGGCGTGCGCTGCCCGTGCGAGAAGGCGGTGTTGGGGTTGAACCCACCGTGGACGTCACCCCGCCATAGCCAGGGGACGGCGCACACCCCCACGGCTGGGGCGGAGGCGTAAAGCTGGCTGGCGACCCGACGCTCGGCTGGCTGCAAGCGACCTGATGATGGCCGGGAGGAGGCATCATCCGGGCGCGGGATGGCTCCGACGCGGCCGAGGCCGCCATAGCCGCCGCCGCCGCGGCATGCTCTTTCTGCTTCTTGGACCTGTTCCGCCGGTCGGTGGTGGCGGCCGCCCGCCTTATGATGTCCGCCTTCCACTCGGCGTTCGACATCCCAGGCGGCTTTGACGGCGGCGCCCTCGGCTTCCTCTGCTTCGGCGGCGGGGCATCAGCATCCGCAGCAACTGCGGGCCTGGGGGCGTTGTATTTCTTCGGCGGCATGGTGGCACGCAGCGAGAGGAATGGCGGGAGGAAGGGGGGGGGGATGGAGGGAAGTGGGAGAGGAAACGGCAGGAAAAGGAAGACACTCGCCGACAAGCAGGACCCACGCGCCTTTTCACTTCGTTCGGCGTCCCCAGGCGGCCCCCAACGCGCCGGGTTCGCCCTGGGTCTGCCGACGTCAGTTTTGGTCCAATCCGACGGAAAAATGAGTCCTGGGAACGCGGCTGAAGATGCTCTAAGCTAAAAAAGGTGGAGCAGTCCTGTAGGCATACATTACTAGGCAATAGTGTGGCCAGGTATAGTCTGTTTTATATTCACCACTAAAAGGGCAAGCAATGATGGTCACGGCTCCTGTCATCAATTAATGTGAAGGTTTGTCCTGTTATATATATGCCTACGATGGGTTTTAATTGACAACAATGCACAGGTATATTATTATCCTCCTTTTCTGCCGAGAATGTATATTCATTATCGCGCCCTGCTATAGGATAGGGACACAAGAAGCGACAAATTGATGCACGCATATGAGATATTATATATCAAAAGGAAAAATAGTATTTCTTCGCAAAAAAAGCTATAGGAAGGGGAAAATAGAGTTAACTTTTCTTTTTCGCAAAAATTGTCATTTGACGAATGGAATTATGACTGGACAATGAATTTTAGAGGTATATGGCTCAGCCAAGAAAACGAGCCCATATAAGATACGCAGCCCAATGCACCAACGACCGTACACATGACACCTCATGAAAGAGTAAAGGCAAACCATTGTGTATATATACAGTATTTCTTTCTGAATTGCTAACAAACAAACATGGAATAACAATTTATCGATCAACATGCATCCTATCAAGATACATCATATCAAAGAGTTGAGGAATGCAAGATTTAGAGGTACTAGCGGAGTACATAGTGCGTCGAAGCAACGGAGATGCTGCATTATATTGGAAGAAATCAAAGAGCACGTATATGGCAATGGGTAGTCAGGACACTCAGATAGAACGGCCAGTAAAAATTGTCTTTTTTGGCAAACAAAATACTATAGGAAAAGGGAAAATAGATTCAACTTTCTTTTTTGCAAAAAGTGTCATTTGTCGAATGGAATTCTGACAGGACAATGAATTTTAGAGGTATATGGCTCAGCCAAGAAAACGAGCCCATATTAGATATGCAGCCCAATGCACCACCGACCATACAAATGACACCTCATGAAAGAGTAAAGACAAACCATTGTGTATATATATGTTGGTGCAACATCTGCCTACCTTGTGTTTTGGAGATTGCTGACAGAAATAGGTACGGACTGATTTGTTTGCGAGTGCATACAGAGAGAAAAAGTCCATACACAACAGAGCAAAATGTTATCTCTGGTGCCAAGTTCGAGAAACTTCACCGAAGCATATCTGCGTTGGAAAGGAGAATGAGCTATATTTGTCGAAGACATAGAGTCCAGAAGATTTATGTGAAGAAATCGATCGACCCCTCGGAAGTTTACCGCTGCCTTTGCCTCGGTATAGTCATCCGAAGGAATTGATTGCAACACTGGAAGTCAAACACAAAGTGAAGACATAGTATTAAATTGTTGTTCTTCTTTCTTTCTTTTGAGTCTTAGGACCTCTGTACTATGAAGAGGGGTACAGGTTCTCGATGCTTAGATCCGCTGTGATTCTTATCCACAACCTATGAAAGTTGCGTGAGCAATCTCTTTGTGCTCCAAGGAAATACTTGTCAGCAAGAGACTGTGATCTTCTTTGATGCGAGAGAGTTGCCCCGGACCGAGGAGTTAGCATTACTTGCCCCGCAAGTAAAGTTACCATTGTGCTCAAATCCGACCTTTGGACTCGTGTCGTTTGTCCGTAAGCTGTTGCGCTTAAGATTTCTGAGAAGATTGATTTGAGCAACCCCTCTCCGAGTGATTTGAGTTTAAGATACACGGAGAGAAAAATCAAGAGCCCAAACTTAGAAAGTGGTTTAGCATCACAGTAGTTCTGAGTGAGAGTTCTTGTACCTATTACTCTTGAGAGCTACGCACTCTTAGATGGATAGGTTTTGGTTCGAGTGATGAAGAGTCGTTGTCTTCACCGAACCAGATCTTCAGCAACAAAGAGTGACTGTGGTTCGCGAAGTTAGACCAAAGGTTTGCAGATCGTCGAGAAGTATCAACCACGAGTGAAATCAATATGAGTCTAATGAACTCTGCATTGAAGGACAATATGGTGAATAGAGTCTATCTTCCGTGTTAAATCACAACCCCCCAACCAGACGTAGCCCTTTGGCAGAATGGTGAACTTGTCTACCAAATCTATCTGTTGCCATCAAGTACCACCGGTTCTATGTTCTTCACTTCATTACTTTCGGTGATCATTATGTGTGCTCTGTGATGATATTTATCTGAGATGTTCCCATCTCTCGCAAATCTTTCGATTCATCTTACTCTGAGTTATTTGTCCTTTGTAGCGTTTATTGTTGTTCATCGGAATTTGCTTCTTAGCTCTAATCAAGTTCCTCTTCGTGATTCTTATTCTATGGCATGTTGTATTACCATTGTCATAGCTAAGCATGTTATATAGTATGCCAAAATCATTATTGCGACTTATATTAAAGAATTTGTTCCTCAGTAACTTGTTTGTTTGAGTTATTATGTACCGTATCTTATCTCCACTTCTGTGTTTGGAATCTGTTCAAAACTTTCGAAAGAAATTTTGAATCTCCCTTTCACCCCCCTCTGATGGATATACTTTTGGTCTTAACAATTGGTATGAAAGCAGGTTCTCCCTGTCTCTGCTCATTAACGGTCTAATGTCCTTGGAGTTTTGAGTATGTCGTATGCAGGTAGATCTCGCACTCTCAAAAATTTCCCATCTTTGATGGAATTGACTATATGTACTAGAAGGAACGAATGAGAATCAGAATTCAAGCTATCAACTATGATATGTGGCAGATTGTGGAAGATGGCTACACCATTCAGCAGCAGACAATCTCAACGCCGATGACAAAGCAAATCTGCAATTAGATGCTCAGGCAAAAGATATCATCTGCAATAGTCTACCAAAAGACATTTTCTTTCAGTACCAAAGGCTCAATACTGCTCAACAAATTTGGGATGCTATCAAAAATGCTCATGAAGATTTTTTTTGCCAGATCAGATCCTCACACTCAAATGATATTTGTTATTTTCACTGGATTCAGAAGTCTTTGTAAAGAAAGTGCTATAGAACTCACTGATTGATTAACAAACATTTTCGAAAGACTACATCCGCGTGGAATAACTGATATCACTGACAGAGATGTGGTCAACAAGCTTCCGAGTGCTCTTGATGAATCCTTCGATCCGATTGTAGCTGAAATGAAACAAAGATCATACGATGAAGAGCTTCACTATGTTGAGGTCATGACACTACTGTCAATTCACGAGGAAAAGATGGAGCTGGAAAACGCAGATCAAGATTCTTCTTCGAAAAGTGAAGGACAAATTCTCTCACACTATGGTAGTTCTGAAAAAGAGGAAGATGTTGAGAATCAACATACCATCACCAGACAAATTGAAATGCTCACACAAAGGCTAAGTGATCTCAAAAGGAAGAATCTTTGTCTCACAAATGGTGACGAGTTTGATTTACCAGAATCATCAAGAATAAGATCGTCTCTGAAAGATATGAAGTGCTTGATGTGCAAATTATACGGTCATATCATAGCTGACTGTCCCTGCTGGGAAAGGCCGAGCAATAGATGGAAATATGTTCACTTTAATGGATTCACTCGAGTGGATCGTCTGACTAAGCTCCCTAATAAAAATGAATTTGCATCATCATCTTCTTCGACGAGACCAGTCTCTGACGCCCAAGCCAAAGCTACCATCACATCCAATATGAAGAAAATCTCTCACCTAAACAAGGTACGCACTAACATGAAAACGCACTCTGAAGATGATACTTTCAATTCAGACTTTGAGTCATTTGAGTAATCACTCGAATATGACACTAATGATGTTACTTCAAGTGATGATGAACCTATCGCTTTCTGTATCATGGCAAAATCCTCAACGGATTAGGTATCTGCAAAACACCAAAGATCCATGAACGAATATTCTCCTGAATATATTTCCTATGCCAAGCTGATCAAGATTGCTAGATTCCAACACGATGAACTTGAAATTCTTGAGAAAAATCTCTGGAAAACCGAAGGATTACTGCCTAAAGAGATGGAAAAGAATCATAAGTTCATCGAACACTAGTAGAAAACAGGGCATTGGTGCAGGCCGGGGAGGCCCATTATTCCCTGTTCACTCACGAACCGAGACCCATGGGGGCATCTGTCCCGGTTCGTGAGGCCAGAGGGCCGACCGGGCCTTTGTGGCCATTGGTCCCGGTTGGTCTGTCCCCTTTGGTCCTGGTTCCAGACACGAACCGGGACCAATGGGCCTTGCTCCTCGCCCAAAAACATTGGTCCCAGTTGGTGGCTGGAACCGGGACCAAAGGTGGTCCTTTAGTCCCGGTTCCAGTCACGAACCAATATCAATGAGGTGCCTATATATACCCCCAGCCCGCGAGCAGCGCATTCCACTGCTCTATTTTTTGGCCAGCCGTGGGAGAGAGCTTTGTGGTGCTCTAGCTCGCCTCCTATGCACATGAGTTGTTCGATGAAATGCCCGAGCCACACTACTTAAGCTTTCTCATCTCGAAGCTCCTTTTCCAAGCTCCATTTCCTCAAGATTTGTCTAGGTTTGCCGGTCCCTCCTGTCCCCTCCCTGTCCTCACCGCCGTTATTCGCCTGCGCCGATCTTGTCATTGGCACCATCGTGGTGATCCTCTTGTTCTTATCTTCTTTCTAAAAGAAAAAAAATTCTTACTTGTTTGATTTTGATAGATACTTCTATAATTTTCTTACTTTTATTATTGTTTTTTATTATATAGTGCGATTGTTTTGGTATCCGCCCACGTCGGCCCTCGTCCTATCTATGATTTAGATGTGGTATATTATCTTTTAAAACTATTCGTTTTAGTGTTTATGACAATTATGCCGACCAACGTGACATAGATGTTTTTATCTAGGAGATTTGTGAACCGGAAATTTCAACCGACCCTCTTGTGGAGAGGTTAAATTTAGTTGAAAAGGAAAACATTTACTTGAAGAAAAAATTGGAAAAAACTGAGGAGGAGAAGATGCAATTGGAGTTGCGTGTTGCGGAAGTCGTTGATGATCACAAGATCAAGATGGACCCTATTGTCGAGAGGTTAAGTTTAGTTGAAGAAGAAAACAATTACTTGAAGGAACAATTAAAAAAAATAAGGAGGAGAAGATGATATTGGAGTTGCCTGTTGTGGATGTCGTCGATGATCACAAGGTCAAGATGGATGCAATGCGCTTGAAGATTAGAAATATTAGAAAATACGCCATTCATACCGAGGATTGGTATCATTATGTCGTTGGATCAATTGTTAGCTTGGTTGCGATTATGATCACATTTGTTGTTGCATTGAAATGTTTTACGTAGTTTCAATGTATGGTTTAATTAGATGATATGAAGAACTATGTATGTACTTTGGTTTTAATGTGATGATGAACTTCTATTAATTTGGTCACCTATCTATTCATGATGTTATGTAATGGTTTTTGACACACCTAATTATATATAATGCACGCAGATGAACCTGCAATGGATGTACGATGACAGACGCACCTCTGAGTTTATTAAGGGCATGCATAATTTTCTCGAAGTGGTTGAGGCAAACAAGAAGAATGGTTTTATGTGCTGTCCATGCCCTAGCTATAGGAATACGAGGTCTCATTCTGACTCGAAAACCCTTCACACCCACCTGCTTTATAAGGGTTTCATGCCACAGTATAATGTTTGGACCAAGCAACTTGAAATAGGGGTTATGATGGAAGACATCGAAGAAGAAGAGGATGATGACAACTACGTGCCCCCTGAATACGGTAATGCTGCAACGGGGGAAGATGAAGATCAAAAGGAACCATACGATGTGCCCGATGATGATCTCGGCCAGGTCATTGTTGATGCAAAGAGACAGTGCAAAAGTGAAAAGGAGAAGCTAAAATTCGATCGCATGTTAGAGGATCACAAAAAAGGGTTGTACCCCAATTGCGAAGATGGCAACACAAAGCTCAGTACCGTACTAGAATTGCTGCAGTGGAAGGCAGAGAATGGTGTGCCTGACAAAGGATTTGAGAAGCTACTGAAAATATTGAAGAAGAAGATTCTAAAGGATAACAAATTGCCCAACAGTACGTACGCAGGAAAGAAGGTCGTATGCCCTCGAGGATTGGAGGAGCAGAAGACACATGCATGCCCTAATGACTGCATCCTCTACCGTGTTGGGCATGAGGATTTGAACGCATGCCCGGTATGTGCTGCATTGTGGTATAAGATCAGACGAGATGACCCTGGTGATGTTGACAGCGAGCGCCCCAGAAAGAGGGTTCCTGCCAAGGTGATGCGGTATGCTCCTATAATACCATGGTTGAAACATATGTTCGGAAACAAAGACCATGCAAAGTTGACGCGATGGCACAGGGAGGACCGTCAGAAACACGGGAAGTTGAGAGCACCCGCTGATGGGTCGCAGTGGAGAAAAATCGAGAGAACGTACTAGGAGGAGTTTGGAGGGGATGCAAGGAACGTATGGTTTGGTTTAAGCGCGGATGGCATTAATCCTTTTGGGGAGCAGAAGTTCATTATGATGTTAGTACTCATCCAAGGCCCTAAGCAACCCGGCAACGACATTGATGTGTACCTAAGGCCATTAGTTGAAGAACTTTTACAGTTGAGGAATGGACAAGGTGTACGTGTGTGGGATATGGACAACCAGGAGGAATTTGACCTACATGCATTGCTGTTTGTAACAATCAATGATTGGCCTGCTCAGTAACTGTCGTGGAATTAACACGTCAGATGTCCGGTTTAGCGGACTTAGTCGTGAGGCCGCGCATCTATGTAGTAGCTTGAGAGGGGTTGAGCAGAATCGAGAGACGCGATGCAAGACAAGGATTTAGACAGCTTCGGGCCCCGGGAAACATCATCCGGTAATAGCCCTACGTGTTGTTTGAGGCTAGGTCTCATTATGATCCTCATGGTGTCGCCGGTAAACCGGCTCTTTCTGTCTAGCCCTAGCAACTTGTGAGAAATCCTCTAAACTTGTCTGTTTGTAGCTTGTCTAACTTGTAGCTTGTCCCTCTTTGGGGAGCCCTGCCCCTCCTTATATATGTTGAAGGGGCGGGTTACATGACTAGTCCTAGTAGTATTAGGATTGTTTTATTACAAGGAGTCCTAGTCTTGCTTCCTTTGTAGGAGAATATTCCTTGTGCTTTCTCCATAAACCGGCCCACTATACATGAACCGGCCTTCTGGGCCTTGGGCCTTTGTCATCCGTGATCCGCCCGCCGGGTTACCAGTAAATTACCAAGTGTAAACCGTCTTAATTAAACCGTCAAGTCCGGCCGGGTCATATTTCCAGCCGGTTCATACCGCGGGGTATATCCCCGACATTAGCCGCCAAGTTTAGCTTGGATTTATCCATGGTAAACTTATGCTACAAAATAAACACAAGAGTGAATTTGATAGGTTGTGCTCCAGGTTAAGAATTCTTGTAAACCGGCATCTGACCATCCTTAAGTCCTTGTCCTTTCCTTCTTCTAGAAAATCCGGGTCAACAGACCAGCTTCACAATCAACTTGTTTGTAGAAAAAAATATTGCAAACAAAGAATCCATTTGACTCGGCCTTCAATGCTCTGACTTGACAAAAATAGTGACCTTCAAATATTAAATTGATATCCAACCGGTTTGGAAATGTAGAACTTGCCGGTTTATGACTACCACCATTGTCGGGTTATAAAAATTGATAATTCCGGGTCATGACTGTTTATAAATGCCGGGTTATGATTGTTGCCAACACCGGGTTATGATTAATCTTCCAGACTTACCCAAAACTGAGAATTTGAACATGTTCCTCCTTTATATGCATATTACCTGTAGCCCCCAAGTCTTAAGAGGAGAACATAGTGATATCTTAAGACTTGTTTGAATATAATCGTTGCAATCTTGAAGAAATCCAGATTGTTCATCTCAGTCACTAGTCAAAACTGAATATTCCACATATGTAGCCCCCAAGTACCGGGTCATTATGTAATAATGAGCAGGGACTTTGTATATACTTCATTGAAAATAGCATTGTATAATCTTGAAGAAATCCAGATTGTTCATCCCAATCACAATGAAACTGAATATTCCATATTATGTAGCCCCCAAGTGCCGGGTCATTATTTAATAATGAGCAGGGACTTTGAAAATATGATCATGTAAACTTGAATAGCAACATGTAGCCCCCAAGTGCCGGGTTATTATGCAATAATGAGCAGGTACTTTGTAGATATAATCATTGAAAATAACATTATATAATGTAATTCCATCGTGGGGTTTGAACTCACGTCCACAAGGTTAAGAGCTTTGTGCTTTACCAACTGAGCAGTGGACCCTTCAATATAATGGATTAATACTTGTGTACCTAGAATTGTTGATAGGAGCGATTGGTAGCCCCCAAGGGCCGGCTCATTATAATGTGATGAGTCGGGTCTTCAATAAAGTGAGCAAAAAATGACTTTGCATTAGCCCCCAAGTGTCATGGTGCATGCTTGCAGCGACATGAGACTTGCGTATTTGATATAATCTCAATCTGAATAATCAAGCCCCCAAGTGCCGGGTTGTAAGCCTGCAGCGACTCGAGACTATTCCTTTGTAAAATAAATCATACCATTGACAATATGATATCCATTGCGCTGAAGCGACTTTGAAAACCTCAATAATAATATTGGTTATTGATAACCATAATAAACATCCAGCCATGTTGGCTATTTAAAGATCTGAAGAATATAATCCGGTTTGAAAACCGGTTCCAGTGATGTTTGATCACAATCAGGCCGGGTTAATAAACACCGGTCATTATTTTATCTCATACTGGCGACTTATAGTCAAAAGCCAGGCCAGTTTAATAAACACCGGTCATTTAACTTATCTCATACTGGTGACTTATTGTCAAAAGCCAGGCCGGGTTAATAAACACCGGTCATTATCTGTAAATAGCCCAGTTGTATGAGATTGCTTCCGTTGGCAACTCCATAATTATTTCTTCCTTATAATGCCTTTGACGGTTTGTTCCACCTGTTTCTGCATAAATAATGCTAAACATGTCCTGGCGGTTTACCGCCGGACGGGTTATACTGCTCTGATATATATATCAAAGGGATAGTTGTTGGTCATAAACATGAACCATACCTTTGATTAAGTCTGCTTGTCAACTTTAATCCGGTAGGAATAATTGAAGGCGCAGGTGCTGATGAGGCTCTTGGCTCTCTTACTAGGCTTTTGCCTGATGGTTGATCCGGGTTATAATGAACGCCGGTTTAACTCATGCTGGTGTTCTGTGACCCAGACTTTTGTAGATATGTGGTCAACTTTGAAGTTGCCCAGCTCCGGATCAAAAACCATAGAAAACATTGAAAAATCACAAAACACAAAACACAGTTTGCAAATAAGACCATGTAGTCGAGGCTTTTTGCGAGCTGCCAGGCTCCAAATCGAGACTTCTGATTCGAATACGATCAGTAAACCGGACCATAGGGGCTAAGCTAGGATTCGAATACGATCCGTAGCCCCCTACTGGCCTTGAAATTTTAGCCAAGCAATGGATTCGAATACGACCCAATGAGCTTATGATTCGAATACGATCATACAAACCGGACCATAGGGGCTGAGCTAGGATTC
>LR738715.1:824671705-824699971 GCA_902687465.1 Secale cereale
GAATACGATCCGTAGCCCCTTACTGGCCTTTTAAATTTTAGCCAAGCAATGGATTCGAATACGATCCAAGGGGCTTATGATTCGAATACGATCATACAAACCGGACCATAGGGGCTAAGCTAGGATTCGAATACGATCCATAGCCCCTTACTAGCCTTTTAAATTTTAGCCAAGCAATGGATTCAAATACGATCCAAGGGGCTTATGATTTGAATACGATCATACAAACCGGACCATAGGGGCTAAGCTAGGATTCGAATACGATCCGTAGCCCCCTACTGGCCTTGCTATGTTCTCTTTGGTTCGAATACGACCTATGTTTGAACAGGAAGCCCTCTAGTGAATGTAGAAGCAGGGTACCTATATGGGAGTTGCACTGTGCGGCAAAGCTTCTTTGGTCCCTTAAATATTTGTCCTGTATATCAACATAGATAGATCAAGGCATCTTGTCTTCTTAATGAAAATGATATATATATCAAGAGGAGTAAACTTTAGATGGATATCACCTGATGTATTCATGATCCCCATCGGGGTCTGTGAGTAAACCCGGTATGTTGAATGGACCGGACCGCAGGGCGGACAGTAAAACGACCGCAGTATCAGAGGCGGCTCAAACAGATGAACCAGCCGTGGGGTTGTGAACCGGCGGAGATGAGCAAGATGTCCTCCGTGTTGTAAACCGGTGCGGATGCATGAACCGGCCGTTCGTTTCATCAAGTAATGTGACACAGATGAAAACACCATTGTAGAACGTTGCGAGTGCGTGTTTTATATCCGCAATATAACAATGATTTTACTTGTATACATAAAACACCAATAGGGTAGTGTAATGGTGCTCAGGGGAAATAAAATGATAAAATGTATAGGAGGGATAACACCTGATTTGCTCGAATAGCAGATGGGTCGGCCGGCGCCGACGGGCTAGTTGCCTTCCTCGTTGTGAGCCGGCGTAGTCGTGAGAGACGGCCATGGCGTTGCAGACCGGTGTGGTCGCGAGAGACGGCCACGGGGTTGTAAACCGGCGCGGTCGCGAGAGACGGTCTTGAACCGACCATGAGGGTGGACGGGTGAATCGACCGTGACATTGTAAGGTGGCGCGGATGGGCGCGTTAATCGCAGGCGCGGTATACCGCGCAGACAGTCAAGCAACGTATATGCTTTGTACTAGTAGTATAATGCTTCATTTATAATGAATAATTATCCTGCAAAACAATATTACAAATCCAAGTAATTGTTCACACAAAAATTAATCCGTACTATTAAAAACAGTCCGGATAGATATCACCTGATGTTTTGCCCGGTGCACGCGGACACAGCTCATCTGATATGCGGGCAGTAATTAGGAGTACTAAATAGCACTAATTGATGACCACGTTGTGTTGTTTGATAAATCAGTAGTACTGGCACACTCCCTTTCCTTTGGCCTCGTCTCATCTTTTCCCTCTGTCGGAGAAGTATACGGGAGTAACCAATACTTTAATGCTACTGGGACAAAGCTCTGAAGCGGTCGGAGCAGCCAAAACAGCAGAGGCGGCCGGTAGGCCAGCCGCTTGGAGACGAGGTGCCAGGCCGGCGCCCAGCGGCTCAACATAGCGATGGCTCACCAACGGGTGGCTCAACAAGAAGCTTGATGACGGCGACAGACGGGCCCCTCGGACAGCGGCGGCTCAGCACCGGGGGGCGAGCTTCACGGCTGACAGGGCAACTCAACTGCGCGGCAAAGTTGAAGGCCGACAAGGCGGCTTGTGGTGAGTCCGACTTGAGGCTCACTGAGGCTGAATCGGCAGCGGGCTGCAACCCGAGGGGCAGCGACTTGAGGTACCGAGAGGCCGGCTGATAGTTCGAACTTGGCAACTTGATTCTTGTGCTGGTTGGACTCGGAAACCCTGCTCTCAGCATGAAACAGCAGTCGGCGACTCAAGACGAGGCCGGATTGATTTGGCGCGGCTGGGCGTTGCACTGCGAGATACTATAGTGAAGCAATGATCCACGAGCCGGCGAGATCACGGCCATACAGACCGGCAGCTTAATGGTGCCTTGTAAACCAGACCAGGCCGGCTCAAAAAATGAGCGAGGGATTGGACCGAGATTGAACGAGATCGTGATGGTCCAGCGCATCCGCGGCTGGGTAAGCCCCCAGCGATATGGAGTGCAACTAAGAGGGCGCCGGTAAAACGGGCCGCAGCAGCCCATCGGACGACGGCGGTGGCGGTTTAACCGCGGTGGAGACGGCTTAGGGCTGGGGTGGTTCGGCAGCGGAGGCTCGACGGCGGCCGGTGCAGGCTCGAATGCGGAGCTGGCTCGAGTTGGAAGGTCGCCGGCGCTCGAGGCAGACGAGCAAACCATGTTGAAGCCGGGCGGCCTGGATCCGGGTCGTCTCTATGTGCGTTGCCGGACCGCACCGTTTGCCCAATCCACGTCTGCTTCATCCTCCAGGTCGTGACCTCCTTCCGTTTTTTGTTCAAACTCGACGTGATGAGGAAAAGTAGTACTCGTACTCGATCTCTAGGGTGCACAGGGTCACGCCAGGAGGCTGTAGATAATCAATACAACTCCAAGTTGATTTCGGTCTCCAACATAGCTTTGACTGAATTCTGCAGCGTCGCAACAACGGAATTTTATCTTCGATCGGATTCGACGAATCGCCGAAAGCCTCGGACGACGGCGAACAACTCGCTGGTCATTAAAACGTGGACGTGTCTGTCTTATACGAACGGAACTGTTCCATGCCTTGCTGCTGCCTAAATTATTTTTTCATTCTAACTGATGATTTTTGAATAGACGCAAATCCTTCCTTACCAGCTTTTCCTTGTCCGGCGAACTGCCAGCTTCTCGATCCCTGAAAAAGATCCCTTCAAGAACTCAACACCACCGTGCGCCGGCCCCACGGTGGGCGCCAACTGTCGTGGAATTAACACGTCGGATGTCCGGTTTAGCGGACTTAGTCGTGAGGCCGCGCATCTATGTAGTAGCTTGAGAGGGGTTGAGCGGAATCGAGAGACGCGATGCAAGACAAGGATTTAGACAGCTTCGGGCCCCGGGAAACATCATCCGGTAATAGCCCTACGTGCTGTTTGAGGCTAGGTCTCATTATGATCCTCATGGTGTCGCCGGTAAATCGGCTCTTTCTGTCTAGCCCTAGAAACTTGTGAGAACTCCTCTAAACTTGTCTGTTTGTAGCTTGTCTAACTTGTAGCCTGTCCCTCTTTGGGGAGCCCTGTCCCTCCTTATATATGTTGAAGGGGCGGGTTACATGACTAGTCCTAGTAGGATTAGGATTGTTTTATTACAAGGAGTCCTAGTCTTGCTTCCTTTGTAGGAGAATATTCCTTGTGGTTTCTTCATAAACCGGCCCACTATACATGAACCGGCCTTCTGTGCCTTGGGCCTTTGTCATCCGTGATCCGCTCGCCGGGTTACCAGTAAATTACCAAGTGTAAACCGTCTGAATTAAACCGCCAAGTCCGGCCGGGTCATATTTCCGGCCGGGTCATACCGCGGGGTATATCCCTGACAGTAACCTTTGAGGACAAACAAACAAGGGATACCACACATGCATGCACTGTTTAGATGACACAAAAAGTATATACCTGGACAAATGTAGAAAGAATGTGTATCTGGGGTATCGTCGATTTCTTCCGACCAACCATCAATGTCAAAAGAAAGGCAAGCATTTCAAAGGCAAGGCAGATCACCGGAAGAAGCCCTCCATGTGTACCGGTGATCATGTACTAACTATGGTCAATGATTTACACGTAGTATTTGGAAAGGGTCCCGGCGGACTATCAGTTCCAAATGACGCTGAGGGACATGCACCCATGTGGAAGAAGGAATCTATATTTTGGGATCTACCCTACTGGAAAGACCTAGAGGTACACTCTTCAATCGACATGATGCACATGACGAAGAACCTTTGCGTGAAACCTGCTAGGCTTCTTGGGAGTGTATGGGAAGACAAAAGATACACCAAAGACATGGGAGGACCTGCAACGGTTGCATGAAAAAGACGACATGCCTCCAAAGCAGTATGAAGGTCCTGCCAGCTATGCTCTTACCAAAGAAGAGAAGGAAATCTTATTTGAATGCTTGCTCAGTATGAAGGTCTTGTCTGGCTTCTCGTCGAATATATAGGGAATAATAAATATGGACGAGAAAAAGTTTCAGAACCTAAAGTCTCATGACTACCATGTGATTATGATGCAACTGCTTCCGGTTGCATTCAGGGTTCTACTATCGGAAAACGTTCGATTAGCCATTGTGAAGCTATGTGCATTCCTCAATGCAATCTCTTAGAAGGTGAGCGATCTAGAAATCATGCCAAGGCTAAGGAGTGATGTGGCGCAATGTCTTGTCAGTTTCAAGCTGGTGTTTCCACCATCCTTTTTCAATATCGTGACGCATGTCCTAGTTCATCTAGTCGACGAGATTGTCGTTCTTGGCCCCGTATTTCTACACAGTATGTTCCCCTTTGAGAGGTGCATGGGAATCCTAAAGAAATATGTCTGTAATCGTGCTAGGCCAGAAGGAAGCATCTCCATGGGCCATCAAATAGAGGATGTCATTGGGTTTTGTGTTGACTTCATTCCTGACCTTAAGAAGATTGGTCTCCCTCAATCGCGGCATGAGGGGAAACTGATTGGAAAAGGCACGCTAGGAGGGGCCTGAATAATATGTAGGGAGGGGCATTCTTGGTCTCAGGCACACTACACAGTTCTACAGAACTCTACCTTGGTGACCCCGTATGACAATGAACACAAGAACATTCTGGCTCCAAACAGCCGAAGGAGTGTGATGACTGGATTACATGTGAACACATCAGGACTTTCGCCAGTTCGTTGCAAACACGTCTCAAGGGTGACAACACTGTTTCTGATGAGCTATACTCGTTGGCCAGGGGACCATCTTCGACTGTATTGACTTACAAAGGCTACGATATAACTGGGAATACATTTTACACGATCGCCCAAGATCAAAAGAGCATCAACCAAAACAGTGGTGTCCGCTTTGATGCAACAACCAAGAGGGGAAAGGACACATATTATGGTTACATAGTGGACATATGGGAACTTGACTATGGACATGATTTTAAGGTCCCTTTGTTTAAGTGCAAATGGGACAATCTATCAGGAGGCGGGGTACAAGTAGACACACAGTACAGAATGACAATAGTGGATCTATATAATCTTGGGTACACAAAAGAACCATTCGTCCTAGCGAGTGATGTGGCGTAGGTTTTCAATGTGAAGGACTTGTCTACCAAACCGAGAAAAAGAAAATATAAGGAAGTGAATACGTCATACGATGAGCCTAAGCGCCACATGGTTTTTTAGGAAAAAGAGACTTCGTGGGAGTGGAGGGCAAGACAGACATGTCCGAAGATTATGAAAAGTTTCATGGAATTCCACCTTTCAAAGTCAAGTTTGATCCAATCACCCTGTTAAACGATGAAGATTATCCATGGTTATGGTGCAATAAGAAAAGTGTTGGGGAACATAGAATTTCAAAAAAATTCCTACGATCATGCAAGATCTATCTACTAGATGCATAGCTACGAGAGGGGAGAGTATTCTACGTACCCTCGTAGACCGAAAGCGGAAGCATTTATCAACGCGGTTGATGTAGTCGTACACCTTCAAGATCCGTCCCGATCTAGTACCGAACATATGGCACCTCCACGTTCAGCACACGTTCAGCTCGATGACGTTCTCGCCTTCTTGATCCAGCAAGACGGGCGAAGTAGTAGATGAGTTCCGGTAGCACGACGGCGTGGTGACGGTTGTTGATGAAGAACAATCTCTGTAGGGCTTCGCCAAACACTACAGAACCTAGACGGAGGATAGACTAGTGGGTCGGGGTTGCCGGCACACGGCTTGGTGTATCTTGATGTGTCTAGGGTGCTAGCCCAACCCCTCTATTTATATCTTGAGCCTTGGGGTTGAAACTTGGAGTAAAAGCCTCCACAAAGTCGGTTTCACCCGAAGGCAAGAGTCCTGCTCGGACTACAGGGCCAAGCGCCAGGGTTCCCGGCGTCTGGACCCAGATGCCAGGGATCCTGGCATCTGGCCCCTGGACTCCGCAAAACTTCCTTTTGCGCTTTCCAAAAACCTTGTGGGCTTTCCCCTTTGGCCCAAATAAAGTGTTCTCGTACCCAAACATTTCGAGTAACATCCGGAACCCCTTCCGGTGAATTCCAGAACCCTTCCAGAGGTTAAACACTATTATCCCATATATCAATCTTTATCTCCGGACCATTCCGGAGTTCCACGTCATGTCCGTGATCACATCCGGGACTTCGAATAACATTCGGTCACCAATATACATAACTCATTAAATACTATATCGTCAATGAACATTTAAGTGTGCGGACCCTACGGGTTGGAGAACTATGTAGACATGACTGAGATATCTCTCCGGTTAATAACCAATAGCGGAACCTGGATGCCCATATTGGCTCCTACATATTCTACGAAGATCTTTCTCGGTCGAACCGCATAACAACATACGTTGTTCCCCTTGTCATCAGTATGTTACTTGCCCGAGATTCGATCGTCGGTATCTAAATACCTAGTTTAATCTCGTCACCGGTAAGTCTCTTTACTTGTTCCGTAATACATCATCACATGACTAACTCATTAGTCATTTCATTGCAAGGCTTATTATGATGTGCATTACCTAGAGGCCCCAGAGATACCTCTCCGAAACTCAGAGTGACAAATCCTATTCTTGATTTATGCCAACACCACGAACACCTTCGGAGACACCTGTAGAGCATCTTTATAATCACCCAGTTACGTTGTGACGTTTGATAGCACACAAGGTGTTCCTACGATATTCGGGAGTTGCATAATCTCATAGTCATAGGAACATGTATAAGTCATAAAGAAAGCAATAGCAGTAAAACTAAACGATCATAGTGCTAAGCTAACGGATGGGTCTTGTCCATCACATCATTTTCCTAATGATATCATCCCATCGATCAAATGACAACTCATGTCTATGGTTAGGAAACATAACCATCTTTGATCAATGAGCTAGTCTAGTAGAGGCATACTAGGGACACTCTGTTTTGTCTATCTATTCACACATGTACTAAGTTTCCGGTTAATGCAATTCTAGCATGAATAATAAACATTTATCATGATATAAAAAATATAAATAACAACTTTATTATTGCCTCTAGGGCATATTTCCTTCAGTCTCCCACTTGCACTAGAGTCAATAATCTAGTTCACATTGCCATGTGATTTAATACCGATTATTCACACCCATAGGTCACATCGCCATGTGACCAACACCCAAAGGGTTTACTAGAGTTAATAATCTAGTTCACATAGCCATGTGATTAACACCCAAAGAGTACTAAGGTGTGATCATGTTTTGCTTTGTGAGAGAAGTTTAGTCAGCGGGTATGTTATATTCAGATTCGTGTGTATTTCGCAAATTTCTATGTCTACAATGCTCTGCATGGAGCTACTCTAGCTAATTTCTCCAAATTTCAATGCACATCCAAATTGATACTTAGAGTCATCTGGATTAGTGTTAAATCTTGCATCGACGTAACCCTTTATGACGAACTGTTTATCACCTCCATAATCGAGAAACATTTCCTTAGTCATCCAGTTACTAAGGATGATTTTGACCGCTGTCCAGTGATCTACTCCTGGATCACTATTGTACCTCCTTGTCAAACTCATGGCAAGGTACAAAACATGTTTGGTACACATCATGGCATACTTTATAGAACCTATGGCTGAGGCATATGGAATGACTTTCATTCTCTCTATATTTTTCTACCGTGGTCAGGCTTTGTGTCTTACTCAACTTCACACCTTACAAATCAGGCAAGAACTCCTTCTTTGACTGATCCATTTTGAACTACTTCAAACTCTTATCAAGGTATGTACTCATCAAAAGTCTTATCAAGCATCTTGATCTATCTCTATAGATCTTGATGCCCAATATGTAAGAAGCTTCACCGAGGTCTTTCTTTGAAAAACTCCTTTCAAATACTCCTTTATGCTTCCCAGAATATTCTACATTATTTCTGATCAACAATATGTCATTCACATATACTTATCAGAAATGTTGTAGTGCTCCCACTTACTTTCTTGTAAATACAGGCTTCACCGTAAGACGGTATAAAACCATATGCTTTGATCACCTCATCAAAGCGTACATACCAACTCCGAGATGCTTGCACCAGTCCATAGATGGATCGCTGGAGATTTGCACACTTTGTTAGCACCTTTAGGATCGACAAAACTTTCTGGTTGCATCATATACAACTCCTCTTTGAGGTATCCATTAAGGAAAGTAGTTTTGACATCCATTTGCCATATTTCATAATCATAAAATGCGGCAGTTGCTAACATGATTCAGACAGACTTAAGCATAGCTACGGGTGAGAAAGTCTCATCGTAGTCATCTCCTTGAACTTGTCGAAAACCTTTCGCAACAAGTCGAGCTTTATAGACAGTAACATTACTGTCGGCGTCGGTCTTCCTCTTGAAGATCCATTTATTTTCAATGCCTTGCTGATCATCGGGCAAGTCAACCAAAGTACATACTTTGTTCTCATACATGGATCCCATCTCAGATTTCATGGCCTCAAGCCATTTTGTGGAATCTGGGCTCATCATCGCTTCCTCATAGTTCGTAGGTTCATCATGGTCTAGTAACATGACTTCCAGAATCGGGTTACCGTACCACTCTGGCGCGGAACGCACTCTAGTTGACCTACGAGGTTCAGTAGTAACTTGATCTGAAGTTTCGTTATCATCATCATTAGCTTCCTCGCTGATTGGTGTAGGAATCACTAGAACTAGTTTCTGTGATGTACCACTTTCCAATTCGGGAGAAGGTACAATTACCTCATAAAGTTCCACTTTCCTCCCACTCACTTCTTTCGAGAGAAACTCTTTCTCTAGAAAGGATCCATTCTTAGCAACGAATATCTTGCCTTTCGGATCTATGATAGAAGTTGTACCCAACAGTCTCCTTTGGGTATCCTATGAAGAAACATTTCTCCGACTTGGGTTCGAGATTATCAGGTTGAAGCTTTTTTACATAAGCATCGCAGCCCAAAACTTTAAGAAACAACAACTTTGGTTTCTTGCCAAACCACAGTTCATAAGGCGTTGTCTCAACGGATTTACATGGTTCCCTTATTAAACGTGAATGCAGCTATCTCTAATGCATAACCCAAAATGATAGTGGTAAATCGATAAGAGACATCATAGATCGCACCATATCTAATAAAGTACGATTACGACGTTCGGACACACCATTACGCTGTGGTGTTCCGGGTGGCGTCAGCCGTGAAACTATTCCACATTGTTTTAAATGAATGCCAAAACTCGTAACTTCAAATATTCGTCTCCGAGATCAGATCGTGGAAAATTTTATTTTTTTGTTACGATGATTCTCTACTTCACTCTGAAATTTTGTTGAACCTTTCAAATGTTTCAGACTTGTGTTTCATCAAGTAGATATACCCATATCTGCTCAAATCATCATTGAAGGTCAGAACATAACGATACCCGTCGCAAGCTTCAACACTCATCGGTCCACATATATTAGTATGTATGATTTCCAACCAATCTGTAGCTAGCTCCATTGTTCCGGAGAACGGAGTTTTAGTAATATTGCCCATGAGGCATGGTTCGCAAGCACCAAGTGATTCATAATAAAGTGATTCCAAAAGTCCATCACTATGGAGTTTCTTCATGCGCTTTACAGCAATATGACCTAAACGGCAGTGCCACAAATAAGTTGCACTATCATTATTAACCTTGCATCTTTTGGCTTCAATATTATGAATATGTGTATCACTACGATCGAGTTCAACAAACTATTTTCATTGGGTGTATGACCATCGAAGGCTTTATTTATGTAAACAGAATAACAATTATTCTATGACTTTAAATGAAAAACGGCATTGCATCAAATCATATTCATGCTCAACGCAAATGCCAAATAACATTTATTTAGGTTCTACACTAATCCCGAAAGTATAGGGAGTGTGTGATGATGATCATATCAATCTTGGAACCACTTCCAACACACATCGTCACTTCACCTTTAACTAGTCTCTGTTCATTCTGCAAATCTCGTTTCGAGTTACTAATTTTAGCAACTGAACTGGTATCACATACCTAGGGGTTGCGATGAACACTAGTAAAATACACATCAATAATCTGTATATCAAATATACCTTTGTTCACTTTGCCATCCTTCTTATCCGCCAAGTACCTAGGGCAGTTCCACTTCCAGTGACCATTTCCTTTGCAGTAGAAGCACTTAGTTTTAGGCTTGAGTTTAGCTTTGGGTTTCTTCACGGGAGTAACAACTTTCTTGTCATTCTTCTTGAAGTTCCCCTTCTAGCCCTTTCCCCTTTACTTGAAACAAGTGGTCTTGTTAACCATCAACACTTGATGCTCTTTCTTGATTTCTACCTTCACCGATTTCAGCATCGTGAAGAGCTCAGGAATTACTTTCATCATCCCTTGCATATTATAGTTAATCACGAAGTTCTACTAACTTGGTGATAGTGACTAGAGAACTTTGTCAATTACTGTCTTATCTGGAAGATTAACTCCCACTTGATTCAAGTAATTGTAGTACCCAGACAATCTGAGCACATGCTCACTGGTTGAGCTATCCTCCTCCATCTTGTAGGCAAAGTACTGTCAGAGGTCTTATACCTCTCGACATGGGCATGAGTATGAAATACTAATTTCCACTCTTGGAACATCTCATATGCTCTGTGGCATTCAAAATGTTTTTAAGTCCCGATTATAAGCCGTAAAGCACGGTGCACTAAAATATCAAGTAGTCATCATACCGAGCTTGTCAAACGTTCATAACGTCTATATCTCCTCCTGCAATAGATATGTCACCTAGCGGTGCATCAAGGACATAATACTTTTGTGCAGCCATGAGGAAAATCCTCAGATCACGGAACAAGTCTGCATCATTGCTACTAACATATTTCAACTTAGTTATCTCTAGGAACATATCAAAAAACATAGGGGAGCTATAACGCGAGCTATTGATCTACACCGTAATTTGCAAAAAAAAAGTAAAATCACCACACGTCCGGCAGGGAAGATTGCGTACCCACCGCTCCACCCACCCTCTCCAGCGATCTCCACACTCCACCACTGATTGCTTGATTGTCTCCGGTCATTGGCTTTGGCATCCTCCGCCGGTCAAGTTAATACCCATCTCTCATGGGTTCTCATGGTGGTTCGACCCTGGGCTTGGATTTCTCCCCGGGTCTCAAGTTTGCTGATGAGATCTTCAAATCTACAGGTTGCTCTGTCCACCCTATGAATGGGAGGCGTTCTTTCAAGTTAGTGGTTTCCTTCAGCCGTCACATCTTCCGTCTAAATGAAGATTCTGTCGCGGCAGCCATTGAATCTGCGATTGGGGGTTCTGCTATTGATTTGCAAGTTTCTCACATCAAAGGAAAGGTATTTGCGTTCCACGTCTCTTGTAAGCAAGTTGGGTTTTTCATCATGGATCTTCGTTCCTACTCTTGTTATGATTTCAAGTGTTATTTCAATCTATGGGGTAACGGGGACCTAACTGGGAACGAGAGGTCAATATCTGGAGAAAGGAATGTGATGCTGAATGGATCTTTGTTAGCCCTAACAAACGTCGTTCATCTTTAGCTTTGCTTGCTATGCATAAACCCCCAGTTCGTTCTTGCTTTAAGTCTGCGGATCCGGTTCGGAAGAAGCTTTCTTTTGCTACCTTTGAGAAATACACTGCATGCCGTGGTTATCGTTTCCCGGCGACTGAAGATCACATTCAGTCTGTTTTAGAAGGGGGATATGATTTGCCACCCCATGAGAGGGTTGTGATCCACCCACCACCCCCTGCTGAACTCCGCTGGACGGTGGCGAGACCGCCTATTTCCTTTGGTTCAGTTAGGCCCTTTTCCCCGGCGACTAGCCGCCCGGCAAACCCACCGGCCTCTCACCGCATGCAGCCCGAAACTTCTCCCGCAATCAACGCGGATTGCACGTCTGTTGCGGAGGCGCCGGACGCGGCTATTCAAACTGTTGGGCCCTCGTCTGTGTTGACTAAGGATTCGTCTGGGCCACGCAAAGTGGGTTTGGGCTCCTTGCAGGCGCTGGCAACGCATGCCTCGGTTTCTTCTTTGGATCAATCTGGGATTACTGGGCCTGATTTTATCTCTGGGCCCTCTTCCTCCACCGCCAGTCCGGCCCCTCTGCTGGTGTGTTCGACTAGCCCGGACTTACCATCTACTCAGGAGGCGGAGGCTGATTTTTCTGCTATGGTCGATGACATGGTGGACCGAATCCTCACATGTATGTTATGCTCCCAGCGGGGCCACACGTCATCCTCCTGTGGAATCTGAACGGTCTGCTCGGCTTGCTCCCGCGTTGGTCACTCTAACAGCGTTTGTAATGATTTCGCCCGGCGCAATGGATTGGTTTGGAAACCGATTTTGCAGCGGCAGCTCTCTGATTTTTCGGCATTGCCTGCCCCTCTTGGAATTCGCACGTCAGTTATTGTGGACGACCACAAGGTCTCATCGCCTCTCTGCCCCTCTTCCTCCTCTGCCGGCGATTCCAAAGAAAGCCCTGCTCCAACGCCTCCACCTCCATTGCTCTCACCTCCGCCTGGACCAGTGCCAATGGCGAACTTTGAGATCGACCCTGAGCGCTTCGTGCCAGCGGGGCATCACATTGTCAACGGTGGCGCCTTCCGTCTGCCGCGCACCTTCATCACGCCTTCTGCTCGTCCGGCCCGCCACCACGAAGATTACATGGTTGCTGAAGTAATGCCTGCACCTCCGGCAGGTGATGAAGGCCATGTCCGCGAAGAGGTCATCCTGTTCCTGCAAAACAGAGGTATTTTGGTCCGCTCCGCTCAGCCATGGTTTCACGGGGTTGGTCATTTTCAAGTCAGGGATCCGGCCGTTCGTTTTAGCTTAACCCAGCATGAACCTTTCCATATTGGAAACGACCGTTTTGTTCGCTTTATGAATCACGATGAAGGGGAAAATTTCAGAGGAGTTCATGTCTTTCGTACTGGTTGGCTGATGTTTATCGGAATCCCATTGGATTATTGCAACACAGAATTTATTTCTAAGACAGTGAGCACTTTTGGCAAGTTTATATCTTGGAACAGTGAAGATCCCTACCTTGTTCGATCAATTGTCCATGCAAGTTTCCCTGACACACCCCTCGTTCTGCGGGATGTGTTTTTTGGTGACTATGCTTATTGGGGTGGCGCTCGTGTTTCTTGGACGGCTACTTGCTATGTTTTGGGAGCAAATTTCGCTGATCAGATGCCAAATGATGAGGATCCCATGCCACTTGATGGAAACCCGCACCCCCTGCTTGGTAATTTGCAGCCGGATAATCTCCCTTTCGTCATGCCGCAGTACCCGCTCCTTGGTTGGAATGAAATGCCGCAACAGGAGCCGGAACAGCCAATACCTGAAGGATGGGGCAATGCGTTCTCGGGCGAGGATGAAGAGGTCAACCAACCTGAGATTCCCGCGCAGGTTCGGGTCTCAATTGAAATCGATCAACCTGAAGATTCGTTCTCCTCCCACACACATGAAGTTCATTTCCAGCAGCAGGAGACCCAGCAAGTCCAACCTCTCACCATAGTGCCTTACCAACCACCTTTTATTCAGCAGCAGCAGATTTTTGTTGGTATGATCAAGATTGTGGCGGGTCCAGTTTTGCCACCTGACATGCTTTGGAGGAGGTCTTTTGAATCCCTCATGGATGACATTGTTGTCGCTAAAGTGCCACGACCTCTGCTCTTCAAACCCTTGGGCACTGTCATTTATCCCAAGAAGAACTGGTCTATTGTCTTTGACGCGGATGCTGGAACATCTTCTCTTATTAGGCAACAGGAGCAATTGCCCTCTCTAGCTTCATCTCCGCTAGCAAGGTGTCCGGTGGCGCACGCTCTTTTCCCTACTCTGGGGGATCCTTCACAGTCTCTGGTTTTCACTGCACAAGCTGACGTGCCTAGCGCGTCGAAGAAGAAATGCAAGGGTGCCCCTATGGTGGACACCGCTTTCAGAAGGTGCACCGGAAGCTCTGTCAGGCTGAACGGGTACAAGAACGCTGTCTTTGAGCAGCTTTTGTCCCAACCCCGGAAGAAGCGCCCTCGCTCCAAGCCAATTGCCGACACCATCAACAAGTCTGACGTGGATCAGGAGAAGACCCATGAAGGTGCCCAAGTTCCACCTTATACCCCAATTAAGGTGCTGCAAGCAGCTGGGGCTGAGCTGGAGATGGAACCTTCCCTTTTGAGGGTGGAGAAGCTTATGGCTGATCCCCAGGTGGATTCCTCATCGCCAAAGGATGTTTAATGTTGTTGACACAAACTTATGCTCGCTACCTGCCCTGTAATTGGGCCTATCCTTTTGGTTTCTTCTGTTATGATACAATGTTTGTGGAGGGTGTTCTTGCGTTGGAGGGTGTCCTTGCGTTGGATACTTTTCAACCTGCCATGGTACTATCTACCATGCTTTTATCCCACTGCTTATCTAGTTTATATAATGAGTAATTTCGATACTCGTAGATGGAATGTTCTGTGTTGGAATGTGAGAGGGCTCAATTCTGAGGCCCGCCAACGCGCAGTCAGAGAAAAGGTGGTCTCTAGCAAATGTGCTGTCGTTTGCTTACAGGAAACTAAATTACAGAACGCCGATCGTGCTCTCATTAAAAAGATTTGCCCCCCTTGCTTTGATCATTTCATTGAATCACCCTCCAACGGTGCCTCTGGGGGTATCATCACTATTTGGCGGTCTGACATGTTCACGGGCACATTACTTCAAGTCGAACCTTATGGTATTATTGTCAAATTTGCCTCGGTTCATAACAATGAAGCATGGACATTAGTGAATGTTTACGGACCCTTTCAGAGCATAATGAGAGATGCTTTTGTAGCCTGGATATTGCCCCCATGCCAACTGGATGCTCATGGGGGATTTTAATTTCATAAGGTCACTGAATAATAGAAACCTTCCTGGAGGCGATATTAATGATATCTTTATTTTCAATGTAATAATTGCACATCTGGGTCTTCTTGAATTACCTCTTAAAGGAAGAAAGTTCACTTGGTCTAACATGCAGAACTCACCTCTTCTTGAGCAGCTTGATTGGGTTTTCACCTCTACCAACTGGATCCTTCAATACCCAATGACACAGGTCACCCCACTTGCCAAAACCACTTCAGATCATGTGCCTTGCCTCATTGCTATTAGCACAAATATCCTCAGGGCACATATTTTCAGATTTGAAAACTTTTGGGTTGAACAACCTGGCTTCATGGAGTGTGTTAAGGAAGTCTGGCAGAGGAAATCAACAAAGTCTCATATTTCTGCAATCATAGTTGACAAGTTGAAATCCTTGAGATATGCTCTCAAGAAGTGGCAGAAAGGTCTATCACTGTTGGAAATATGCCCTAGAGGCAATAATAAAAGTATTATTATTATATTTCCTTATTCATGATAATCGTCTGTTATTCATGCTTGAATTGTATTGTATGGAAACAACGATACATGTGTGAATACATAGACCAAAATGAGTCCCTGGTAGGCCTCTAGTTACCAGCTCGTTGATCAACAGACGGTCAGGGTTTCCTGACCATGGACATGGGATGTCGGTGATAACGGGATCACATCATTAGGAGAATGATGTGATGGACAAGACCCAATCCTGAGCATAGCACGAGATCGTATAGTTCGTAATGCATAAGCTTTTCGGTGTCAAGTATTTATTCCTTAGACCATGAGGTTGTACAACTCCCGGATGCCGTAGGAATACTTTGGGTGTGCCAAACGTCACAATGTAACTGGGTGGCTATAAAGGTACGCATCGGGTATCTCCGAAAGTGTCTGTTGAGTTGGTACGAACCAAGACTGGGATGTTGTCACTCCATATGACGGAGAGGTACCTCTGGGCCCACTCGGTAAGACATCATCATAATGAGCTCAATGTGACTAAGTAGTTATTCACGGGATGATGGATTACGGATCGAGTAAAGAGACTTGCCATGACGAGATTGAATAAGGTATCGGGAGTACCGACGATCGAATCTCGGGCAAGTACCGTACTGATGGACAAAGGGAATAACATACGGGATTGAGTGAATCCTTGACACGGTGGTTCATCCGATGAAGATCATCGAGGAACATGTGGGAACCAAAATGGGTATCCAGATCCCGCTATTGGTTATTGACCGGAGAGTGGTCTCGGTCATGTCTACGTGTCTCCCGAACCCGTAGGGTCTACACACTTAAGGTTCGGTAACGCTAGGGTCGTAGAGATACATGCACGTGGAAACACGAAAGTTGTTTGGAGTCTCAGATGAGATCCCGGAAGTCACGAGGGGTTCCGGAATGGTCCGGAGGTAAAGATTGATATATAGGAAGTTAGGTTTCGGCCATCGGGTGATCTCCTGGGGTCACCGGGAGCGTCCCGGGACCACCGGAGGGGCCCCGGGGGTCCACCGGGTGGGGCCACCCATCTCGGTGGGGCCCCTAGGCCGCAAAGGGGAAGTGTCCAGCCCTAATGGGCTGGCGCATCACTAGGGCCCACCTCCCCATGCGCCTAGGGTTGAAACCCTAGGGGGGAGGGGGCGCCCCACTTGCCTTGGGGGGCAAGGACTCCCCCCTGGCCGCCGCCCCCCCTTGCAGATTGGATCTGCAGGGGGCTGGCGCACCCCCTGGCCCCCTATATATATGTGGGGGGGAGAGGGTAGCCGCACCCTTGCCCTGGCGCCTCTCCCCCTCCCGTCACAACTCCGTCTCCTCAAACGCAGGGCGCCCGGCGAAGCCCTGCTGCAATCTCCACTGCATCCACCACCACGCCGTTGTGCTGCTGGATCTCTGACGACTTCTCCTCCCCCCTTGCTGGATCAAGAAGGAGGTGACGTTGCTGTACCGGACGTGTGTTGAACGCGGAGGTGCCGTCCGTTCGGCGCTAGATCATCGGTGACGAAGAACGCGAAGAGTACGACTACTTCATCCACGCTTCTTCGAAAGCTTCCGCACGCGATCTACATAACGGTATGTAGATGCACTCTTACTTGCTCATTGCTAGATGTCTCCATAGTTGGATCTTGGTGAAAGCGTAGAAATTTTTTGAATTCTGCTACGTTCCCCAACAGTGGCATCTGAGCTAGGTTTTATGCGTAGCATCTTGCACGAGTAGAACACAAAGCAGTTGTGGGCGTTTGAGTTTGTTCAACTTTCTTACCGTTACTAGTCAATCTTGATTCGGCGGTATTGTGGGATGAAGCGGCCCGGACCGACTTTACACGTACGCTTACGTGAGACTGGTTCCACCGACAGACCTGCACTAGATGCATAAGGTGGCTGGCGGGTGTCTGCCTCTCCTACTTTAGTCGGATCGGATTCGATGAAAAGGGTCCTTATGAAGGGTAAATAGAAGTTGACAAATCACGTTGTGGTTTTGGCGTAGGTAAGAAACGTTCTTGCTAGAAATCCTATAGAAGCCACGTAAAACTTGCAATAACAATTAGAGGACGTCTAACTTGTTTTTGCAGCATGTGCTATGTGACGTGGTATGGCCAAAACGAAGATGTGATGAATGATATATGTGATGTATGAGATTGATCATGTTTTTGTAATAGGGAATCACGACTTGCATGTCGATGAACTTGACAACCGGCAGGAGCCATAGGAGTTGTCTTAATTATTGTATGACCTGCGTGTCACTGAATAACGCCATGTAATTACTTTACTTCATTGCTAAATGTTAGCCATAGTAGTGGAAGTAATAGTTGGCGTGACGACTTCTTCAAGACACGATGATGGAGATCATGATGATGAAGATCATGGTGTCGAGCCAGTGACAAGATGATCATGGTGCCCCGAAGATGGAGATCCAAGGAGCAAGATGATATTGGCCAGATCATGTCACTTTAATTGATTGCATGTGATGTTTATCATGTTTATGCATCTTGTTTACTTAGAACGACGGTAGTAAATAAGATGATCTCTCACTAAAATTTCAAGTATTGTGTTTCCCCTAACTATGCACCGTTGCTAAAGTTCGTTGCTCCGAAGCACCACGTGATGATCGGGTGTGATAGGTTCTAATGTTCGCATACAACGGGTGTAAGATAGATTTACACACACGATACACTTAGGGTTCACTTGACGAGCCTAGCATGTACAGACATGGCCTCGGAGCACGGAAGACCGAAAGGTCAAACACGAGTCGTATAGAAGATACGATCAACATGAAGATGTTCACCGTTGATGACTAGTCCGTCTCACGTGATGATCGGACACGGGCTAGTCGATCCGGATCGTGTATCACTTAGATGACTAGAGAGATGTCATTCTGAGTGGGAGTTCATTAAAATTTGATTAAGATGAACTTAATTATCATGAACTTAGTCTAAATTCTTTACAATATCTCTTGTAGATCAAATGGCCCACGCTTAAGATTCCCTCAACTTCAACGCGTTCCTAGAGAAAACCAAGCTGAAAGACGATGGTAGCAACTATACGGATTGGGTCCATAACTTCAGGATTATCCTCATAGCTGCCAAGAGATCATATGTCCTTGAAGCACCGCTAGGTGATGCACCCGTTCTCCCGGCGACACAAGACGTTATGAACGCCTGGCAGTCGTGTTGTGATGATTACTCCCTGGTTCAGTGCGGCATGCTTTACAGTTTAGAATCGGGGCTCCAAAAGCGTTTTGAGCACCACGGGGCATATGAGATGTTCCAAGAGCTGAAAATGGTTTTCCAAGCTCATGCCCGAGTCGAGAGATATGACGTCTCCGACGCATTCTACAGCTGTAAGATGGAAGAAAACAGTTCTGTCAGTGAGCACATCCTCAAGATTTCTGGATTGCACAACCGCTTGTCTCAGCTGGGAATGAATCTCCCAGATGAAGCGGTCATTGACAGAATCCTCCAGTCGCTCCCACCAAGCTTCAAGAGCTTCGTGTTGAACTTCAATATGCAGGGGATGGAGAAGTCCATTCCCGAGGTATATTCGATGCTGAAATCAGCGGAGGTGGACATCAAGAAAGAACATCAAGTGTTGATGGTCAATAAAACCACTAAGTTTAAGAAAGGCAAGGGTAAGAAGAACTTCAAGAAGGACCGCAAGGGAGTTGCCGCGCCTGGCAAGCCTGTTGCCGGGAAGAAGCTAAAGTATGGACCCAAGCCTGAAACAGAGTGCTTTTATTGCAAGGGAACGGGTCATTGGAAGCGGAACTGCCCCAAATACTTAGCAGACAAGAAGGCCGGCAACGTCAAAGGTATATATGATATACATGTTATTGATGTGTACCTTACCAGCACTCGTAGTAGCTCCTGGGTATTCGATACCGGTGCAGTTGCTCACATTTGTAACTCAAAACAGGAGCTGCGGAATAAACGGAGACTGGCGAAGGATGAGGTGACGATGCGCGTCGGGAATGGTTCCAAGGTCGATGTGATCGCCGTCGGCATGGTACCTCTACATCTACCCTCGGGATTAGTTTTAAACCTCAATAATTTTTATTTAGTACCAGCTTTGAGCATGAACATTGTTTCTGGATCTCGTCTTATGCGAGATGGCTACTCTTTCAAATCGGAGAATAATGGTTGTTCTATTTATTTGAGAGATATGTTTTATGGTCATGCCCCGCTGGTCAATGGTTTGTTTTTGATGAATCTCGAACGTGATGATACACATATTCATAGTGTAGATGCCAAAAGATGTAAAGTTGATAATGATAGTCCCACATACTTGTGGCATTGCCACCTTCGTCATATTGGTGTCAAACGTATGAAGAAGCTCCATTCAGATGGACTTCTAGAGTCTCTTGATTATGAATCATTTGACACGTGCGAACCATGCCTCTTGGGCAAGATGACCAAGACTCCGTTCTCCGGAACAATGGAGCGAGCAACCAACTTGTTGGAAATCATACATACCGATGTGTGCGGTCCAATGAGTGTTGAGGCTCGCGGAGGCTACCGTTATGTTCTCACCCTCACGGATGACTTGAGTAGATACGGGTATATCTATTTGATGAAACACAAGTCTGAGACCTTTGAAAAGTTCAAGGAATTTCAGAATGAGGTTGAGAATCAACGTGACAGAAAAATAAAGTTCTTGCGATCGGATCGTGGGGGTGAATATTTAAGTCATGAATTTGGCACACACCTTAGGAGCTGTGGAATTGTTTCACAATTGACACCGCCCGGAACACCTCAACGTAACGGTGTGTCCGAACGTCGAAATCGTACTCTGTTGGACATGGTGCGATCTATGATGTCCCTCACCGATTTACCGCTATCTTTTTGGGGTTATGCTTTAGAGACTGCCGCATTCACTTTAAATAGGGCTCCGTCGAAATCCGTTGAGACGACTCCGTATGAACTTTGGTTTGGCAAGAAATCGAAGCTGTCGTTTCTAAAAGTTTGGGTTGCGATGCTTATGTCAAGAAACTTCAACCTGAAAAGCTCGAACCTAAATCGGAGAAATGCGTCTTCATAGGATACCCAAAGGAAACAATTGGGTACACCTTCTACCACAGATCCGAAGGCAAAGTCTTTGTTGCCAAGAATGGATGCTTTCTGGAGAAAGAGTTTCTCTCGAAAGAAGTGAGTGGGAGGAAAGTAGAACTTGATGAGGTGACAGTCACCCCTCCTGCACCGGAAAGTAGCGCAGCGCAGGAAACTGTTCCTAAGGTGCCTGCACCAACAAGGAAGGAAGTTGATGATAATGATCATGAAGAAACATATCAAGTTACTACTGAACTTCGAAGGTCCACAAGGGCACGTTCTGCACCAGAGTGGTACGGCAACCCTATACTGGAAATCATGTTGTTAGACAACGGTGAACCTTCGAACTATGAAGAAGCGATGGTGGGCCCGGATTCCAATAAATGGCTTGGAGCCATGAAATCCGAGATAGAATCCATGTATGAAAACAAAGTATGGACTTTGGTGGACTTGCCTGATGATAGGCACGCCATAGAAAACAAATGGATATTTAAGAAGAAGACAGACGCAGATGGTAATGTGACCATCTATAAGGCTCGGCTTGTCGCTAAGGGTTATCGACAAGTTCAAGGGATTGACTACGACGAGACTTTCTCTCCCGTAGCGATGCTGAAGTCAGTCAGAATCATGTTAGCTATTGCCGCATTCTATGATTATGAGATATGGCAAATGGACGTCAAAACAGCATTCCTTAATGGCTTCCTCAAGGAAGAGTTGTATACGATGCAACCGGAAGGTTTTGTCGATCCAGAGAATGCTAACAAGGTATGCAAGCTCCAGCGCTCGATTTACGGGCTGGTGCAAGCATCTCGGAGTTGGAATATTCGCTTTGATGAAGTGATCAAAGCGTTTGGATTTATACAGACTTATGGAGAAGCCTGTATTTACAAGAAAGTGAGTGGGAGCTCTGTGGCATTTCTCATATTATATGTGGATGACATATTGCTAATGGGAAATGATGTAGAATTCTTGGAAAATGTAAAGGCCTACTTGAATAAAAGTTTTTCAATGAAGGACCTTGGAGAAGCTGCTTACATATTAAGCATCAAAATCTATAGAGATAGATCAAGACGCCTCATTGGTCTTTCACAAAGTACATACCTTGACAAAATATTGAAAAAGTTCAATATGGATCAGTCAAAGAAAGGATTCTTGCCTGTTTTGCAAGGTATGAGATTGAGCAAGGCTCAGTCGCCGACCACGGCAGAAGATAGAGAAAAGATGAGTGTCATTCCCTATGCCTCGGCCATAGGTTCTATCATGTATGCCATGCTGTGTACCAGACCTGATGTGAACCTTGCCATAAGTTTGGTAGGGAGGTACCAAAGTGATCCCGGTACGGAACACTGGACAGCGGTCAAGAACATCCTAAAGTACCTGAAAAGGACTAAGGATATGTTTCTCGTTTATGGAGGTGACGAAGAGCTCGTCGTAAAGGGTTACGTCGATGCTAGCTTCGACACAGATCTGGATGACTCTAAGTCTCAAACCGGATACGTGTATATTTTTAACGGAGGGGCAGTCAGCTGGTGCAGTTGCAAGCAAAGCGTCGTGGCAGCATCTACATGTGAAGCGAAGTACATAGCTGCTTTCGAAGCAGCGCATGAAGGAGTCTGGATGAAGGAGTTCATCACCGACCTAGGAGTCATTCCAAGCGCGTCAAGCCCGATGACTCTCTTCTGTGACAACACTGGTGCTATTGCCATTACCAAGGAGTCCAGGTTTCACAAGAAGACCAAGCACATCAAGCGCCGTTTCAACTCCATCCGGAATTATGTTCAGGATGGAGACATAGATATTTGTAAAGTGCATACGGATCTGAATGTAGCAGACCCGTTGACTAAACCTCTTTCACGGGCAAAACATGATCAACACCAGAACTCTATGGGTGTTCGATTCATCACAATGTAACTAGATTACTGACTCTAGTGCAAGTGGGAGACTATTGGAAATATGCCCTAGAGGCAATAATAAAAGTATTATTATTATATTTCCTTGTTCATGATAATCGTCTGTTATTCATGCTTGAATTGTATTGTATGGAAACAGCGATACATGTATGAATACATAGACCAAAATGAGTCCCTGGTAGGCCTCTAGTTACCAGCTCGTTGATCAACAGATGGTCACGGTTTCCTGACCATGGACATGGGATGTCGGTGATAACGGGATCACATCATTAGGAGAATGATGTGATGGACAAGACCCAATCCTGAGCATAGCACGAGATCGTATAGTTCGTAATGCATAAGCTTTTCGGTGTCAAGTATTTATTCCTTAGACCATGAGGTTGTACAACTCCCGGATGCCGTAGGAATACTTTGGGTGTGCCAAACGTCACAACGTAACTGGGTGGCTATAAAGGTACGCATCGGGTATCTCCGAAAGTGTCTGTTGAGTTGGTACGAACCAAGACTGGGATGTTGTCACTCCATATGACGGAGAGGTACCTCTGGGCCCACTCGGTAAGACATCATCATAAAGAGCTCAATGTGACTAAGTAGTTATTCATGGGATGATGGATTACGGATCGAGTAAAGAGACTTGCCATGACGAGATTGAACAAGGTATCGGGAATACCGACGATCGAATCTCGGGCATGTACCGTACCGATGGACAAAGGGAAAAACATACGGGATTGAGTGAATCCTTGACACGATGGTTCATCCGATGAAGATCATCGAGGAACACGTGGGAACCAACATGGGTATCCAGATCCCGCTGTTGGTTATTGACCGGAGAGTGGTCTCGGTCATGTCTACGTGTCTCCCGAACCCGTAGGGTCTAGACACTTAAGGTTCGGTAATGCTAGGGTCGTAGAGATACATGCACGTGGAAACCCGAAAGTTGTTCGAAGTCCCGGATGAGATCCCGGACGTCACGAGGGGTTCCGGAATGGTCCGGAGATAAAGATTGATATATAGGAAGTCAGGTTTCGGCCATCGGGTGATCTCCGGGGGTCACCGGGAGCGTCCCGGGACCACGGGAGGGGCCCCGGGGGTCCACCGGGTGGGGCCACCCATCCCGGTGGGGCCCCTAGGCCGCAAAGGGGAAGTGTCCAGCCCTAATGGGCTGGCGCATCACTAGGGCCCACCTCCGCATGCGCCTAGTGTTGAAACCCTAGGGGGGAGGGGGCGCCCCACTTGGCTTGGGGGGCAAGGACTCCCCCCTGGCCGCCGCCCCCCTTGCAGATTGGATCTGCAGGGGGCTGGCGCACCCCTGGCCCCCTATATATATGTGGGGGGGAGAGGGCAGCCGCACCCTTGCCCTGGCGCCTCTCCCCCTCCCGTCCCAACTCCGTCTCCTCAAACGCAGGGCGCCCGGCGAAGCCCTGCTGCAATCTCCACTGCATCCACCACCACGCAGTTGTGCTGCTGGATCTCCGACGACTTCTCCTCCCCCCTTGCTGGTTCAAGAAGGAGGTGACGTTGCTGTACCGGACGTGTGTTGAACGCGGAGGTGCCGTCCGTTCGGCGCTAGATCATCGGTGACGAAGAACGCGAAGAGTACGACTACTTCATCCACGCTTCTTCGAAAGCTTCCGCACGCGATCTACATAACGGTATGTAGATGCACTCTTACTTGCTCATTGCTAGATGTCTCCATAGTTGGATCTTGGTGAAAGCGTAGAATTTTTTTGAATTCTGCTACGTTCCCCAACAATCACATATTAAGAATTTGCTCCTAAAAACAAATTGGGTCATCCTGTGGTTTGATGATCTTGAGGAGATCAGACCCCTCTCAGTGCCTGAGAAAAACTTCAGAAAGATGGTCAAGCTACATTATGAGCACCTTCTGCATCTCCAATTCTTATATTGGAATAAAAGGTGCACTATCAGATACATAAAGGTGGGAGAGAACAACACAATTTTTTTTTCAAGCTATGGCAACTGAGAGGCACAGGAAAAATGCAATAGCAAATCTAGTGTTACTAGATGGGAGAACCACGGCTAATCATGATGACATGGCAGCTGAATTCTTGCAGGTGTTAAAAAACCGAATGGGATCAGTCAAACCAATAGTGTTGGGTGAGGAAATCTTGTCTCTCATTCAGCATGTTCCTGGCCTAGAGGTTTTGTCTAAACCTTTCACTTCCATAGAGATTGCAAAGGTTATCAAAGAAATGCCCATTGATAAGGCGCCTGGTCCTGATGGTTTCAATGGTCTATTCCTCAAGCGCTGTTGGCCTATTATCTCTCAAGATTTCATCTCTTTGGTTCATGAATTCCATGCAGGAACAGTCAGGCTGGAGAATCTCAATGATGCATTCATCACACTGGTTCCCAAGAAGAACTACCCTGAGACTACAAGTGATTTTAGGCCTATTTCTCTAACCAGTGTAGGCCTAAAATTCCTAACCAAATTGGCTGCCAATAGGTTCAGGAAATGATTATGGACTGCATCCACAAGAACCAATATGGCTTTATAAAATCCAGAACAATCCAGGATTGTTTGGCCTGGACTTTTGAATACATTCACCAATGCAATCAGTCTAGGAGGTCCATTATTCTGCTCAAATTGGACTTTGAAAAGGCTTTCGACTCCATACCACATGAGGCAATAATCAAAATCCTGCAGGCTAAAGGTTTCACCCCAAAATGAATTGGTTGGGTTAAGGAGCTCTTATCTTCTGGAACATCCACAGTCCTACTTAATGGAGTGCCAGGTAAGCACTTCAAATGCAAGTGTGGGGTTAAGCAAGGTGATCCAATGTCCCCATTGCTCTTTGTCATAGCTGCTGATCTTCTGCAAACAATGATTAATAATCTTCTACGCCAAGGAGACATCAGTCTGCCCATTCCAACTCAGGACCCTTACTTTCCAATAGTGCAATATGCAGATGACACACTACTTTTTATTCCAGCAGAGGAATCCCAATTGCTTGCACTAAGAGGGGTTTTGGACTACTTTGCCTCAGCTACTGGCCTGCAGATCAACTACCACAAGTCTTCAATGTACCCTATTAATACTGATGTCAACACAACATCTGCTTTGGCAAACCTGCTTGGTTGTAAGTTAGGGTCAATGCCATTTACATACCTAGGTCTACCTGTTGGCACCACCAGGCCTAAGATAGTTGACTTCATGCCCTTGGTTGATTGCATGGAAAGAAGGCTTACTGCTAGCTCCTGGTTCTTACCACAAGGTAGCAGGCTACAACTGGTTAATTCTGTTATTTCCTCTTTGCCAATTTATTTCCTATGCAGCCTCTCATTACCTGCTGGCATTCTGAAGCAACTGGAGAGAATACAGAGGCAATGCCTATGGAGAAAATATGGCCAGGAGAAGGGCCCTTCTCTGGCTGCTTGGCCCTTAGTTTGTAGGCCCAAATCCAAGGGGGGGCTTGGTGTCCTTAATCTTGGCTTACAGAATGAAGCCCTACTTATAAAACACCTTAGCAAATTCTACAAATAAAGCAGATGTACCCTGGGTAAACCTGATCTGAGACTCCTATTACTTTCACAGGATACCACATGACACTACTCTTTGTGGATCTTTTTGGTGGAAGGATGTGTCCAAGTTAATGGACAAGTTCAGAGCAGTAACAATGATAAAGGTGAGCTCAGGAGACACTGCCCTATTCTGGTATGATAGCTGGGAATTGGATAACAAGGTTTTACCTTTGAGGGATAGATTTCCAAGACTGCACTCTTACTGCTCCAATAAAAATCTTTCAGTCAGGGATTTCTCTATGATTGAGGACATCCAGGAATTGTTCTCCCTTCCTCTTTCTCAGGTGGCCCACAATGAAATGCTGGAACTTTCAGCCCTGTTAACCTCTGTGCACTTAAACCAGGAGATTCCTGATACATGGCTCTGGAAGCATAATAAGCCCTCTGAATACACAGCCAAGAAGTTCTACCTTCATGTGCATCAGCCTATGGTGGCTAACCCTCTCCTGGGTTGGATTTGGAAGAGCTCGTGTACCATGTCTATAAAGATGTTTGCTTGGTTGGTCATCATGGACAGGATCAACACAAAAGACATGTTACAGCGCAGGCACTAGAAGATCAATGATGGGCCACAATGTGTTCTTTGCCCTACAGCAGCACTGGAGGACAGGAATCATCTTTTCTTTCAATGCAACTTTAGTGTGAGAGTTTGGAATTACCTGCAGATTGAATGGAATGACAGTTCAGATATGTATCAAATTGCTAAGCAAGCTAGAAGAGGTTTTGGTCAGCCTTTCTTTGCAGAGGTAGTCTTCTTGGCATGGTCGAATATCTGGAAAGTCAGAAATGATAAAGCTTTCAGACACATTCCCCCAACCTTCAGACAGTGGAGATCTGGCTTCATCCATGACATCACCTTGGTTTCTCATAGGCAAAGCCAAATTCAGGGATGTACTACTCAAATCGATAGACTTCCTTCCCCCTTGAACTCTATTTCTGTCTTTAGATATGTAAGTAGTAGGTTTGTTTCTCTTTGCTTATAGTTTAGCCCCTACACCCCCCTCTCTTTGTAAATTGTATTTATTTGCTCCTTTTCTTTTCAATAAAATTATGTGAGGTGTAAGCCTTGCAGTCTTCATGGTAAAAAAAAACATAATTTGCAAATACTATCAGAACTAAGTTCATGATAAATTAAAGTTCAGTTTAATCATATTACTTAAGAACTCCCACTTAGATTGACATCCCTCTAATCATCTAAGTGATCACATGATCCAAATAAACTAAACCATGTCCGATCGTCACGTGAGATGGATTAGTTTTCAATGGTGAACGTCTCATGTTGATCATATCTACTATATGATTCACGCTCGACCTTTCGGTCTCCAGTGTTCCGAGGCCATGTCTGTACATGCTAGGCTCGTCAAGTTTAACCCGAGTATTCTACATGTGCAAAACTGTCTTAGACCCGTTGTATTTGAACGTAGAGCTTATCACACCATATCATCACGTGTTGTCTCGGCACGACGAACTTTCGCAACGGTGCATACTCAGGGAGAACACTTGTACCTTGAAATTTTGTAAGGGATCATCTTATAATGCTGCCATCGTACTAAGCAAAATAAGAAGCATAATAAGATAAACATCACATGCAATCAAAATATATGACATGATATGGCCATCATCATCTTGTGCTTTTGATCTCCATCTCCAAGGCACCGTCGTGATCACCATCGTCACCGGCGCGACACTTTGATCTCCATCGTAGCATCGTTGTTGTCTCGCCAACTATTGCTTCTACGACTATCGCTACCGCTTAGTGATAGAGTAACACTACACCATGACACTATAAAGACGACATGCGTCTGTTGGTAGAAGTGAGCATCGGCGACACTTTTTCTGTCACAAACTATGCTGACACATAGTATGTTGTTGTTATATAGCCTCATGACACACTTTATGTCGCCAAATCACCACTAAATCACCGATGCATTTTCTGTCGGAACATACGGACTTTAGTGATACTTTGTCTGTCGTCGATTTGTGGGGACACACAAAGTGTCGGCGTTGTTTGCTTCGGCCCCAAAAAAATATGGCGCGAAAAGTGAGCCATGCGCGCGCCATGTGAAACATCCGAGCGAGACTAGAGGAGAAAAAAAAGAGAAAAAAAAAGACATAACCAAATATCCCCTCGATCCCCAATCCTACCCTTTCTCTCGCTACCCCGACCTAAACCTATCCCTTCGACACACAGTACGCCGCCTGCCCCGACCTAAACCTAGCGCCGTCGCCGCCTCCTCCCCAACCTGCACGCCGCCGCCCGTCCCCAACCTGC
>LR738715.1:824700152-824834971 GCA_902687465.1 Secale cereale
CCCCGACCGTCCTCTGATCCCCCCACCCCAGATCTGCCCAGGAGCAGCGTCATCCGCCGCGCCGAAGAGAACCAGCGTCGTCCGCCGCAGCAGCACCGTCCGCCGCGCCGAGGAGCAGCAGCGCCATCCCCCACATCTGCCCAGGAGCTGTGGCGGCGTCCCCCACATCCGCCCAGGAGTTGCAGCTCCATCCGCCGCGCCGAGGAGCAGCAGCGCTGTCCACCTACCACCGGCAAGGAGAAGCAGCAAGGTCAGACGCAAGGATCCACCGTTGCAGATCTCTCTCTTGCATTAAAATAATCCTACAGTCATATCATCATAGTTTAACTTGAAATTCTTACTCCAAGTCAGACCCGCTAGCTTCACTGTTCTTACTTCAGTTATCAAAATAACTGTTCCTAGTTCCTGCAAATAGCTTTGGTTGTCATTAGTTAGCACCCCTTTTACCGGCGCAATTGCAGGCCACATTTTACCCCCTCTGTATCTTTTGTATGCGTGGTAGAAACACTTTGGAAGCACTTTCTACAGTATTATTAGGAGCGTTGTGGTAGGAACACTTCAAAAGCAGAACGCCTGAATAGAGGAATTCCCCGATTAGACTAATCGATCAGCTCGTGTCATTTGGGTTAGGATATCATGAGAAGATCCATGCGTTAATTAGTTTTTTTTCCTTACCTATCTTCATGTACTTTGCTATACGGAGTTCACATTTTGTTGTGAACGGTTTATAATCTGATGGCATGCCTTGTGTGATTATAGTCGGGTGGTTCCAGGTCTAGGTCATGGCATTAGTGGTGTGGCGCTGTTGCTGTTTTCTCAATGAATATCAGTCCCTCGATGGATATGAATTGCTACTGTAAGTCATCTCAGAAAGTAGTATTGACCCCCCAAAAAAAGGAGTGGTGACATAATATGCAAAATAATTAGGCTGCAGTTAGTATGGGGTACATCAATACATTATACATGGACATATATTAAAGTAAAGGATATACCTGATAGTGTTTGCTTGTCTTTGTCAGGATTTTGAATTTTTTTGAGTGGCTTCACATACATGTGTTTTTCTGTTGTACTTGTATGGTCGTAGAGACAATACTGCATGCATTCTTAAAAATAACTTGAAGCATGCCCATTAGATAGTAGAGCATATATTTGCATTACAGCCATGACTTTATTAGTGTGTGCGCTCACTTCTAGGTCACTGCATCATGTGAAAAAAAACTGGCGCTGCTACAATTTCTCAAAGAAAAGAAAGTTCATGTGAAGAACCATTGCAACACACGGGAGAAAAATACATTCGAGTCAGTATATATACATATATAAATGGATGGAAGGAATATTCATAGAGACAGTCTATTAGTTGTTAGTTAGGAAACTGTAAAGAAGATAGTCTGTAGAAAAAGTGTATAAAAAATATAGGTCAATGATATACTTTGATAATACCTCCTTGTTTTTTTCTGCAACAGTTGATTAATTTTTTTGAGGGGGTTCAAAAAACACTTCATTGATAGTCATGTTTTAAGTTTTTTTCTATTTGATATGCATGTTCATAGTGAATGCCGATTTTTGCAGCAACATTGGTATTCTGAATCTCTACAGCAACATTGATAGTCCAAATTTGTACATTTCACTTGTAGTCTGTGAATCAGTTGTGAAGGTGCAGTCACCATGGAGAAAAGGTGGATGGATGAGCCTAGGTATAACACACAATTCTAGTGGTTATAGGGAGCTTAGCAATTATTTAAATACATCTGATCTGATGCATATGTATATTTATATAACATGTAGGCACACAAAGGTGTATTTGGAAGGGGTGGAAGACGAAGGATTGTTCATCCAGAAGCGTATGCCATCTAGCCATAATGTTTCATCCACACATTTACCACCTAGAAGCCATGTAGCCACTGCAAACGTCCGTCAGGCCTCTCAAGTCACTCACAATCAAGAAGACCTTTGTAATCATCTCATCTCTTAACTACATATATATAGTTCTATTGTGTTTGCTAATAGATGATGCATGATTTAGGTTGGTAGGGATGTCATATTATATCATTTGGTGAGATCTGATCCTGTGGCGAAGGCAATGGTTATCTCAACCAACCAAGACACCATAGTGGGAGGTGAAGTTCTTGGGCTGCAATATTATGAAGTTCTTGTTAATGTTGTATTGAAAGGAGAGGTGGAGCTGGCTCGTGGATATGATGGAATGCAAACAATGGGAGATGCTCACCACATGTCCATTGCATGGCCATCAAATAGGGTAAAAACATTTTCCTGTTCTAGTGTAAACTATCACATGATGCTAACTAATTGTTATTTTTGTAGATCAAACCTTGCTCCAAGTCATGGTTGTTTTCATCGCAGAGTTCAGGTATTATTCCTGTCAAAATACTCTTTTGGTTCTTGTCAGCGCTGTCTTCAATCGTTTCGCACTAAAAATAACTAGTACAGTATGATATTTGGATGTTGAGGATTAAACAAGTACCAATGGGTTACTTAGATTAGGAAATGCCATTTTTGCCTGATAATATCATCTCTTTTGCACTAAAAATATAGAGCATCTCTGTTCTTGTACAAAACTTGTAGCAGCAGTTAGCGTACTATTTTAATCATCTCGTTTGGATTGAAAATATGGAACATCTCTGTTCTTGTTAAAAACTTGTAGCAGCAGTCTGCGTACTATTTTAATTATCTCTTTTGGACTGAAATATACATCATTTTGTATAGTATCATGGTCTACAAAATCATATCTATTCCATCCTGACTTCATTTCGTTGCATGTGCTTGTCATTTTCTAAGATTTCTCAAAGATAGAAGTTCTTTTGCAGGGACAAATGGCAGAAAGTAGCAAGTACTGAAGTTGATCTAGGATGTTCCACTGATCGCTTTTGACCATAACATGGAATATTGTCGACGCATTTTGTGCATATGGAAGGTGATGTCGGCTTGATCGAAGACCGGGTATCTTCCATAATATTTTGTAGTAGTCAAGTGATCAAATGATTGGTCTTTTGAGAACTTGATCATATTTTGTAATAGGGCATGAGCAAAATGTCTGACTCTGACAAATGCCACTATGGTATTTTCTTAATGGTTGTAGCTACTTGAGTGAAGAAACCCAGTGAATCTTCTGTGTATGTTGAATGAATGTAGTGCCTGCTATCTTGTTATTAATGGAACAGTGCAATTGGAATCATCTATATATGTCAGAATGAATGCATTGGCTGTTACCTTGTGATGAATGGAAGAGTGAAATTGTATTGCATATTGAACATGAATTGAATATAACCATTTTGCTGAAATGTATAACCCTCGCACTAAGTGTGTGGGTAGAAGTGCTGCATGTCACATTATCTGTTGGCATAACTCACAACAGATAAACTGTCGGCATAGAAAAGGCCAATGGACTATGTGTCGGCGCATGTAGTATCAGACAAACTATCGGCGTAGCTATGGCATCAGAAAAACCGTCGGCATACCAGAGTATCAGACAAACCGTCGGCATAGAGTTGTCCGTCGCTGTAGAAACGTCTGCCGGGAAACATCTCACTAATGTTGTCATGTTGTCTGTCGGAAAAGGTTTATCCGTCGGCAAACACCTTTCCCGGCAGGACTATAGGCGACACTCACCTTTATGTTGGGAAAGGTCTTCACCGACACAAAATGTGTCGCCGTAGGTGACCTATGCCGGTAGATTTTCTGACGCTGCTTTCAGTGTCGTGGTGTAGTGTAAAGAAATTACATGGTGATTGTATTTCATACAATAAAGCGACAACTATATGGCTCCTGCCTGTTGCCGATAACTTTACAAAACATGATCATCTCATACAATAACGTATAACTCATCATGTCTTGACCATATCACATCACAGCATGCCCTGCAAAAACAAATTAGACGTCCTCTACTTTGTTGTTGCAAGTTTTACGTGGCTGCTACAGGCTTAGCAAAAACCGTTCTCACCTACGCATACAAAACCAGAACGATTTTTCGTCAAGTATGTGCTATTTTAACCTTCACAAGGACCGGGCGTAGCCACACTCGATTCAATTAAAGTTGGACAGACTGACAACCGCCAGCCACCTATGTATGCAGCACGTCGGTAGAACCAGTCTCGTGTAAGCATACGCGTAATGTCGGTCCGGGCCGCTTCATCCAACAATACCGCCGAATCAAAGTATGACATGCTGGTAAGCAGTATGACTAGTATCGTCCACAACTCACTTGTGTTCTACTCGTGCATATCATCTACGCATAGACCTGGCTCATGATGCCACTATTGGGGAATGTAGTATTTCAAAAAAAATCCTACGATCACGCAAGATCTATCTACTATATGCATATATACGAGAGTGGAGAGTATGTCTACGTACCCTCGTAGACCGAAAGCGGAAGCGTTTATCAACGCGGTTGATGTAGTCATACACCTTCACGATCCGCCCCGATCTAGTACCGAACGTACGGCACCTCCACATTTAGCACATGTTCGGCTCGATGACGTCCTCGCCTTCTTGATCCAGCAAGACGGGCAAAGTAGTAGATCAGTTCCGGCAGCACGACGACGTGGTGACGGTTGTTGATGAAGAACAATCTCTGCAGGGCTTCGCCAAGCACTACAGAAACTAGACGGAGGATAAACTAGAGGGTCGGGGTTGCCGGCACATGGCTTGGTGTATCTTGTTGTGTCTTGGGTGCTAGCCCTACCCCTCTATTTATATGTTGAGCCTTGGGGTCGAAACTTGGAGTAAAAGCCTCCACAAAGTCGGTTTCACCCGAAAGGCAAGAGTCCTTCTCGGACTCCAGGGCCTGACGCTAGGGTTCCGCAAAACTTCCTTCTGCGCTTTCCAAAAACCTTGTGGGCTTTCCCCTTTGGCCCAAATAAAGTGTTCTCGTACCCAAACATTTCAGGAAACATCCGGAACCCCTTCCGGTGATTTCCGGAACCCTTACGGAGGTTAAACACTATTATCCCATATATCAATCTTTATCTCCGGACTATTCCGGAGTTCCTCGTCATGTCCGTGATCACATCCGGGACTCCGAATAAAATTCGGTCACCAACATACATAACTCATTAAATACTATATCGTCAATGAACGTTTAAGCGTGCGGACCCTACGGGTTCGAGAACTATGTAGACATGACTGAGACATCTCTCCGGTCAATAACCAATAGCGGAACCTGGATGCCCATATTGGCTCCTACATATTCTACGAAGATCTTTGTCGGTCGAACCGCATAACAACATACGTTGTTCCCTTTGTCATCGGTATGTTACTTGCCCAAGATTCGATCGTCGGTATCTAAATACCTAGTTCAATCTCGTTACCGGTAAGTCTCTTTACTCGTTCCGTAATACATCATCTCGTGACGAATTCATTAGTCATTTCCTTGAAATACTTATTATGATGTGCATTACCGAGAGGGCCCAGAGATACCTTTCCGACACTCGGGGTGAAAAATACTATTCTTGATCTATGCCAACACCACGAACACCTTCGGAGACACCTGTAGAGCAACTTTATAATCACCCAGTTACGTTGTGATGTTTGATAGCACACAAGGTGTTCCTCCGATATTCGGGAGTTGCATCATCTCATAGTCATAGGAACATGTATAAGTCATAAAGAAAGCAATAGCACTAAAACTAAACGATCATAGTGCTAAGCTAACAGATGGGTCTTGTCCATCACATCATTCTCCTAATGATATCATCCCGTTGATCAAATGACAACTCATGTCTATGGTTAGGAAACATGACCATCTTTGATCAATGAGCTAGTATAGAAGAGGCATACTAGGGACACTGTTTTGTCTATGTATTCACACATGTACTAAGTTTCCGGTTAATACAATTCCAGCATGAATAATAAACATTTATCATGATATAAAATATAAATAACAACTTTATTATTGCCTCCGGGGCATATTTCCTTCAAAAAGGACCCAAACGAAGAAAAAGTGAAGACTTGATCTCCCCAACTATTGTGATGATGCCTTTTTTCAAGAATATCAATGCAGTTACATGTGAAGAAATGAAATGCCTTCTGTAACAGACGAGTTTCGGTATGAAACCCTGATTCTTCGAAAAAGATTGTCTATTTTGTACACGAAGTGCATCCATCTTTTGTCGTAACCCTCTCAATTTTTTAGCACATCCTACATGGGTGAAATGATGATACCATGCCACCTTTCAACCTCTTCAGAGTTCATTTGAAATTCTTTTCAATTTCAGGGCCATTTAGCTCAAAAATCAGTAAATGCATGAAAAATAACAAATGAAGTCAGAAAGGGTTGTAAATTGATGATGTGGCTTTGAATGGTGCATTTTGAACACACAAAAAGTCTGGAGTTCAAATAAGTTCAAAAAAATGAAATCCCTTTGTAACAGGCTAGTTTCCGTATGAAACCCTAATACTTCCAAAGAGATTACATGTTTTGTACACGAAGTGCATCCAGTTGTTGACGTAACCCTGTCAACTTTTTAGCACACACTATGTGGGTGGAATGATGATACCATGCCAAGTTTCAACCTCTTCAGAGTTCATTTTAAGTGCTTTTCAATTTCAGGGCCATTTCGCTCAAAAAAATCAGTAAATGTATGAAAAATAACAAATGAAGTCAGAAAGGGTTGAAAATTGATCATGTGGCATTGGATGGTGCATTTTCAACACACAAAAAGTGTCGAGTTCATATAAGTTCAAAAAATAAAATCCCTTTGTAACAGATGAGTTTTCGTTCGAAACCCTCAGATATACTTCGAAAGAGATTGCTCGTTTTGTACATGAAGTGCATCCTGTTTCTGTTGTAAATCTCTCAAATTTTTAGCACATACTATGTGGGTGAAATAATGATACCATGCCAACTGTCAACCTCTTCAGAGTTCATTTGAAGTGATTTTCAATTTCAGGGTCATTTAGCTAAATAAATCAGTAAATGCATGAAAAATAACAAATGAAGTCAAAAAGGGTTAAAAATTGATGATGTGGCTTTGAATGGTGCATTTTGAACACACAAAAAGTCTGGAGTTCAAATAAGTTCAAAAAATGAAATCCCTTTGTAACAGATGAGTGTTCGTTCGAAGCCCTGATACTTCGAAAGAGATTGCCCGTTTCATACACGAAGTGCACACAGTTTTTGTCGTAACCCTCTCAACTTGTTAGCACATGCTATGTGGGTGAAATGATGATTACCATGAAAACTTTCAACCTCTTTAGAGGTCATTTGAAGTGCTTTTCAATTTCAGGGTCATTTGGCTCAAAAAATTCAGTAAATGCATGAAAAATAACAAATGAAGATAGAAAGGGTTGAAAATTGATGATGTGTCTTCGAATGGTGCATTTTAAACACACAAAAAGTCTGGAGTTCAAATAAGTTCAAAAAATGAAATCCCTTTGTAACAGATGAGTTTTCATTCGAAAACCTAATACTTCGAAAGAGATTGCCCGTTTTGTACACGAAGTGCACCCAGTTTTTGCCGTAACCCTCTCAACTTCTTAGCACATGCTATGTGGGTGAAATGATGATACCGTGCCAACTTTCAACCTTTTCAGAGTTCATTTGTAGTGGTTTTATAAAACTCTAATAGCAAAAGGAATCAACTAAAAAGCTTTTATAAACCTCTAGTATTTTTTAAACTAAAATTATACAAAATTTATGCAACTAAAATTATCAAATTATTTTCAGTTCAAAACATTAATGGCAAAAAGAATTTTCATAGAGAATTTTTTTGTTAGAAACTTTACTAGCAAACTAAAATAACAAAATTTGTTCTTGATTAAAACATACATTAAAAATAACCTAAAATAATTCTAATTTAAGCTATTCAAATTTGAAAATTAATGGCACTAACAGAAAGTCTATAATTTTTGTGACCTAACAACAAAAAGAATCACTAGAAAACTAAAAAAATAAAGCAAAAACAATAAAGCAAAAAAGTAAAAAAATCAGAAAAACATGCCACCTCCCGGGCCACCACGGCCTGAATACGACTAGAAACCCAGCTAGTTGGGCTAGGATTCAGGCCCGCAGAAGGCCTAGTAGGCCCATAGGCAGATACAGTGCGTTTAGGCTCGTAAGCCTGCATTTGAGAGCAGCTCGAGAGGGCAGCGGCAGTGGGGCTTATAAACCTCTCTGAGCCCCTCTCAACTAGCAAGGTGGGACTAATTTTTTTGCCGCGGGGCAGCACAAGGCCTTTGGTCCCGGTTGGTAGCACCAACCAGGATGAAAGGGGTGCATTGGTACCGGTTCGTGGTACCAACCGGGACCAATGCCCCCCTTTAATCCCGGTTGGTGCCACCAACCGGGACCAAAGGTCCCTGTTTCTCACCCTTTGGGCTGGGGAAAACTAACCTTTGCTCCCGATTTGTGGCACCAACCGATACTAAAGGGGGGCATTGGTCCCGGTTGGTACCACCAATCGAGACCAATGTTTCATGTATATATAGCAAACACTTAGAAAATTACAGTTTTCATCTACCAGTTGCCCCCGACGACGCCGAGCTCATTCAGGCTGCGAGGCTACACGTGCTCGCCGCCGCGCCCCTCGCCCTACCCCGAGCTCGTCGTCGCCCTGCACCCCGCCGCCCACTCCTTGTCGCCGTTGCCGTCCGCTCCTCATCGTCGTTGTTGTCCATTCCTCGTCGTCATTGCCCTACGCCCCGACGCCACCGGCCCTGCCTCCTCGTCACCGTCGCCGCGCCTTGCACCGACGCCGTCGCTGCTCTCGAGCCCGCTGTGAGCGCTGCCCTGATCCCCTGCTCCTCCTCCCTGTAGGAAAATTGTGTATGATCAAAGTCATTTATGTATATGTTCATATTTAGAAGAAAAAGACGGAGTGGAAAAAGGAAAATAAGTAGAGTAAGAAGGAGAAGAAGAGGAGAGGAAGAAGAGGAGAAAAAAATAAGAAGAGGAAGAAGAAGAAAAAAAGGAGAAGAAGAAGGAATAGAATATATTATTCTATTTTTTTCTTCTTCTCCTCTTTTTTTTCTTCTTTTTTTTCCTCTTCTCCTCTATTCCTTCTTCTTCTCTTCTTTTTTTCTTCTTCTTCCACTTCTTATTTTTTATCGGGTATGTCGTTGTCGATATACCCCCTCCCCAATAACTTCGACATGAGGGGGGTGCCGGGTCGATATACCCCCTCCCCGATAACATTTTTCCATGTATGTATGATGTCATTGTCGATATACCCCCTCTCGGATAACTTCGACATGAGGAGGGGGGTCGATATATCCCCTCCTGGATAAATTCGACATGAGGGGGGGGGGTTGAGATTTATAAGAGATTTATGAAGAATGCCCCCATTATGTATGTGGACAAGTTGATGCATTTTTTCTGATCTCATCTACGTAACGTTCTATATGTCATGTTGCCTTGTGTGAAAGTATTGAAGAAATCCATGGCTTCATCATTACCCGGAAATAACCGGGGCATGATTGTACGAAGCTCCCCAAAGTTATTTTGGAACTGGGTCCCGGATAGGATAATCTACTTTTTGCTACGAAGTTCAGCAAATGCCTTCCAAATAGAGATATTGGGAAGGCTCTTGCTAAACTTCATAACAAAAATTGAATTATCATATCTGGGACTCCGTTCCAAAATAACTTTGGAGAGCTTCGTACCATCATGCGCCTATTACTTTCGCCTAATGATGAAGCCATGGTTTTGTTGAATCCTTTGACAATAGACAAATGTGAAATATATAAGAGTAGATGCGATTAGGAAAAATAGGGACCATTTTTTGCACTTCCAGAATGGCACCTCTGTGTTAAATCCCTTGTTTGACCTTCATGAGAGAGGCGGTCCGGACGTTGGACATTCATGAGAGAACTCTGGTAACTCTTCAACATGAGGGGGGACGTCGATCAACCCCCTCTCACCCGACCAAACACTAGAAGCGTCAAGGCCACCCAAACCGTAGAAGCGTCGAGATAGCTAGCTCTATGTTTGCCACTAATATATCCATCTATCATGTTTGTATATTAATTTCCATGTTGTAATATTGGCAGAAACTATGGAGCACCGAGACTTGGAAACAGAATAGTTGTTGGGGGACATAATCCTTGGTGGAGTGATATCATGTCATATCTCAACGACACCGATGTTATGAAAGGAGAGGGTGAAGGATCTGGTGATCGAACAATGGAGGATGAAGGACATGATCATGATGTCCGTGATGACAGCTTTGGTGATGAATCGGAGGAGGTTTGCAAAGTCCGGCGAGGTATATATATTAATTAAGTCTGTGATGACTAGCTAATTGATGTATTAATTTTTTTGGTATGTACATATATTAACTCTCTTCTTTTTTCTTTTATAGCCCTCCGGATCGAGCCAATTAAACTTCGGTAACAAGACGAGGCCCGAAGAAAAGGTTGCGCCTGGATGAAAGGTTCACGATCACACATATGGCAAACTATGGCACGATTGAACCCAGCCAGACCAAGGAAGCATTTTCTGCTCAGTGCGGGGCTATTGTTAGGGACATGATCCCAGTCAGCATCCAGCTATGGCTTGAGCCTAAGAACCTAGACCCTCAAGTTCCTTATGGCAACGATATACAGGAAGATGATCTTTGGACAATGCTGAAGATAAATTTCACCCTACTGCCACAGGAGGATCCAGATCAGCCAGTTATAGAGCCATTGGTCAAGGCTCATGCTCTTAAGAAGATGGCATATCTATTCAGGAGGTGGAAGAATGAGTTGAAAGAAAAATTCGTCGACAAAGGGAAGACTCCAGAATTCACCAGCCCATTTGAGAAGATAAGAGATCACTGGCCCACATTAGTTGCCTACAAGACATCGGACAGGACTAAGAAGATGTCAGAGACAAACAAGAAGAATGCTGGAAAGAAGAAGTTTCACCATCGCGAGGAGTCAGGTGGCTACCACAAAGCCCGGCCGTTGTGGGACAAGGCTGAGCAAGACCTGCTTGCTAAAGGGGTCGAACCAAAGACATTGAACATGTCAGACCATTCAAGGACTTGGTTCTTCGGGGTTGGGGCAACCTTGGACCCTGAAACAGGGAAGTGCTGTTGGACGAAGGAGCAACTTGAAATACCCATCAAGAAGCTTCAGAAGTGTATCACCGCAGCGCAGGAAGGGACGTTCGTTCCCGACAAAGAGAATGACGAGCTCGCCGAGGCCCTCGGCAATCCTGAGCACCTTGGACGAATACGAGGCACACCAGGCTCCATTCTGTGGAAGGTTGGGTTTCCCGATGCAGACAGTTACAAAACCTAGGAGAGGAAGAGGAAACTGGAGCAGACCAAACTGCAGAAGCTGAATGCAAGGGTACGGAAGCTAGAGGAACAAGCAGCTGACAACCAGCAACCTGCCGGAGCTACCCCAGAAGCTACCCCACCATCTCAGCGGAGAAGTAGCATGGCTTCCACCGAGCTCCTTTAGTAGCCTGACTTCACGGCTCCTAGCCACCCCGTGGATGCTATCACGGAGGCTCAACATTGCCAGCTTCTGACGCAGTGGCAGCAGTTCAAAGTCAAGGCGGCTGTCGGCTCTGTTGCACCTCCTCAACCCGACGCAACTTTTCACTACCGTCGGATTCCACAAGGATATGATGTTGTGATGGTGGATGAAGTACCGGAGGGATTTGAGGATCTCGAGCTTGACCACCCTATAGGTGAAGGGAATACTTAGCTGGGTCTTGCTCTGAAGACTCCATGTCTATGGCACAAGGAGCACATCAAGCTTCCAAACTAGACGCCTCCGCCTCCTCCTCCTGCTCTGGCGAGTCAGGGCACTCCGCCTCCTCCTCCTCCTGCTCCTCCTCTGGTGAGTTATCAGGGCACTCCGCCTCCTTCTCCGGCTGCTCCGGCGCGTGAGGGCGGCACTCCGCCTCCTTCTCCGCCTGCTCCAGCGCATCCGAGCAGCCCGCCTCCTCCTGCGCCTCGTCAGCAATGGCGGAAGACAGAAGCCGCTGCTCCGGCTGCTCCGGCATGTCAGAGCACTCCGGCTCCTTCTACTACTCGTCAGCAGCAACGGAAGAGCCGCTCCGGCGTCTAGCAGTACATCTAGAGGCAGGAGGCCATACAGATTGGGTCCTTCTCTCAAGCCTTTAGAGAAGTTACCATATGAGCTGAGCGAGGAGGAAAACATGAAGATCTCTGAAGCCCAAGTCGAGGACTTCTTTGAAACACAAAGAGCTAAGAAACATCCACCTCCGAAGGAGAAGATAGTTCCGGTGAAATTGAAGCACAATTTCGATGCTCTGAAGCAACCACCACCATGTCTGCCGCAAACTAACTATGAGTGCATTATTGAAAGGACATATCTGGAAGCAGAGCAGTCGGGAAGTACTTGCAGTGATCGAAGGTTAGCAGAACGAAGAAGTGGGAAAAAAATCCCCAGCTTGGCGAACAAGCGAACAAATTGTGCCCCCCACTCAAGGTGCCTAAAGATATCGTCGTTAATCATCTAGGGATGGTGCCCGGTACCAATCCTGCAGATTAGCTTCCCGACAATGCACATTTTGATACAATGGAGGTGGACGAACACAAATACCGGTACGGGAAGCCTCTCGTTAAACCTGGTCATCCTGCTCTAACAACGATGATGCGTAAATTCCATGAGTTACACGGAATTTTGCAGAAAGTCTGGAAAGGATACTTTGACGCTGATAGTTAAAGAGGAGCATGACCTCGTTGGAATTGATATGTTGTCTGTTCCATTTGAGGAGTTCTTTCAGTTTTTCAATCGAAAGGCCCTCGATAAAATAATCGTCACTTGCTACTGTCTATAAGTACTACTTCTGTAATTAAGTCTCTATATATAGCTCATCTCTTTCATTGCATGTATATATAATTACCCTCACTATATTATGCCGATTGAAGATCGTCGAATGCAGAAAAGCACAAATCTGGGACATTGGGTTCATTAACACAAATCTCATAGATGAATGGACGGTTAAATTTAATCCCAAATAAGCCTAGGACAACTTGCTACAATCGTTGCTCAAAAATCAAAACAAAGATACAATACTCTTTCCTTACAACTTCAAGTGAGTGTTACTGTCTTGTGCATATTCGTTTTCCCTTATTACTCGAGGTTATACTAATGTAATTGATGAGTTATGCGTGCATGTGCAGCTTCCACTATATTCTCCTTGAGATTAAGCTTGAGCGGGGACTAGTAACCGTCTTAGACTCGAGAAGAAAAGTTCCCAAGGAGTATGCGGCCATGACTAAAATGCTCGAGAAGTATGTTCAATCAATCATTATCGCACCATATCAGCAACTTTGTTCATTTCCTGATATCAATTAATTATTTTCTTTGTCTCGCAGGGTTTGGAAAGAGTTCATCGCACCAGCTCCGGGACTGCCGGGGGAGCTGAGATTTACACACCTGAGAGTAAGTACTACTAGCTAGTTTCACGCATCTCCCATTGATTCTAGCTAGTTTCATCAATACCATTTATAGTGCTTGATTATCAGTTTGATTGATCTCTATTTCTCCTAAAGTGGTTGTGGCAGGACGGCGAGAATTATTTTTTTGGATACTACATTTGGGATTAGATCTACAATGCGACGATCTCTAAGCGGGGCTACTCTAAAAAAGATTATGAAGTGCATAAGAAATAATATTCAAAATGTTATTTTATTACCATCATTTGTGTTGAGTTTCATTCATATATATGTATTGGCCCCCTTCTTCAAATGAGATGTGGCAGATGCAGGATGAACTCCTACCACAAGATCGCATACGAGCAATTCAAAAGGAGTTAGCGGGATTGTTTCTTGACCAAATAATAAATAAAGCCGGAGAATACCACGTGGAATTTTACATTAGATGTTAGATAATTGTAAGAGATCTTATATTGTATATATGTAGCCACTAGCGTTGGATAGATGTACGAAAACTTGTTGTTCGACCAATCTCTTGGAGAAAGGGAGGTTGATCACTTCTCTCTGTATATATATATGTTCATGACGATATTGTGTACTTAATGGTTTCCTTCATGCTTACTAGCTAGCATGTCGAGTCCTCTATATATGTATAGTACGTAGCGTCGACCAAGCACGGATATAAGAGAGGACAATTCTCTCTATTAGCTAGATAACTCAACATATGAAACCCCTAAATTATCCCTACAAAATCCCCAAAACCCCCAACCCCCACCCCCTTTAAAAAAAACCCAGCCCCTGAACTGCTGACGCGTGGATGCTTTTTGGTCCTGGTTGGTGCTACCAACCGGGACAAAAGGCCCTCCTGCCTGGGCAAGCCGCTGCGTCCACGTGGAGCCCCATCTGTCCTGGATCGTAGGCGAACCGGGACTAAAGATATTGGGCTTTAGTCCCGACCCTTTAGTACCGGTTCCAGAACCGGGACAAATGGGCCTCTGGAACCGGGACACATGGGCCTTTTTCTACTAGTGGAAGAGCAAGAAGCTTTTTCATCAACTATTGATGATATTACCAATCGATATGATTCACTTATAGTTGAGTACGCGAATTTATCAGATGAACTCCTTAACATGAATCAAGAACTCATCTCACTTAAAAAACATCTTAACGTGCTGGTAGTGGAGAAAGCTTCTCTCTTCACCGAGCAATCTGTTCGACTTTCTCTTGATTTTGTACCTCCTTGCTTAAAATGCCTAGAAGGTAGCAATGCCGATTCTCATGCTAAAACTTCTAATACTTTTGATGAGAATGTTGCTACTACTGAAATTGGTACTACTAATCCCTCTTCAGAGGATCATGCTGTTGGTACTGAAGAAAATTGCAGGCTGAAGAGCTTACATTAGACTAGAATGCTAAGGAGACTAAAAGGGCATCAAACCCTATGTAATACTCTCAATAAGCCCATACTGCACAAAAAACCTCAGAAGGAAGGATTATGTTTTGAAAATAAACTCAATGTGGATGCATCCTTTTGGACCCCCGAGCAATATCCTCGAACGACTTGGGTTCGTGCTAAGAGTAAAACTCTCGAACCTGAAACTCTAATTAGTTATTATTCGTCCATTCCCGTTGATACTGGCGAGTCTGATGACTCAAGTTATGAAATCATCAAACAACAGAATGGTGAAGTTTTTGCCAGATATGTTGGAACTAACTACAGGATAGGTTCACCCAAGAAGCAAATCTGCGTAAGGAAGTGCATTGTTGAAAATTTTCCTATCACTGCTAACTTGACTGTGCAGGTTAATATTTGATTAGGAAATGGATATCCCTCACAATCTACTTTAGAACCTTTTCCGAATGATTATCATCCTAACCTATGTCAGATGGAGTACATGCATACCTCTTCAAATCATTACATTCATATGTCTAGAAATAACTTCAGTGCATATTCATATGACTATTATCAAAGTGCACAGGTACCTCACAAGCCTCGCCGAAGGAATATCCCCACTTGATCCAAGCAAATGAGATCTTCACCTCCGACGAAAGAGCGGGTTGTGAAGAAGAACTAATCCTCTCGTGCAGTGAACTCTCTCAGGGATGTCTCACACTTATCATAGGCCCTAAGATCAATGTTTGTTGATGCTTTTCTTCTATGTTTATGTTTTCCGTGTGCTTGTGCTTTGTGTCTTCCTTCTTTTGTTTTTCTTTATGTTCTGAGTTAGTTTTATTTTCAGTCTTTCTTGTCATAAACATGCAACTTGTTTTGAAGAAAATTTCAATTCGACATCCTTGGTCATGAATGAAATCAACTTCGAAATCTCATTAGTTTTGGCCCTTACTCTTCCTCAAACCCTTCGGCATTCTATTTAGTTACCGAAATTTTTGCAGGAAACGGCCGACATGTGCCCACGATATCACGATCGTGATCATGTTTGTTGAATGTTTAACATCCCATGCTTTCTGGACGTGGATTTCGGAGGAAGTGGTTTCTCCCTCGCACTATATATACCTCTCCTCCAGGCTTCTTCCTCCTCTGTTCTTTCTCAGTATGACCTCATACCTCTCCTCTCGCTCTCTACCCGAGCCCGAGCTCGAAGCAGCGTCGAAGTTGTGCCTCGCCTTGCAACTTCGGCTTACCCCTGCCACCATTGATCGCCCAAGTGCGGTATATCTTCTCTCCCGCACTTCCGTAGGTGATCTATACTGCCAAGTTAGGGCATACAGATCTGGAACTTGCCATACCCCTCTTATGTTCTAGGACTGTTCATCCCAACGCCATTTAATCCTGCTTTATATTCTTGTGGTAGATCCTTAGGATTCACTAAGTGGTGACTAGTATGGTTTGTAGTTGCTCCTCGTACTAGTCAATCTGTTTCTAGGGTTCATGTTTATGCATCGAAATAATAGAGGAATGGTTATTTTGTCTTATGGCATAGTGTTTTCCTTTAAACGATATCTTTTTATGTATATGCCATGAATTCCTTTGCTCCCTCCAAAAAATTATCTGTTTTGAGTCAAAATTGTCTTTATGCACGTTTATGACCTCTTTCCGATTTTCCCTCGCCTTGTTCGTTTTCTCTCATGAGTGGTCATGGCTCATAGTTCAGAAGAACAATCTGGGTCCAAGAAAGAAATCCCTCAGTTGTCGCGTGTGCCTGGTAAACCAAAAGTGGCCGAAATAAAATCAACCAAGTCGCCTATAGTGCCAAAGAAGAAGTCTGAATCAGAACATGACAAAGAAGATGATGAAATTTCGTCAACTCACAGTCCGCCAGAGGATGAGCTAGTCACTTATTCCAAGACCATGTTTTCTGATGGAAATCCCAAGAAGAATGGTCGCGAAATAGAGATAAATACAGCGGCTGAGATGTCTGATCCTGAAACATACAAAATGCCCCTGAAGTACATACTTCCACTAAAAGAAATAACATACTACAGAAGATTCGCCGCCATTTCGCAAAGAAGTGGTTTAATTATGAAAATGTCAGAAGAAAATATTAGATCATGTTCACATTTACTCCACCATGGAATGATTGCCTCGCAGAGGGCTGCCTAGGCGAAGATGATGAAAAAGTCAGGCCAGCTCCTGCCCCCCAATGCTCCTGTTGATTCATTGAAAACATCTGTTGATTTCCCCGAGGAGGTCAAAAAGATAGAAAAGGCCAAGGCCAAGCTTGAAGCTAAGGCCTCGAAGAAAAATAATGTGAAACAAAGAAATGTTGAGTTGACTCAACAAGATGTGCAAGAGAAGAAGGAAAGGGCTTTTGCCCGAAAGGAAAATAAAAAGATGAAGTGTGTTTCTCCTCAAAATTCAAAGATAAAGTCTGTTGCTAGAAAATCAAGGAAGGCAACATCTACCTCATCTAAGGATTCTAACGATGATCATGTTGGCGAATAAATTCCCAATGATCAACGAGCCTTGCTAGAAAAACCCTATCAGCCTCCTTCACCAGCAAAAGTTTTGCCGCTGCTAAGATCATCATCAAGGCTTGGTACTCAGGCATCAGATAAGCCTTCGTGTTTTGCTACCCCTACAAAAAAGAGAAAGTTGTTGCCTGGAGAAAATGTTGATGTTGTTGCCAAGAAGGCCAAAGCAATTGTTCATGCTCCCTCAGAGGAACATAAATATTACTTTGATCTCATCCTTGATATCATTGAAGGTGCTTCCTATGATGCAAATCCATCTGACTTCAACAATTTGGGTCTGCCTGAAGATGTTACCATGGTAACCAAGCACTTTGCAGAGTTGAGAGAAATCACCAAAGAACTGAATCAAGTTGTCGAGGACAAGAAACTCCTTAAGAAACTAAGGAAGGATGCCAAATCTGAGCCTCATAGAAAAGACATAAACAAGGGGATTCTTGAGATTACCCAATCCCTCACTATTATGAGGAACAACAAGATTGAGTGTCACTCCAAGATGAAGTTGGATGTGTCTCAACTTTCTGATCAAAGAAACAAAGAGATTAATCATCAAGAAGATCTTGCACGATGAAGAGAAAGAGAAGAGGAGCATCAAAGAGCACACGCAAGAGCCAGCAAGCATAAGGTTGTCAAGGATCGTCAAATCCAATTTGTATCAACTGAAGCTCCTGTTGACTCAAGTGTCCACTACAACAGATACCACCATCTCCACTACCCGAGGAAGAAACCAGATAGTCAGCCGAGCCAGTAGTGACATCTCTAGTTGTCGCTCAAGAAAGTGATGTAGTGGATATCTTTCTGAATGAAAATGATGAACAGAATGTTGTGTCCGAACAACAAGTCCTGGAAGAAAAGATTGATGAAGAGACTGAAGTAGAGAAGGTTGTTTCTACGCCTCTGAAGGTTATGCAAGTTGAGCCCTCCAGATTCACCAAGGAGGATGATAAGATTGAGGGGAAGCAAGCTGCTTCCCAAGGAAATACCACCCTGGTCTCCGCATCTGGTGCCCCTACCCATATGGAGGTTGATCTTGCTCCTGGTTCTTCTGCTTCACAACTATAACAGGAAGAAAAGAAAGATGAAGGGCCCATGGTCACGAAGAAGAATCACAGCAAGTTGTACCACCAGTTTTTCCGAACCAGTCTGAAGAAAGAGATGTACTGACTCAAGTGACAGAAGAAGTTGTCGTGCCCCCACCTACTAGGAGCTCACCAAAAGAAAAGGCCCTAGTTCTTGAGAATGAGAAAGCCGCTGAAGGAGTTCCATCTAAAGAAATTGAAGGTCAGTGTAGTGCTTCCATGCCATCAGCTTCAGAGAAAGTTAATTTCTCCCCTGCTCCATTAAAGCCAATCAATGAAGATGTGCCAAGTTCTGATGATGTTCGGTCGATGTAAATCAATGATGAAAGAATTCTGAAAAATCTCCAGGAATCATTCCCACTGTTTCTAGCTGAGTATGGTCCCAATGGCCCTGCATTTAATGAAAAACTTCATTTTCTGAAGCATCTTGGTGTCAGCCCTTACGAAGGAGAAAGGACTTCACTCCGTGGTTTTGGACAGAAGAACAAGTGGCCTATTATGCTCGGATCCTGTTCCACAAGAACCGATTTCTGAATCATAAGATGTTAAACTTCGCTGAGCTTGAAGATATGCCCTACTTCCATCATGCAATCGAGCTCATTGAACATGCCCTCTTGAAAATTTTCATGCGCTTTAATCATGGGTGGAACAGAGAAATTATCCTTCAATTCTTTGCCACTATCTATGTTTCAGGAGAACTTGAAAACACCTCCACCCGAACTCTGGAATGGATGACTGGCGGAGAAATGATCAAATATTCGATGTGAGTTTGAGAAGGAAAGCGATCACAGGCCGCATTTCTCGGAAGTATCCAAAGCACAACTCCACATTCTGATGGGTCCCACCATGTTTTGTGATGAATGCATTGATGTTGATCCCAACAAGAAGGCTTATGACAACAAAGTGTTATTCCACATTCTGTGCAATACTCTTACAACAATGAACATATCAAATTCCATCAAAGGCATTGTGGGAAATATGCTTATGGTCATGTCTCATGTGATTAAGTTTGATATTCCTGATCTATTCATTCGAAACCTCACATGTGCAGCTGAGAGCCCCTAATCATTGAAGCTTTATGCTCCATGGATCATGTTCGCGATCGAGTAGCTCATCAATGAGATTTTTTTCTAGGCTAACATTCCGAAGGTATTCATGCCACCAATTCGTGATACTCTACGCATTGTGAAGAATATTGGAAAAGGAAAGGAACCAGTTGATACTGCTGCAAATGCGTCTACATCTGAAAATGCTCTGAAGGTCAAGACGGCCAGTGTAGAAATCCTTCGTGAAGAAAATCCATCTCTGTATGAGATCTGCATTCAAACTCACCAAACTCTGGAAAGCCATATCAAGATGGTTGGAAAAGAAAAGGTGGAATTGATATCTGAGCTGAATTTCCTTCATAATCGTACTCGTCAAATCCTTCTGAACGAGAAGGAGACAAAGAAGTGCTCATGAACTCTATTAAGGAAGCATTATTCTCGAAAGAATTTAGCCAAAAAGGGCATCATGAAGGATTATGATTATCTCGACTTACTTGCCGTTCCTCGTATCCGAAGACAAACTCCGGCTCTGTCGGTGTACAAAAAGAGGGGTACACTTTTTGTACCCCTATGACTGTGCACGGGCAGTCTGAGCCACGGGCACCACCACACCAAGCATGGCAAGGGAGGTGAGCCAGGGTAAGATCGAAGCTTGATGGAGAATGGAACAGCGCCAAGAACAAGAACACAAAGAGCAAAGGGACGAAGCGGCTCTCCCCGGCAAGATCCTTGCCGGGGCCCGCTCTGGCAGCCCCGGCAAGACCCTTGCCGCAGCAGCTCACCCCGCGCCTACGGAGCAAATCACCCTTGAGTCCACCACCCCCAAGGGGCGAGGATTCGGGAGATATCCCCGTGTTGGCATGCAGATCTTTGTGAAGACATTCAAGATCAGATACAAGTTAAGAAGATGACCCTTGGCGGGATTCCAGCCAAGGAGAACCACAAGGCCCCGGCAAGCACCTTGCCGGGGATGACAGCAGGCACCACGGCAGGACCCTTGCCGGAGCCCCGACAAGGCCCTTGCCAAGGACACCCGCAGGGACACCGTTAGGCCCGCACAACTGGGTTTCCAACGACCCACGCAGCTGCTGACCCAACCAGCTGGACGGGCTCCTGTGTGGCAACCCACAGATCTTTGTGGAGACCCGCCGTTGCGCCACCTCAGCTGCCTGTCTGCCTACATGGCGCCTCAGGCACTGCTGGCTAGGGCGCGTGTCAACGCGAGCAGGGGCGGCGATGGACAAGACGGACGTCTCCCCCCGTCCCCGATAAAGCAAAGACACCTAAGCTGGGCGCATTAAATGCACCTTGTCCTGTAGTGCGAGGGATAACCTCGCATCACTGTACCCTTTCGACCTCCTGTGTGCCACTGTGGCAACCCCTTCTTCCTATAAAAGGAGGCCCGAGGCGACCAGGAGAGGGATTCAGCTTTTCGGAACTGCTTGCAACCCTCTTGGAGCTCCTCATTAGCTGAAGAACACCAACATATAATCCACCAAAGCAGGAGTAGGGTCTTACGCATCTTTGCGGCCCGAACCTGGGTAAAGGAACCGTGTCCTGACTGTTAGATCCGCTCTTTTCTCAACCCCGCGCCCCGCAACCGTAGTAGGGATTCTTGTGATCCCATAGGTGTCGATCCAAATACACCGACATCTTTGGCGCGCCAGGTAGGGGGGCGCAGTTGTGAGAACTGGCTTTAGCGGTTAGTTCGGCGCTCATGCATCATCATGGCGCCCAGGAAGAAGACGACGGTGGCGGTTGGCCAGTCAGAAGCCGGACAGCCCGTCCCGACGCGGGCGAGCAGCGGACCAGTCGCGGAAAGGACTCGGGGCGCTGCTCGCGAACACCAACGCCATCCCAACAGCCGGAGTTTGGGAGGTGGCGATGTTTGTGCGCCTCGTAAAGGGCCACACACCACCAGTTCCAAAGATGGAGCCCGACCCTCCGCAGGTGGCGCGGGGCCTTCCAAGGTCGCGGCAGCATCACCCGAAGGCGACGCAAGGGCCTCCAGAACTCCCACGCCGGCGCCAACAGCGCGCTCTTCTCAAGCAGCGCGCGACGGACGGCGTCGTCACCCCGAAGATCCCGGACGTCGCCATGGGAAGGGCCCCGAGCGCCACTCCCAGGACGTAGGAGACCTGCCCGCCCAACGAAGCGCTGGTGGATATGTTAGGCAACCGCAGGATCGTGATGGAGCTCCCCCTGACACGGTCAGGGGTCGAAGCGCGTCACGGTCCGTGCAGGTTTCACTAACGTTAACACCAGCCAAAGCTTTGGCTTGCGCGCGCAGTTGCTCCTCGACTTTCCTCCCGTTACGGGGAAACTCGACGAATGGAGAGCCACCATCCGAAGCCTTGTCGCAGTCACCAACATGGATGACCTACATCCAGCGGAGCTCCCAGGCCGATGCTCCGATGGGGTCCCACGCACCGGCGGCGGGAGAGCCGACAGCGCCGTGGCTACGGTGCATTCGCCTCCTCCTCGCCCAGTGCCGCGTGCGTCGACCCGTCGAGACGTCGCGGGCGACGCCATCTCCATAGCATCGTCCGACCCACGGACCCGCGGCGACCAGCGTCAAGTTCTTCAGGAGCGAGCTCATGAAGACCCCGAACCACCATCGAGCGCCGGCGCGGAACGCGGCACCAGTCAGACAGGCGAGCAGGGCCTGCTGCAGACCGCCCAGCACCGGAGAGCCTTGGGGGTCTACCTTACGAGGTAGGCTGTCCAGCTTTCACCCGTGAGCTACGGCAATTCCAGTGGCCCTCTCACCGCACATTAAAACCTGACGTTGGCGAGAAGTATAATGACAAGACCCACCCATCGGAGTTCCTCAGCATCTACACCATCGCGATGCAAGCTGCCGAGGCCCGCAATGATAAGGTGCTTGCGAATTACTTTCCGTTGGCTCTTAAACCTAACGCCATGTCATGGTTGATGCACTTGCTAGTAGACTCTATTTCCTCCTGGTCCGACTTGTGCCATGAGTTTGTTGGCGCCTTTACCGGAGGCCACCAAGCCCATGGCCAAGCAAGTGACCTGCATGTCATACCCCAGAAGGAAGGCGAGACTCTACGCAAGTACATACAGAGATTCAGCCGGGTACAGTACACTATCCCCGATGTTAACCCTGCCGCCTTCATCAGCGCGTTCCACCAGAACATGCGCAACCGCAAGATGCGCGAAGAACTGGCGATGACCAAGGTGAAGGATGTGACGGAACTCTACGTTCTTGACGACAGATGTGCCCGGGCTGAAGAGGGAAGGAAGTACCCCGGCGAAAGCGCCGGTGCGGAAATCGACTCCTCAGACGAGGATACTGCCGCTCCAGCGAAGAAGGGCCGGAACTGTAACAGGAAGCGCAAGGGGAAGGCCGTGCTTGCCGTCGAGGGATCTGATGACACCAGCTCCGCCAAGAAAACCAAGGCGGGTGACCCTGGCAAAGAAATTGTCGGGTGTGTCGCCTGCCGGGCCTTGGCGGCTGCCGAGAAGCCAGGAAACTCCGGAAAGCGATACTGCAAGATCCATCGCACCAAGGGCCATGATCTTCAGGACTGCCACCAGGTTGAGCTCCTTGCTGAGAAGCAAAGGGCTGAATACGAGAGGCGGGACAAGGAGAACGGCCAAGACGGCGATGAGGGATCCAGCAAGAAGCGTGACGGCCAAGCAGGCCGTCGCGGCAAGGAGAAACAGCAGGAAAGGCCTGCCCGGGGCCGCGACAGAAGACCTGAAGACGACGATCACGAAGAGGACGTCGAGTCCGGCGGCCAAGAGTTTCAGAAGGCTACGGATGCCATGTGATTCGATGGTGGTGCCTCGCTGCATGCTTCTCACCGCCAGCTTAAACAGTGGGCGCGTGAGATTATTGCGGCAGAGCCATCGTCCGGTGCCCAAAACCCGCTGAAATGGTCCAGCACACCTATCATCTTTGACGCCGAGGATCACCCTGATCGCACTACTGTGGTCGGGTGCTTGCCATTATTGGTTTCACCGACAATACGCAACCTCAAGGTGACGAAGATGCTAGTCGATGGCGGGGCCGGTCTGAACCTACTTTCGCCCACCGTGATCGAGAAGCTGCAAGTTCCCGATGGAAACCTCGAGGAGACGGGCACGTTTCAGGGGATCAGCCCAGGGAGGAGTCAACCGAAGGGGAAAGTCACGCTGCCCGTGACTTTTGGAAGTGATCTGAACTACAGGACAGAGAGGATCGTGTTCAATGTTGCCAAGATCCCGCTGCCTTACAACGGGATCCTTGGCCGCCCAGCACTGGCCAAGTTCATTGCAGCATCACACTATGCCAACAACACCTTGAAGATGCCAGGGCCCGTGACGATCATCACCATCCCCTTTGATAAGAAAGATGCGCTGATTTGCACCGACCAATTGTACCAGCAAGCAGTTGCAGCAACTGCCGCTACGGGGGCACTTGCTCCTGCCACTGGAGCCCCGGGAGGGAAGAAGAAGAAGACCGGCGAGACCTCGGGCGCCCACTCCGGCAAGCACACCTATTCGAAGTGCCGTGCTCCCGTCGAGGACGTGCCTGAGAGCGCCACCGGAAAGAAGAAGACCGGCGAGACCTCAGACACCCACTCCGGAAAGCACACCTCTTCGGAGTGTCGCGCTCCCGTCGAGGACGTGCCAGAGGGCTCCACCGGCAGAAACAAGAGATCCAGGGCCACACCGCCAGGATCCAAGAAGGTTTCTGACGTGGAGGACGGTTCGGGAGGGGCTTTTACCATAAGCTCCGCCCTTGACAACAAATAGGAAGATGCGCTTGTCACCTTCCTGCGGGCGAATGTCGACGTGTTTGCTTGGCAAGCGTCCGACATCCCCGGCGTTCCCAGGGAGGTGATTGAGCACCACCTTGCTGTCTGTCCTCATGCGCGGCCCGTCAAGCAGAAGGTCAGGAAGCAAGCTTTGGAATGGCAAGAGTTCATCACCGAGGAGATCCAGAAACTGGAAGCTGCGGGTTTGGTGAGAGGAGTGCCCCACCCAACGTGGTTGGCCAATCCAGTGGTAGTGTGCAAGGCAAATGGGAAGTAGAGGCTGTGTATTGATTACACGGATATCAATAAAGCTTGTCCCAAGGACCCCTTCCTGTTGCCGCGCATAGACCAGATTGTTGACTCTATGGCAGGGTGTGACCTGCTGCCATTCCTCGATGCCTACTCCGGCTACCACCAGATCTTCATGGCAAGAGAAGACGAAGAGAAGACATCATTCATCACCCCATGTGGTATGTATTGTTTCGTACGAATGCCTTTCGGGCTGAAGAGTGCTGGCTCGACGTTTGCACGGGCAGTCCAGATTAGTTTTGAACCCCGGCTCCATAGAAATATGGAGGATTATATGGATGATATAGTGGTCAAAACCAAGAACAAGGCAACCCTTGTACAGGATTTACAAGAAACATTTGTGAACCTGCGCAAGATCAACCTCAAGCTGAACCTTAAGAAGTGTGTCTTCGGCGTTCCGTCTGGCAAGCTTCTCGGGTTCTTTGTGTCGCAGCTTGGGATAGAAGCCAATCCAGACAAGATCAAAGCTATAGAGCAGATTGAAGCAGCCAAACGGGTCAAGGATGTGCGTCGGCTTGCTGGCTGCGTTGCCGCCATGAGCAGATTCATTTCCAAGTCTGCCGAGCGCGCCCTCCCCTTTTTCAAGATCTCGAAAAAGGCGGGCCCAATGGAGTGGGCGCCGGAAGCCGAGGCAGCATTACAAGATCTGCAGAGGTGTCTTTGCTCCACGCCAATACTGGTTGCGCCTAGACCACAAGAACCGTTGCTTCTATACTTAGCGGCAACAAACCAGGTGGTCAGCGCCGCACTAGTGGCGCAAAGAGAAATTGATGATGAGGTGATAGCAGCAACAGAGCCTGGTGCCACTAGTGTAGAAGCGACACAGTCGGTTGGAGTGCAGCCGAAAAAGAAGATGATGCAGCAACCGATCTACTTTTTTAGCTCCCTCTTGTAGGAGGCTAGATCAAGGTACTCCGGTGTGCAGAAATTGCTCTTCGGCCTTCTTATGGCCTCGAGGAAGCTGCATCACTACTTCCAGGTGCACGATATCACTGTCGTCACTCGCCTCCCTCTGCAACGGATATTGCACAATCCAGACACGACGGGAAGGATTGTAGAGTGGGCACTGTAGCTGTCCAGCTTTGGCCTCAAGTTTGAAAGTACCTCGACAATTCAGAGCCGAGTCCTGGCAGAGTTCATCGCAGAATGGACCGCAACACCTGATGAAGAAGTCTAGGAAACTACTCTCCCCGGCAAAGAGGCGAGCTGCAACTGGATCATGTACTTTGATGGGGCTTTCTCCTTACTGGGCGCCGGGGCCGGCGTACTGCTGGTCGCGCCCACTGGAGAGCACCTCAAGTACGTGGTCCAGATGCACTTCCATAGGGAGGTATCAACGAACAACACTGCCGAGTACGAGGTGCTGCTTGCTGGTCTTAGGATTGCGGCGGACCTCGGAATCAAGAAGCTCATTGTCAGGGGCGACTCGCAGCTTGTCGTCAAACAAGTCAACAAGGATTACCAGAGCCTGTTGATGAAGGCCTACGTCGATGAAGTGAGAAAGTTGGAAGAGCGCTTTGACGGCATACAGGCGGAGCACGTTCCCCGAGCGGCGAATGACATCGCCGATTACCTGTCAAAGCGCGCTGCCCTCAAGCTACCTGTGGAACCAGGTACCTTTGTGCTTCAGCTTTCTCAGCCATCCGTTTATCCATCAACAGAGCAGAACAAGAGGAGGAAGTCAGGGCCCGGCAAGTACCTTCCCGCCGAGGTCCCCGGAGCCGCTGGCAAGGATGTTGCCGGGGAAACTGAGCCAGCCACCGGAGGGATAACTCTGGCGGAGCGTCAAGCTTTTGCCGTCGAGATGGCCACTCCCTTGGCGGAGGAAATGCCTTTAGTCCTCGCCGTCGAGCCCCAGGCTCCAGCATGGGCACAGCATACCGTCCGATTCCTTCGGACTGGGGAACTTCCTGAGGAGCAGGAAGAAGCGGAGAAAGTAGCCCGTCGGTCTGCCATGTACCAGTTCGTCGATGACGTCCTGTACAGAAGGAGACCGAACGGTGTGAAATTGAAGTGCATCCCTCGAGAGGAAGGACTGGAGCTGTTGGCAGAGATACATGGAGGCATATGTGGATCCCACATAGGGTCGAGAGCCCTTGCCGGCAAGGCATTCCGGCAAGGCTTCTTCCGGCCCACTGCCCTCCAGGATGCGGCGGCGCTGGTCACCAGGTGTGAAGCGTGCCAATTCCATTCAAATAAACTTCATCAACCAGCTCAAGCCCTTCAAACCATTCCTCTCTCCTGGCCCTTCTCGGTCTGGGGGCTCGACATACTGGGCCCTTTCCCCCGCACTGTCGGGGGCTTTGAGTACTTGTACGTTGCAATCGACAAGTTCACAAAGTGGCCAGAGGTGGAGGCACTAAGGAAGGTCACAACTCAGTTAGCCGTCAAGTTCTTCAAGGGACTAGTGTGCCGTTTTGGTGTACCCAACAGGATCATCACCGACAACGGCACACAGTTTAGAAGCCGCACCTTCATGCCATATACCCAAGACCTCAGCAGCAAGGTCTGTTTCGCTTCCGTTGCTCACCCCCGAAACAATGGTCAAGCTGAGAGGGCAAATGCTAAAGTGCTGCGAGGACTAAGGACAAAGACCTTTGACAGGCTACACAAGAGCGGGAGGCGCTGGATTGATGAATTGCCACCGGTTCTTTGGTCGATCAGGATGACGCCAAATCGAGCCACCGGCCAGACGCCCTTTGCCCTGATATACGGGGCAGAAGCAGTTCTCCCCACGGAACTCATATACGGGTCACCTCGAGTGCTCGCTTATGATGATGTTGAGCAAGAGCAATTGCGACAAGACGACGCAATGCTCCTTGAGGAAGATCGTCTTCGGGCGGCTGTGAGAGCAGCGCGCTACCAGCAAGCCTTGTGCCGCTACCATAGCCGCAAGGTCTGTGCCCAAAGCTTTGAGGAAGGAGACCTTGTTCTCCGGCGCGTTCAATCAGGCAGGAATACGAATAAGTTGACGCCGAAATGGGAAGGCCCTTATCGGGTAATACGAGTCACCAGGCCTGGCGCTGTCCACCTGGAGACCGAGGATACCGTTCCGGTGAGTAATTCCTGGAACATCGAGCATCTTCGCAAGTTTTACCCATAAGGCGCGGCTTGCCGGGCCACCCGGCAAGCCACGCTTTTGTACATGCCTTGCCGGCAAGGCATGTAACCCTTTGTACAAAGCTAGACGCAGACTCTGAGCATAAATAAATGAAGCGTTGGCGCCCTAAGTTATAGCATGCATGCTGAGTTGAGTCTCGTCCTTGGTTAGGGTTGATAGTGCTTAGCAGCGGCTAACCCCTAGCTTAGAGGTCGAGTCTTTGCCTTTCCTCTGTCTTCTTTGGTTCACAGGACGCACAGACATCCTTGCCGAAACCACTCGGAGGAAGCAAAGAAGAACAGACCAGTGCCTAGGCCCCGACAAGCCAGTGTTGCCGGAGGCTGCAAGGGCAAGAATTCGCCCACGGCAGACCAGGGTTGCCGGGGGCGGCAGCTTCAGATAAGTCCTTTATCCCTTATCATGCATTCCATTATGGACTGAGGTATGTGAAACCTCGTTCTTTTCCTTAAGCTACCGTGCTCCCATAACTCTAGGCCCTAGGGCTCGTTCCTGGGACTAGGTTTGGTCGTAGTCGCGGCAGCAGAAGGATAAAACGAGGAGCCTGAGCCCGCTTCATCCCTGCCTCCGCCAAGGGCGTGAGAAAGGTCGAGCGAAGTAGGGAAACGGCAGGGCCTGTTGCCGGGCGAGAAAATGTTTATCTTAAGGATATCAGGGATTTATTCCCTGTTGTGGGTTTTTACCAACGAAGAAACGACCCGGCAAAAATTCCTTTTTGATTAAAAACATTCCATTCAAGTACAGTCCATAGGGAATGAAAAACATGAATAAGGGGATTACAAGTTTTAAACTTAACAGATGCCCGAAGGCTTACAGACTAAAAAGAGATAAGATGCCCATATGCCTTTCTTGTCCCTCTCCTCAGGAGGTAGGTCAAGGAGGCAAGAAGGGCAAAAGGGGCGCCTAGGCGAGCTACGGGTGGCAGAAGACACCGAGAAGGCATCTCGGCGGCCTCCCCAGGGCTGGACGGTGATGACGGCGTCGGAGGCAGAGCTCGAAGACGAGGCGGGAGGACGTCAGTACGCGTCAAAGGCGTCGGTGCCCGCGTACTCTGACATGACGACCTTGCCGCCCGCCTTCTTCCTCTGCCTCTTCCGCAGCCTCCCTACGCCAGCCGCCAAGGAGACGGCCCCGAGAAGTTCAAGGAGCCGGCGACGTGGATGATGGGGTCACCGGTGCCACCAGGAGCGGCACCCGACACCTAGTCGGACCCGTCATCCTGCCGTCCACTGCCCTCGTCGTCGCTGTCGCTGTCCTCCTCGTCACCCTCGTTCAAGGAGGAGTCTTCGTCATCAGAGGAGCTCTCCATGCAGCACCTCGCGCGAGTCCTGAGGTGCCCGAATACCTTGACGGAGAGGTGGCCGTCTTCCATCAACTTGAAGTGGAGGGTGAGCCCATCCGTCAGGCTGTGGATGCGAGTGAACCTCTTTCATCATCGGCGAAGATACATCACATGAGGGGCAGGGAAGTCGACGCGGGCTCGCATGCCACTGATCCTGCAACCCCTCATGTGCAGTCGTAGCGACTCCGGCGGATTCATCTCCATCTCCTGCGGAAATGGAGTCGGGAGACGAAGGTAACGGCGCGGCAACCCCCGCATCCTAAAGAAGAACTCACAAGGGTCATCTCCAATATGACCTTCTATTGGAGGAGGAGCTGCTGGCGGGGGCGAGGCCGGCGGGCCGCCCCGTCCTCCTCTTCCCCGAGCACCCCGGCCTCGCCCACGGCCCCGCCCCCTCCCTCTTCTCCTCATGGCTGGTTCGGCTACTGCGGGTGCAGAAGAAGGGGGGACGCGTTGTCGAGCGGCGACCCTCGCCGCCACCTTGAGGAACCGGGATTTTCTCTCTTCATGGCAGACAGAAGAGAGGAGCAGAAGCTGAAGGAGAAAGAGGATGGAGGAGTGCGGGGTGCCGTCCCTCCCCTCTGCCCTTTATAAAGGGACGGGGCTAGAGCTCGACCGTCCCGCTCGGCCAATCAAGACGCAGAAGGCGAGGGGGGCCGGGACTGACCCACCGCCCCAACCAGCGACGACTCGGTTTCCCGCCTCCACCGCTCGCCACCTCAAACGCATGGGAGGCACGTGGTGAACGTGCAGGACCAAAGGGACGGGTGAGGCGACCTCTCCCCACCCCGTGATCATGGGGAGTGGACACCTAGCAGACCGCACCTCGGCCCCATCCAGTAAGCGGGCCGCGCCCCCACACCTCCCCCCGTTTATGGGGAAGGCTCGGGCCGCCTCCTTTCGCATTTACTACGACGTGACGCATGCCTGCGGGAACCGCCCCATGCATGCCGCCCATGTCACGCACGCCCCTCCACCCCGCGCCGCGCGCGCGGGTCGTGGGAGGCGCAGCCCGCGGAAATTTTACCACGGTGAAAACCACCCCGCCTGCCCGCGCACTGTTCTGGGCCTGGCCCAACAACGTGTCGCGCCTATGTGTGGCCCAGGCCCGGGGGCTCCTGTCGGTGTACAAAAAGAGGGGTACACTTTTTGTACCCCTATGACTGTGCACGGGCAGTCTGAGCCACGGGCACCACCACACCAAGCATGGCAAGGGAGGTGAGCCAGGGTAAGATCGAAGCTTGATGGAGACTGGAACAACGCCAAGAACAAGACCACAAAGAGCAAAGGGACGAAGCGGCTCTCCCCAGCAAGATTCTTGCCGGGGCCAGCTCTGGCAGCCCCGGCAAGACCCTTGCCGCGGCAGCTCGCCCCGCACCTACGGAGCGAATCACCCTTGAGTCCACCACCCCCAAGGGGCGAGGATTCAGGAGATATCCCCGTGGTGGCATGCAGATCTTTGTGAAGACATTCAAGATCAGATAAAATTTAAGAAGACGACCCTTGGTGGGATTCCAGCCAAGGAGAACCACAAGGCCCCCGGCAAGCACCTTGCCGGGGATGACAGCAGGCACCACGGCAGGACCCTTGCTAAGGACACCCACAGGGCCACTGTCAGGCCCGCACCAACTGGGTTTCCACTGACCCACGCAGCTGCCGACCCGACCAGCAGGACGGGCTCATGCGTGGCAACCCACAGATCTTCGTGGAGACCCGCCGTTGCACCACCTCAGCTGCATGTCTGCCTACATGGCGCCTCAGGCACTGCTGGCCAGGGCGCGTGTCAACGCGAGGAGGGGCGGCGACGGACAAGACGGACGTCTCCCCCCGTCCCCGATAAAGCAAGGACACCTAAGCTAGGCGCATTAAATGCACCTTGTCCTGTAGTGCGAGGGATAACCTCGCATCACTGTACCCTTTCCACCTCCTGTGTGCCACTGTGGCAATCCCTTTTTCCTATAAAAGGAGGCCCGAGGCGACCAGGAGAGGGGTTCGGCTTTTTGGAACTGCTGACAACCCTCTTGGAGCCCCTCATTAGCTGAAGAACACCAACATATAATCCACCAAAGCAGGAGTAGGGTTTTACGCATCTTTGCGGCCCGAACCTAGGTGAAGGAACCGTGTACTGACTGTTAGATCCGCTCTTCTCTCAACCCCGCGCCCCGCAACCGTAGTAGGGATTCTTGTGATCCCATAGGTGTCGATCCAAATACACCGACAGGCTCTCCCACAACATTCTGCTTCGACAGACCTATTATTTGTCAGACATGGTGATAAAATTGAAGACACAACTTGTACTCTTGTCTTCAGGCCAGATGTTCATCGCTCCAAGTCACCCAGATCCAAGGCTACCACTCCTGCTTCTACCTTGATCATTCCTCAATCGTCAGATTCTAATTTGTCGAGTGGTGTTAATTCTGATTATGAGGATTCTCCCACGGAGTAATTCCTCGCATGTGTTGTCATTCCTTTTTGACACTTGTTGACAAAAGGAGGAGAATTACATCGACTAGTAGTTTCTCGGGGTTCTTGCAGGGTGTTTTCTTTCATGTTTTGGTTTTCCCACTAACAATTTTCTTCATGACCTTATCATACTGCTTGTGGTGTCGAACTTCTCGGACGTCATGTAACATTGATAACCCCCCGCCTACAATATTATTTGCTTCACATTACCTGTTTGCAGGTACCATCGAATGTGTTTTTCCCTTGAATGATTACCTTCGATAGTTATCTTACAGGGGAAAATACCTGCTCCTCGAAGAAGAACATGGAAATAATCACACAAAAAGGGGATAAGTACGAGAAATTTGTTATAACATTTGTGGTCGTATATGTGCAGATCGTTATACGTCTCTATATAACCTTGCAGGAAGAAAAGGTCAGTTCAAACTTTTATGCCACTCCTGTGAAGGTCATATGATTCACTGACCAAGTGTTTTCCCTCAAAAGTTTCTCTCTTATATTATTTTGTGTCACAGGGAAACCACGTTTGAAGCTTATCCACTCAGAGCTACATCTTATTATTTATTTTCTGCTCTAATTGTATCATATATCTAATATGTAGGAAAACTACATCTCGTGTGGATTAAAATTGTTCTCTGAGAAAACCTTTATGTTATCTTCTTCGTCACAAAACTATATAAGTATGTCTTAATTATAATTCTTTTCGAAGATTTTATTACAGGAATCACCTCAGACACCGTCGAGTTCATTGAAAGGAGTCAAGTATCAAATCATAACTCGATGTCACTCATACGAAGCATAATATAGTCTCCCTCTGGTTCTTCATGCTCTGTAGCATATCTTCAGGGAGAGAATAATTTTTCTTCGTATTTATCTCTTGTCTTTAATTATTCTTCACATTACATTCCATAGTTTATCTATCCTTCAATGTGATATGGTTTGTCAACAATCATCCAGAAACGGGGAGACTGTTGGTGCGAGATCTGCCTACCTTGTGTTTTTGAGATTGCTAACAGAAACAGGTATGGACTGATTTTTTTGCTAGTGCATACAGAGAGAAAAAGTCCATACACAACTGAGGAGAATGTTGTCTCTGGCGTTGAAGAGAAGAACGAGCTATACTTGTTGAAGACATAGAGTTGAGAAGATCGATGTGAAGAAGTCGACCCCTCAAAAGTTTACTGCTGAAGCAAAGCATTTGACTCGGTACAGTCGTCCAAAGAAATTGAGTGCAACAATATAAGTCGAATACAAAGTGAAGACGTAGTATTCATTTCGTTCTTCTTCTTTAATTTTTTGAGTCATAGGACCTTCGTACTATGAAGAGGGGTATAGGTTATCGATGCTTAGATCCGTTGTGATGCTTAGGCAGAACCTATGATAGTTGCGAGAGAAATCTATTTGTGCTCCGAGGAAATACTTGTCAGCAAGAGACTGTGATCTTCTTCACTGCGATAGATTTGCCTCAGTCCAGGAGTATGCATTACTTGCCCCGCAAGTAATATTACCGTTGTGCTCAAATGCAACCATTGGACTCCTGTCATTTGTCCATTGGCTGATCCCAGTGTCTAATTTGGTCATTTCCTATCTGGGAAGGCTGCGGCTATAAATATCCACCCCGCTCCAACATTGTCCATTGGCTGGTCTGCTTAAGATTTCTGACAAGATTGATTTGAGCAGCCCCTCTCCAAGTGATTTGAGTTTAAGATCCACCGAGAGAAAAATCAAGAGCCTAAACTTAGACTGTGGTTTAGCATCAAAGTGGTTCTGAGTGAGAGTTCTTGTACCCATTACTCTTGAGAGCTGCACACTCTCTAGACGGATAGGTTTTGGTTCGAGTTTTGAAGATTCGTTGTCCTCACCGAACCGGATCTTCAGCCACCAAGAGTGATTATGGTTCCGAAGGTCGACCGAAGGTTTGAGATCATCGACAAGTATCTACCACGAGTGAAATGAACCTGAGTCTGATCAGCTCTGCATTGAAGGAGAATAGGGTGAAGAGAGTTTATATTCCATGTTAAGTCACAACCCCTCCAAACAGACGTAGCCCTTTGGCAGAAGGGTGCACTGGTCTACAAAATCTCTCTGTCACCATCTAGCACCATTGCTTCTATTTTCTTCACTTCATTACTTTCGATAATCATTTGGTGTGCTTTGTTATGATAGTTATCTAATCTATTCCCATATGTTGCAAATCTTTCGGTTCATCTTACTCTGATTATTTGTCCTTCATAGCCTTTATTATTGTTCTTCGTAATTTCCTTCTTAGCTCTAATCAATTTCCTCTTCATGATTCTTATCCTGTTGGCCTATTGTATAACATCGTCATAGCTAAGCCTGTTATATACTATTCCCGGATCATTATTGCGGCTTACCTTGAAGAATTTGTTCCGCAGTAGCTTGTTTGTTTGAGTTATTACCTACCGTATCTTATCTCCACTGCTGTGTTTGGGATTTGTTCAAAACATTCAAAGAAATTTTGAATCTCCCATTCACCCCCCTCTGGTCGGTATACTCTCGGTCCTAACAATATACAATATTTCTTTCTGAATTACTAACCAGCACACACACAATAACATTTTACCGACCAACATGCTTCCTGTCAAAGAGTTGAGGAATGCAAGATTTGGATGTACTAGCGGAGTACAGAGTGCATTGAAGCAACGGAGATGCCGCATTATATCGGGATAAATCAAAGAGTACATATATGGAAATGGGCATATATAATGTAGTCAGGGCACTCAGATAGAATGGTCAGTAGTTGAATAAGCAATGTGCTATGTGTACATTTGAGTGTACCGTTCAAAATAGGAATAATGATGTTTTGGAGAAAAAACAGTCATGTCAATATGTAATATGTTTGAGTTTAATTCTATGTGCAAATTTCCTCCAAAACTTATAACCAGAGAACACATTAAAAAAATACTAATGGTGAAACCAAAAATGACAAAAGTTGGAAATTAATAGAGTGAAAAATGGAGAATATTGCGAATGCACCAATTCTTCAATTGTGACACACAGAAGATGGGCGATCTCTCAAGAAGATGTACTTTGGTAACTACTAACTCCTATATATTTCTTGAGAAAGAAGTAAAGATTTACAAGTGAATTAAATCAAATATCTGTTGCTGGTGCAGCAACTAACCGGCAGGAAAAGCAAAAAAATATTTACTTTTAATAAATTTAGCCATGCAATTGCATATGCCATATACGCATTTATCCCAATAGAAAAAAATATTAGTTTAGCTATCGAACAAAGTTTATATTACATCTACAAGTAGCTGACATTCGAAATAGAATTCAGTAAGTAAAATAACTTTTCCATATTATTCTCATTTAAATTAGCTGAATTCATGTAGAAATATATATGAATTCAAGTAATCAAATTTAGAGCAATAATAGAACATGGAATATAGTATAATAATATTAAACAATAGCGCATCCAACTAAAGACCAAATACGCTTCTATCGATCTAATTAACATTTCCAGGGAATATAATTTTGATATACTTCATCAATATTTTTATTTATGGAAAATCACATGAGGAGATGGATATAATCGAATAAAAATTAGCGTCAAAGCACAAATTATTGGCAGAAAAATCTAACCATGGAAGTAAGTAATAAATCAATGTGTGTTGTAAAATTCGTAACATCTGCTAAGATCGACAAGTAAAGGTGTTAAGTAAAAACTTATAATACTAATGCTGATAATAATATAGCATAATACTCATATGGAAAATACTGATACATTATTTGACCAAGTGACCCTGTCAATATATTAAGTAACATGTACCTTAATATGTTGAATCTAGCCGTGCAAATGCGTGGGTCACCATGATAGTTGCTATATAAAGTGCCACCCCGGCTATGCTGCAATCATCCTCCTTTGATCCCTCTCCACACCACTCCGACCATTGATTCCTCCCTTGCCAAAGCTATCTGGGACGAGCTGTAGCCTGACCATAAGAAGAAGATGGCCGCCATTCCTATCGTCGGCTGGCCGACAGGCAGTTGGAGGACGACGACATCCCAAAGGAGGACGCGGCCAACGAAGAGCTGGGGCCACCAGCTACTTGTGAGTTGCGTTGGGATTTCCTCAAAGAGGAGAGGATGATGCAGTACAATAGAGATAAGTATTTCCCTGAGCTAAGAACCAAGGTTATCACTCCAGTATGAGAACCATGCAACACTTCTTTAGCAGCACCTACGCACAAATTAACAAATATTTGTACCCAACGCGAACAAGGGGTTGTCAACCCCTCAGCGGTTAATAGCAAGGATTATCATAGTGACAAATAGATAGGAAGAATACAAAATAACATAATGTAAATAAAATAGCAGCAAGGTATTTTTAGATTTTAATATATGATAAAAGTAGACCCCGGGCCATAGTTTCTCCAGAGGCTTCTCTTTTGAAAATAGCATATGGTGCGTAAACAAATTACTTTTGGGCAATTTATAGAAAAGAAAAGGATCATGATGATATCCAAGACAATGATCATGTATATAGACATCACGTCCGAGAAAAGAAGACCGACTCCAGCCCGCATCTACTACTATTACTCCACACATCAACAGCTATACAACATGCATCCAGATTATTAAGTTCATAAAGAATGAGTAACGCCTTAAGAAAGATGACATGATGTAGACAAAGTAAACTTACACATGAATAAACCCCATCTTTTTATCCTTAATGGCAATGGTACAAATATGCGTCATGTCCCTTTCTCTCACTAGCATTGAGCACCGCAAGATCGAACCTATCACAAAGCGCCTCTCCCATTGCAAATAGATCAATTTACTTGGCCAAACCAAATCAATAGATCATAGAGAAATACAAAGCTATAATAATCATGCATAAGAGAGTTTAGAGAAGGCTCAAATAATATTGGGCCATTTGCATTTCTGTCCCTAACTCGAACCACCTGCTCAGATTTACCCCTAGTTTCGAAGTGCGCTTAAATTTGCGCTCAAAAAATGCCCTTCCGTGTCATTTTCGTTTGGTCAAAGGAGTTTGACCGTTTTCTGGACGTTAGTCGGACAATTTGCCCATGAATCCATGTGACACTTACATGCGGGGCCCACTCTACAAAATAAAAGGAAAACTAGGCCAACTCAGCCCTCCCGTGGGTAACACACGTACCGGTGCGACCTACCCAGGAAAAAACAAAAATAAAAACTCTCTCTCATCCATTTCCTCCCGATGGGACCAACTCTGAGGGTCAACACCCCCGATCCACGCGTTCCCGACCGTTCGCACCTGCGCTCGCCGTAGGGGAGAAGGATGACCATGGGAGGACAGCGCTTCCTGCCCGAGGCACGCAAGCTGCGGGAGATGCGCCAAGCTCACTAGGAGCGGCAGGGTATCGGTGGGCGCGTGCACGACCGAGCCAACCGAGGTTGGTCATGGTGGCCGGATTCGATCAGGGGGCTCCGGGCACGAAATCAGGTGGGTGAAGATGGGAGTAGGGGCACCTGCTTTCCTTGCCGACGGAATAGGGGTCGGGTAGGTCAAGAATGGCTTTGGACAGCCGAATTTAGGACGGGAAGAGCGATGGCCATGGTGGAGTTCCACGTCCCGAGCGTCATATACGGGCAGCCCCATGCCATATCCACTGCGTAGGGTGAAGGAGAGGCGCCCGCCAAAGCTCATGGATGTGCTCATGCTGCTCGATTTGGACTCCAGCCGCAGTGGCTAGCAATGGCGTCCTGGGTAGAAGATCTCACGCGCTCTCAGGATTTAGTTCCGATGATAGCTCTGGCGATATCTGCGGGCAGGGGCTCCACCCCCTCCGCGGGAACACCCCGAGCCTACCACTGTGGTCCCCACACGCAGGCACGTTGGACCTCGTCGGCGACGGCCACCGGCTGGGCCACCAAGCCTCACCATGTCAGGGAGAGAGAGATTCTGAGAGAGGGAGAGAGTTTTTTTATATTGGTGGGGTCCATGTGTAAGTCAGAGAGGGGATGAGAGGAAGAGAGTTCTTTTTCTCGAGGTAGGTCCCACCTGTAAGTGGCATGTGAAAAGAGGGGAAAAAATGTCCAGTAAACGTAAGGAAAACGGTCAAAGCCCTTTGACCAGACGGAAACGGCATGGAAGGACGGTCACGGCCCTAGAATTTGCATGCAAATAGTTGCATAAGCATCCTTGCATCATGTCTAAATTTATTTGAAACTTGAAATGGTGGGGGGTATCAAACCCTAGCACTTTGAAATCCAAATAGGTCCAATTAAAAAAAGCATTCAATGAACCCAAAATGCTTTCATCAATGTTTGATAATTTTTGGCAATGCTTTGAGTCCAAACCAAAAATGTGAACATTTTTGTGGAATATTTTGGGCACTAGATTTAAATCACTAATAATTTGAATTGGATTTATTTCTGTTATAAAAGAAATATAAATCCAATAATTTTGGAAATTGTTGTGGGGCTCTATATTAATGTCACTAGTCCATACAACAATTTACAGAAGCTCGGAAAATGATTTGGGTTGAAAATCAAATCAAAACAAAGATAAAGAAAATAGTAAAACGAAACAATTTATAAAAAGAGAGAGAGAACACCTACCTGGGCCACTTACGTGGCCTGGCACTGTGTTGGCCCAGCTCAGTGGCCCTGCCAGTCATCTTCTCCACGGCGCCAGGAGGATAGCGCACGCGTGGCCGACGCGCGCGAGTACGCTCCGCGCCAACTCCTGCTTGCCGACAAGCCCCTGGACGCGTGGCTGACTTCCTCGGTGTCGTCCCAATCCCTCGAGCTCGCTCACCCTTCCCCCCTGCTCCCTCCCTCGCCGTTCCCCACCTCACCGAACGCGCCCGCCGCCGCCGACTAGCACCACCGCGGCCATCGCCTCTCCCTCGTCCCCTTGAGCAGTCCAGAAGCTCCGCCTCGTCGCCCTAGTCCTTTCCGCCGAGCCACGTGGCGCCTAACTCCTCGAAGCACCCTTCCCGACCCCTTCATCCTCCATGGGTCGTCGAAGATCCACCACGCTGCCCCGCTCGGTCTGACACCTCCCCAGCCCCGCCGTCTGCACCGGACGACTCGCGGTGAGCCACCGAACCTCTCCCCTCCGCATTTTCCTTCACGCACGCCCCATAACCACTGCCCCGCGAGCACCTGAAGCCACCGTCCGCCATGGACGACGAGCTCCGTTCCCCCGAGCCCCTCCGCTCGTACTAGTTGCTCTAGCGTGCTCCTGCTGGCCATTAGGTGCTTCCTAGCATCTCTATTCGCTCGCCCTCGAGCTGCAGCACCGCGCCCGCGCATAGCCGTGCTCCGGCCGCTGGTGTCGTCTTTGCCGTCGCCGCCGTAGTCTGCCCCGGCACCGCCCATGGCCACCACCTGACACGCCTCGTCGCTCCACAGTTGTACAACCCAACCCCACCCCTCTCGTCACTGGAATCGCCAGGACGAACAACGCCGCCACGGCTATGTGTCACCGGCGGTTAGCCGCCGACGTGGCCACTTAATTAGGGCCTAAACACCCCGGTAATCACCCCGTAAACACCCCGGCATTGACCTGGTCCCACGTGTCAGCCTCTGTAGCTGACTCTGTGTCACTGACCGGTGGGCCCTATAGGTCAGGTTTGACTTGGTCCAGCCCGTTGACCTGCCGATGTCACACCGATGTCATGCTGACGCAATAACTATTTCTAGAATTTAAATAAATCTTAAATGATTTATTTATTTTAGAAAATGCTTAAAACTTCAAAAAATCATAGAAATTCAACCATAGATCAGAATGAAATAATTTATATATGAAAGTTTATCAGAAAAATCAGAAGAATCAATTTATGGCATTTTCATGCATGTTTGAACAACCTAAAGCCACTGTATATGACAATTTGAATAAATGGCATTTTAAATGTCTTATGTGGAGTTTGAATTGGAACCTTGGGCTCAAATCAACTTCAATTAAATTGTTGCCAGCTGCATTAGCTCAAATCACAGCATTTTTCCATGTCATGATCATGCATCATATTGTTGCACTGCATTGATTGTGTTCCCTCTTGTTTGCCGGTGTCTGTTCCCTCTCGATAGACGTGTTCCGACGATGAGTTCGATGACACCGATGAAGAGCTATACTATCTTCATAAGTGCCAGGCAAGCAAAATCCCCTTGTTCATTCTGATACAACCTCACTCTCTCGCTTCTGCTCTCTTTTACTGCATTAGGACAACAACATTTTAACTGTTACCTGCTGCGGTAGTTGAACCCCTTTCCTCTGCATGACGTGTCATTGCCACAGTAAATAGTTAAACCCACTAGCATGAGTAGGAGTTGTTTGAGCAATGATGTGCCTACTCATTCAGGCTTTCTTGTTATGCCTGCTATTGCTTAGAGTTGTGTTAGGTGTGATTCATCGGGGATGAATTGGAATGGTGATGAACATGTCCTACTGTGTGTGAGCTAAGTGTGTGAACACAATTTGGTAAAGGTGGCGCTAAGAAGCCATGTAGGAGTACATGGTGGATTGTCTCATTGAAACCGTCCTCAGGAACCGATTTATGTGTTTGTGATCCGTGAACAACTACTACCACACATTGGAATGCTTAAGTGCCCCTCTCGACTTATTAATCACCTTGATCTTTGTCCAGGAGTTGCAACTAGTTTCTAGTGTTTGTAGTAAATGTGTTGGAGACCGTGCATAGCGCTGACCCTAGGGGTGGGCTCTGACGCGGTAGATACACCGTGGCATGGTGTACCGAGTCGCCCGTTTGGTGTCTCGGGAACCCTGCTCACATCATTTGGGGCCATGAGCGACACCCCGGCCGGATCTCCTTGCGGATGGAACCCGAATAGGCAATAATTAAACCTAGGCTAGAGACTTGCATGGTTTGTCAGGTCGTGGCCGACATCCTCGCTGGGTTTCCGCTTGAAGGTTGCCGAGTACATGTCGTGTAAACATCGATAAATGGTGAGAGCGTGTGTGAAGAAGTACACCCCTGCATGGTTATAAATGATCTATTCGAATAGTCGTGTCCGCGTTAAAGGACTTCTAGGTTGCTTGTACAGTTCATAGAGAAGTGAAAGTGGATACTCTAAAATGCACAAGATAAGCGTGAGTGCTATGGATGGCCTTCTCATAGGGAGATGGGAGCTGATCCATAGTGGTGTATTGATATGGTGAATATGTGGACTCGTGTGCACCACCTCAAAAGAGTTAGTTGCAGTCATAGTATTGGTTAGCCACTGAGTCAAAGCTGGCTTGCTGCAGTTAAACCCCACAATCCCCTTTGTTGATAATGATGCATATGTAGCTAGTTTTGATGTAAGTCTTGCTGAGTACCTTTGTACTCACGTTTGCTTAATTTAAGTTTTGCCGAGAGACTTTTGTCTCACTAGTGGTTCCACGTGGACTTCGATGTTTAGCTTGTTACCTCAGCTAAGATCTTGTACCGTTGGGAGGGCCTTGTAGATAGTCAGGCTTGATAGCCTTCTTCCTTTTCAGATGTCTGTATTCAGACATGTTTATGCTTCCATTGCCTGTATGCTCTATATGCTGGGTCATGAGACCCACTACTTGTAATAAATGCTATGATGGCTCTTCTAGGCCTTTATCTATGTGAGTTGTTAAGTTTTGTTGTGGTGCCATGTTGTACATCACATACTTGCATGTTATGCATACGTTTAAAATGTATTGCTATGTGTGGGATCCGACACCTAGTTGTTTACCCTTGGTAGCCTATCTTGTGGGGAAATGCCTCCCAGTGCTTCCACTCAGCCTTGGTAGCTTGCTACTGCTCCGGAACACTTAGTCTGGTCGTCATGTGTCCTTCTTCGTTCCTCTGTATGTCCCTTCAGGGAAATGTGACGCGTTGTTCCTTTAAGTCCTTGTAGCTTGCTACGACTTGTGTTCATATGTTGTTGACCGACACATTCGTTGCTGGGTCATGTATGCATGTCCCTGTAATTTAGCGCCACTTTTGGTTTACAACTAGTCATGTCGGCCGGATTCTCTGTCATATGGATGCTAGCGACACTATCATATACGTAAGCCAAAATACGCAAACAGTCCTAGGCCAGGTAAGGTGGTGCTACTTCTCGAGCTTGCGTTGTATTCCCTCGAATAGGAAAGGGAGATGCAACATAGTAGTGTAAGTATTTCCTTCAGTTTCTGAAAACCAAGATATCAATCCAGTAGAAGACCACGCGCGAGTCCCTCACACCTGCACAAACAAATAAGAACTTTGCAGCCAACGCGATAAGGTGTTGTCAATCCCTTTACGGTCACTTACAAAAGTGAGATATGATAGAGATGATATTTTATATTTTTGGTATTTTTGGTTTATAAGAACAGCAAATAAAAGCGGTAAAAGTAAAGTAGATGTAGATTGATATGTTGAGAATAGCCCCGGGGGCCATAATGTTCTCTAGTGGATTCTCTCATGATAGCGATATTCTACGCTGGGTAAACAAATAACTGTCGAGCAATCTATCTATTATATATAAAAAGTAATTGACAGGTTAATAAGAAGTAAGAGAAATAGTCTAGAAAATTCCACGTTAATCAGTAAATATGAGCCCTTGATCTGGTGGGTCTATTATAATTATGAGTACGCAACCGTTTGATATGCGTAACATACACCCTTTGATATGCACAAAATATATTGCACTATGGCAACCTACCACGAGTCAACCATTTATTGGATTGTGTTGTTATAAAAAATCAATACAAGGTCGGTTAAAAAAAAACAATATAAGGTATTGTGGGAGCCAACCAAGACTCCCCAACGTGCTTACCATGGTCATATATATTGCATTATGGCAACCTACCACGAGTCCTACCACGAGTCCGTACCATGTATAGGATTGTGTTATTAGAAAACTACTAGCAAAAATGCCCGTGCGTTGCAACGGGAGAAAAACAATATCATAGGACGTAGTGCAATAAACATGACCCAATAATATGTGCATGCCCTAATATTTGAATATAGGTACCCATATGTATCGTTCACTTCAAAAAAAACGTGTTATGGCACTGCTAATAGAACGTTATAGCATTATGAGTAATGTCTCGCTAATAGCACGCTATTGTTGCTTATCCTCCTTGTCTCGTCGACCAGTGGTATACACTTGCAAATATAACAAATGTACCTCAGTACATATACGATGAATCAAGGAACTTTAGCAATTGACATGAGCAGATGAACAATATATGCTCACCTCAAGGAACAAAGTCAGGTCCATTTAGATGCTACCTCCAAGTTAATATGTCATAGTGCACACCTTGTGAAAGGAACATTGCGTTAAACCGTGAGCCACAAACAGTCTAGTTTATTGACATAATTAAAGTAATTAATTATTTTATTTGTTTCAGAACCTATGCAAGGTAGTCAATCGTTGCAGACCTCTCTTCCCTATAAATAATTCAAAGTATATAGAATTTTTGGGCAAAAAGTCTAGTTTATTAACATAATTAGAGTAAATTAATTATTTACTTGATACAAAACCTATGCAAGGTATCCATCCGTCGCAAACAATTCTTATAAATAATCCGAAGAAGACAAATTACCAAGTTTTGGGCAAGCAAATTACCATTGAAACGGTGCCGTTGTAAATAATTCTCAAGTGGTTGCTTGTTCATTTTTTATGAAATGCAACACGCAACGCTTTTCATTCGTTAAGAGGCAAACAGATAGATTACAGGGTATATACACCATTTTAAAGTGACCAAAACAGAAGAGAAAAGGCAAACACTATTAGTTACAAGCTAGAAGGTTCACTGCACACCACAGATAGATTACAGGGTATATACACCATTTTAAAGTGACCAAAACAGAAGAGAAAAGACAAACACTATTAGTTACAAGCTAGAAGGTTCACTGCACACCATAAGACGACTGCCCCATCCATTTCACTCCTTTCATTCCCTGCATGAAGGAAGGCTCGGAGCTCTTCCGAGATTAAGGTGAATCATTAACCTATATGCCACTGCTATCTAAATAAAGATCAATGGAATCAATGTTTTGTTGGGCTTGACACTAATTTTAAAAATTATTAACGAGCATGATAATAGCATATTTGGAATGTACACATTTTTTTGATGAATTTTTATATATGACATGTTAGATTTGTAGATATGATTTAAAAGGTATGAATATTTCTAAAAGTATTTGATCTTTTAAAAAAAGAAAAGAAAAATGCTGTAAGGGGGTTCGAACCCACGATCTCCAGTATGCTAGGCAAATGCCGCAACCACTGGGCTGCGCACACGGATGTTTCATATGATGGAATTCCGCCCTATTGACCCAGCTGATCGCGGTAAAATAAATATAAGAAACGAAACGTTTTTTTTACTTACCGGTGGCATGGTGGGTAATTATTCGCAACTTCAGGGGTAATTTAGATGACGGACGGGCTGAAACCCTATTTTCTTTATTATTAGGTAAAGAGGTAAAGATAATATATGGTATTGTGGGAACCAACGGGAGTCCACAACGTGCCATGAGATCACACGTCTCTGTATCCATATAGGACTATCTCTAAGAAAAAAAAGAAAATCTTAATGTGTATTTTCCTTCTCTCCCGTATGGATCATTATGCTGCACGCACCTGCCGCTCGCAAACTTCCCCGCAGTCCTCCTTGCAACGTCGGCGCTCACACCTTGGCCGCCCCATGTCTTCCTCCTAGAGCGCTAGGTGTAGCAGTACCAAGAGAATGTGTATGCATGTCCTTCCATCGATCTATTCCTAGCACGAGCGCTCAACACGCTTCTAGCTGCTCACTTGCGATGAAACAAGATACCTCTTCCCGCACACGGTCGGATGATCCACACACAGCTTGCGGAGCTGCTGTCACAGGGTGCCTGCATGCAAATAAGAGGCATATTCATTTAGGCTCAGCGGCTACATGACGGTGTTTCAGGGACGCCTATGTTGCGAAGCTGATGTCTTCATGATCTCTGGGCAGACTTGCCTACGAAGCTCCAAGACGCTGAACTCGCGAAGCTGTAAGATTGAAGCGTAGCTTACACCACTAACCCTTGCATCTAGCTAAGATTAAAAGGGACATATCCGTGGTAATTCCTCCCCTTGCTTGAATTTTAGCAGTAGTTAACTTGAATCTGCACAATGTACAATAATATTGAGACATATTTCTCCTTTTATAGTTAACGAACAACCATATACGACTCAGCTCAGAGGCCCCGAGGAGTCAAAAATAATAAAAGACTAATTTTCTATGTACTATTACATCATGGAACCGAATGAGTGGTAAACATACCTACACACTAATGGAAACTAGCGCGACTCATTCTATTTATAGATTACTAATTCTGACCCACCTAGATCAATTAGCCTTTGTGGCTGGCTACTGTGTATGTTCCTATGTTAGGGAGATTTATTGGGAGTGGATCGAGGAGACAAAAATAATAAAAGACTAATTTTCTATGTACTATTACATCATGGAACCGAATGAGTGGTAAACATACCTACACACTAATGGAAACTAGCGCGACTCATTCTATTTATAGATTACTAGTTCTGACCCACCTTGATCAATTAGCCTTTATGGCTGGCTACTTTGTATGTTCCTATGTTAGGGAGATTTATTGGGAGTGGATCGGTTGTTTACGTTTGGGCCGACCATGGGAATCAATTTGGCTTGCCGCTAGCTGCAATGTATGTGCCTATATTGAAGATTGATTGGGAGCAGATAAGTTATTTGTGGTTCTGGCCGGCCAGGAGAATCAATTCGCGTTGTTGTCGGTAGCTCTGTCCATGCGTACGTTGAAGATACATCAGAAGTGGATCGATTAGTTGGAGCAAGCTCGCTTTATATGCCTAGCTGAAAAAACTAGGTGCACGATCTTGTGTTGAGTTGCTAGAGAGATGAGTATGATTTATTCACAAACTTTTAGGTTTTAGATTGAGTGTGTTTCCTTCAATACAGAAATATAGTTTTGATTTTTATGCTTATAAGTAAGATGTATACTATCAAGATTAGTCCAAGGAGCTTTTGCTATACAAATATTGGGAGGCTCTCCTTTCTTAATTGTGGTTCGCATTGGGTCCATCTCCGTGGTTTGCTTTAGAGTGGTAGGGTGTGCTATTCATCTGATTTTTAGAAACAGTAGAACTGAAGTCTGTTTCATGTGTCCTTACTGATCAGTGCGAGCAAACAAAGTTGTAATATCCAGGCTAAACTATTTACCTGATCTAGACATGGAAACATTTTTTTCCTAGAAAATTGATTCTGATAACTGAGGTGAATATTTACTTATTAGCATCACAGAGCATTATTTTTATGATATTAATAATACATGATAAGGTCACTTGCTGAATTCACGTAAAAACATTCCTTTCCCAATCAAGGATAAACCCATGTTTCCCTAAAAAAATTATCGACCCCTCTGTATGGATTATATTAGTGTCAATTGTATTAAATGTGGACTAACTTTCAATGGCATATCTTTGTATATAATTAGAAGGATACATTTTAAGATTGTCATGACATATAAATAGTATGATTTAAAGTACTGTGATCTAAATTAGATTTGCATCATTAATGTGGTACACTCTGGGTCATCGTGGCCTACGATGAATGTGAAGCTATGGGACGACGAAGACATGTAGAGCTAACACAATTTTGTAGTGCCAAGTACTTGGTATTGTTCTCCTCTAATTAATTTACATGTTGCACTTATCTACTTGATTTAGGCATCGAGCAATTATAGATGCACGGCTACTTATCTTATGCACCCACGCCTTTAGTATCTATGGAAATCTTGACACGAACGAAAATATTGTTGTTTCTGAGTGAAAGAACAAACGTTGTATGTACATGATTGCTGCTATATCCAATTTTTTTTATTACTTCTGTAGCATGAGTATCCAAGTATTGTGGATAGCCTGTGGAAGCTCTATAAACAATGGCTCGAGTTGTACATGGATGAAGTCCAGCTGCATAGATCAGATAAAAGGAGAGGATTGCCACATGGACATGTGATGGTACATCGTCCTGGAATTTTGTGAAGATCAAAATTAACCAAACAACATGTAACCCCTCATAGATTCGGAAGCAGTCTAACAACTGCTTGATCGGTGGCATATCACAAGAAACACGAAGTCTTTAAAATTCATAAACGTGTCTTAATTTATACTTCTAATGTTGGTTAAAAAGAATATATTTTCTAACTCACTCAAACTATCATATTATGTACAACCATGTACACCACATGTCAATTGGCTCTTTGATCATACAAAAGTTAATATACAAATGTTTAACTCAGTGTTTTAGGCCATACAATTTTTTCATAGTCAAGCAAGTCAGTGATATTGCTTAAGACACAACGACAAAGCTTGGTGCAAAATAAACTATATACATTTTATATAGCAAATACTCGAAGGATTAATATCTAATCTATATCATATATCTAAAGAAACACAAACTTAAAATTTTCAAAGAACTAATTGGAAAACACATACGTACAAATGTAATAATTTTATGAAAAAAAATCACATATGTAGATGGCAGATAGAAATACACACTATTTTATATCAAAGTAAATACCTTAATCTATTAATAGTAATGAATTATCGAGAGCAAGATGCTTAGGACTACTTAAGTTGATTAACGATTACCGTAATTACCCCTATTAAAATAATATTATATAATTAATTTAGATGTCCTATTTTGTCAATTAGTTATTTCTACTTGGCATACATAGATTATATATCTCAATTTTAATCTATTCCATGGAGTTGGTTTAATAATTTTTCAACCATATGAGCGAACATTGTTTCTAGGAAATTTTACATTGATGATTGCTAAGCAGTAAAAACTAAGTTTGTCATATTGAGTATGTGAATAGTTTTTTTTTGTAATCAAAAGATATGATTAACTGTAGTTGAGGAAGCATTTAAAAGTTTCATGTAAAAAGGTAGAATCTATAGCTTCATATTTTTTAGTGCTATTAGTTAACATCGTTGGTCTGCAAGGTTTATGTGATGTGTTGATTTGTGTTACTCAAATGTGAAATCGAAATATACATGCTTATAATTTAATTTACCACCTTTGTTTGTGTTCACTAAATGGGCAAAGAAAGTCAATGAAAATGTAGGGTATATGTAGTTCTTTGATTTCCTTTTGTCGGAAGGATCAAATCTGTCCAAGTAAATGTAAATTTGTTGTTGACCATGTAAACAACCTAAAGATATGAGACTGGGTTGATTGAAACAAATGTTTGGTGATATTATCCTTTATAGGACCAAATTTAACTAATTATATAGTGCTAAACATAATGAGATGCTGCACACATCGTTATATTTTATATGGAGAAAACAATTAGAACTATTTTCATTATCAACTATTAAAACTTAATATGAGAAATATTAAACTATAGCTCATCAAAAATATTGTAATCGTATGTATTTAAATATTGTATCCCCACTATCTCAATTATCTCAGCAATGCACGCATGCCACCTCATCAACATCCTTCTCCAGGTCCCAGCCACTATTCTCACTCCATGTCCCAGCCACCGATCCACTACCTTCGTCGATCTTGGCTACCAGGTTGTTGCCTCCGGACGTACAAGCCTGCAATCCACCAACTTCCTCGATCTTGGCCACAAGGTTATTGCAGAGAGTGTGTCAGGCTCACTTCTGGGAAATAAATCACAGAATAGCCTTAAGTCACACTAGCTCCCAAGCACAGCCAGTGGACAACCTTGATATAGATAACCAGTACAATAATATTACACAGGGTTGAGTCAGGGTGACTCAAAAATTTATTACAACATCTCAACGCACTAGGCGGGCGGAATATGACAGTGGGTAGTGGAACTCAACACTGATATACTAGCATAGAGTCAAGCGTCAGTGTGAGGCTTGACTATTTTATTGGTGTGGCGGAAGCTGGACGGATGATACAAGTGATAGACTCCAAGACACAGGTGTGCTGACTGGGAACCTTCTAAGCGTCGGCCTCGCTAGCGCAAATTTCCTCCAGAAGCTCGTCCTCTTCCAAGTCTGGCCAAGTAAATAGCCAGGGACAAGCCAGTGAGTACTTTGAATGTACTCGCAAACATTATGAACATAAGGTATACTGAATGCGAAATGCCATGATAAAATACTAGATGCATGCAACAAATATCAAGACTTGGTATGATGAAACATGGTTAGATCAAAATAAATATTGGTCACTATAATATAAAAAGATAAAAGGAATGCCAGTCGGATATCAAGCGACATCACGGTAGGACTTGAAAAGAAATGCCAGTTGGGTATCCACAAGAGTAGTGGCGAGATAAACCGCCTGACACTCGAGGGACGCCTCAAAAGGACTTTAAAAGAAATGCCAGTTGGGTGTCCACAAGAGTAGTGGCGAGATAAACCGCCTGACACTCGAGGGACGCCTCAAAAGGACTTTAAAAGAAATGCCAGTTGGGTGTCCACAAGAGTAGTGGCGAGATAAACCGCCTGAGACTCGAGGGACGCCTCAAAAGGGCTTTAAAAGAAAAGCGAATGTCCGGGGTAGTCTAGCCAGCCCCTGAGACACTCTCGAAGGTAACATTAAAAGCACAAGGTTAGTCCATAAGCATAATATTCACCATAAATCAATTTATGATAATATACTGACTGTGACAAAAATGTCCTGCAAACATAACATGCTCAAGTATTCTATTTTCCTCCAGATACTGACACCGAGACCGATACTTGACCCACCCAACTAAATCCTTGACCGTGGACGCGGCTATTCGAATAGATATAACTCTGCAGAGGGTGTACTCTTTACCCACGTGTATGGGCTTTCCTTAGACAGTACCGTGCACTGACTAATACCCAATACGGACTTTGGGTTGAGAACACGCCTGACGCATACGCACCGACCGGATGCCAGGACTCACCCAGAGCATCGCTCCAGAAACCTTAAGTCAGGGAGGCTACAACCTCCGAAAAGCATGGGATCACTATTAAACGCGCGGATTACAAGGGGTGCCCCCCTCTCGGCTACAACCGGAAACACCCATGCCCCTGACCCGATGACAGGCTACAACCTTCATCGTAGTATCTGTGTGGCGTGCACCCGTACAGGGGTTATCAACTTACTAGGCCGTACCCTCCTTCCGGAAGGACCCGTGGCAGCACGGTGTACAGCTAGGTGTATAGAGCAAGACTCGATCTAGGCAGACTCAGGAGGTATTGTCAAAATAACACCAGTGTTCTTTATCAGTACCACACGACACCACTGTGTCAACAAAGGACCATGCCTACTAGCATGTCCCAACCAGCAGCAGCATCTCTGCCCTCACGTAACCACTTGTATGCCAGACAAGCTAGTGTGACATGCAAGCCAAGGTAAAACAAACATGACATGACCATGCATGCACATGTGATATAACATGCAACATATGTGATGCACTACCATACTATGTAACCATGCAAGGAAGCAACATCATATCTCAAGTTCAATAATGCTTGCCTTGTCCAAAGTAATCAGGAGAAAACCCTTCAGAAATCCCAGCAAAAGTTCCTTCTTCTTTTTCTGAAAAATTCAAATTTGAATTCGAATAAGAAAATCAACACAGAACAGAAAAAGTTCTCAAAATATTTTTAAATAAATATTAAAATAAACTAGAGCAGAAAAGAAAATTTTAGCAAAAAGAATCAACTCATTTGGATTTATATTTTAAAAGTTATTAGCTTTTCAGAACCAGGGGTTTTTCTGTAAAACAGAAGTCCCTGAGTTGTTTTAAAAGAAAATGTTTCGGATACGAGTGCGTCTTCCAGTGTAGAAGACGTAAAGTGCAGAGTGCGCTTCCACTTAAAACGGAAACAGAGAGAGAGAGAGCTGACGGGTGGGGGCCACCCGTCAGGTTTAAAATTTGAACGCGCTCGCGCGCGAGTACAGAGAAGCGGCGGCGATCGCCGGCGACGATCGCCGGGGTCTCAGGGCCCGGCGCTGGTCGCAAAGTGACCAGCGTGGACTTCCGCATCCAGGGGTGGTGGAGGTGGCCACCGGCGGTCACCTGATCGGCGGTGAGCTCGTCGCCGGCGGACGGTGATTCGGGTGAAGTGGTGGCTCGCCGGAGAGGGCTCGGTAAGGGAAATTGACTTAGGGGTTCGGCATGGTGGTGGAAAAGGGGAGGATCGACGGAGTTTGGGCTGCTCTGGTGGTGTAGGTGCTCGGTTCGGTTCGAGGACAGAGGCGGCGGAGCGGTGGCCGGAGAGGGAGAATATGACCCCCTCTGGGCCTGGTGGGTGGTCAGGAGGGAGTGAGGGTGGTGGTGGAGGCGAGTGCTGGCGCTAGAGGGGCTCGGGGACCCTTTTTATAGGCGGTTCGAAGATAGCCGAAGCGGGTGAAGATCGCCGGAGTTAATATGGTCGCCGGGGTTGGTTCTGGCCGGTGGTCTGGGCGATGGGGCATTCAAGAGGCCCGTGGTGCTCGTCCGAAGCTTCCGCGTGGACGAGCTCGTGCCTGCTTGACACGTTTGCGATGTGCTGTCCGCACGGGCGCGGCGGAGCGGACGGCTCCGGCGACTGTCAAACGGGCCCCGTGCGGCGTGGCCGGTGTGTCCTTTGCGCGTAGGGGCGAAGGAAGATGACGCGTGGGCAGGGAGGTAGGTAGGAGCGTTGAAGTGGAGTAAAAGAGCGATTGATGGCCGAGGCGTTCCGCTCGGCTCCGCCGTGGACGAGCTCGGGGAGGCTGCACCGGCCCGGTGCCATCTCACCGGAGTGGAGTGGCTGGGCGCTGGGCCAGGGGGAGCTACGGCATTGAACACAGGCGACATCGCCGTGCGGGGGAGGAAGATGATGGATGCACGGCATCGCTGTCCCTGTCGGCCGAAAGAATTCAGTTAACTGAATTTTGTTCAGTGTGGAACAGTATGCCTGCCAACAGTTTGATGAATTGCTTTGGGGGTTTAAGCAACTTGTTTGATCATGGGGTTTTGTGTGGTGGTGTGTAGTTACTCAAAAATGAGTTTGCCAGGAGGCCAAGAATTTTGGTGAAGTTTGGAAATGGTTTGGGGCAGAAATATGATTTCTGGACCAAATTTGAATTGAATTTGGTTTGAAATTTTTGAACTGTGGGACCAAATGTTTTTGGAGAAATGGGTTGAGGGTACCATATATATGTAGGGATAATTTTGGTAGAGGCAGAAGAGTCATAAAAAAATATAGTTCCTTTGTAAATGTCAAGAAACTATGATTAATTCAAATTCCACTTTTGGAAATTCAAAATATATAGAAATAATATTTTTGTGGAGTGGGGAGGAGTTGAATAATACCACAGAAGGTGTGCATGACTTGAGAGGTAATTTTTTGTAGTGACAGAAAATATTTGGAGAAGTTTTATGGTGTTAGAAGAGGTGGAAAGGATTTTTTGCCTTTGAAAATAAATAGCTAAAACCAAAGATTCTTTAGAGAGGAAAAGTTTTGAAAACCTCCAAAACAATTAAATCAAATAAGTCCACCCTTCAAACAGAACCCTCCAAGAAAATTTTTAAATCTTAGCTAAAATTTTGAAAAGTTTTCAAAATTCCAAATAAATATTTTTGGGGTGTGACAGCACCTACCCCCTTAAGAAAAATCTCGTCCCCGAGATTCCTGCTGTCCCTCAAACAGGTACGGATACTCAGTCCTTAAATGATCCTCTCTTTCCCAGGTTGCCTCTTCCTCGGTGTGATTGCTCCATTGGACTTTGCAAAATTTTATTACGTTCTGTCGGGTCCTCCGTTCAGACTCCTCCAAAATCTTTATAGGACGTTCCCGATAGGTAAGATCTGGTTGAAGATCCAACTCTTGGTGCTGGATCTGCTTCTCCGGGTTGCTAACACATTTCCTCAGCTGAGATACATGGAACACATCGTGGACATCTGATAATTCTGCCGGTAATTCTAGTTGATAGGCAACCTTGCCCCTTCTTGCGGTTACTTTAAACGGTCCAATAAATCTTGGTGCTAGTTTCCCCCTAACCTTAAATCTCTGTAGCCCCCTTGTCGGGGATACTCTAAGGTATACGTAGTCATTTGGCTCAAAGTGGACCTGGCGGTGTTTTTGATCATAGTAACTCTTCTGTCGGCTTTGAGCTGCCCTTAGTCGGTCCTGAATAAGCTTTACTTTGGTTTCTGCTTCTATTAGTATTTCTGGTCCAAAAATTCGGCTGTCTCCGGTTTCAGACCAATTCAATGGGGTTCGGCATCGTCGTCCGTATAATGCTTCGAACGGTGCCATTTTTAGGCTAGCTTGATAACTGTTGTTGTAGGAGAATTCTGCATAAGGCAAACAATCCTCCCAACTGACTCCGTAGGTAAGCACACAAGCTCTCAACATGTCCTCTAATATTTGATTTACCCGCTCTGTCTGTCCTCCGGTCTGCGGGTGGTATGCAGTGCTGAAAGCCAATTGCGTGCCTAAGGCTTGCTGTAGATGTTCCCAAAATCTAGAGACAAATTGGGTGCCTCTGTCAGAGACAATTATTTTGGGTACCCCGTGTAAACAAACAATCCTGGATAGGTACAGCCTGGCTAGTCTTTGTGTTGAGTAGGTGGTTTTTACCGGAATGAAATGTGCTACCTTGGTCAGCGAATCTGTTATTACCCAGATAGCATCATTCCCATGTCGTGACCTTGGCAAGCCGACAACAAAATCCATTCCAATTCTATCCCATTTCCATTCAGGCACCTTAATTGGTTGCAATAACCCTGCTGGTCTCTGGTGTTCCGCTTTCACACGTTGGCATGTATCACAACATGCCACATATATGGCTATATCCCTTTTCATCCCGTGCCACCAGAATCTCTCCTGTAGATCTTTATACATTTTGGTCCCTCCGGGATGAATGGAATATGGAGTGGTGTGTGCTTCTGTCATTATTTGTTGTTTTAAATCTTCAATGCTTGGTACGCATAATCTCTATCCAAACCAAATAACTCCTTGGTTGTCTTCCATAAATTCGGGCGCCCTGCCCAGTTTCATCTTCTTCCTAATCCCTTCAATACTTGGGTGCCCCTTCTGGGCTTCTCTGATCTGGTCCTCTATTGTTGGTTTTATTTCCAACTGGGAAATGGTCCCTTCCGTGACTAGGGCCATGTTGAGCTTGGCAAACTCCTGGCTGAGCACATGTTGCGAAAGTTGTACACTGCCATTTCCGGCGTATGGATTCCTGCTGAGGGCATCTGCCACAACATTGGCCTTACCTGGGTGATAGTGAATTCCTACGTCATAATCCTTAATTAGCTCAAGCCAACGCCGTTGTCTCAAATTTAATTCTGGCTGCGTGAAAATATATTTAAGACTTTTATGATCCGTGTATATTTCACATCGGTTCCCCAGAAGATAGTGTCGCCACTCTTTGAGTGCGTGTACTACTGCAGCGAGTTCCAGATCATGAACGGGGTAATTTTCTTCATGTCGCCGAAGCTGTCTTGAGGTGTAGGCCACTACTTTTCCTTCTTGCATTAGCACACATCCAAGGCCTTTCCCGGATGCGTCACAATATATATCGAAATTTTTGTGCACATCGGGCACGACCAGAACTGGTGATGTTGTTAACCTCTTTTTCAACTCCTGAAAACTCTTTTCACAAGCTTCAGTCCATTCGAACTTCTTGTCTTTCTTGAGTAACTGGGTCATGGGTCTGGCTATATTGGAGAATCCTTCAATAAACCTTCGATAATAGCCCGCTAAACCGAGAAAACTTCTGACTTCCGTCACGTTTGTGGGCTGCTTCCATTCCAACACATCCTTTACCTTTCCTGGGTCCACAGCGATTCCATCTTGGGTCAATACGTGGCCAAGGAAACCAACTTCTCTCAACCAAAATTCACATTTGCTGAATTTGGCGTTTAGTTGATGTTTCCTTAACTCTTCCAGTACTATCCGAAGATGCTGCTCATGTTCTTCGGGTGTCTTGGAGTAAATTAGTACATCATCGATAAATACCACCACAAATTTATCCAAATATTTCATAAAAACCTTGTTCATGAGATGCACAAAATATGCCGGGGCATTGGTTAAACCAAATGGCATCACTGTGAATTCATATAATCCGTATCTGGTAGTAAACGCCGTCTTAGGTATGTCTGTCGTCCGAATTTTTAACTGATGATAACCTGATCTCAGGTCTATCTTCGAGAAGACTTTAGCTTCTGCTAGCTGTTCAAATAAATCGTTGATTCTGGGCGGTGGATATTTATTCTTGATAGTGACCATATTAAGTGCCCTGTAATCAATGCACAGCCGTAGGGTACCATCCCTCTTTTTGGCGAATAAAACTGGCGAACCCCAAGGTGACGAGCTGGGTCGTACGTAACCTTTCTCCATCAACTCCTTAATTTGCTTCTTTAATTCTGCCAATTCCGTTGGGGCCATACGGTACGGTTTCTTGTATATGGGTGTCGTCCCAGGTGCTAGTTCAATAACGAACTCAATTTCGCGGTCCGGTGGCATTCCTGGTAATTCTTCAGGAAATACATCAGGATATTCACAGACTACAGGAACCTTACTTAATTCCACCGTATCCACTTGATTTAATTTCCCTTGGGATGTGGCAATCTTCCTTGTACCCACTTTTATTGTCTTTCCTTGGCAATTGGTAAGAGTTACCGTACGATTGTAGCAGTCTATGAAACCTTTGTTTGTGGTTAACCAATCCATTCCCAGAATAATGTCCAAATCAACTGCGTCCAGTACGATGAGATTGGCTAGGAATCCCATTCCTTCAATTTCGATGTTCACATCCTTGCAGTACCATTGAGTATTTTGCTTTGATCCCGGGGACTGAATAACCATGGAATTTTGCAACGGCAAAAAGGGAAACTGATTCTTCGAGGCAAATCTTTTAGAAATGCAAGAATGGGAAGCTCCGGAATCAAATAAAATGGTAGCATCTACTGAGTTGGCGGGGAACGTACCAAACACGATATCCGGTGCGTTCTGAGCTTCCTCAAAAGTCACGTGGTTGATATGTCCTTGCTTGTGGTTGTTATTGGGGTTGAAGTTATTGCGTCGTGGAGCGTTGGTCGCACCACGGCCATTGTTGTTGTTGTTGGCTTTGGGAGGGTTGTTTCCTTGTTTTGGGCACTGTTTAGCATAATGCCCCGCTTCTCCACAGGAGTAACAGGTGACTCCAGGATAAAAGTTTGTATCCTTGGTCCTATTGTGGAATGCACTGCGGTTCTGTGGTGGAGCTGTATTTGTTGGTCGGGTTACTACTGGCTTTTGAACATCATTCCTGGGCCTGTTGTTGCGAACCTGTACTGACTGGTTCATGCGGCGCTTGCGGGCCTCATCCATATTGCGGTGTTCATTTTCCAGGATAATAGCCTTATCCATAAGTGTCTTAAAGTCTGGAAAGGTATGAACCATCAGCTGGCATTTTAGCGACGAAATAAGTCCGTCGAGAAATTTTTCCATCTTTTTGTTCTCTGTCATATACTCGTCGTTGGCGTACCGGGCCAACTGAGTAAACTGATCCAGATATTGGGATACTGTGGAGCTTCGCTGTTTGAGATCCTCAAATTCCCTCTTCTTTAATTTCATAATGCTATTTGGAATATGCGCTCCTCGGAAATTCTCCTTGAATTGTTCCCATGTCATATTTGCTCCGTCAGGGTGGGTGTGACATAAGTTTTCCCACCACGAAGCAGCCGTTCCAGAAAAATAGTGTGGTGTGTACAGCACCTTTTCCTGGTCAGTACACTGGGCAATAACTAATTTTCTTTCCATGTCTCGGAGCCAGTCGTCTGCCTCTAGTGGCTTGTCAGTGTGCGTAAAGACCGTTGGGCGGGTCTTTTGTAATTCCGACAGCTTGGACCTGGGTTGTGGTTGTCCTTGTTGATTTCCCATGTTCATCAAATGTTGCATCATCTCCTGATGCTGTTGCTGACTCTGCTCATATAGGCGGCATACTTGCGAGAAAGCTGATTCACTGCTCTGCTGACTAGTCTGCCCCTGAGTAAAATTATTTCCCATTTGTCCAGAGTTGTTTTCAGGTTGAGCTGGCATAGAACGGGTCCAGGGACGATGCATTTTCTTGCTGGGGTATTTGCATAACACCAAGGAAAAAAAATAATCAAATATCAGAAAATAAATTCCCAAATAAAATTTTCCCCCCGGACAAGGTAAGACAAGGCAGTCAAATATGTTACACAAGTGATTTAATTATACAAGCAGGATTTAATTATACAGGATACATGCGGAAACTGTATCATACAAGATCATTTATTTTACTAGCGCACTCTCCGTGCTCTCATCGACCAGCGGTCCTAACATCGCTATCTTACAAAGGCTAGGCAGAACAGGAAATAAATATATTACATCCATGTTCTCAAGCAGTCCTCTGGCGCAGAAAACTGCGTTCGTCCCCATGGCTCATCCTAGGTCCTGCTGAGAGTGAGACTCAGGCAAGGCACCCAGGATGTGATATCGCCCTCCTCCTCTTCCTCCTCGAGGATCGCCTCTAGTCGGGTGGTCGTTGATGCCGTGCCTGCTGGAGGTGGCACCGTGCTCGTCAGTGGAGAAGCTCTGGTAGGAATGGGTGCAGTCGGACGGCTAGCATCGCCAGTTGTGGTCGAGCGCTGAGCCGCGGGACTAGCCAGAGAAGTATTTGGTGGATTGGAAGTGCGTGGAGCACGAGGCGAAGGAGAGCGGTACTCGCTCCTGCGAATAATTCTCGCACGAGACAAGTCCATCCTCGCAGTGAGGTAGTCATCCACCAGGGAGGTGAAAGCTGACTCCAAGGCCATGATATACTGGACAAGTGGCTCAATAGCCATATCCTTTTCCCCTATGGTGCAGGAAAAAGCATAGTGGCTAGTATATGGAACGTGGCAAGGCAGATAGTAGTAGGGACGGTCCTGCATAACTTTCAGGATGTCCCGGAGACGTGCGATAGCCTCACGTGCGGCCATCTGGATAGCATGCCTCTCAGTGGGCATGGCTCTCCCCCATGAAGCGATAGTTGCGGAAAGACACAGACGCACCACCCCGAATATATACCGAAGCCTGGTACATAGTCAGGGTCTCTGAGATCTTGTCCGGGTAAACGACGTACTCCGGACGCCCGAGGGACCCCATCGCGTCCCTCGCGATGCTCGCGAGAAGGCGGGAAAATCCCGCAGGCTCGTTGGCGAAAACCTGAGATGGGCAGCTGCCACCAACCATCTACAACAGTAGACAAAAATTCAAGTAGCCATGTCATAAGTATATGATGACTAAGGAAAATTTGCTACGATGCATGAGATGCATGCTGGAAAAAAAATGTTAGCACTGACTCGGTGACTAGCGATCGTGCCTAGGGCTCCTACAGTCAGCCTGGCTCTGATACCAAGGTCTGTCAGGCTCACTTCTGGGAAATAAATCACAGAATAGCCTTAAGTCACACTAGCTCCCAAGCACAACCAGTGGACAACCTTGATATAGATAACCAGTACAATAATATTACACAGGGTTGAGTCAGGGTGACTCAAAAATTTATTACAACATCTCAACGCACTAGGCGGGCGGAATATGACAGTGGGTAGTGGAACTCAACACTGATATACTAGCATAGAGTCAAGCGTCAGTGTGAGGCTTGACTATTTTATTGGTGTGGCGGAAGCTGGACGGATGATACAAGTGATAGACTCCAAGACACAGGTGTGCTGACTGGGAACCTTCTAAGCGTCGGCCTCGCTAGCGCAAATTTCCTCCAGAAGCTCGTCCTCTTCCAAGTCTGGCCAAGTAAATAGCCAGGGACAAGCCAGTGAGTACTTTGAATGTACTCGCAAACATTATGAACATAAGGTATACTGAATGCGAAATGCCATGATAAAATACTAGATGCATGCAACAAATATCAAGACTTGGTATGATGAAACATGGTTAGATCAAAATAAATATTGGTCACTATAATATAAAAAGATAAAAGGAATGCCAGTCGGATATCAAGCGACATCACGGTAGGACTTGAAAAGAAATGCCAGTTGGGTATCCACAAGAGTAGTGGCGAGATAAACCGCCTGACACTCGAGGGACGCCTCAAAAGGACTTTAAAAGAAATGCCAGTTGGGTGTCCACAAGAGTAGTGGCGAGATAAACCGCCTGACACTCGAGGGACGCCTCAAAAGGACTTTAAAAGAAATGCCAGTTGGGTGTCCACAAGAGTAGTGGCGAGATAAACCGCCTGACACTCGAGGGACGCCTCAAAAGGGCTTTAAAAGAAAAGCGAATGTCCGGGGTAGTCTAGCCAGCCCCTGAGACACTCTCGAAGGTAACATTAAAAGCACAAGGTTAGTCCATAAGCATAATATTCACCATAAATCAATTTATGATAATATACTGACTGTGACAAAAATGTCCTGCAAACATAACATGCTCAAGTATTCTATTTTCCTCCAGAGACTGACACCGAGACCGATACTTGACCCACCCAACTAAATCCTTGACCGTGGACGCGGCTATTCGAATAGATATAACTCTGCAGAGGGTGTACTCTTTACCCACGTGTATGGGCTTTCCTTAGACAGTACCGTGCACTGACTAATACCCAATACGGACTTTGGGTTGAGAACACGCCTGACGCATACGCACCGACCGGATGCCAGGACTCACCCAGAGCATCGCTCCAGAAACCTTAAGTCAGGGAGGCTACAACCTCCGAAAAGCATGGGATCACTATTAAACGCGCGGATTACAAGGGGTGCCCCCCTCTCGGCTACAACCGGAAACACCCATGCCCCTGACCCGATGACAGGCTACAACCTTCATCGTAGTATCTGTGTGGCGTGCACCCGTACAGGGGTTATCAACTTACTAGGCCGTACCCTCCTTCCGGAAGGACCCGTGGCAGCACGGTGTACAGCTAGGTGTATAGAGCAAGACTCGATCTAGGCAGACTCAGGAGGTATTGTCAAAATAACACCAGTGTTCTTTATCAGTACCACACGACACCACTGTGTCAACAAAGGACCATGCCTACTAGCATGTCCCAACCAGCAGCAGCATCTCTGCCCTCACGTAACCACTTGTATGCCAGACAAGCTAGTGTGACATGCAAGCCAAGGTAAAACAAACATGACATGACCATGCATGCACATGTGATATAACATGCAACATATGTGATGCACTACCATACTATGTAACCATGCAAGGAAGCAACATCATATCTCAAGTTCAATAATGCTTGCCTTGTCCAAAGTAATCAGGAGAAAACCCTTCAGAAATCCCAGCAAAAGTTCCTTCTTCTTTTTCTGAAAAATTCAAATTTGAATTCGAATAAGAAAATCAACACAGAACAGAAAAAGTTCTCAAAATATTTTTAAATAAATCTTAAAATAAACTAGAGCAGAAAAGAAAATTTTAGCAAAAAGAATCAACTCATTTGGATTTATATTTTAAAAGTTATTAGCTTTTCAGAACCAGGGGTTTTTCTGTAAAACAGAAGTCCCTGAGTTGTTTTAAAAGAAAACGTTTCGGATACGAGTGCGTCTTCCAGTGTAGAAGACGTAAAGTGCAGAGTGCGCTTCCACTTAAAACGGAAACAGAGAGAGAGAGAGCTGACGGGTGGGGGCCACCCGTCAGGTTTAAAATTTGAACGCGCTCGCGCGCGAGTACAGAGAAGCGGCGGCGATCGCCGGCGACGATCGCCGGGGTCTCAGGGCCCGGCGCTGGTCGCAAAGTGACCAGCGTGGACTTCCGCATCCAGGGGTGGTGGAGGTGGCCACCGGCGGTCACCTGATCGGCGGTGAGCTCGTCGCCGGCGGACGGTGATTCGGGTGAAGTGGTGGCTCGCCGGAGAGGGCTCGGGAAGGGAAATTGACTTAGGGGTTCGGCATGGTGGTGGAAAAGGGGAGGATCGACGGAGTTTGGGCTGCTCTGGTGGTGTAGGTGCTCGGTTCGGTTCAAGGACAGAGGCGGCGGAGCGGTGGCCGGAGAGGGAGAAGATGACCCCCTCTGGGCCTGGTGGGTGGTCAGGAGGGAGTGAGGGTGGTGGTGGAGGCGAGTGCTGGCGCTAGAGGGGCTCGGGGACCCTTTTTATAGGCGGTTCGAAGATAGCCGAAGCGGGTGAAGATCGCCGGAGTTAATATGGTCGCCGGGGTTGGTTCTGGCCGGTGGTCTGGGCGATGGGGCATTCAAGAGGCCCGTGGTGCTCGTCCGAAGCTTCCGCGTGGACGAGCTCGTGCCTGCTTGACACGTTTGCGATGTGCTGTCCGGACGGGCGCGGCGGAGCGGCCGGCTCCGGCGACTGTCAAACGGGCCCCGTGCGGCGTGGCCGGTGTGTCCTTTGCGCGTAGGGGCGAAGGAAGATGACGCGTGGGCAGGGAGGTAGGTAGGAGCGTTGAAGTGGAGTAAAAGAGCGATTGATGGCCGAGGCGTTCCGCTCGGCTCCGCCGTGGACGAGCTCGGGGAGGCTGCACCGGCCCGGTGCCATCTCACCGGAGTGGAGTGGCTGGGCGCTGGGCCAGGGGGAGCTACGGCATTGAACACAGGCGACATCGCCGTGCGGGGGAGGAAGATGATGGATGCACGGCATCGCTGTCCCTGTCGGCCGAAAGAATTCAGTTAACTGAATTTTGTTCAGTGTGGAACAGTATGCCTGCCAACAGTTTGATGAATTGCTTTGGGGGTTTAAGCAACTTGTTTGATCATGGGGTTTTGTGTGGTGGTGTGTAGTTACTCAAAAATGAGTTTGCCAGGAGGCCAAGAATTTTGGTGAAGTTTGGAAATGGTTTGGGGCAGAAATATGATTTCTGGACCAAATTTGAATTGAATTTGGTTTGAAATTTTTGAACTGTGGGACCAAATGTTTTTGGAGAAATGGGTTGAGGGTACCATATATATGTAGGGATAATTTTGGTAGAGGCAGAAGAGTCATAAAAAAATATAGTTCCTTTGTAAATGTCAAGAAACTATGATTAATTCAAATTCCACTTTTGGAAATTCAAAATATATAGAAATAATATTTTTGTGGAGTGGGGAGGAGTTGAATAATACCACAGAAGGTGTGCATGACTTGAGAGGTAATTTGTTGTAGTGACAGAAAATATTTGGAGAAGTTTTATGGTGTTAGAAGAGGTGGAAAGGATTTTTTGCCTTTGAAAATAAATAGCTAAAACCAAAGATTCTTTAGAGAGGAAAAGTTTTGAAAACCTCCAAAACAATTAAATCAAATAAGTCCACCCTTCAAACAGAACCCTCCAAGAAAATTTTTAAATCTTAGCTAAAATTTTGAAAAGTTTTCAAAATTCCAAATAAATATTTTTGGGGTGTGACAGAGTGTAGACACATTGGGAGGTTTTGAATTTTGTGGCAGTACATGCATATGGAGGGCAACAACTATTGTAATATTACGTCACCCATATCGACTCAGTTTTGATGCATAGGATACTTCTCATGAAAACATTATATACTAAAAATAATATAATTAAATACTCTAATTAGGATTGTCAAGCGAGAAACACATCACATACATATCACTGCAGCCGCATTAGGCAAACATGTGGATTTGATCATGTAGCACTAAGAAAGTTCAGCAACAACATAGCCTCCAGATATTTCTCAAAAACATTAATGGGGTAACTCTTATATACCCTAAAAATAACGATTCCACAACTATCCCATAGAACTGGTAAATAAGAAATTATTTGAACCAAACAATATGAAATACTAGCCCGCGCGAAAAGCGGGTCACTTTGCTAGTTGATAGAAAAGCGAATAATTATGAGACTATCTAGGCATGATCATTGTATATAGGCATCACGTCCGAGACAAGTAGACCGACACGATTCTGCATCTACTACTATTACTCCACACATCGACCGCTATCCTGCATGCATCTAGTGTATTGAGTTCATAAGAAGAAAGTAACGCCTTAAGCAAGATGACATGATGTAGAGGGATAAACTCAAGCAATATGATATAAACCCCATCTTTTTATCCTTGATGGCAACAGTATAATATGTGCCTTGCTGCCCCTACTGTCACTGGGAAAGGACACCGCAAGATTGATTCCAAAGACAAGCACTTCTCCCATTGCAAGAACTATAGATCTAGTAGGCCAAACCAAACCAATAATTTGAAGAGACTTGCAAGGATATTATGAGCACACATAGAAAGTTTAGAGAAGAACCGAATATCTTTCATAGATAACCTTGATCATAAACTCACAATTCATCGGATCTCGACAAACGCACCGCAAATAGAGATTACATCGAATAGATCTCCTCGAAGACCGAGGAGAACTTTGTATTGAGATCCATATAGAGAGAAGAAGCCATCTAGATACTAGCTATGGACCCAAAGGTCTGTGGTAAACTACTCACAACTCATGGTGAGGGCGATGATGATGAACTCCGTGATGTATCCCCCCTCCGGTGGAGCTCCGAAACAGGCTCCAAGATGAGATCTCACGGGAACAGAATGTTACGGCGGTGGAATTAGGGTTTTCCCTCTGTTCATGGAGGTTTTGGGGTACGTAGACTTATATAGGAAGAAGGAGGGCACAAGGGGACGCTCGAGGGGGCCACGAGGCAGGGGGCGCGCACCCAACCTCGTGGGCCACCCCTTGATCCCCTGACGTGGTTCTCAAGTTCTTCGTGCATGATTTTCTCCAAAAGTATCTCTCGCGAAGGTTTCGTTCCGTTTGGACTCCGTTTGATATTCTTTTTCTGCAAAACCCTGAAACACGCAAAAAACAGCAATCTGGATTGGGCCTTTGGGTTAGTAGGTTAGTCCCAAAAATGATATAAAAGTGTATGATAAAGGCCATTAAACATCCAAGACTTCATAAATAACAACATGGAACAATAAAAAATTATAGATACATTGGAGACGTATCAAGCATCCCCAAGCTTAATTCCTGCTCGTCCTCGAGTAGGTAAATGATAAAGAAAGAATTTTTGATGTGGAATGCTAACCAACATAGTTTTCAATGTAATTCTCTCAATTGTGGCATGAATGTTCAGATATGAAAGATTCAAGATAAAAGTCTATATTGACATAAGAAATAACAATACTTCAAGCATAGTAAGAAAGCAATCATGTCTTCTCAAAATACTATGGCTAAAGAAAGTTATTCCTACAAAATAATATAGTCTGGCCATGCTCCCTCTTCATCACACAAAATACTCATATCATGCACAACCCCGATTTCAGCCAAGCACTTGTTTTCATACTCTATTCTTTCAAACCTTTCAACTTTCACGCAATACATGAGCGTGAGCCATGGACATAGCACTATGGGTGGAATAGAGGTGGTTGTGGAGAAGACAAAAAGGATAGGAAGATAGTCTCACATCAACTAGGCGTATCAACGGGCTATGGAGATGCCCATCAATAGATATCACTATGAGTGAGTAGGGATTGCCATGCAGTGGATGCACTAGAGCTAAATATGAATGAAAGCTCAACAAAAGAAACTAGTGGGTGTGCATCCAACTTGCTTGCTCACGAAGACATAGGGCATTTGAGGAAGCCCATCGTTGGAATATACAATCCAAGTTCTATAATGAAAATTCCCACTAGTATATGAAAGTGACTAAACATGAGACTCTCTACAATGAAGAACATGGTGCTACTTTGAAGCACAAGTGTGGAAAAAAGATAGTAGCAATTGTCCCTTTTTTCTTTTTTTTTCTTTTTTTTATGGGCCTTTCTTTTTTTTTGGCCTTTCTTTTTTTTAATTTTTTTATTGCGGAGGGGCTTTATAGATTTAGCCTTTCCTCCCATGGGACAATGCTCTAATAATGATGATCATCACACTTTCATTACAACTCGATATTACATCTCGATACTACAACAACAAAGTGTGAGTCTATATGAATGCCTCCGGTGGTGTACCGGTATCTGCAATGAAACAAGAGTGACATGTATAAAAATTATGCATGGTGGCCTTCCCACAAATACGATGTCAACTACATGATCATGCAGTGGCAATATGACAATATGATGCGTGTCATATGAACGGAATGGTGGAAAGTTGCATGGCAATATATCTCGGAATGGCTATGGAAATGCCATGATAGGTAGGTATGGTGGCTGTTTTGAGGAATAATATGGTGGGTTTATGGCACCGGCAAAAGTTGTGCGGTACAAGAGAGGCTAGCAATGGTGGAAGGGTGAGAGTGCGTATAATCCATGGACTCAACATTAGTCATAAGAACTCATATACTTATTGCAAAATCTACGAGTCATCAAAACAAAGCAATCAACGCATGCTCCTAGGGGGGAGGTTTGTAGGAGTTAACCATCGTGCGCCCCGACCTCCACACAAAGGTTGGTACTCTACAAATACCTCATGCTCTAACTTCGTCACATAGCGGTACACCATACGTGCATACTACGGGAATCACTAAACTTAACACAAGTATTTCTCAATTTCATAATAACTCCACTAGCATGACTCTAATATCACTATCCTCATATCTCAAAACAATTATCAGGCATCCAACATCTCATTCTATTCAATTGGCACTTGGTGTAATTTTTTTTTACTACATTAACATTGGATGTCTATCAAGTGAAGACTAGTTTATTTAGCCTAAACACATTACCATGCTGTTTTAATAGACTCTCAAATAGATATAAGTGAATCATGAGAGTTCAACAATTTCTACAAAATATTACCACCACCGTGCTCTAAAAGATATAAGTGAAGCACTAGAGCAAAAACTATTCAACTCAAAAGATATAAGTGAAGCACATAGAGTGTTCTAACAATTTCTAGGCCATATTTAACTCTCTCAAATAGGTGTGTCCAGCAAGGATGATTGTGACAAACTAGAAAGCAAAGACTCAAATTATAAAAGACGCTCCAAGCAAAACACATATCATGTTGCGAATAAAAGTATAGCTCCAAGTATAGTTACCGATGGATGAAGACGAAAGAGGGGATGCCTTCCCGGGCCATCCCCAAGCTTAGGCTTTTGATTATCTTGAATTTACTTGGGGTTCCATGGGAATCCCCAAGCTGAGGCCTTTGCTACTCCTTGTTCCATAGTCCATCAAAGCAATACTCAAAACTTGAAAACTTCACAACACAAAACTTAGACAAAAATTCTCATGAGCTCCGTTTGTATAAGATAGCAAACTACTACTCAAAGGTGCAGCAATGAATTCATTATTTGTTTATATTGGTGTTAAACCTACTGTATTCCAACTTCTCTACGGTTCATATCCTCCAATACTACTCATAGATGCATCGGAATAAGCAAACAACACATGAAAACAGAATCTGTAAAAAACAGAACAGTCTGTAGTAATCTGCAGGTTTCGCCTACTTCTGGAACTCCAAAAAATTCAGAATAAATTGGTAAATTTACGGATTTTTTATAACAATCATCAAAAAGAATCAACTAAATAGCACGTTCCAGTAAAATCTTAAGACCACTTTAGCGAGCGCTAATGATTCTGTTTTTCACAGCAATATCACATAAACTTCACACAAGTCTTCCCAAATGTTCTACTTGGCACAAACACTAAACAAAACAAGAAACCACATCTAATCAGAGGCTATATGCAATATTTATTTCCTAACAGCAACGAAAACAAATAATATAAAATTGGGTTGCCTCCCAACAAGCGCTATCATTTTACGCCCCTAGCTAGGCACGATACAAGATAAATCTAGGTATTGCCATCTTTGGAAGGCAATTCTTTGATTAAGCACTTACGATTCGTAGGCACTTATTTGTCCCTATGAATAATCAAACTATTGGGCAAGAAATCAAAAAATTCTAAAGCGTCAAAAGGGTCTCTTGCAGAAGTAAGAAAATTAGGGTGAACACTTATGGATTTGAGATCCGCAATTCTAGATGTTTCACCCTTGTCTTTAGGGACATACATGAACTTGGATAATTTAGTGGTAGAGGTATTTGGAGTAGTTTTTATAGCGGAAAGAGAAGAACCCACATTAGTGATAACATCCTCAAGCTTATTGATTCTAGTAGAATCCTGATCTAGCTTTTCTTTAACAAACGGCTTCTTTTCCTTAAGATTTTTCAGAACAACTCCTACCTTAGATACATATTGGGATATTTCATTATGGATTTTTCTATCCAAGTCCTCTACCAATTCTACCGTAGCAACTTTGTTTTGAATGATTTCTAACCTTTGCATAACATGCTTCAAAGTTAAAACGGTCCCATTGACCAAAAGAGGTGGTGAGCCAAATAATTCAGTCATAGCATTATAGGAATCATAGGTGTGGCTACCCAAGAAATTCCCTCCGGTAATGGTATCTGAGATAAATCTAGTCCACGGAGTTATGCCAACATAAAAATTGCGAAGAAGCACGGAAGTGGAAAGCTTCCTATTGGATCTATTTTGAGCATTGCAAATTCTATACCAGGCATCTTTTAAGTTTTCTTCCTCCCTTTGTTTAAGGTTGAGGACCTCACTCTCGGGAGTGTCGATAATGATAGGTGTGCTAGACATGATGACAAGCAAGCAAGCAGCACACACAAGGAAACAAGAAGCAAGCGAACGATAAACACACGGCGGAAGAAGGGCAAATAAAACGGCAAAGGTGAAGTGGGGGAGAGGAAAATGAGAGGCAAATAAATGTAATGCGAAGGATAAGGGTTTGTGATAGGTAGTTGGTATATGACTTTTGCGTAAGCCTCCTCGGCAACGGCGCCAGAAATTCTTCTTGCTACTTCTCGAGCTTGCGTTGTATTCCCTCGAACAGGAAAGGGAGATGCAGCACAGTAGCATAAGTATTTCCCTCAGTTTTTGAGAACCAAGGTATCTATCCAGTAGGAGACCACGCCGAGTCCCTCGCACCTGCACAAACAAATAAGCACTTCGCAGCCAACGCGATAAGGGGTTGTCAATCCCTTTACGGTCACTTACGAAAGTGAGATCTGATAGAGATGATAGTTTATATTTTTGGTATTTTTGGTTTATAAGAACAACAAATAAAAGCGGTAAAAGTAAAGTAGATGTAGATTTATATATTGAGAATAGACCCGGGGGCCATAGTGTTCTCTAGTGGCTTCTCTCATGATAGCGATATTCTACGGCAGGTAAACAAATTACTGTCGAGCAATTGATAGAAAAGGGAATAATTATGAGACTATCTAGGCATGATCATTGTATATAGGCATCACGTCTGAGACAAGTAGACCGAAACGATTCTGCATCTACTACTATTACTCCACAGATCGACCACTATCCAGCATGCATCTAGTGTATTAAGTTCATAAGAACAGGGTAACGCCTTAAGCAAGATGACATGATGTAGAGGGATAAACTCAAGCAATATGATATAAAACTCATCTTTTTATCCTCGATGGCAACAATACAATACGTGCCTTGCTGCCCCTACTGTCACTGGGAAAGGACACCGCAAGATTGAACCCAAAGCGAAGAACTTCTTCCATTGCAAGAACTATAGATCTAGTAGGCCAAACCAAACCAATAATTTGAAGAGACTTGCAAGAATATTATGAGCACTCATAGAAAGTTCAGAGAAGAACCAAATATCTTTCATAGATAACCTTGATCATAAACTCACAATTCATCGGATCTCGACAAACATACTGCAAAAAGAGATTACATCGAATAGATCTCCTCGAAGACCGAGGAGAACATTGTATTGAGATCCAGAGAGAGAGAAGAAGCCATCTAGATACTAGCTATGGACACGAACGTCTGTGGTAAACTACACACAACTCAGGGTGAGGGCGATGATGATGATGGTGAAGAACTACGTGATGGATCGCCCCTCCGGTGGAGCTCCGGAACAGGCTCCAAGATGGGATCTCAAGGGAACAAAAGGTAACGGCGGTGGAATTAGGGTTTTCTCTCTGTTCACGGAGGTTTTGGGGTACGTAGATTTATATAGGAAGAAGGAGGGCACCGGGGGACGCTCGAGCGGGCCACGAGGCAGGGGGTGTGCCCCCACCCTTGTGGGCCACCTGTTGATCCCCTAACGTGGTTCTCAAGTTCTTCGTGCGTGATTTTATCCGAAAATACCTCTCGCGAAGGTTTCATTCCGTTTGGACTCCATTTGATATTCTTTTTCTGCAAAACCCTGAAACAGGCAAAAAACAGCAATCTGGACTAGGCCTTTGGGTTAGTAGGTTAGTCCCAAAAATGATATAAACGTGTATGATAAAGCACATTAAACATCCAAGACTTCATAAATAATAGCAAGGAACAATAAAAAATTATTGATACGTTGGAGACGTATCAGGTGGCCCCCGTGGGGATGCCGCGCGTGAGGCCGGAAAGTGATATGATGTGTTACATGCTAGATCGGTGTGACTTAGGATCGGGGTCCCGACAGCTTTGGTATCAGAGCCTGATTGCGAGTAGCACTACCAAGCCAAACTGGTCGAAGTTGAGTCTAGAAATTATTTAGTTATATAAGGGAATTGGTTGTGGAAGGGAATGTAAGGCTCTTTTTACTCCTTTACCTTATGTCATTCTGATCTGAGTCACCTTCTTCTTTTCTACGGGGATTAAGAACTAGGATTCTCATTATATTTATCAGGATCACGTTAATGGTGGATTCAACTGTTAGTTTAGTTTCTCGTATTTCCCTGTGTTAACAGTTGGTCTCGGAACCTTGACATTATGATGTTGAGTGGTTATGCTATCTTGTGCATGAATCTCAAAAGTATTTTTGAGCATTTACAGCCGTTATGATGTCTGAGTCATCCCAGGTTTCTCAATGATATGATGCATTTGCAAATCCATCCTTTCCATTCGCGATGTCCTTTTCGGCCAGATTAACCACACTAGTTGGTGTGTTAAGGTACTCCATTGCCTCAACATATATGTTGGAGCTATTATTATGACCCTAGGTGTCTTAGGGAATCACCCAGTAATCTAGCAATGCTTTATATTCCCAGTGTGATAAATTCTGGCCATCATTCTCGAAAGCATCTCATGATGCCATTTAGTTGGTAGGTATTCTATCTCGGGGTTCTTGAACCCAAGATTCACTCTACTTACTTCCTGTTGGTAGTGTTTGCTCGTTCCTTTAGGATATTTGTAACCCTGCGAGAGTCCTCGAGGTCCGTGGTATATCATTCTTCCAACACCATGAACCATCCTTGGCAGAAGTTTGTTTGAACCAAAAGATCACAACCAGAGTGCTCTTGGTGAGTTCTCCATTCCACATTGTGACTCTACCAACTCTATCTTTCTGAATGGGTTATCCAGAAGAAATATGTTGAACTAGTTCGACGTGCTAATCTATGCGTCCACAACTCAATAAGTTATATGATCTTTTGAGTTGTCCCTCTTTAGTTGTATTATGACCCCCGTCTATCAGCTTATAGTCAGTAGTAGTTGCCCATTTGTGTTCATCGATGCCTTTTACTCTTGTGGTCCATCAAGCCATTCTATTCTGGAATGACTAGCAGAAACAAACTCCAGAACCTCATCCATTTTCCATGATTGGATCAAAGTAGTTGTACTCCGTAGATAAGGAATGCTAATCCAGCTTCTAGTCTGTTCTACCCTGGAGTATTACCATCTTTATGTAAAGAATGTCATGGGAATAGCACCACCTCCAATGAACTCTTGATACAGTGATACTTCTTGCCATCATCGTTTATACTGATAGGTGAATCATGATGTGTGAAATCAATACTGCTAGCAACTCCATTGCTTGGTAGTTACTGGACGATAATCTCAGTCTTAGTGTGCTGGTTACTCAGTCATCATTCTAAAATTGATCGAGCTACCTAGTCCATTTTTCTGGTGCACTCTTCGATCAATGAGTTATGATTGCATAAATCCCTTGCTCTCATGATCATATTGTCTTGCCTTGAAAAGCAAGATTGTTCTCGAGTTTAATAACATATCGGTGGTTTGTGATATTCCGAATGTCTTCTCGGAAGTATCGCCAGGTTGTCCCCTGATTTTTATGTTGAGCTCGTGATCAAGTTGGGTTCTTGTAACCACCCCTTCTCCAAGAATCTGTGTTGGATACCCCTGAGCTAGTTGATTAAGCTAAACAACAACTTGGAGAGTTGGAAGATAAAAGTTTGTCCAACTTAGTTCATCTCTAAGGGATATCTTCTGTGTGTGTGTGTGTTGAAGAAAGATGATATCTTCATCAGTTGGTCCTCGTGATTAGTTGTTGGATCTATTGTCTTGTCCAAACTTTGATTAGAGTGTGGGCTATCCACAAATCACATCAGAACCAACGATGTTCGTAATGTTGTCTTACTCGTGGTTGTTTCCTCAAGCATACACCATTATATCTTTTGGGTCTGACCAATGCTACCACCTTGTTCACATAGTTGTGGAATTCCATCTTCATTGGAATCCTAAAGAATTGTTGTTGAGCCCATCGACAACATCCTTATCATCTCCATGTTTATGTTGGACATTAAGCTAGTGTTGGAAACTTTGTAAGTATTACCTTCGTGTTCCATTCATGAGGTACATGTTTGGATGAGAGAACAGAATTTCCCTAATTCATGTATAATTGATGTTAGTTGCCACCTTGAATTTGACAAAGCTTGTTTTGCTTCCTCTGGAATCATCCCAAGTCAGTCATGCATGTGCGAAGTATTATATGATCTGATAGACTGATCATCTTCATTCCATATGTATTCCCTAGCACACCAAGCCACTGATTGATTTGTCCAAGATAAAGGAGTCTGCTCTAAGGTTAATACTTTAGACTTCCATGCAGAGACTTTGATGTCGATGATGATGGTTCTTAACCAGAACTCGGTAGTGTTTTGTCGTAAGACTACTATGTGGTCATGCTTGTCTGGTACAACGTGTTCACATGTCTATAGCAGAACCAACTCATGTTTTGGAGCTTGCTATCATAGTTCATTTCCGAGAATCTCGCAACGACATCTCGTCGATGTGTGTTGCAAATTTTCTTTTTCCGGACATATAGTCTGAGATATCGTGTCACCAATCGGATCTGAAACTCAGGCAGATATGATGGTTGGAACATTCCAACATTTGCATTTTGTTCCCAGCTTGCACCAACATTGTGCCAATTCTCCATGGGTTGTCCTCTCGGTAATTACTGCTCAGGATTATCTTCAAAGGTGGACTTACCATGGGTCCCATCCATTTATGATGATAAGCAAAAATCATCCATTGCGTTGTCTTCAACAAGGTAGTCCACATCATCCATCCTAGTCCGAGTATGCCATTCTTCTGAACTTTTTCAAACGATCGTTTGTGAATTTCCTAAGTCTACTATAGAGAGTTTCAATGATGTCCGTATCAAAAGTAATTCTTTTTGCCACTTAAAGGAATAGTCCTATGAGTCACCTTCTCTAAGGTGTCCCGTTTGGTGACATCTGTCGGGGTATTTGGATCGACACCTATGGGATCACAAGAATCCCTACTACGGTTGCGGGGCGCGGGGTTGAGAGAAGAGCAGATCTAACAGTTAGCACACGGTTCCTTTACCCAGGGTCGGGCCGCAAAGGTGCGTAAAACCCTACTCCTGCTTTGGTGGATTATATGTTTGTGTTCTTCAGCTAGTGAGGAGCTCCAAAAGAGTCGTGAAGAGTTCTAAAAAGCCGAATCCTTCTCTTGGTCGCCTCGGGCCTCCTTTTATAGGAAAAAGGGGTTGCCACAGTGGCACACAGGAGGTGGACAGGGTACAGTGATGCGAGGTTATCCCTCGCATTACAGGACAAGGCGCATTTAATGTGCTTAGAGTAGGTGTCCTTGCTTTATCGGGGATGAGGGGAGACGTCTGTCTTGTCCGTCGCCGCTCCTCCTTGTGTTGACACGCGCCCTGGCCAGCGGTGCATGAGGCGCCATGTAGGCAGGCAGGAAGCTGAGGTGGTGCAACGGTAGGCCTCCACGAAGATCTACATGTTGCCACGCAGGAGCCTGCCCAGCTGGTTGGATCGGCAGCTGCATGGGCGGTGGAAACTCAGTTGGTGCGGGCCTGACGGTGGCCCTCCAGGCGCCCCCGGCAAGGGCCTTGCCAGGGCCTTGGCAAGGGTCTTGCCGCGGTGCCTGCTGTCATCCCCGGCCAGGTGCTTGCCAGAGGCCTTGTGGTTCTCCCTGGCTGGGATCCCTTCAAGGGTCGTTGTCCTCTTAGTTTGTGTATCTGTCCTTGAATGTCTTCACAAAGATCTGCATGCCACCACGGGGATATCTCTCGAATCCTTGCCCCATGGGGGCAGTGGACTTGAGGGTGATCCGCTCCGTAGGTGTGGGGTGAGCTGCCGCCGCAAGGGTCTTGCCGGGGTTGCTAGAGCCGGCCCCGGCAAGGGTCTTGCTAGGGCTGCTGAAACCGGCTCCCGGCAAGGATCTTGCCGGGGGAAGCCGCTTCGTCCCTTTGCTCTTTGTGGTCTTGTTCTTGGCGTTGCTCCAATTCCATCGAGCTTCGGTCTTACCTTGGCTCACCTCCCCTGCTGTGCTTGATGTGGTGGTGCCCGTGGCTCAGACTGCCCGTGCACAGTTATAGGGGTACAAAAAGTGTGCCCCTCTTTTTGTACATCGACAGGAGCCCCCGGGCCTGGGCCACACATGAGTGCGACACGTTGTTGGGCCAGGCCCAGAACGGTGCGCGGGCAGGCGGGGCGGTTTTCACCGTGGTAAAATTTTCCGTGCGATGCGCCTCCCACGACCTGCGCGCATGACGCGGGATGGAGGGGTGTGCGTGACATGGACGTCATGCGTGGGGCGGTTTCCGCAGGCATGCGACACGTCGCAGTAAATGCGAAAGGAGGCGTCTTCGCCCCTTCCCTGTAAACGGGGGGAGGCGTGGAGGCGCGGCCCATTTACTAAATGGGGCCGAGGCACAGTCGTCTAAGCGTCTATTCCCCACGATCACAGGGTGGGGAGAGGTCGCCTCACCCGTCCCCTCGGTTCTGCACGCTCGCCACGTGTCCTCCATGCGCTTGAGGTGGCGAACGGTGGATGCGGGAAACCGAGCCGTCGCTGGTTGGGGCGGCGGGTCGTTCCCGGTTCCCTCGCCTTTTGCGTCTTGATTGGCCGAGCAGGGCGGTCGAGCCCCAGCCCCGCCCCTTTATAAAGAGCGGAGGGAAGGGACGGCGCCCCGCATTCCTCCATCTTCTTTCTCCTTCAGCTTCTGCTCCTCTCTTCTGTTCGTCATGGAGAGAGGAAATCCCGGCTCTTCATCGGTGGCGGCGAGGGTCGCCGCTCGACAACGCGTCCCTCCCTCCCCTGCACCTGCGGTGGCAGAGCCGGCCACGAGGGGAAGAGAGAGGGGGCAAGGCCGTGGGCGAGGCCGGGGCCCTTGGGGAAGAGGAGGACGGGGCGGTCCGCCGGCCTCGCCCCCGCCTGCAGCCCATCCTCCAATGGAAGGCCACATTGGGGATGACCCTTGCGAGTTCTTCGTCAGGCTGCGGCGGTCGCCGCGCCGTCGTCTTCGTCTTCTGACCCCATTTGCGCGGGAAATGGAGGTGGATCCGCCGGAGTCACTGCGGCTGCACATGAGGGGCTGGGAGATTAGCGGCACGCGGGTCCACGTCGACTTCCCGGCCCCTCATGTGATGTATCTTCATCAAGGATGGAAGACTTTCGCCCGTATCCACAGCCTGACGGATGGGCTCACCCTCCATTTCAAGCTGATGGAGGACGGCCATCTTTCCGTCAAGGTCTTCGAGCTCTTCGGGACTCGCGCAAGGTGCTGCGTGGAGAGTTCCTCCGATGACGAAGACTCCTCCTCGAATGAGGGTGACGAGGAGGACAGTGACAACGACGACGAGGGCGGTGGACGGCAGGATGTCGTGTCCGACTAGGTGTCGGGCACCGCTCCAGGTGGCACCGGCGACCCCATCATCCGCGTCGCCGGCTCCTTGAACTTCTCGGGGCCGTCTCCTTGGTGGCTGGCGTAGGGAGGCTGCGGAAGAGGAAGAGGAAGAAGGCGGGCGGCAAGGTCGTCATGTCGGAGTACGCGGGCACCGACGCCTTCGGCGCGTACTGACGTCCTGCCGCCTCGTCTTCGACCTCTGCCCTCGGCGCCGTCATCACCGTCCAGCCCTTGGGCGGCCACCGGGATGTCCTCTTGGTGTCTTCTGCCACCCGTAGCTCTCCTAGGCGCTCCTTTTGTCGTTCTCGCCTCCTTGACCTACCTCCTGAGGAGAGGGACAAGAAAGGCATTACGGGCATCTGTTCTCTTTTTAGGTTGTAAGCCTTCGGGCACCTATTAACTTTAGAACTTGTAACCTCCTTGTTCATGTTTTTCATTACCTATGGACTGTACCTGAGTGGAATGTTTTTAATGAAAAAGGAATGTTTGCCGCGTCATTTGTTCGCGGGTAGAAACCACAACAGGGAATAAATCCCTGATATCTCTAAGATAAACATTTTCTTGCCCGGCAACAGGCCTTGTCGTCTTCCTACTTCGCTCGACCTTTCTCACGCCCTTGGCGGAGGCAGGGATGAAGTAGTCTTAGGCTCCTCATCTCACCTTTTTGCTGCCGTGACTACGACCAAACTTAGTCCCAGGAACGAGCCCTAGGGCCTAGAGTTATGGGAGCACGGTAACTTAAGGAAAAGAACGAGATTTCACATACCTCAGTCCATAATGGAATGCATGATAGGGGATGAATAACTTATCTGAAGCCGCAGCCCTCGGCAACCCTGGTTCGCCATGGGCGAATCTTCGCTCTTGTAGCCCCCGGCAATACTAGCTTGCCTGGGCCTTGATGATGATCTGTTCCTCTTTCTTCTCCCCAAGTGGCCTTGGCAAGGATGTCTGTGCATCCTGTGAACCAAAGGAGATAGAGGAAAGACAAAGAGACGCAAACTCGACCTCTAAGCTAGGGGTTAGCCGCCGCTAAGCACTATCAACCCTAACCAAGGACGAGACTCGACTCAGCATGCGTGCTATAACTTAGGGCACCAGCGCTTCATTTATTTATGCTCAGGGTCTGCGCCTGGCTTTGTACAAAGGGTTACATGCCTTGTCGGCAAGGCTTGTACAAATGGGTGGCTTGTCGGGGGGGGGGGGGCGGCAAGCCTCGCCTTATGGGTAAAACTTGCGAATATGCTCAATGTTCCAGGAATTGCTCACCGGAATGGCATTTTCGGTCTCCAGGCGGACTGCGCCAGGCCTGGTGACTCGTATTACCCGATAAGGGCCTTCCCACTCCGGCGTCAACTTGTTCGTATTCCTGGCCGATCGAACGCGCCGGAGAACAAGGTCGCCTTCCTCAAAGCTTCGGGCACGGACCTTGCGGCTATGGTAGCGGCAGAAGGCTTGCTGGTAGCGTGCTGCTCTCACAGCCGCCCGAAGACGATCTTCCTCAAGGAGCATTGCGTCATCTGGCCGCCGTTGGTCTTGCTCAAGCTCGTCATAAGCAAGCACTCGAGGTGACCCGTATATGAGTTCAGTGGGGAGAACTGCTTCTTCCCCGTATATCAGGGCAAAGGGCGTCTGGCCGGTGGCTCGATTTGGCGTCGTTTCGATCGACCAAAGAACCGCCGGCAACTCATCAATCCAGCGCCTCCCGCTCTTGTGAAGCCTGTCAAAGGTCTTTGTCCTTAATCCTCGCAGCACTTCAGCATTTGCCCTCTCAGCTTGACCATTGCTTCGGGGGTGAGCAACGGAAGCGAAACAGACTTTCTTGCCGAGGTCTTGGGTATATTGCATGAAGGTGCGGCTTGTAAACTATGTGCTGTTGTCGGTGATGATCCTGTTGGGTACACCAAAACCGCACACTAGTCCCTTGAAGAACTTGATGGCTGACTGAGCTGTGACCTTCCGTATTGCCTCCACCTCTGGCCACTTTGTGAACTTGTCGATTGCAACGTACAAGTACTCAAAGCCCCCAACGGCGCGGGGGAAAGGGCCCAGTATGTCGAGCCCCCAGACTGAGAAGGGCCAGGATAGAGGAATGGTTTGAAGGGCTTGAGCTGGTTGATGAAGTTTCTTTGAATGTAACTGGCACGCTTCACACCTGGTGACCAGTGCCGTCGCATCCTGGAGGGCAGTGGGCCAGAAGAAGCCTTGCCGGAATGCCTTGCCGGCAAGGGCTCTTGACCCTATGTGGGATCCACATATGCCTCCATGTATCTCTGCCAACAGCTCTAGTCCTTCCTCTCGAGCGATGCACTTCAATTTCATGCCGTTCGGTCTCTTTCTGTACAGGACGTCATCGAGGTACTGGTACATAGCAGACCGATGGGCTACTTTCTCCGCTTCTTCCTGCTCCTCAGGAAGTTCCCCGGTCTGGAGGAATCGGACGGTATGATGCGCCCACGCTGGATCCAGGGGCTCGACGGCGAGGACCAAAGGCCTTTCTTCCGCCAAGGGAGCAACTGTCTCGACGCCAATAGCTTGACGCTCCGCCGGAGCTAGTCGTCTTTTGGCGGGCTCAGTGTCTCTGGCAACATCCTTGCCGGCGGCTCCGGGGAGCTCGGCGGGAAAATACTTGCCGGGTCCTGATTTCCTCCTCTTGTTCTGCTCTGTTGATGGATCGACGGATGGCTGAGAAAGCTGAAGCACAAAGGTACCTGGTTCCACAGGTAGCTTGAGGGCAGCGCGCTTTGACAAGTAATCGATGATGTCGTTCTCCGCTCGGGGAACGTGCTCCGCCCGTATACCATCAAAGCGCTCTTTTAATTTTCTCACTTCATCGACGTAGGCCTTCATCAACGGGCTCTGGTAATCCTTGTTGACTTGTTTGATGACAAGCTGCGAGTCGCCCCTGACAATGAGCTTCTTGATTTCGAGGTCTGCCGCGATCCTAAGACCAGCAAGCAGCCCCTCGTACTCAGCAGTGTTGTTCGTTGATACCTCCCTGGGGAAGTGCATCAAGACCACGTACTTGAGGTGCTCTCCAGTGGGCGCGACCAGCAGTACGCCAACCCCAGCGCCCTGCAATGAGAAAGCTCCATCAAAGTACATGATCCAGTTGCAACTCGCCTCTTTGCCGGGGAGAGCAGTTTCCTAGATTTCTTCATCAGGCGTTGCGGTCCATTCTGCGACGAACTCTGCCAGGACTCGGCTCTGAATCGTCGAGGTACTTTCAAACTTGAGGCCAAAGCTGGACAGCTCCAATGCCCACTCTACAATCCTTCCCGTTGCATCTGGATTGTGCAATATCCGTTGTAGAGGGAGGCGAGTGACGACAGTGATCTCGTGCGCCTGGAAGTAGTGACGCAGCTTCCTCGAGGCCATGAGAAGGCCGAAGAGCAATTTCTGCACACCGGAGTACCTTGATCTATCCCCCTGCAAGAGGGAGCTAACAAAGTAGACCGAGTGTTGCATCATTTTCTTCCTAGGCTGCACTTCAACCGGCCGTGTCGTCTCTACGCCAGCGGCACCAGGCTCTGTCGCTGTTATGACCCCGTCATCAATTTCTCTCTGCGCCACTAGTGCGACGCTGACCACCTGGTTCGTCGCCGCTAAGTATAGCAGCAACGGTTCTTGTGGCCTAGGCGCAACTAGTATTGGCGTGGAGGAAAGATACCTCTTCAGATCTTGTAACGCTGCTGCAGCTTCTGCCGTCCACTCCATCGGCCCTGCCTTTTTCAAAATCTTGAAGAAGGGGAGGGCGCGCTCGGCATACTTGGAAATGAATCTGCTCATGGCGGCAACGCAGCCAGCAAGCCGACGCACGTAATTGACCCGTTTGGGTGCTTCAATCTGCTCAATAGCTTTGATCTTGTCCGGATTGGCTTCTATCCCACGCTGTGACACAAAGAACCCGAGGAGCTTGCCGGACGGGATGCCGAAGACGCACTTCTCAGGATTCGGCTTGAGGTTGATCTTGCGTAGGTTGACAAATGTTTCTTGTAAATCCGGTATAAGGGTTGCCCTGTTCTTGGTTTTGACCACTATATCATCCATATAAGCCTCCATATTTCTATGGAGCTGGGGTTCAAAACCAATCTGGACTGCCCTTGCAAACGTCGAGCCAGCACTCTTCAACCCGAATGGCATTCGTACGAAATAGTACGTACCACATGGGGTGATGACTGCTGTCTTCTCTTCGTCTTCTCTTGACATGAAGATCTGGTGGTAGCCGGAGTAGGCATTGAGGAATGATAGCAGGTCACACCCGGCCATGGAGTCAACAATCTGGTCGATGCACGGCAACGGGAAGGGGTCCTTGGGACAAGCTTTATTGATATCTGTGTAATCAATACACAGCCACCACTTCCCATTTTCCTTGCGCACTACCACTGGATTGGCCAACCACGTTGGATGGAGTAGTCCTGTTACCAAACCCACAGCTTCCAATTTCCGAATCTCCTCTGTGATGAACTCTTGCCGTTCAAAAGCTTGCTTCCTGACCTTCTGCTTGATGGGCCGCGCATGAGGACAGACAGCAAGGTGGTGCTCAATCACCTCCCTGGGAACGCCGAGGATGTCGGATGCTTGCCATGCAAACACGTCGACATTCGCCCGCAGGAAGGTGACGAGCGCGTCTTCCTGTTTGTCGTCAAGGGAGGAGCTTATGGCGAAAGCCCCTCCTATGTCGTCCTCTTTGACGGAAACCCTCTTGGTTGCCGGCGGCGTGGCCCGGGACTTCTTGTTTCTGCCGGTGGAGTTCTCTGGCACGTCCTGGACATGAGCGCGACACTCCGAAGAGGTGCGCTTGCCGGAGTGGGTGTCTGAGGTCCCATCGGTCTTCTTCTTTCCCGTGGAGCTCTCTGGCATGTCCTCGACGGGAGCACAACACTCCGAAGAGGTGCGCTTGCCGGAGTGTGTGCCCGAGGTCCCGCCGGTCTTCTTCTTCTTTCCTCCCGGGGCTCCAGTGGCAGGAGCAATTGCCCTCGTAGTGGCAGCTGCAGCAACCGCTTGCTAGTAAAGTTGGTCAGCGCAGATCAGCGCATCCTTCTTATCTGAGGGGATGGTGATGATCGTCACAGGTCCTGGCATGTTCAGGGTGTTGTTGGCGTAGTGTGACGCTGCCATGAACTTGGCCAGTGCTGGGCGGCCAAGGATCCCGTTGTAGGGAAAGGGGATCTTGGCAACATCGAACACAATCCTCTCCGTCCTATAGTTCAGATCACTTCCAAAAGTCACGGGTAGTGTCACCTTCCCCTTTGGTTGGCTTCTCCCTGGGTTGACCCCCTGAAACGTGCCCGTTTCTTCGAGGTCTCCATCTGGAACTTGCAGCTTCTCGATCACGGTGGGCGAGAGTAGGTTCAGACCGGGCCCGCCATCAACTAGCATCTTTGTCACCTTGAGGTTGCGTATTGTTGGTGAAACCAACAATGGCAAGAACCCGACCATAGTAGTGCGATCAGGGTGATCCTCAGCGTCAAAGATGATAGGTGTGCCGGACCACTTCAGCGGCTTTTGGGCGCTGGACGACGACTCCGCCGCTGTAATCTCACGCGCCCACTATTTAAGTTGGCGGTGAGATGTATGCAGTGAGGCGCCGCCCTCGACGCACATGGCCTCCGTTGCTTTCTGAAACTCTTGGTCACCGAACTTGTCGTCCTCCTCGTGATCGCCCTCTTCGGGCCTTCTGTCACGGCCCTGGGCGAGCCTCTCCTACTATTTATCCTTGACGCGACGGCCCGCTTGGCCGTCACGCTTCTTACCGGATCCTTCAGCCCTTGTCCCGCCTCTCATATTCAGACCTCTGCTTCTCAGCAAGGAGCTCAACCTGTCGGCAGTTCTGGAGATCATGGCCCTTGGTGCGATGGATCTTGCAGTACCGTTTGCCAGAGTTTCCTGGCTTCTCGGCAGCCGCCAAGGCCCGGCAGGCGACACACCCAGTAATTTCCTTGCCAGGGTCACCCGCCTTGGTTTTCTTAACGGAGCCGGTGTCATCAGATCCCTCGACGGCAAGCACAGCTTTACCCTTGCGCTTCCTGTTACGGTTCCGGCCCTTCTTCGCTGGGGTGGTAGTATCATCGTCTGAAGAGTCGGTTTCCGCACCGGCATCTTCGCCGGGGTAGTTCCTTCCCTCTTCAGCCCGGGCACATCTGTCAGCAAGAACATAGTGCTCTGCCACATCTTTCACCTTGGTCATCGCCAGCTCTTCACGCATCTTGCGGTTACGCACGTTCTGATGGAACGCGCTGATGATGGCGGCAGGGTGAACATTGGGGATATTGTACTGTACCCGGCTGAACCTCTGTATGTACTTGCACAGACTCTCGCCTTTCCTTCTAGGGTATGACATGCAGGTCACTTGCTTGGCCATGGGCCTGGTGACCCCCGGTAAAGGCGCCAACAAACTCATGGCACAAGTCGGACCAGGAGGAAACGGAGTCTACTGGCAAGTGCATCAACCACGACATGGCGTTAGGTTTAAGAGCCAATGGAAAGTAATTCGCAAGAACCTTATCGTCGCGGGCCCCAGCAGCTTGCATCGCGATGATGTAGATGCTGAGGAACTCTGACGGGTGGGTCTTGCCGTTGTACTTCTCGCCAACGTCAGGCTTGAAGGTGCGGTGAGAGGGCCACTGGAACTACCGTAGCTCACGGGTAAAAGCCGGACATCCTACCTCGTAAGGTAGACCTCCAGGGCTGTCCGGTGCTGGGCGGCCCAATGCAGGCCCCGCTCGCCTGTCTGACTGGTGGCGTGCTCCGCGCCGGCGCTCGATGGTGGTTCGAGCGTCTTCATGAGCTCGCTCCTGAAGAACTTGATGCTGGTCACCGTGGGTCCACGGGTCGGACGACGCTATCGAGATGGCGTCGCCCGCGACGTCCCGACGAGTCGACTCACGCGGCATCGGGCGTGGAGGAGGCGAATGCACCGTAGCCATGGCGCTCCCGGCCCTCCCGCCGCCAGTGCATGGGACTCCATCGGAGCGTCGACCCGGGGGCTCTACTGGGTTTGGTTCATCCTTGTTGGCGACTGCGACAAGGCTTCGGATGGTGGCTCTCCATTCGTCGAGTTTCCCCGTAACGGGAGGAAAGTCGAGGAGCAACTGCGCGCGCGCCAAGGCCTCGGTTGGTGTCAACGGTAGCGAAGCCTATACGGACCGCGACGCGCTTCGACTACTCACCATGTCAGGAGGAGCCCCATCACGATCCTGTGGTCGCATACAATCCCCACCGGTGCCCCGACGGGCGGGCAGGTCTTCTACGTCCCGGGAGTGGCGCTCGGGGCTCTTCCCATGGCGACGTCCAGGATCTTCGGGGTGACGACGCCGTTCGTCGCGCACTGCTTGAGAGGAGGGCGCTGTTGGCACCGGCGTGGGAGTTCTAGAGGCCCTTGCGTCGCTTCCGGGTGATGCGGCAACGACCTTGGAAGGCCCCGCGCCACCCGCAAAGGGCCTTGCTCCATCTTTGGAACTGGCGGTGTCCGGCCCGTTACCAGGCGCAAAAACATCGCCACCTCCCAGACTCCGGCTGCTGGGACGGCGTTGGTGGTCTCGAGCAGCGCCTCGGGTCCTTTCCGCGACTGGTCCGCTGCTCGTCCGCGTCAAGACGGGCTGTCCGGCTTCCGACTGGCCAATTTCCACCGTCGTTTTCTTCTAGGGCGCCATGATGATGAAGGAGCACCGAACTAACTGCTAAAGCCAATTCTCACAACTGCGCCCCCTACCTGGTGCGCCAAAGATGTCGTGGTATTTGGATCGACACCTATGGGATCACAAGAATCCCTACTACGGTTGCGGGGCGCCGGGTTGAGAGAAGAGCAGATCTAACAGTTAGCACACGGTTACTTTACCCAGGTTAAGGCCGCAAAGGTGCGTAAAACCCTACTCCTGCTTCGGTGGATTATATGTTTGTGTTCTTCAGCTAGTGAGGAGCTCCAAAAGAGTCGTGAAGAGTTCTAAAAAGCCGAATCCTTCTCCTGGTCGCCTCGGGCCTCCTTTTATAGGAAAAAGGGGTTGCCACAGTGGCACACATGAGGTGGAAAGGGTACAGTGATGCGAGGTTATCTCTCGCATTACAGGACAAGCCACATTTAATGCACTTAGCTTAGGTGTCCTTGCTTTATCGGGGACGAGGGAAGACGTCCGTCTTGTCCGTCGCCGCTCCTCCTTGTGTTGACACACGCCCTGGCCAGCGGTGCCTGAGGCGCCATGTAGGAAGGCTAGCAGCTAAGGTGGCGCAATGGCGGGCCTCCATGAAGATCTACATGTTGCCACGCAGGAGCCTGCCCAGCTGGTTGGGTCGGCAGCTGCATGGGCGGTGGAAACTCAGTTGGTGCGGGCTTGACGGTGGCCTTGCGGGCGCCCCCGACAATGGCCTTGCCGGGGCCCCGGCAAGGGTCTTGCCGCGGTGCCTGCTTTCATCCCCGGCAAGGTGCTTGCCAGAGGCCTTGTGGCTTCCCTGGCTGGGATCCCGCCAAGGGTCGTCGTCCTCTTAGTGTGTGTATCTGTCCTTGAATGTCTTCACAAAGATCTGCATGCCACCACGGGGATATCTCTCGAATCCTTGCCCCATGGGGGCAGTGGACTCGAGGGTGATCTGCTCCGTAGGCGTGGGGCGAGCTGCCGCAGAAAGGGTCTTGCCGGGGTTGCCAGAGCTGGCCCCGGCAAGGGTCTTGCCAGGGCTGCTGAAACCGGCTCCCGGCAAGGATATTGCCGGGGGAAGCCGCTTCGCCCCTTTGCTGTTTGTGGTCTTGTTCTTGGCGTTGCTCCAATTCCATCGAGCTTCGATCTTACCTTGGCTCACCTCCCCTGCTATGCTTGATGTGGTGGTGCCTGTGGCTCAGACTGCTCGTGCACAGTTATAGGGGTACAAAAAGTGTGCTCCTCTTTTTGTACACCGACACATTGTTCACCATCTTCTTTAAGTGTGGAATTATTGCCTACCAAATTGAACCTTCGTCGTCTGTTATTATGCATCCCGTGTCTCTTCTCAAGAAATGTTTCCACGTCTCTATCCATGAGTTTATCTTGAGTGCTCGATCTTCGAGGAGATCATTTCTGACGGGTTCCTCCTATCATCATCACGTTGGACAAAGAACTCGAAGGCAAAGACGTCAAGATCAATATGATGCAATGAATCAACATCTTCGTGAAGTCCAATCTAGATCGTGAAGATTGTGTTAGCCTTGTGTCCTCTCTGTCCTATTACCTCATGTCTTGAATCTCGGGACGAGATTCCTGCTTAGTGGGGCTGAGTTGTCACAGCCCTAGAATTTGCTTACAAATAGTTGCATAAGCATCCTTGCATCATGTCTAAATTTATTTGAAACTCGAAATGGGGGGGGGGGGGTGATCAAACCCTAGCACTTTGAAATCCAAATAGGTCCACTTAAAAAATGCATTCAATGAACCAAAAATGCTTTCATCAATGTTTGATTATTTTTGGCAAGGCTTTGAGTCCAAACCAGAAGTGTGAACATTTTTGTGGAATATTTTGGGCACTGGATTTAAATCATTAAAATATTTGATTTGGATTTATTTCTGTTATAAAAGAAATATATGTCCAATAATTAGGGAAATTGTCGTGGGGCTAAATATTAATGTCACTAGTCCATAGAACAATTTACAGAAGCTCAGAAAATGATTTGGGTTGAAAATCAAACCAAAACAGAGATAAAGAAAATAGGAAACATAAACAATTTAAAAAAAGAGAACACCTACCTGGGCCACTTACCTAGCCTGGCACTGTGTCGGCCCTGCTAGTCATCTTCTCCACGGCGCCAGGAGGACAACGCGCGCGTCGCCGACCCGCGCGAGCATGCTCCGCGCCACCTCCTGCTTGCCGACGAGCCCCTGAACGCGTGGCCGACTTTCTCGGTGCCGTCCCAATCCCGCCGGCTCGCTCACTCTTCCCCCTGCTCCCTCCCTCGTCATTCCACACCTCACCGAACGCGCCCGCCTCAGCCGACTAGCACCACCGTGGCCATCGCCTCTCCCTCGTCCCCTTGAGCAGTCCAGAAGCTCTGCCTTGTCGCCCTAGTCCTCTCCGCCAAGCCACGCGGAACCGGACGCCTCGAAGCACCGTCCCTAACACCTTCGTCCGTCTCGGGTCGCTGAAGATCTGCCTCGCCGCCCCGCTCGCTCGGACACCTCCCCGGCCCCGCCGTCTGCACCGGACGACTCGCCATGAGCCACTGAACCTCTCCCTCCACCTTTTCCTTCGCGCACGCACTGTAACCGCTGCCCCGCGAGCACCCGAAGCCGCCGTCCGCCATGGCCGGCGAGCTCCGTGCCCCCGAGCCCCTCCGCTCCTACTAGTTGCTCCAGCGTGCTCCTGCTGGCCATTAGGTGCTGCCTAGCACCTCCGTTCACTCGCCCTTGAGCTGCAGCACCGCGCACGCGCATAGCCGTGCTCCGGCCACCGTTTTCGTCTTCGCCATCGGCCCCGGCACCGCCCACGGCCCCCACCCGACGCGCCTCATTTCTCCGCAACCATAGAGCCCAACCCCGCCCCCTCTTGTAACCGGAATCGCCAGGACGAAGGACGCCGCCACGACTATGTGTCACCAGCGGTTAGCCGCCGACGTTGCCACTTAATTAGGGCCTAAACACCCCGGTAATCACCCCCTAGTGCCACTGCCTTGTGGGCCCCAATGCCTAAATTAATTCATTTAACTTCTCTATTAGGTTAGTACTAATCTAAGAGGGCCCCGCATGTCACCTTTGACTTGTCCACGTCAACATTGACCCGGTCCCACGTGTCAGCATCTGTAGTACTGATCGGTGGGCCCTACAGGTCAGGTTTGACTTGGTCCAGCCCGTTGACCTGCTAATGTCACACCGATGGCATGCTGACGCAGTAACTATTTCTGGAATTTAAATAAATCTTTATTTATTTTAGAAAACGGTTTAAACTTCTAAAAATCATAGAAATTCAACCGTAGCTCAAAATGAAATAATTTATATATGAAAAATTATCAGAAAAATCCAAAGAATCCGTATATGGCATTTTCATGCATGTTTCAAGAACCTACAGCCACTGTATATGACAATTTGAATAAATGGAATTTTAAATGTCTTATGTGGAGTTTGAATTTGAACCTTGGGCTCAAATCAACTTCAATTAAATTGTTGCTTGCTGCATTAGCTCAAATCACAACATTTTGCCATGTCATGATCATGCATCATATTGTTGCATTGCGTTGATTGTGTTCCCTCTTGTTTGCCAGTGTTTGTTCCCTCTCGATAGACATGTTCTGACAATGAGTTCGACGACACCGATGAAGAGCTATACTATCTTCAGAAATGCCAGGCAAGCAAAAAACCCTTGTTTATTCTGATACAACCTCACTCCCTCGCTTTTTCTCTCTTTTACTGCATTAGGACAAGAACGCTTCAACAGTTACCTGCTACGGTTCTTGAACCCCTTTCCTCTGCATGACCTGTCATTGCCACAGTAAATATTTGAAACCCACTAGCATGAGTAGGAGTTGTTTGAGCCATGATGTGCCTACTCATTCATTCTTGCTTGTTATGCCTGCTATTGCTCAGAGTTGTGTCAGATCTGATTCAACGGGGATGAATTAGAATGGTGATGAACATGTCCTATTACGTGTGAGCTAAGTGTGTGAACACAATTTGGAAAAGGTAGAGGTGTGAGGCCATGTAGGAGTACATGGTGGATTGTCTCATTGAACCCGTCCTTAGGAACTGAGTTCTGTGTTTGTAATCCATGAACAGCTACTACCACGCATGAACAACTACTACCACGCATTGGAATGCTTAAGTGCCCCTCATGATTTATTAATCGCCTTTATCTCTGTCCAGGAGTTGCAACTAGTTTCTGGTGTTTGTAGGATATGTGTTGGAGGCCGTGCGTAGCACTGACCCTAGGGGTGGGCTATGACGCGGTAGATACACCATGGCATGGTGTACCGAGTCACCCGTTTGGTGTCTCGGGAACCCTTATCACATCGTTCGGGGTCGTGAGTGACACCCCGGCCAGATCACCTTGCGGATGGAACCCGGATAGGTGATAAACCTGGGCTAGAGACTTGTGTGGTTAGTCATGTCGTGGCTGACACCCTCGCTGGGCTTCCGCTTAAAGGTTGCCGAGTACATGTCGTGTAAACGGCGGTAAGTGGTGAGAGCGTGTGTGAAGAAGTACACCCCTGTAGGGTTATAAATGATCTATTTGAATAACCGTGTCCACTGTAAAGGACTTCTGGGTTGCCTGTACAGTTCATAGACAAGTGAAAGTGGATAGTCTAAAATGCGCAAGATAAGCGTGAGTGCTATGGATGGCCTTCTTGTAGGGAGACTTGAACAGATCCATAGTGGTGTATTGATATGGTGAATATGTGGACTCGTGTGCGCCACCTCAAAAGATTTACTTGCAGTCACAGTATAGGTTAGCCACTGAGTCAAAGCTGGCTTGCTGTAGTTAAACACCTAAACCCCCTTTGTTGATAATGATGCATATGTATCTAGTTCTGATGTAAGTCTTGCTGAGTACCTTTGTACTCACGTTTTCTTAATTTATGTTTTGCATAGAGACTTCAGTCTCACTAGTGGTTCCGCGTGGACTTCGGCGTTTAGCTTGTTACCTCAACTACGATCTTGTACCCTTGGGAGGGTCTTGTAGATAGTCGGGCTTGATAGCCTTCTTCCTTTTCAGATGTTTGTATTCAGACATGTTTATATTTCCGTTCCCTGTATGCTGGGTCATGAGACCCACTGTTTGTAATAAATGCTATGATGGCTCTTCTGGGCCTTTATCTTTATGAGTTATTGAGTTATGTTGTGATGCCATGTTGTACAACACATACTTGCATGTTATGCGTACGTGTAACATGTATTGCTATGTGTGGGATCCGACATCTAGTTGTTTACCCTTGGTAGCCTATCTTATGGGGAAATGTCTCCTGGTGCTTCCACTGAGACTTGGTAGCTTGCTACTGCTTCGGAACACTTAGGATGGCCGGCATGTGTCCTTCTTCGTTCCTGTGTCTGTTCCTTCAGGGAAATGTCACGCGTTGTTCCTTTAAGTCCTTGTAGCTTGCTACGACTTGGGTTCATACGTTGATGACCGACACGTTCGTTGCTGGGTCATGTATGCCTATCCCTGTAATTTAGCGCCACTTTTGGTTTACAACTACTCATGTGGGCCTGGGTTCTCTGTCATATGGATGCTAGCGACACTAGCATATGCGTGAGACAAAATATGCAAACGGTCCCGGGCCAGGTAAGGTGGCACCCGTGAGGCCGCAAAGTGATATGATGTGTTACATGCTAGATCGGTGTGACTTAGGATCGGGGTACCGACAAGGACATATCTACAATGGCACATAATGGCATAGGGGAAAATTTGAGCATGCTTCAAATTTAGTGGCAAATATGAGTAGTGGGTTCGAGACATGGATAATCTGATCATAAACTCACAATTCATCGGATCCCTACAAACACACCACAAAAAGTTATTACATTGAATAGAACTCCAAGAAGAACAAGAGGAACGTGGTATTGAAGATTAACGATAGAGAAGAAGCCATATAGCCACTAACTATGGACATGTCAACGCCAGCCGTCATGGCGCGGTCACGCCGGGTTCGGCCGCTCTGGGTCTCTCCTAGACTGGGCCTCGCTGGAGAGCGGAGAGGACGCCTGCTGGGTATCTCGAAGCGCAGGGTCTTTGGAGCAATGCGAGCCGGACACGGCAGGGACATCGAGGCGCTTCTGCTACGAGTTTGTCGCGACGAGAAGCTCAGAGATGCGTTCATGGTGCTGCTGCAGTTCCTCGCCCTGCAAGAGCTCTAAGCCTTCTACGACCGGATCCACGGCGATCATCTTCTACACGGGGGTGTCGTAGACGGGTGGGACCATGCCTAGTGCACGACCAAGTCTCCTCCCCGGACGCGCACTTCGGCGACCCGCTGGGCTCGGCCGCAGCCGCGGTGAAGCTGTACGCAGCGTCGCGCTCACTACTACTTCTTGAGCTGGTGTTGGTTTTTCCCTTGAAGAGGAAAAGGTGAGCAACAAAGTAGAGATAAGTATTTCCCTCAATTTCAGAACCAAGGTATCAATCCAGTAGGAGATGAATGCACAAATCACCAATACCTGCACAAACAATCAAACAACTTGCACCCAACACGATAAAGGGCTTGTCAATCACTTCACAATCACTTGCAAAAGTGAGATCTGATATAGATAGATAAACAAAAGATAAAATATTTTTGGGTTTTTCGTTTATAGATTGGAAAGTAAAATATTGCAAAATAGTAGATCGGAAATTAGTATGATGGAAAATAGACCCGGGGGCCATAGGTTTCACTAGAGGCTTCTCTCTTGAAGGAAAATAATACGGTGGGTGAACAAATTATTGTCGAGCAATTGATAGAAAACCGCAAAGTTATGATGATATACAAGGCAATACTTATGCAATATAGGCATCACGTCCGTGTCAAGTAGAATAAAACGATTCTGCATCTACTACTATTACTCCACACATCGATCGAAATGATTCTGCATATAGAGTATTAAGTTCATGAAAACATAGTAACGCTTTAATTAAGATGAAATGATGTAGATGAATTAACTCAAGCAATATGACGAAAGCCCCATCTTTTTATGCTCGATGGCAACAATACATTATGAGCCTTGCTACCCCTACTTTGTCACTGGGTGAGGACACCGGAAGATTGAACCCAAAGCATAACACTTCTCCCATTGCAATAAAAACCAATATAGTTGGCCAAAGCAAACAGATAGTTCGAAGAGAATTACTAAGATACCACATCATGCATATAAGAATTCAGAGAAGATTCAAATAATATTCATAGATAAGTGATACATCTCCAACATATCGTTAATTTTTTATTGTTCCATGCTATTATTTATGATGTTTTGGATGTTTAATGGGCTTTGTTATACACTTTTATATTATTTTTGGGACTAACCTATTAACCCAAAGGCCCAGTCGAGATTGCTGTTTTTTGCCTATTTCAGGGTTTTACAGAAAAGGAATATCAAACGGAGTCCAAACTGAATGAAACTTCGGGAGAGATATTTTTGGAGCAAAATACGCACGGGAGACTTGAGAACCACGGAGTAGGTCTTATGTGGCGGCCACGAGGGTGGTCCCCCCCCCTACAGTGCGCGCCCCTGCCTCGTGGGCCCCACGTTTGGCCCCCGGTGCCCTCCTTCCTCCTATATATACCTCTGTACCCCGAAACCATCAGAAGAAAATTGAAAACCATAGTTCCACCACCGCCTTCTGTTCCCGTGAGATCCCATCTTGGGGCCTGTTCAGGAGCTCCACCAGAGGGGGGATCTACCACAGAGTGCTTCTACATCATCATCATCGCCTCACTGTGAGTTGTGATTAGTTTTCCACAGACCTTCGGGTCCATAGCTAGTATCTAGATGGCTTCTTCTCTCTCTTTGGATCTCAATACCAAGTTCTCCTCGATCTTCGAGGAGATCTATTCGAAGTAATCTCTTTTTGCTGTGTGTTTGTCGAGATATGATGAATTGTGGGTTTATTATCAAGATTATCTATGAGAAATATTTGGTTCTTTTCTGAACTCTTTTATGTATGATTACAATATACTTGCAAGTCTCTTTGAATTATCGGTTTGGTTTGGCCTACTAGATCTATAGTTCTTGCAATGGGAGAAGTGCTTGGCTTTGGGTTCAATCTTGCAGTATCCTTTCTCAGTGACAGTAGGGACAGCAAGGCACGTATTATGTTGTTGCCATAGAGGATAAAAAGATGGGGTTTATATCATGTTATTTGAGTTTATCCCTCTACATCATGTCATCTTGCTTAAGGCGTTACTCTGTTCTTATGAACTTAATACTCGAGATGCTTTCTGGATAGCGGTCGATGTGTGGAATAATAGTAGTATATTCAGAATTGTTTCGGTCTACTTGTCTCGGACGTGATGCCTATATATAATGATCTTGCCTAGATAGTGTCATAATTATTCGCTTTTCTATCAATTTCTCGACAGTAATTCGTTCACCCACCGTAGAATTATGCTATCATGAAAGAAGCCACTAGAGAATCCTATGGACCCTAGGTCTATTCTCAACATATCAATCTACAATATACTTTACTTTTCTGTTTTTACTTTGTGTTCTTATATCCAAAAATACCAAAAGTATTAAATTATCATCTATATGAGGTCTCACTTTCGTAAGTGACCGTAAAGGGATTGACAACCCCTTATCTCGTTGGCTGCGAAGTTCTTATTTGTTTGTGCAGGTGCAAGGGACTCGCGCATGGTCTCCTACTGGATTGATACCTTGGTTCTCGAAAACTGAGGGAAATACTTATGCTACTGTGCTGCATCACCCTTTCCTCTTCGAGGGAATACAACGCAAGCTTGAGAAGTAGCAAGAAGAATTTCTGGTGCCGTTGCCGGGGGGCCTTACACAAGTACCTATCACAAACCCTTATCCTTCGCATTACATTTTTTGCCTCTCGTTTTCCTCTCCCCCACTTCACCCTTGCCGTTTTATTCGCCCTTCTTTTTCCGTGTGTTTACCATTCCCTTGTCTCTTGTTTGCATGTGTTGCTATGTGCCCTCTATCAGCTTGCATGTTCGCTTTATAAATTATGGATCCTCATCCACTTGCTAATCTTTTTAAGAGATCCAATTATGTTCAACCAATTGCTAGTGAGCTGCGTGCACTAGATTATCTTTATGAGGTTTTGCTTGAAGTTAGTGAATCTGAAAATTGTGATGAAGTATTGAAAGAAAATTATAAAATGATTCATGATAGCTCTTCTAATGAAAAACATGGTTGCAATGATACTATTGTAAATTCTATTAATGTCAATTGTGTTAATGATATGTAAAACCCTAAGCTTGGGGATGCTAGTATTGCTATGCCCACTACTTGTTGCAATGATCATGATTGGGGTGATTCTTCTTATGATCTTATAAATTTATTTAAGCCCCATGATGAATATGAGATTGATAATATTGTTTGCCGTAAAATTGAAAGTGGGTTTGGAAGAGTGTCAACTTTAAATCCCACTATTTTGGAAGAGTGTCAACTTTGCATGCATGTGGATCGTGTTGAGAATATGTTATGTGATAGCTATATTTTTGAATTTTCTTATGATCCTACATGCAATTATTATGAGAGGGGAAAATATGGTTGTAGAAATCTTCATGTTACTAAATTACCTCTCTTCATGTTGAGATTGATCTTGTTTCTTTCTTCTTCCTTGCTTATGTTATATCTTGCTTGTCTTGCTAATTTGTTTTCCTATAAAATGCCTATGCATAGGAAGTATGTTAGACTTAGATGTGTTTTCATATGCTATGTGATGCTCTCTTCTTGTTTCAATTGCTACCCTTCATATGAGCATCAACGAAATTATCAATGCCTAGCTAGGGGCGTAAAACGATAGCGCTTGTTGGGAGGCAACCAAATTTTTTATTTTTTGTTTTGGCTGCTGTTTAGGAATAAATATTGCATCTAGCTTCTGTTTAGATGTGGTTTTGTGTTTTAATTAGTGTTTGTGCCAAGTAGAACCTTTGGGAAGACATGGGTGAAGTTTGTATGATCTTGCTGTGAAAAACAGAATCGTTAGCGCTCGCTAGAATAGTCACCAGATTTTACTGGAGCGTGCTATTTAGTTGATTCTTTTTTCCGATGATTAATAGACAAATTCCTCACGTTTACCAATTTATTTCAATTTTTTTGGAGTTACAGAAGTATGCGAAAGTTACAGATTACTACAGACTGTTCTGTTTGTGACAGATTCTGTTTTTCGTGTGTTGTTTGCTTATTTTGATGAATTTATGAGTAGTATTGGGGAGTATGAATCATAGAGAAGTTGAAATACAGTAGGTTTAACACCAATATAAACAAAGGATGAGTTCATTACAGTACCTTTGAGTGGTGGTTTGTTTTCTTATACTAACGGAGCTCACAAGATTTTTGTCTAAGTTTTGTGTTGTGAAGTATTCAAGTTTTGAGTATTGCTTTGATGGACTATGGAACAAAGAGTGGCAAGATCCTAAGCTTTGGGATGCCCAAGGCACCCCAAGGTAAAATTCAAGGACAACCAAAAGCCTAAGCTTGGGGATGCCCCGGGAAGGCATCCCCTCTTTCGTATTCATCTATCGGTAACTATACTCGGGGCTATATTTTTATCCACCACATGATATGTGTTTTACTTGGAGCGTCATGTATCATTTTGAGTCTTTGCTTGTTAGTTTGCCACAATCATCCTTGCTGGATACACCTTTTTGAGAGAGATAAATATGGCCTAGGAATGGTTAGAACACTCTATGTGCTTCACTTATATCTTCTGAGTTGAATAGTTTTTGCTCTAGTGCTTCACTTATATCTTTTAGAGCACGGTGGTAATTTTATTTTGAAGAAATTTTTGATCTCTCATGCTTCACTTATATCTTTGTGAGAGTCTATTAGAACAGCATGGTAATGTGCTTTGGCTATAAAACTAGCCTTCACATGATAGGCATCCAAGATGAATGTAGTAAAACTTTCATACTAAGTGCATTGAATATGATGAGAAGTTGGATGCTTGATAATTGTTTTGAGATATGAGGATAGTCATATTAAAGTCATGCTAGTGGAGTTATTATGAAATTGAGAAATACTTGTGTTAAAGTTAGTGATTCCCATAGCATGCACGTATGGTGAACCGTATGTGACGAACTTAGAGCATGAGGTATTTGTAGAGTGTCATCCTTTGAGTGGAGGTCGGGAGCGCGCGATGGTTAACTCCTACCAACCCCCCCCCCCTAGGAGCATGCGTTGACTACTTTGTTTTGATGACTCATAAAATTTTGCAATAAGTATATGAGTTCTTTATGACTAATGTTGAGTTCATTGATATTACGCACTCTCACCCTTCCACCATTGCTAGCCTCTCTTGTACCGCACAACTTTCGCAGGTACCATACACCCACTTTATACCTTCCTCAAAATAGCCACCATATATCTTCCTCAAAACAGCCACCATGCCTACCTATCATGGCATTTCCATAGCCATTCCGATATATATAGCCATGCAACTTTCCATCGTTCCGTTCATATGACACGCTTCATATTGTCATATTGCCATGCATTATCATGCAGTTGACATCGTATTTGTGGCAAAGCCACCATGCATAATTTTTCATACATGTCACTCTTGATTCATTGCACATCCCGGTACACCGCAGGAGGCATTCATATAGAGTCATACTTTTTTCTAGTATCGAGTTGTAATATCAAGTTGTAAATCAACAAAGGCGTGATGATCATCATTATTAAGGCATTGTCCCATGTGAGGAAAGGCCAAATAAAAGAAAAGATGGCCCAAAAAAATTTAGAGATGGGCTAAATAAAGAAAACGGGGGGAGACCCTCCAAAAAAATGAGAGAAAAGAGAGAAGGGACAATGCTACTATCCTTTTCCACACTTGTGCTTCAAAGTAGCACCATGTTCTTCATGATAGAGAGTATCATGATTAGTCACTTTCATATACTAGTGGGAATTTTCATTATAGAACTTGGCTTGTATATTCCAACGATGGGCTTCCTTAAATGCCCTAGGTCTTCGTGAGCAAGCAAGTTGGATGCACACCCACTTAGTTTCTTTTGTTGAGCTTGCATACATATTTGGCTCTAGTGCATCCGTTGCATGGCAATCCCTACTCACTCACATTGATATCTATTGATGGGCATGTCCATAGCCCGCTGATACGCCTAGTCGATGTGAGACTATCTCCCTCCTTTTTCTCTTCTCCACAACCACCATTCTATTCCAAATAGTGCTATATCCATGGCTCACGCTCATGTATTGCGTGAAAGTTGAAAGGTTTGAAAGAATAGAGTATGAAAACAAGTGCTTGGCTGAAACCAGGGTTGTGCATGATATGAATATTTTGTGTGATGAAGAGGGAGCATAGCCAAACTATATGATTTTGTAGGGATAACTTTCTTTAGTCATAGTATTTTGAGAAGACATGATTGCTTTGTTAGTATGCTTGAAGTATTATTATTTCTTATGTCAATATAGACTATTGTCTTGAATCTTTCATATCTGAACATTCATGCCACAATTAAGAGAACTACATTGAAAATTATGTTGGTTAGCATTCCACATCAAAAAATCTGTTTTTATCATTTACCTAATTGAGGACGAGCATGAATTAAGCTTGGGGATGCTTGATGCGTCTCCAACATATCTATAATTTTTTGATTGTTCCATGCTATTATTTATGATGTTTTGGATGTTTAATGGCCTTTTTATACACTTCTATATTATTTTTGGGACTAACCTATTAACCCAAAGGCCCAGTCCAGATTGCTGTTTTTTTTTGCCTATTTCAGGGTTTTACACAAAAGGAATATCAAACGGAGTCCAAACGGAATGAAACCTCAGGAGAGATATTTTTGGAGCAAAATACGCATGGGAGACTTGAGAACCGCGGAGTAGGGATTACGTGGCGTCCATGAGGGTGGGCGGGTGCCCCCCCTCCAGGGTGCGCCCCGTGCCTCGTGGGCCCCATGTGTGGCCCCCGGTGCCCTCCTTCCTGCTATATATACCTATGTACCTCGAAACCATCAGAAGAACAGACAAACCCCTAGTTCCACCGCCTCAACCTTCTGTTCCCGTGAGATCCCATCTTGGGGCCTGTTCCGGAGCTCCGCCGAAGGGGGGATCTACCACGGAGTGCTTCTACATCATCATCATCGCCTCACCATGTGTTGTGAGTAGTTTACCACGGACCTTTGGGTCCATATCTAGTATCTGGATGGCTTCTTCTTTCTCTTTGGATCTCAATACCAAGTTCTCCTCAGTCTTCGAGGAGATCTATTCGATGTAATCTCTTTTTACGGTGTGTTTGTCGAGATCCGATGAATTGTGGGTTTATGATCAAGATTATCTATGAGAAATATTTGGTTCTTTTCTGAACTATTTTATGTATGATTATAATATCCTTGCAAGTCTCTTCGAATTATCGGTTTGGTTTGGCCAACTAGATCTATAGTTCTTGCAATGGGATAAGTGCTTGGCTTTGGGTTCAATCTTGCGGCGTCCTTACCTAGTGACAGTAGGGGCAGCAAGGCACGTATTGTATTGTTGCCATCGAGGATAAAAAGATGGGGTTTATATCATATTATTTGAGTTTATCCCTCTATATCATGTCATCTTGCTTAAGGCGTTACTCTGTTCTTATGAACTTAATACTCTAGATGCATGTTGGATAGCGGTCGACGTGTGGAGTAATAGTAGTAGATGCAGAATCATTTCGGTCTACTTATCTCGGACGTGATGCCTATATATAATGATCATGCCTAGATAGTCTCATAATTATTTGCTTTTCTATCCATTGCTCGACAGTAATTCGTTCACCCACCGTAGAATTATGCTATCATGAGAGAAGCCACTAGAGAAACCTATGGCCCCCAGGTCTATTCTCAACATTTCAATCTACAATCTACTTTACTTTTCCATTTTTACTTTCTATTCTTATATCCAAAAATACCAAAAATATCAAACTATCATCTCTATCAGATCTCACTTTCGTAAGTGGCCGTAAAGGGATTGACAACCCCTTATCGCGTTGGCTGCAAAGTTGTTATTTGTTTGTGCAGGTGCGAGGGACTCGCGCGTGGTCTCCTACTGGATTGATACGCTGGTTCTCAAAAACTGAGGGAAATACTTACGCTACTGTGCAGCATCACCCTTTCCTCTTCGAGGGAATACAACACAAGCTCGAGAAGTAGAAATAAGCTGATCGTAAATCCAAAATTCATCAGATCTCGGCAATCACACCGCAAAAGAAGATTACATCGGATAGATCTCCAAGAACATCGAGGAGAACATGGTATTGAGAATCAAAGAGAGAGAAGAAGTCATCTAGCTACTAGGTATGGACCCGTAGGTCTATGGTAAACTACTCACTCTTCATCGAAAGGGTGATGGCGTTGATGTAGAAGCCCTCCGTGGTCGAATCGCCCTCTGGCATAGTACTAGAAAAGGCTTCCAGATGGGATCTCACGGGTACAGAAGGTTGCGGCGACAGAAAAGTGCTTTCGTGGCTTGTTCTTAGGGTTTGGGAATATTTTAGAATATATATGAGGAAGAAGTAGGTCAGGGGGTCACGAGGGGCCCACAAGGTAGGTGCATGCCCTACCCCCCTGGGCACGCCCTCCACCCCTGTGGCCGCCTCGTGGCTCCTCTGACTTGGACTCCAAATTCCCTGGGTGTCTTCTATTCCAAGAAAAATCATCGCGAAGGTTTTATTCCATTGGGACTCTGTTTGGTATTCCTTTTCTGCGAAATTCTAAGACAAGGAAAAACGAAAATTGGCACTGGGCTCTAGGTTAATAAGTTAGTCCCGAAAATAATACAAATAACATATTAATACATATAAAACATCCAAACCAGATAATATAGTAGTATGGAACAATCAAAATTTATAGATACGTTGCAGACGTATTAGTCATGATGCGCGGACTCCAATCGGCGCGGCGTAGCAACAAGCATCGTGGCCTCGTTCAGCAGGTGCATGGTTCCTCGTCGAGCCGGACCCTAGCTTGGGTGGCGTCGAAATTGGTGGCGATGGGGATGCTAAGGCTCTGCAGCATAGCATGCAGCGGGTCGGCCTTAGCCTAGCGACCTTGGCCGCGGCAGCCTTGGCCGTAGCACCAGCCGAAGAGGAGGCCGAACCGGTGGTGAGCACCTCCACGCGGATGCAGACATCCACCTCGTTGCTGGAGACGGCGTAGTCTACGGGAATGGGGGAGTCGGTGACGTCGATCACCTCACAGGGGTAGTTGTCGGGCATGAGCGCGATGGAGATGCGGAATGTGTCGAACACTACTAGGGATAAGCCTAGCAGCACTATGGATATTTGGTGTGATACGATGTTACAACTAACATGTACCAGTAGCACGGGTCCGCCCACGCTACTGCTATACATGGGTAGCAGTAGCGAGCGTTGTAGCAGGGCGCTACTGCTAATATCTGCAACACTTTCAATTAAGCCACGCTAATATCACATGTGTGTCCTTGGGTGCATGCTTAGATCCCATGAAAGAGACGATAATGAATTTCAAACACCAGGGCATTGTTGATTGCCGACCAAACGTTGAGATACCTGGTTTTAAAATTCTAGTAAATCTAAAACTCATCTGAAATTCATGAAACTTAGCATGCTATCATGGAGCGGCATCAACATGTCGTGGTAAAATATTTGTCCCATTTAATTTGGGCAGGTTCGGGTATAAGCTTCTCACAAACCAGAGCTTCTCACAGCCAGCATGATGGATTTGACAGGGAACGTCCCACGTTTGGGGATGAAACCATATCCATTGCATCTTATTGCTTCCAAAAAATTTCTAGTGTCAACATAGAACAACAGGAGTGTTGCATCAATTGTTTTTATTTTTCGGGGTTCGTTTGGATATTTTTATGCATTAACTGGGTTTTCTAGGCATTTTATGTGCATAATTCAAATTTGAACTACAAGCACATGCTCCAGTGCACTAAAGTTGGTTGAAAAATCTAATATTTGTCCTTGGGTGCATGCTTAGGTCCCATGCAAGAGACGGGAATGAAATTCAAACACCAGGCCACTATTAATTGCCGGCAAAGCGTTGATATGCATGGTTTTTAAATTCTGGTAAATCCAAAACTCGTCTGAAATTCATGAAACTTGGCATGCTATCATGGAGCGGCATCAACATGCTGTGGTACGAAAATTGTCCCATTCGGGGCAGGTTCGGGTATATGCTTCTCACGAACCAAAGCTTCTCACAACAAGCGTGATGGTTTCGGTACGGAACGTCCCACCTTCGGGGACGAAACGATATCTGTTGCCTCTTATTGCTTTCAAAAAAATTGTCATGTCAAGATAAAACAACAAGAGTGTTGTGTCAATTTTTGGGATATTTCGGGGTTCGTTTGGACATTTTATGCATTAACTGAGTTTTCAATGCATTTATGTGCATAATTCAAATTTGAACTACATGCACATGCTCCAGTGCATATAAATTGGTTGAAAAATCAAATATGTGTCCTTGGGTGCATGGTTAGGTTCCATGCAAGAAATGGGAATGAATTTCAAACACCAAGGCACCGTTGATTGCCGGCAAAACATTGAGATGCCTGGTTTTTAAATTCTAGTAAATCCAAAACTCGTCTGAAATTCATGAAACTTGGCATGCTATCAAGGAATGGCACCCAACATGGTGTGGCATTTTTCGTGTCCATTTTGACAGAAGGCGCACTTGAATAATGTTCTTTATGGAACTTTATTTTTTGATATACACATATATAGGCAGTGGCCCCTGATGCTTTGTGTGATTCTAAATAGAATCGGACGAAGTATCCATAGTATAGCATATTATAGAGCTGAACTGTACGCTTTTGTGTTTGAACAGGCTTCACTAGTTGCGGCAACTACACGAGATGCAGAAGTTGCCGAACTAAATCGGAAGCTTTTGCTGGCCAACGCAGACCTTGACCGTGTCAATGAGGGTTTAGATGAAACCCAAGGTATGCGGATTTGAAAAATTAAAATGTCAAGAAGGCTTAGTAATTGAGTATGAGTATAAACTCTTTATGATATTTTGTATTAAACAGTTGGCCCCACTGAGCTCGAGGGCCTTAAGGGCGAACTCGCGAAGGCCAAGAAGGAGGCCGAGGCAAGCAAGGCAGTCACTAACAAGGCGGTTGCCAATCTAGTGGCCGAAAAGGCCGCGTGCCAACAGCACGTGGCTCGGGTGTCCGAAGTCGAGGATGAACTCAAAGATGCTATTCACAATTGTGTGGCGTTTGAGTTGAAGGCTATGGAATAGGCATCCGAGCTTGCTGCGGCAGTTAAGGCTGCCCAGGATGCGCGAAGCGAGTCATGCAGCGTTTGTGAAGAAATCAAACAGGCGCCAGAGATAGCATCTAGTAAGACTTTTCTCTTACAGAGCATCTTCGGAGGGCGGAAGTACCTTAGGCTGACACAGTTATGGAGTTCTCCAGGAGTGTTTGCTGATCTTTTGAGGAGCAGTGCTGACGCCGCCCAACACTTCCGAGCCCAGGAGGGGAACGAGACGGAGAAGCTGTTCTGGTCGCAGTTCTATGCGCCAAAACATCCAGTGCCCCTCAATGACCAGATGAAGCAGCTGATTGAGCTACACAACATGGCGGGTTTGGCCATGAAGGACTTGATAGTCCGGCTGTGGCCCGCTGAGCCAATCCCAAGTAGTTACTTCGAATTGGTGAAGCGGCTCATCGAAGCGAGTCCGCGGGTCGACGCGTTGAAGCGTTCGGCCTATATAGAGGGTGCTCAGATGGCCTTCGCCCGTGTAAAAGTGCGCTGGGCGAAGATGACGACATACGATATAGCTACTGCTGGCCCGCCCGCACGCAAGGAGCACCGCAAGCCGGAGAAATACTTCGAGGATGTCATAGAAGGCGCCCGCCTTGTAGATGGCCAGTGCTCAAAAGATGTTATCTTTGAGTAATTATATCTGGTTGTATAGGCTTGAGCTAATGAACCGATGTATATAGCTTTTGCTCTATTGTAATGTGAGCGACTTTTACCTCATGTGTGGTCGTTTTATATAAGTCTGAAAGTTTCCAGTCATCGGCTTCAGCCCCCGTGTGAATAGTACTGGGGTGTTCGGTCATATGCATAGACACTCTTTATCCAACGTCTTGGTCCGTGTACGAGGTGTATGCGGAGCGAACAGGGTAATCAGACTATGCGGCGTTATTGCTTTCACTTAGCCATAGGAGTTTGACAAGTGGGGCTAGGTACTAGCCCCTGGTGCGAATATGGTATTTCCGAATCAAGGTATCCATTTGCACACAGCTGGGCAAAAAAACCAACGCTTCGTATAACACGGGGTAGACCTCCATCAATCGTAGTATAACACTAAGTCACCGAATCGCAGACTAGATTCTCGCCTATCATGACAGTCATTTTTTTTGGCTTTCTCTACTGAGGTACTTGATCAGACGAGCCAGAAGTACAATCGCCGTAGTTCTTCCTTTACACCCTAGCCAAACAATCGGGAACTTAGGGGTAAGTGATGACCCACAAGTGTAGGGGATCTATCGTAATCCTTTCGATAAGTAAGAGTGTCAAACCCAATGAGGAGCAGAAGGAAATGATAGGCAGTTTTCAGTAAGGTATTTTCTGCAAGCACTGAAATTATAGGTAACATATAGTTTTGTGAGAAGGTAATTGGTAGCAAGTAACAAAAGGTAAAAGTAAATAAGGTGCAGCAAGGTGGCCCAATCCTTTTTGTAACAAAGGACAAGCCTAAACAAACTCTTATATGAAGGAAAGCGCTCCCGAGGACATATGGGAATTATCGTCAAGCTAGTTTAATCACGATCATATGATTCGCATTCGGTACTTTGATAATTTGGTATGTGGGTGGACCGGTACTTGGGTTCTGTCCTTACTTTGACAAGCCTCTCACTTATGATTAACCTCTAATTCAAGCATCCGTAACTACAAAAGAAGTATTAAGGTAAACCTAACCATAGCATGAAACAAGTGGATCCAAATCAGCCTCTTCCGAAGAAACGCATAAACTAGGGTTTATGCTTCTATCACTCTAGCAACCCATCATCTACTTATCACTTCCCAATGCCTTCCTCTAGGCCCAAATAATGGTGAAGTGTCATGTAGTCGATATTCCCATGACACCACTAGAGGAGAGACGACATACATCTCATCAAAATATCGAACGAAGACCAAATTCACATGACTACTAATAGCAAGACTTCTCCCATGTCCTCAATAACTACTCACAAGACATAATATTGTTCATGATCAGAGGGGTATTAATATGCATAATGGATCTGAACATATGATCTTCCACCAAATAAACCAACTAGCATCAACTACAAGGAGTAATCAACACTACTAGCAATCCACATGTACCAATCTGAGGTTTGGGTACAAAGATTGGATACAAGAGATGAACTAGGGTTTGAGAGGAGATGGTGTTGGTGAAGATGTTGATGAAGATAGCCCTCCCCAAGATGGGGGAGTTGTTGGTGATGACGGCGGTCATGATTTCCCCCTCCCGGAAGGAAGTATCCCCGGCAGAACAGCTGTGCCGGAGCCCTAGATTGGTTTCCGCCAATGTTCCGCCTCGAGACGTCGGCGTCTGGTCCCGAAAGCCTCCTTATGATTTATTCCAGGTCAAAACACCTCATATAGGAGAAGATGGGCATTGGGGGGCCCACGAGACAGGGGCACGCCCAGAGAGGGGGGTGGTCCCCCACCCTCGTGGACAGCAGGTGGCCCCCCTGGTGATCTTCTTTCGCCAGATATTTTTTATATTTTCTGAAACGGAGTTCTATGAAGTTTCGGGGCTTTTTAAGTTGTGCAGAATAGATTTCCAGAGTTTGCTCCTTTTCCAACCCAGAATTCCTGTTGCCGGCATTCTCCCTTTCATGTAAACCTTGTAAAATAAGAGAGAAAAGGCATAAGTATTGTGACAAAACATGTAATAACAGCCCGTAATGCAATAAATATCAACATATAAGCATGATGCAAAATTGACGTATCTACTCCCCCAAGCTTAGACCTCGCTTTTCCTCAAGCGAAAGCCGATATCAAAAAATATGTCCACATGTTTAAAGATAGAGGTGTCGATAAAAATAAAATACGATTATGAGGGCATCATGATCATTCACATAACAGCAACATATATATATAGGGTGGGTCTATTCTCATAACACCCCTTAAGACCTTATTCTCATAACAAAGGCCTTATTCTCATAACACCCACCCTCTCTCCCTCCTTCTCTTCATGCCCAACCCCCTCCCTCCCACCTTCTTCCTCCTCAATAGCCTCCTCCCACCACCCCACCTCCCGCACGAAACACAGTCCCCCCTCCACCCCGATCCAAACCACCACCTACCTCTACCTTCTGCAGCGCCGCCGCACGCCCCGCCCCCACCCACCTTCTACCGGCGCCATAGGAGGATCCCCACCATAGGCCGCCGCCCTGCCCCGTCCCCGCAAACCTTCTACCAGCGCCACCTCCGGACCACCACCCAGGCTGCCGACGCGCTGCCCAGCACTTCGTCCACCTTCTGCCGTGACGACCCCAACTCCGACCCGCCCCAGCCCGCCCGCCCTCTACCTATGCCACCACGGGCCCGGCCACGTGCCGCCTCCGACGAGCCATGGCAGCCGCGCACCTCCTACGCCCTTCCACATCGCAGTGGCATCGACTAGCAAGTTCCCCTCTTCCACGGTGGCTCGTGGTCAGCGCAACCCGTCCCCCGCAGCCGGATTCGTCTGTCCCGGCCCCATACGCAGCGGCGGGCACCACAGTGGCCTCCCACCTCCAGGCGCACCGAGCCACCACGCCCCCCTCCAGGCTAGCCGCCCCATCCCATCCTCCACAACTGCAGCCTCCGACGACACTCCGGGCGATGAATCAAGGCATACCAGGCCAGATCCCGTCACCACGTTCCCTAGAGGTGAGTGATCCCGAGCGGCCTCCCCCGCTGTGATGTTCAGTCCGACGATGCTCCGCCTGCAGTGCACTTGTTGGGCGCGTGCAAAAACATCCCCTCCCCGCTCCGCAGTGCACCATACCGTGCGGTGCGGATCACATGAGTTTTTCTTCATTTTTTGGATTTTGGATGTACAGGCCACTAGCACACCGACCCGGCATCCCCCCTCCTCTGCTCCTCTCCCTGCTGTTCTCCGTTGAGGGCGAGCAATGCACGAGCATCCCAAGAGTGTTGTTGGACCAGTTCGCTACTGAAGTCATGTTCTAGTATTTTTTTGGAGAAAAAATAGGTGGATTTCAGTTCGCTATTGGTTGTTCCTCCATTCATCTTACTTTCTATTGCAGGAAAAGTGGACTTATGTTCGCTAGTGTAATTGAGCGGTGAAGTTGGAAGAGTAGTGTACTTGATGAACAAAAAGAAGTCATACTGAGTGCCGGTACTGCAGCTCACTGAAGTTTGTTTTCCAGCTCACTGGAGATTATTTTGCAGCTCACTTGCTGGTACAGTGCATGGGAAACGCCTCCGTGGTGTGTGAAGTACGTCCATTGAGTGCGTGTGGTTTGGCGGCAAAGAGCATTTGCATTCTCGCTATGTTAATGTGTGCAGTTTAGTGCATTTAATAAAAAAGTGCAGTTTGGTTGCATTTTGTGTGTGATTGTAATGTGGAGACCAATAAAGGACTTTGTGTGGATTACTCAGTCTGTAAAAAAAAATCTTTTTGAAAAGCAGTGCGCCCCGTGAACCGAAGAAGTACATTTTTTCAAACTATTGAAGTTTGTTGTTAAAAATCTTTGTGGTTCGTTTTATAAAATTTGCATGGTTGTCGTGGTTCATTCTTTTTTGACCATTCGGTGCACTTTGGTCTAAAAAAAGTCCACTATGAAGGACTCTTTGGTACACTCCATTTAAAATAAAATGCATTTTAAAAAACATGCCATTGCGGTGCACTACGAAGGACTCTTCAATACACTACATTTAGAACAAACTACATTTAAAAAACAAGCAAATGTGGTGCACTTTGGTCTAAAAAACGTCCATTGCAAAGGACTCTTTAGTACAGTCAATTTAGAACAAGATACATTTAAGAAAAATATGCAAATTCAGTGCACTTTGGTCTTAAAAAAGTTCACTACAAAGAACTTTTCTGTACAGTTCATTTAAAACAAAATGCATTTAAAAAACATGAAAATTCAATGCACTTTGGTCCTACAAAAGGTCCACTATGAAGAACTTTTCAGTACACTCCATTTAAGACAACATTGCATTAAAAAATATGCAGTTCTTTTGCTCGTCTGATGCAATGCAGTTTTTAGTCCGGAGCAGTGCGTTCTTTTGTCTGATGGAGTACATACGACGATTTTGATGTCGCAAAAAAAAACAGAGTATCCGCATTTCCATCTAATGCAGTGCAGTTTTCAGTCTAAAGCAGTGTGTTCTTCTGTCTGATGCAGTACACACGATGATTTTGGTGTCGCGAAAAAATAGAGTGTCCGCATTTCGGTAAATTCGAAACGGCTATTAAACCGTAATGAATTAGAGGGAGTGTTCTACATCAAAAAGTAGCGTCTCGATGATATCTTTCCAACCCTGTATTGTTTGGATCATTTCGACCGGCGGTTTGTAAAAATTTCACGAAAAACGGCCCCTACCTCTCGTAGTCAGCCGCACGATTTTCAAAATTAACTAAAACCCGTAAGGAATCCTTAAAACATTTGAACATATGAAAGTTGCGCCTCGTTTGTAGCTTTCCAACAACGTACCATACGCCTCGTTTCGACAAACGGTTAAAAAAACTGAAGCTAAAACAGTAGCGAAAATTGCAAAAAATTCGAAAAACACAATTCCGCGATTTAATAAATTCAAAACTGCTCTTAAACCATAGCGAATTAGAAAAAATAATAGATATGAAAAATATGCGGCTCGACGATACCTTTCCAACGGTGTATCATTTGTTTCATTCCGACGAGCGGTTTAGAAGAAACCTTGAAAAAATGCTGGCTGTCATTCGTTATGAGCCGCACGATTTTCGAAACTGCTCTTAAACTGTTATGTATTTGGAAAAGTGTTCAAGATGGCGAAGTTGCGTCTACTCCATAGCTTCTCAACGGTATATTACACGCATAATTCTGATAAACGGTTAAAAAACTAGAGGGAAAAAGTAATAAAAAACAACATGTACAGTTTTTTCGAGACGAAGTTCACTTGTCGCTGTGTTGCAGTGCCCTCGCGTTGTGCGTGCAGTGCGGAAGTGTTATGAGAATATTATTCTCACAATATTATGAGAATAGACCGGCTATATATATATATATATATATATATATATATATATATATATATATATATATATATATATATATATATATATTGTCATATGATTTTATGCTAAAGTAACAATTCATTCACAACATCGAGCATGAATCATAAACTTCATTGAAAACTAACAAGCTTTGATCTCGGTAATTGAAGGAATTGCAGTTTATTGTAACATCGGAAAGATTGAAAATAAGAGCTTTTCAGCAAGCCTACATACTCAACTATCATATAGTGTTTCATAATTGCTCACACTGATGCAATACTTATGGTTATGGAGTTTTAATCGGACACAGAGAAAGATAGCGGCTTATGGTGTTGCCTCCCAACCATTTACCTCAAGGGTAATGTCAACAGTAATAGACCATGGAAACTTACATCCAAGTGGGTATATATGTCAGGATCTTTCCAACACAATGAGCTTGCCAAAGGATAAAATGTAAAAAGGAAAGGTGAATTTCACCTTGACTCTTATAAGGCAAGAAAAATAGATAAGCCCTTCACAGAGGGAAGTAGAGGTTGTCATGTGTTTTTATGGTTGGATGCACAAAAGAACGTCACTTTATATTGCCACTTGTGATAAGGACCTTTATTATGCAGTCCGTCGCTTTTACTACTTCCATATCACAAGATCGTATAAAGCTTATTTCTTCCACACTAATAAAGCATACATATTTTAGCGAGTTTGCAACATGACAACTTACTTGGAAGGATCTTTCTCAATCCATAGGTAGGTATGGTGGACTCTCATGGCAAAACTGGGTTTAAGGATGTATGGAAGCACAAGTACTATCTCTCCTTGGTGCAAGGAATTTTGGCTAGCATGAGGGGGGAAAGGCAAGCTCAACATGTTGGATGATCCATGACAATATACTTTATTTCAAATATAAGAAAACATAACCCATTATGTTGTCTTCCTTGTCCAACATCAACTCTTTAGCATGCCATATTTTAATGAGTGCTCACAATCATAAAAGATGTCCAAGATAGTATATTTGTATGTGAAGCTTCTCTTCTTTTATCACTTCCTATTAATTGCAACGATGACCAAAACTAGGTTTGTCAATTGTCAACAACTTTTATTCATCATACTCTTTATATGTGAAGTCATTACTCCCCATAAGATCAATATGATCTCTTGGATACTCTTTATGTTTTCTCTTTTTTTTCTATCATGACCAAAGTGAGGAAATCAAGCCCTTGACTCAACACTAATCTTTATTATATAGCTCACGGACTCGATTATAAATGGTAAAGATCAAAGGCAAAATCTCACAACTAGATCATGCTAACTTTGTTCTACTAGATCAAGATACTACCAAAAGGATCGAACTAAGAAAAATGGTAAAGATAGGAGTGATGGTGATATGATACCGGGGTCACTCCCCCAAGCTTGGCAATTGCCAAGGGGAGTGCCCATACCCATATGATTATGTCTCCTTCTTCGGTGGTAGTGATGATGGAGTTGAAAGTAGTGACGCTGGATCATCATATATCGAGCGTAGGAGATCCTCCATCTTGTGGATAATACCTTTGAGTGCAGCTATATATTCCTTCAACAAAATATTTTCACTTGTGAGATGCTTGTTTTTAATTTGAGCTAACTCAATAATCTTGAAAGCTTCAATCTTAGTTGAGGTAAAGAGGTTGGGAAGAGGTTGATGGATGTCTTCTTCTCCCAATGCCAGAGCCGGATCTTCCACCTCCTTCTTCATCTTCTTCTTCTTGTTGATCTCCTCAGGTCCTTCCCTCTTTAGATCTATCTTCATTAGCCAATCATCGTTGCCTTCGTTGTTGGAGGAGGGAGACGACATGGTGCCAGGCTTCGTCAACCCTAGCAGAAAATAGCTCAAAACAAGAACAGAGGATTTTTGCGTGATACAAAGGTCAAAACCTTCGGGAGTATATATAATGAATTTTTACCGACCAAAAGGAGTGACACACGAGAAATCGGAGTCCGGGAGGCACACGAGCTGCCCACGAGGCAGGGGGTGCGGCCAGGGTAGGGGGGCGCGCCCTCCACCCTCGTGGACGGCTTGTGTCTCTTCCAGACTGCTACTTATTTTTGTATTTTTCTAAATATTCTAAAACGGTGAATAATTCCCTTTAGAACTATTTTTGGAGTCGGTTTACTTACCGTACCACATAGCTCTTCCTTTTCGGAGGCTGAATCATTTTGGAAAGTGTCCCTTATGTATTCCTCCGGGGTTACGGTTTCAATAACATTGGTTTCAACATTTATAGGATTACCTTAGATATAATGTTTGATTCTTTGGCCGTTCACCACCTTCGGATTTGTGCCTTCGAAGTTGTTGATTTTTATGGCACTAGAACGACAGACCTCCTTGATAATGTAAGGTCCTTCCCACTCAGAGAGAAGTTTTCCTGCAAAAAATCTTAAACGAGAGTTGTATAGCAAGACATAATCACCTACGTTAAACTCAAGCTTTTGTATCCTTTTGTCATGCCATCTTTTAACTTTTTCTTTAAACATCTTGGCATTCTCAAAGGCCTGGGTTCTCCATTCATCAAGGGATCTAATGTCAAATAACCTCTTCTCACAGGCAAGTTTGAAATCATAATTGAGCTCTTTAATAGCCCAATATGCCTTATGTTCTAGCTCAAGAGGTAAGTGACAAGCCTTTCCATAAACCATCTTATATGGAGACATACCCATAGGATTTTTGTATGCAGTTCTATAGGCCCATAATGCATCATCAAGTTTCTTGGACCAATTCTTCCTAGACCTATTAACTGTCTTTTGCAAAATTAATTTCAACTCCCTATTACTTAGTTCTACTTGGCCACTATTCTGTGGGTGATAAGGGGATGCAATTCTATGGTTGACATCATACAATGCAAGCATCTTACGGAAAGCACCATGAATGAAGTGTGAACCATCATCAGTCATTAAGTATCTAGGGACTCCAAACCCCGGAAAAATAACTTATTTAAGCATCTTAATAGAGGTGTTATGATCAGCACTACTAGTTGGAATAGCTTCTACCCACTTAGTAACGTAATCAACAGCAACTAGAATATGTGTGTACCCATTAGAGGCAGGAAACGGTACCATATAATCAAAGCCCCAAACATCAAATGGTTCAATAACAAGTGAATAATTCATAGGTATTTCCTGACGTCTACAGATATTACCAATTCTTTGACATTCATCACAAGATAAGATAAACTTACGGGCATCCTTGAAGAGAGTAGGCCAATAAAAACCGGATTGCAATACCTTATGTGCAGTTCTGTCTCCAGCATGGTGTCCTACATAAGCTTCGGAGTGGAACTTGCGTAGGATCTGTTCCTATTCATGCTCAGGTACACAACATCTAATAATACCATCTACTCCTTCTTTATAAAGATGTGGGTCATCCTGGAAGTAATGTCTCAAATCATAGAAGAACTTTTTCTTTTGCTGGTATGTGAAGCTAGGAGGTATAAACTTAGCAACAATATAATTAGCATAATCAGCATTCCATGGAGCAGTACGAGATGTATTTATGACAGCTAATTGTTCATCAGGAAAGCTATCATCAATAGGTTGTGGGTCATCAAGTATATTCTCTAGCCTAGACAAGTTGTCTGCAACGGGGTTCTCAGCTCCCTTTCTATCAATAATATGCAAGTCAAACTCTTGCAGCAAGAGAACCCATCTAATAAGTCTAGGTTTAGCATCTTTCTTTTCCATAAGGTATTTGATAGCAGCATGATCAGTGTGAATAGTTACTTTAGAATCAATGATATAGGGTCTAAACTTATCACAAGCAAATACAATTGCTAAAAATTCTTTCTCAGTAGTAGCATAATTTTTCTAGGCACTATCTAGAGTTTTACTAGCATATTGGATAACATTTAATTTCTTATCAACTCTTAAGGGTAAATTCTAGTCAGGAGGCTGGACAATAGGTGCAGAGATCAGTGCACATAACCTCAAAGGGTAAATTCTAGTCAGGAGGCTGGACAATAGGTGCAGAGATCAGTGCTTTCTTAAGTATTTCAAATGCCTCTAGACAATCATCATCAAAGACAAAAGGAATATCTTTTTGTAAGAGATTAGTCAGAGGCCTGGAGATTTTGGATAAGTCCTTAATGAACCTCCTATAAAACCCGGCATGACCAAGGAAACTTCGTATACCTTTGATGTCCTTGGGGCACGACATCTTTTCAATAGCATCAACTTTAGCCTTGTCAACTTCAATACCTCTTTCAGAAATTTTATGTCCCAAGACAATGCCTTCATTAACCATAAAGTGGCACTTCTCCCAATTCAAAACAAGATTAGTGTCTTCACACCTCTGCAAAACTCAATCAAGGTTGCTCAAGCAATCATAAAAAGAAGTTCCGTAAACGGAGAAATCATCCATGAAAACCTCAACAATCTTTTCACAAAAATCAGAGAATATAGCCATCATGCATCTTTGAAAGGTAGAAGGTGCATTACATAAACCAAAAGGCATACGTCTATAAGCAAAGGTACATAAAGGACAAGTAAAAGTGGTCATTTCTTGATCCCCTTTTGACACAGGTATTTGAGAGAAACCAGAATAACCATCTAGAAAGCAAAAGTGAGTATGTTTGGATAACCTTTCTAGCATTTGATCAATAAAAGGCAAGGGGTGATGATCTTTCTTAGTAGCTTTATTTAATTTACGGAAATCAATCACCATCCTATAACCTGTAACTATTCTTTGCGGGATCAATTCATCTTTATTATAAGGAACAACAATCATACCTCCCTTGTAGTGACACAATGGACCGGACTTACCCACTGGCTATCAGCAACTGGATAGATAATACCTGCCTCTAGAAGCCTTAGTATTTCCTTCCTTGCCACTTCTTTCATCTTAGGATTTAACCGTCGCTGATGATCAATAACTGTATTAGCGTTTTCTTCCAACTTTATCTTGTGTTGGCATAAAGTGGGACTAATGCCCTTAACATCATCTATAGTATATCCAATAGTAGCATGGTGCTTCTTGAGAGTTTTCAATAATTTTTCTTCTTCCTGCTCTAAAAGGTTAGCACTAATAATAACAGGATATATCTTCTTTTCATCAAGATAAACATACTTAAGATTATCAGGTAAAGGTTTAAGTTCAAACACGGGATCACCCTTGGGTGGAGGAGGATCCCCTAGGATTTCAACAAGCAAGTTATTTTTCAATACGGGTCCCTGATTAAAGAATATTTCATCTATTTCCCTTCTCTCATTCATATGCATATCATTTTCATGGTCTAGCAAGTATTGTTCTAAAGGATCATTAGGAGGTACAACAATAGAATCAAGACCAATAATTTCATCCTTACTAGGTAATTCTTTATCAAGAGGTTGTCTACGGAATTTAGCAAAGTTAAAATCATGAGACATATCCCCTAAACCAAAAGTAATGATATCTTTCACGCAGTCTATCATAGCATTAAAAGTATTCAAGAAGGGTCTTTCAAATATAATGGGACAAAATTCATCTTGTGGGGAACTAAGAATAAGAAAATCAGCAGGGTATTTAACCTTCCCACACAAGACTTCAACATCTCTAACAATCCCAACTAGTTAAATAGTGTCTCTATTAGCTAGCTTAATAGTAACATCAATCCCTTCTAACTTATCATGCACAATTTCTTGATATAAGGTATGAGGGATTATGCTTGCACTATTACCTACATCACATAAACCATGATAGCAATGATCTCCTATCTTAACAGAGATAACAGGCAAGCCTACAATAGGTCCGTGTGTATTCCTAGCATTGGGTTTCGCTATTCTAGAAGATTCCTCTTGGAGGTAAATAACATGTCCATCTAAATCCTTAACCAAGAGATCTGTGACAGCCTGATTTTTGCCCTCTTTTATTTGCCAGAGTTTTATTTGGATTTAATTTGAACCTTGGGAATTTTGAATCTTTTCATATGGACTTAAACACTTGGGTACCCTTGGCTTTCACCCAAGTGCCTCATCTCCATGTCAAATCATCTCTTCCCCTCTGGTTCACCATAAAATAATTATTGGAATATTTTTCTTTATTAAAAAATATTCATTTTTTCCTCCAAAACCCTAGTTAGCTCACTGTGCTCCAAAGCAACCCCCATTTTTCTTGCCCACAAAAATCTAAGGAAATTCACAAATATTCTTTGAACCATGGGACACCTTCCTGAGCAAAAATATTGCACCACTTTTTGAAATATTTTTGCTACATAAATTATTTTCTTTTCTGGGCAGAAATGGTAGTTTCTACATCAACTTCAATTTTACTTGCTCCATTGTATCTGAAACTCCTTGTGTATCTTTACCTTAGTAACTTAGGGCTAGCCTCCAAAGCACAACTTCCAATTCCCAGCCATTTTACATCAGTAAGCTCTCAAAGTTACTCTCCAGAAACTTACAAGATGTGTGAAATCCTTTCTACTGCATCTGGGTCCAAACCAAACCCGGGTAACATTCAAATTTACCACGAACAACACGCCAGACATGATCTTTGTCCCCAAGTTGGACTGGAGGCAGAGTTCACGCGGTGACCACGCGTGTGCACCATGCTAGGCTGCTAGTCGGCGTGCTCTGAGTGCCGCTGAGTGCTTTGTTTCGCGTGTGCTCGCTTCCCCGCCTGCTAGAGCTTGCCTAACCTCGCCACCATCTTCGTCTTGACTTCTACAGCTCCTCTTGGAACTCGCCGATGCCAGAGCTCGCCGCAGCGAGCATGGGCGCGGTCCGGCCAAGGCAACAGTGCGGTGCGCACTGTGCTTGTTGCCTTCCCGGTGATCATGTGCTCGTCTCCGTTCGTCCACAGTCCTCGTGTGAACCACGTCGCCTTCTCCCCCTCTCACTGACGCCGTTCGTCGCCGGTCGCAGTGTCCAGGTGTGGCCGGCGGAGCCCCGATCCCCCCTCTTGGCTTGCCTATAAATAGAGCCCATCCCAGCCTTCTCGAGCATCTCACTCCGCCCCCACACACTCCACAACTGCGTAGAAAGCCGTAGCCCGGCCGGGGAGGCCGCCGTCCCCGAGCTCTAGCTCGTCGGCGATCCACTTAGGTCGTCACGGTAGCTCTAGCCCCTCTCCGGCCAGGGTAACTCTTCCAGAGCCTCTGCCACTCTCTGGTGGTGCCGTTCCACCTAGTTGGGACCTCTGGAGTCGCCGTTGCTCGTCGTCGTCCTCAACTTCGGCGACCACCCCGTTCTGCCTCCTCTTGCGAGGTCGTTTACGACGCCGTCCGACCACCCCTAGCTACGCTATGGGTACGGGTAGGTGCACCTCAATCCCCTGTATATATATATATCCCTCTCATCTTGGCCAAGGAGCTCGCGTCGCCGGCGTGCGCTCCGGCGAAGCCACGGCCGCCTCTATTCCTCTCTCCCTCTCCCCCTCAACTGACTAGCGGGGCCCGCTAGTCAGCCACTCTCTACTCACGCGAAGCGGTACGAGTGGTGGCGCCCTGGGTCTTTACGCCTTAGACGTCACCCCTTCCCAGTCTGTTTATTCAAAATTCAAAATTATATATATTCAAGAACAATTCCAACTGCAATGACATTTTAACCATGAGTCCAAATGAATTGATTCTTTTTGCATTGTGTTCTTTATAAAGAAATCTTGCAGCACACCAAAAATGAGACTTTTCTGTGCTGTGTAGATTTTTTGGTGAATTTCAGAATGGTTTTTGATATTTTCTTTTTGTGCTTTTAAATCTTTTCAGAAGGTGAAGCTTGTCTTGAGGATCACCGGGAGGCTTGTGAACCTCATTTGCACTAAGGCAAGCCATAGCGACATTTTCATGGTGCCATTTCAATATTTGTGATTTTCCAACTTGAATAAATGATTTAATCCATGCACATGAATTATTTTTGTTATTTGTATTCTCTTGCTTGTTGTAGTTAGTTGTTGTATTTAATTTATAGAAAGTTGGAAGTTGATTAAGTTGTTAATTTAACTAGAAGAAAGTTTGGGTTATGAAGAACTAATATGGTTATGGATATAAATATTTATGTGAAGCCATTTTCTTGCATATGAACTATGGTAAAATTTTGCTAGAATATATTCTGTTTTAATTGAAATTAAATCCTAACCAGAAAAATATTAGAAGTTGTGATGCTTACACTTAGTATGGTAGAGCTGATCCAGTTCTTTACGGTAATAAATATTGGTGTGTTACATTTGCATGGCATTTTATGACAACGGTTATCTTTTTTTAGTTGAACCTGCTAATAACTCAACTTGAATAACTTGTTGACCGGGTCATGGTGGCAGTGAATCGAGTTTTTCCCAGTGCAACCACATTTTCCTTTATGGGAAGGTCTTTATTCGGTCCGTTGTCATGCCTCTGGTTGGTACCTCCAAGTAGGGAAGGTTATGGGCGTGCGGTACCCTAGCCCGGTAAGCAGACATAACCTTGTGTGCCCGTTGTTGAGTTTATGGTACCGAGTCCCCATTTGGGACAGTTTATGTTTGGTCACGATGGTGGTCATTGTGCCTTTGGTAGGCAAGGGGCCACCCAGGACAATTCCGATGGGAAATGGGTCGGAGTAGCCGAGAGAGTGTCATGGCAATGGAAGGGTTTCGTCGGAGCCGTTGGTCCACCCGAATGGGAAAACGAGACACGCTCGAAAGTAGGTCACACCATGGGTCAACATTTAATAAAATTTTGCTCACTAAGTTATGTACTTTGCACTATTAAAGATGGCAAGAGAGCCACCGAGATGATTGCGACCAAGTATCGTCAGGGTTGGGATCGCCGGAAAGATCACGAGATATGTTATGTTGAGATGGACAAGTTGGTGTATCACAAAAGATCACCATTGGTAAGTCAGTCCGAGGGACTGTTTTCACAAAGGCATGAGCATAGCATGTTGGTTATATTCAGACACACGTATGTGGTTACATTTTAATAATTGAATAATTATCATGATATTGTTTGTCATTATGATTATGTTTGCTGTAAGCTTGCAAGTACATTTAATGTACTGACCTGGCGTGTCATGCCAGATTTCAGGAAAGTTTTGCCGGAAAGGAGTGGCGTCCGAGTCTAGATCGTGTCCACATCGGTGTCCCTGTGCTATGGAGTTCTCCTACGAAGTCCTTCCACTGCCGCGTAGTTGTTATGACCGAGGCCTTTTATGTTCACTAAATAATGTACATATTGTCGAGTTGCACCGTGTGTGCCGCTTGGCCTCGCTACCTGTTGTAATGTAAAACTTTGATCCGCTAGTATCAATAAAGCGGTTGTTTTCTGTACCAAGATGTTGTGTTTTGCCTGAAGACAAGGTCTCTGGGCTGGCATGGAGGGTAAACCAGTCGCTCTGAGCCGGGGTGCCACAACGCTTGGTATCAGAGCCGCGCTGACTGTAGGGCACGTTAGACGACGACGTGTTAACTAAATGCTAGATACGAGTTTAAGATGAGTGCCGGTAGTATGTGTAGACGGTTGTGGCTTTGCATATACTTACTTTAATTTTTATGCTAACATACTAATGGTTGTGGTGTAGATGGCTCCAGTGCCGTATCCGTGCCAGTTGCAGCTGATGCCATACACGTCACCGCACCTCCTTCGTAACGTGTGGCGTCGGCTGTGCCCTCTCGGAGACGACCCAGTCTATCGTGTGTACCGGGAGCGTCTAGCAGGCTTAGTATAGGAGTATTAGGCAGTGGCGACTCTGCGCACCAGTTCCGACTCAAGTACTTACACTCGTACTTCTCGAAGCGGTTACGCTTCTACCGCTTCGCAGGCCGTCCAATTTGCTACATTCGAGATCCTTGTTGAACTCCATCACAGCGAGGTCCGCATGCAGAACCACCCAGGTTTCCAATACTATCCTTATCCGCATGACAATGGTCGTGTTCATTTCCCTGATATTGATCCGGAGTCTGATAGTGTCGCTAGCCACCTTTCCAGATATATTACTGCTAGCTATCTCCTGATCCACGGGCTGGTTGAGAGTTGACTAACACTCGTATTGCTTTAGCCACTACTAGGTCTGCCACTATTCCCGCATCCACGGGATTTACCCCTTACAGTCCCGCCAGTTCTGGTTCCCCTATTTCACCAGTTAATCCTCCGAGTAGCTCGGGCGCCTCGACCATAAATTCTCTGAGTGCTCCTACTGAGTGGGTTTCGCTTCTCACTACCCCTGTAGCTCCTATGATTCACCCTACTCCTGCCCCGGAAGGAGAGCGTCTGAGGCAGCGTCGTCGTGTTACCTTTAACCCAGAGGTTTCAGTTAACCTCATCAGTTCAGGATCCGAGTCCGCTTCGGGAGAGAACCCCGCAGCACCCATAGAGCAGTAGAGCTCTAGAGTATCCACAGTTGTCAGCATGATGTATGGATGTAGTTGTAAGAGTCATGATGTTTCATTTAATGTATGAGTGTGGTGGAACCATGCATGTTAATTACTTTTCATGTAAGAGTCCATGTATAATTATGCTGGAACTGTATTTCTTCTATTAGCTGTCTTTTCTTCGTAAATTGTTTCTCTCGGGATTTGTTGCTGGCTTTTCCCCAATATTGCTTTTGAATGTTTCTCATCTCTGTTGCGTTGCCTTGGTAAAAATCCATAATAGGATGACGCGGGGAGGCAATAGTAGATGCGCTCATGAGGATGCTTCTGTTCATCGTTCCGCTCGACAGGCAGGACACTCTCCTGAGCCGTACATACCACCGCCTCCACCGCCAAATCCACCTACCACCGAGCAAATTCTGCGTATGTTTGAGGAAAGGAGAAGCAATGATCTGCTTGAGATATTGAAAAGTGTTCAAGCTATGGTTGGACAGAATGCAAATTAGAATCGTCATCACTCCAAGCTATCACACTTTCAGAGAACTCAGGCTCCCAGTTTCAGTCAGGTTGTTGACCCTTTGGCTGCCGCCGATTGGTTGCGGACAATTGAAAGGAAGCTTGAGATTGCCTGTACTGCAGAAGTGGACATAGTTCCATATGCAATTCACTATTTTGAAGGCGCTGCTGGCATATGGTGGGAAAATGCAAAAGCCATGTGGCCTGCTGATGAAGAACTCATATGGTCAAAATTCAAGGATCAGTTCCGAAAATATCATATCCCTACTGGATTATGAAGACCAAGCAGCGTGAATTTCTTGCACACACCCAAGGAAGTCTGTCTGTGGGTGAATATTTGCAAAAATTCAATCATCTAGCCCATTACGCCCTTTATGACGTGGCCACTTAAGAAAGAAAGATTGACCGATTTCTTGGAGGATTAAACTCGCAACTCCGGTGCACCCTCAGCATGCTCAATTTTTCAGACTTCCAAACTTTGGTGAACAAAGGTTTCATTGCGGAAAGAGAACACAAGCTCGTGCTAGACAACAGGCCTGCTAACAACGAGCACAAGCGCAAGTTTGAACCAAGGAAAGAAGGGCAACCAGTGCAGAAGGCTCGAACCTAGCAGCAGACTCAGGTAGAATATGCTCCAGAATGTTAACAAGACCACCACTCAAGTCAAGAATGTTGTGACCAAGCCAATACACGAGGAGCGTCAACGTAACAATTCTTGTTTCAGTTGTGGAAAAAAATGGACATTATGACAGTCTGTGCCCAAAGAATAGCAAGCCGAACGCCTTATTCAGGCCACAAGTCAACTTTATGGGGTCATGCCCAAACTAGCAAAACATCGTCGGGCACATCCATCACCTCTCCGCGGATGAAGCCCAAGAAAAACCCGAAGTAGTCATTGGTATGTTTTCTGTTAATAGCATACCTAAAATAATTTTATTTGACTCGGGGGCTTCCCACTCTTTTATTTCTCGGAGTTTTGTTGCCCAAAACAAATTTCCTTGTTCGATTTTGGGCAAAAATATGCTGGTACAAACCCCGGGATCTTTAATCAAGAGTAACCTGGTCTGCCGTGATTTGGAAATCAATATCAACGGAATAAGCTTTCCAACTTCCTTGATACTCATCGAGTTGGTACAGTTGGACGTTATTTTGGGCATGAATTGGTTGACCGAATATCAAGTATGCATAAATTGTGCAACCCGAGAAGTCACTCTGACCAGTCAGAAAGGGCAGACTACAAAATTCTACTCTCGCAGAAGCATACCCAAGAAGTGAATAATATTCACCGCTGTGGCGGAATTGGAATTAATTCCCGTGGTTAGTGAATTTCCTGATGTATTTCCACAAGAACTGCCAGGCATGCTGCCAGATCGAGAGCTTGAGTTTGCAATAGATCTTGTACCCAGAACCGCACTGTTATACAAGAAGTATTACCGGATGCCCTCATCAGAATTAGTGGAATTAAAGAAGCAGCTCGATGAAATGCTCCAGAAAGGATATATCCGTCCTAGCTCCTCACCATGGGGATCGCCTGCTCTCTTCGCAAGCAAGAAGGATGGCAGCCTCGGCATGTGTGTGGATTACCGTCAGCTGAATGATGTCACCATCAAAAATAAATATCCGCTGCCAAGAATTGATGAGTTGTTTGATCAGCTCAGTGGGGCCAAGGTATTCTCCAAGATCGATTTACGGACAGGATACCATCAGCTTATGATTAAAAAGGAAGATATTCCTAAGACCGCATTCACTACTCGATACGGTCTTTATGAACATACAGTTATCTCCTGTGGTCTCACCAATGCCCCTGCGTTCTTCATGCACATGATGAAAAAAGTATTCATGGACTTCCTCGATAAGTTCGTGGTAGTTTTTATCGAGGACATACTTATATACTCAAAAAGCAAAGGGGATCACAAAGAACACCTTCGAGCAGTGCTACAACGACTCCGCGATCATCAGCTTTACGCCAAAATCAGTAAGTGTGAGTTTTGGCTCAAACAAGTTGGATTTCTTGGACATGTGCTATCCACCGAGGTTATAGCCGTAGACCCAAGCAAAGTAAAAGATGTGCTCAATTGGTTGCCACCAACAACAGTATCACAGATCCGGAGTTTCCTTGGACTGGCCGGATATTACCGTCATTTCATTGAAGGGTTCTCCAAGATTGCTAAACCCATGACAGATCTGCTCAAAAAGGATAAGAAGTTTGAATGGACTAAAGACTGTGAGAAAAGTTTCAGTGAGCTAAAAATACGGCTGACGACCGCACCCGTATTAACTCTTCCTGATATCTACCGCAGTTTTGATGTATACTGTGACGCATCTAGGCAAGGACTTGGCTGCGTACTTATGCAAGACAGCAAGGTAGTAGCATATGCGTCACGACAGCTGCGACCGCACGAGGGAAATTACCCTACTCATGTTCTGGAATTGGCCGCGGTGGTTCATGCTCTCAAAATATGGAGGCACTACCTCATCGGGAAGAGGTGTCAAATTTTTACTGATCACAAAAGTCTCAAGTATGTATTTACTCAGCCCAATTTAAATCTTCGTCAGTGAAGATGGCTTCAGCTGGTTAAGGATTATGTTCTTGGAATAAATTACCACCCGGGTAAAGCCAACATGGTGGCTGACGCACTCAGTCAAAAACCGGTCAGCATAAATGTCATATTAAAATCCTTGTCCCCTAAACTTCAAGACGAGATTGCTCAACTCAATCTGAACATAGTTGATGCTGGTCTCACTAATATTTTGGAAGTTACCCCCACACTTGAGGAAGAAATCCGCAAGGCCCAGCCAGACGACCCTGCCCTGCAAAGGCATGCTAAGAATATGGTAGCAGGACGTACATCTGCTTTCTCAAAGGATCACTTTGGTACTCTCCGATTCCGTGGAAGAATTTGTGTACCCAATCACTCGGACTTGAAAGGGAAAATCCTATCAGAAGCAAACGAATCCTCATACTCTATTCACCCGGGAGGTACAAAAATGTATGAAGACCTTCGACAAATATTCTGGTGGGATGGAATGAAGAAAGACATTGCCTATCTTGTGGCATGTTACGACATATGCAATAAAGTAAAGGCATAACATCAGAAGCCAACTGGACTTCTCCAACCACTACCCCTTTCACGATGGAAATGGGATGATGTCTGCATGGATTTCATCACTGGACTACCAAAGACTCAGCGAGGCAATGATGCGATATGGGTCATAGTGGACACCCTAACCAAGGTAGCTCACTTTATCCCGGTCAAGACCACATATCGAGCAGATCAACTTGCACAACTTTATGTGTCCAGAATAGTCAGACTGCATGGAGTACTTCGAACCATCACTTCCGGCCGAGGTTCACTCTTTACCTCCACTTTTTGGTCACGTCTCCACCAAGCCCTGGGGACCGCGCTGAAATACAGTACCGCTTATCATCCTTAGAATAATGGACAGACAGAGCGGGTAAACCAAATACTTGAAGATATGCTGCGAGCCTGCGTCTTGGCCCAAGGATCTAAAAGGGAAGATTGTCTACCTTACGCCGAGTTCTCCTACAACAACAGCTTCCAAACCAGTCTAAAGATGTCACCGTACGAGGCTTAATATGGCCGTAAGTGTTGCACCCCTTTAAATTGGTCTCAGGTGGGAGATAGCCATATCTTCGGAACATACCTTATGATGGAAGCTGAGAAACAAGTTAAGGAGATCAGAGATAGATTGCAATTGGCCAAATCTCGACAAAAGAGCTCTTATGGTGCAAAACACCGACAGATCAGTTTTGAGCCCGGAGAACACGTATACCTCCGAGTCACTCCTATGAAAGGAGTCAAGAAAATCCAGACTCGTGGAAAGTTGGCACCAATATTTATTGGACCCTTTCCAGTTATTTCTCGAGTGGGCAATGTTGCTTATAAGTTGGAATTACTCCCGGAATTGTCCGATGTGCACAACATGTTTCATGTCTCACAATTGAGGCGGTGCATATCGCCGCCTGAGAAAAGGACTGCCATGACCGACATAGAGTTGGCAAAGGATTTAACATAGGAAGAGAGACCATTCAAAATTGTGGATCAGATGGAAAGGGTCACTTGTAGTAAAGTAAGGAAGTTTTATAAGGTCCAGTGGGAGCATCACACTGAGTCAGAATCAACCTGGGAACGGGAAGAATTCCTAAGGACACATTATCCAGAATGGTTTTCCCAAGCAACCGAATCTCGAGGACGAGATTCCTTCTAACTGGGGGAGGTTTGTGACAACCTGATTTTTTCCCTCTTTTATTTGCCTGAGTTTTATTTGGATTTAATTTGAACCTTAGGATTTGTGAATCTTTTCATATGGACTTAAACACTTGGGTACCCTTGGCTTTCACCCAAGTGCCTCATCTCCATCTCAAATCATCTCTTCCCCTCTGGTTCACCCACAAATAATTATTGAAATATTTTTCTTTATTGTAAAATATTCATTTTTTTCCTCCAAAACCCTAGTTAGCTCATTGTGCTCCAAAGCAACCCCCATTTTTCTTGCCCATAAAAATCTGTGGAAATTCGCAAATATTCTTTGAACCTTAGGACGCCTTCCTGAGCAAAAATATTGCACCACTTTTTGAAATATTTTTGCTACAGAAATTATTTTCAGTTCTCGACAGAAATGGTAGTTTATATAGCAACTACCATTTTACTTGCTCCATTGTATCTGAAACTCCTTGTGCATCTTTACCTTAGTAACTTAGGGCTGTCCTCCAAAGCACGGCTTCCAGCTCCCAGCCATTTTACCTCAATAAGCTCTCAAAGTTATTGTCGAGAAACTTACCACACGTGTGAAATCCTTTCTACTGCATCTGGGTCCAAACCAAACCAGGGTAACAATCAAATCTACCACGAACAACACGCCACACATGATCTTTGTCCCCAAGTCGGCCTGGAGGCAGAGTTCACGCTGTGACCACGCGTGTGCACCATGCCAGGCTGCTAGTCGGCGCGCTCTGAGTGCCGCCAAGCGCTCTGTTTCACGCGTGCTCGCTTCCCCGCCTGCCAGAGCTTGCCGAACCTCGCCACAATCTTCGTCTTTACTTCTGCAGCTCCTCCTGGCACTCGCCGATGCCGGAGCTTGCTGCAGCGAGCACGGGCGCGGTCCGGCCAAGGCAATAGTGCGGTGCGCACTGTGATCGTCCCCTTCCCACTGATCTTGTGCTCGTCTCCATTCGTCCACAGTCCTCGCGTGAACCATGTCGCCTTCTCCCCCTCTCACTGGCACCATTCGTCACCGGGAGGAGTGTCCAGGTGTCACCGGCGGAGCCCTGTTCCCCACTCTCGGCTCACCCATAAATGGAGCCCCTCCCAGCATTCTCGAGCATCTCATTCCACCCCCACACACTCCACAACTGCGTAGAAAGCCGTAGCCCGGCCGGGCAGGCCACAGGCCGCAGTCCCCTCGCTTGAGCTCGCCGGCGATCCCCTCGGGTCGTCGCGGTAGCTCTAGCCCCTCTCTGGCCAAGGCAACTCTTCCAGAGCATCCGCCTCTCTCTGGTGGTGCCGTTCCACCTAGTTGGGACCTCTGGAGTCACCATTGCTCGTCGTCGTCCTCAACTCCGGCGACCACCCCGTTCTGCCTCCACTTGCGAGGCCGTTTCCAACGCCGCCCGACCACCCCTAGCTACGCTACACGTACGGGATGCCCTCTGTAGATCTATCCCTCTCATCTTGGCCAAGGAGATCGCGTCGCCGGCGTGCGCTCCGGTGAAGCCATGGCCGCCTCTGTTCCTCTCTCCCTCTACCCCTCACATGACTAGCGAGGCCTGCTAGTCAGCCACTCTGTACTCACGCGAGGCGGTATGAGTGGTGGCGCCCTGGGTCTTTACGCCATCGACGTCACCCATTCCCAGTATGTTTATTCAAAATTCAAATTTATATATATTCCAAAACACTTCAAACTACAATAACTTTTTAACCATGAGTCCAAATGAATTGATTCTTTTGCATTGTGTTCTTTGTAAAAAATATTGCAGCACATAAAAAATGAGACTTTTCTGTGTTGTGTAGATTTTCTGGTGAATTTCAGAATGGTTCTTGATATTTTCTTTTTGTGCTTTTAAATCTTTTCAGAAGGTGAAGCTTGTCTTGAGGATCACCAAGAGGCTTGTGAACCTCATTGGCACTAAGGCAAGCCACATCAACATTTTCATGGTGCCATTTCAATATTTGTGATTTTCCAACTTGAATAAATGATTTAATCCATGCACATGAATTATTTTTGTTATTTCTATTCTCTTGCTTGCTGTTGTTAGTTCTTGTATTTAATTTACAGAAAGTTGGAAGTTGATTAAGTTGTTAATGTAACTAGAACAAAGTTTGGGTTATGAAGAACAGATAAGGTTATGGATATAAATATTTACGTGAAGTCATTTTCTTGCATAAGAACTATGGTAAAATTTTGCTAGAATATATTCTGTTTTAATTAAAATTAAATCCTAACCAGAAGAATATTAGAAGTTGTGATGCTTACACTTAGTATGGTAGAGCTAATCAAGTTCTTTACGGTAATATATATTGGTGTGTTACCTTTGCATGGCATTTTATGACACTGGTTATTTTATTTTTAGTTGAGCCTGCTAATAACTCAACTTGAATAATTTGTTGACCGGGTCATGATGCCATTGAATCGAGTTTTTCCCTGTGCAACCACATTTGCCTTTATGGGAAGGTCTTTATTCGGTCTGTTGTCATGCCTCTGGTCGGTACCTCCAAGTAGGGAAGGTTATGGGCATGCGGTACCCTGGCCCGGTAAGAAAACATAACCTTGTGTGCCCATTGTTGAGTTTATGGTACCGAGTCCCCATTTGGGACAGTTTATGTTTGGCCACGACGATGGTCGTTGTGACTTTGGTAGGCACGGGGCCACCCAGGACTATTCCGATGGGAAATGAGTCGTAGTGGCCGAGAGAGTGTCATGGCAATGGAAGGGTTTCGTCGGAATGCCGTTGGTCCACACGAATCGGAAAACGAGGCCATGGGTTCCGTGGTGTGGGTACAGTGCACTACCTCTACAGAGTGTAACAAATCTATCGATAGCCGAGTCCACAGTCACAGACACGCTCGAAAGTAGGTCACACCATGGGTCAACATTTAATAGAAATTTGCCCACTAAGTTATGAACTTTGCACTATTAAAGATGGTGGGAGAGCCACCGAGATGATTGCGACCAAGTATGGTCAGGGTTGTGATCGCCGGAAAGATCACGAGATATGTTATGTTGAGATGGACAAGTTGGTGTATCACAAAAGATCACCGTTGGTAAGTCAGTCCGAGGGACTGTTTTCACAAAGGCATGAGCACAGCATGCTGGTTATATTCATACACACGTATGTGGTTACATTTTAATAATTGAATAATTATCATGATATTTTTTGTCATTATGATTATGTTTGCTGTAAGCTTGCAAGTACATTCAATGTACTGACCTGGCGTGTCATGCCAGATTTGAGGAATGTTTCGCCGGAAAGGAGTGCCGTCCGAGTCTAGATCATGTCCAAGTCGGTGTCCCTGTCCTATGCAGTTCCGCTACGAAGTCGTTCCGCGGCCGCGTAGTTGTTATGACCGAGGCCTTTTATGTTCACTAAATAATGTACATATTGTCCAGCCGCACCGTGTGTGCCGCTTGGCTTCGCTACCTGTTGTAATGTAAAACTTTGATCCGCTAGTATCAATAAAGCGGTTGTTTTCTGTACCGAGATGTTGTGTGTTGCCAGAAGACAAGGTCTCTGGGCTGGCAATGCAGGGTAAACCGGTCGCTCTGAGCCGGGGTACCACAAAGCTTTTAACCCTAGCAAAACTAGGTTCAACTTTAATTTGCTGAGAGGGTGTAGGTGTTCTAGTGTTAATCTTACGAACTACAGTTGAAGCTTTAGCATGATCCTTTATCCTAACAGGGAAAGGTGGTTTCTCCAAATAAGCAGTAGGAACAATAGGATCAACATTATAAGAGATAGTCTTTTCTTCAACTTTAACAGGTTCGACTCCTTTTACTTCAATGGGAGGATGGTATTTAAACCACTTCTCCTTGGGAAGATCAACATTAGTAACAAATGATTCACAGAAAAAAGCTACTATCTCAAAGTCAAGTCCATATTTAGTGCTAAACTCGAAGAAAACATCGGTATCCATAAAAGCTTTAACATAATCAAACTTAGGGGTCATACATGACTCCTTACCTTCGTCGAGATCCCAATCTTCAGAGTTGCATTTAATTATTTCCAATAAATCCCATTTGAATTCAATAGTCTTCATCATAAAAGAGCCAGAACAAGAAGTATCGAGCATGGAGCGATAATCAAGAGAAAGCCGAGCATAAAAATATTGAATAATTATTTATCTTGAGAGCTCATGATTGGGGCATGAATATACCAATGACTTAAGCCTCCCCCAAGCTTGAGCGATGCTTTCTCCTTCGCGAGTCCAAAAATTATAGATATAATTACGATCACGATGAACCTGGTGCATAGGGTAGAACTTCTGATGAAATTCCAACTTCAGACGATTATAGTTCCATGATCCAATATCATCACATATCCTAAACCATGTCAATGCATCTCCCTTCAAAGATAAAGGGATGACCTTCTTCTTGATAACATCCTCGGGCATACCTGCAAGCTTAAATAATCCACATAGATTAGGTGTAAATCGGGATGCAGTGTTCCGTCTCCTGTAAAAGGATTATCAAGCAGTTTCTCTATCATACTCGAAGGAATTTCAAAGCAAACATTTTAAGTAGGTGCAGTAGGTTGAGGAGCAACTCTTTTATCTTCTGGTCGGGGTGAAGATACCCCGAACAAGCCCCTCAAAGGATTATGAGTCATAGTAACAAGTGACAATAAATTTCAGCACACTATATAAACTTTTCCTTACCAAATTCCACTTACCAAAGGCGCTTCACTCCCCGGCAATGGCACCAGAAAAGATCTTGATGACCCACAAGTGTAGGGGATCTATCATAGTCCTTTCGATAATTAAGAGTGTCGAACCCAACGAGGAGCAGAAGGAAATGATAGGCAGTTTTCAGTAAGGTATTTTCGGCAAGCACTGAAATTATAGGTAACAGATAGTTTTGTGATAAGGTAATTGGTAGCAAGTAACAAAAGGTAAAAGTAAATAAGGTGCAGCAAGGTGGCCCAATCCTGAAAAAACTCTTATATGAAGGAAAGTGCTCCCGAGGACGCATGGGAATTATCGTCAAGCTTGTTTTCATCACGATCATCTGATTCGCGTTCGGTACTTTGATAATTTGGTATGTGGGTGGACCGGTGCTTGGGTGCCGTACTTACTTGGACAAGCCTCCCACTTATGATTAACCTCTAATGCAAGCATCCGCAACTACAAAAGAAGTATTAAACAAGTGGATCCAAATCAGCCCCTTACGAAGCAAGGCATAAACTAGGGTTTAAGCTTCTGTCACTCTAGGAACCCATCATCTAATTATTACTTCCAAATGCCTTCCTCTAGACCCAAATAATGGTGAAGTGTCATGTAGTCGACGTTCACATGACACCACTAGAGGAGAGACAACATACATCTCATCAAAATATCGAACGAAGACCAAACTCACATGACTACTAATAGCAAGACTTCTCCCATGTCCTCAAGAACAAAAGTAACTACTCACAAGACATAATATTGTTCATGATCAGAGGGGTATTAATATGCATAATGAATCTGAACATATGATCTTCCACCATATAAACCAACTAGCATCAACTACAAAGAGTAATCAACAGTACTAGCATCCCACAGGTACCAATCTGAGGTTTTGGGTACAAAGATTGGATACAAGAGATGAACTAGGGTTTGAGAGGAGATGGTGCCGGTGAAGATGTTGATGATGATAGCCCTCCCCAAGATGGGAGAGTTGTTTGTGATGATGGTGGTGATGATTTCCCCCTCCCAGAGGAAAGTATCCCCGGCAGAACAGCTCTGCCGGAGCCCTAGATTGGTTTCCGCCAAGGTTCCGCCTCGAGACGACGGCGTCTATTCCCGAAAACCTCCTTATGATTTTTTTTCCAGGTCAAAACACCTCATATAAGAGAAGATGGGCATCAGGGGGCCATCGGGGGGCCCACGAGACAGGGGGCGCACCAAGAGAGGGGGGCGCGCCCCCACCCTCGAGGACAGCATGTGGCCTCCCTGGGTGATCTTCTTTCGCCAGAATTTTTTTATATTTTCTGAAACGGAGTCATGTGATGTTTCGGGGCTTTTAGAGTTGTGCAGAATTGATTTCCAAAGTTTGCTCCTTTTCCAGCCCAGGATTCCAGTTTCCGGCATTCTCCCTCTTCATGTAAACCATGTAAAATAAGAGAGAAAAGGCATAAGTATTGTGACAAAACATGTAATAACAGCCCATAATGCAATAAATATCAACATATAAGCATGATGCAAAATGGACGTATCAGTAAGCACAGGAGCCGGGCGACCCGACTATTGACCCAAGACATGATTCGGAACTGATGCATATAAAGCAAATATCCAGGACGCCGAACACTCCCTATAGGTGTTCGGACTTTTCAACATATACCGGGCTAGATACAGCCCCTGGTAATGGATCCTATTATCAAGGCACATGTGGCAATCTGACATGGGGAGATAACACATGTGGTGAGAGAATAAAACTCCAAACATAATATAAGCCAAGCTATTTCTAAAAATCCCGTTATAGTATGGCGAGTCGTATGTTTACAGATAATGCCGATAACTTCCTTGGACATTTTACATGCCAGAGAAGTATAGAACAAAAAGGGCAAAAAGGTTTACACATGGTCTTAATCTAAAAATAAACATTAGCGCGGGTTCCTGCTGCACGCCTGCGTCGTTTTCTCCTTTGTGATGTGTCCTTGAAGGGGGCAGTGTGATGGCCATCTGTAAAAAAAATCTGGAGAAGAAAAGAAATCCAGTGTGACCATAAACAGAACGGGTTCATTTAATGAACCTTGAAGAATAATTTTAAAGTCCGAATAGGGTCGAAGCAAACAATGGACTATTTGTGTGCAGTGTGCCCCCAGCGCCGCACAAAAAAATTTAAGGCGATAATTGTGTGCGCGAGGCACGTATGCTACCACCTTACGGGGTAGTTGGTGGGGGCGTAATAACTAATCTAGCCCAGGTTCATCCGAGCTACCGTACTGAGGCATATGCTGGACAAGTTTAACTATGTCTGTGGTCTTGATGATCGATGAGTTATTCGGCTTGAATAGGCCGTTTTGGACTTCGGTTGCTAAGGCCGCAGTGTCCTCCTCCGGACGGAGAGAGCGCTCCATATTTCCATTGACCATGATACACGTGGTCCAGGAATTTTGAGCTTTAAATAAGCATAATGCAGGGCTACATTAAAGCGGGCGAAGGCCGTTCTTCCGAGCAGTGCATGGTAGCCGCTTCGGAACGGTGCTATGTCGAAGATTAGCTCTTCGCTTCGAAAGTTGTCGAGAGAGCTGAATACGACCTCCAATGTTAAAGAACCCGTGCAGCGGGCTTCTACGCCCGGTATCACTCCTTTAAAGGTCGTCCTGCTTGGCTTGATTCTTGATGGGTCTATCCCCATCTTGCGGACAATGTCCTGATATTTTAGATTGAGACTATTGTCACCGTCCATAATGACTCGAGTGAGATGGTATCCATCGATTATTGGGTCGATCACTAGGGTAGCCGAACCCCCATGACGGATACTAGTTGGATGATCCCTCCGATCAAAAGTGATCAGACTGGCCGACCATGGGTTGAATTTGGGGACAACAGGCTCGACGTCATAGACGTCTAGGAGTGCACGCTTGCGCTCCCTCTTTGGGATATGAGTTGCATAGATCATGTTCACTGTTTTGATCTCCGATGGAAATTTCTTCTGTCCCCCTATGTTCGATTGGCGAGGTTCATCCTCGTCTTCGCTCTGAGGTCCCTTACCCTTGTGTACGGTGTTTAGATTGCCGGCCTGCTTGAAGACCCACCAATTATGGTTGGTATGGTTTGCAGGTTTATCTGGGGTGCCGTGGATGTGGCAGGGCCTATCTAATATTTTTTCCAGGCTAGATGGACCATCTTTGTTTCATTTGAATGTCTTCTTCCGTTGACCGGGTCTGGAGCCACTAAATCCGGCGTTTACCGTTGTATCATCTGGGCTTCCAACATTATTTCGATGATTGTTTTTATTACGTCGTGGCTTTCCATTGATGTCCCTGACTTCAGATGTTCCAGGGCCGCTGGTGCTGCTACGAACTAGCCAGCTGTCCCCGCCCGTGCAAAAACGCGTCATGAGTGTAGTTAGGGCTACCATTGTCCGTGGCTTTTCTTGTACGACGTTTCTAGCTAGCCATTCGTCCCGGACCCTGTGCTTGAAAGCTGCTAAGGCTTCGGCGTCCGGACAATCGACGATTTGGTTCTTCTTAGTGAGAAACCGATTCCAAAGCTTGCGGGCTGACTCCCCAGGTTGTTGGATGATGTGACTTAGATCGTTAGCATCCGGGGGCCGGACATAGGTCCCTTGGAAATTGGCCCGAAAAGCATCCTCAAGTTATTTCCAACTCCCAATGGAGTTCTCTCGGAGGCTGTTTAGCCAGTGCCGAGCTGCTCCTTTTAGCTTGAGGGGTAAGTATTTGATGGCATGGAGATCATATCTGCGAGCCATGTGGATGTGAAGAATAAATTCTTCTATCCAGATAGCAGGATCCGTCGCTCAATCATACGCCTCGATATTTACGGGTTTAAACCCTTCTAGAAAGTCGTGATCCACCACCTCATCGGTGAAGCATAGAGGGTGTGCGGTGCCCCTGTATTTTGCTATGTCATGGCGTATGGCCGACGGTTGCGATGTTCGATATTGACCCCGAACTGGTATATGACCGGCATGATTGGCTTGATAGCCGTCGTCCCGTGCGGGAACACGGTCCCTATATCCATAGATTGATCTGGTCTTGCTAGCCTTTTTATTCAGGTCCTCACGCAAATCGTGTTTCTGGCCCTGAGCCGCATCCTCCTTTCCTCTACGGGGTGGGGTGTGGGCTTGTGTACGCTGTTGCTAGCCACTTTGTCCCGTCCATGAGGTGGTTGGTCCAGCTTGTCGGCGGTATAGGCGCAGTGGCCTCATCGTTGAATTTGGGCAGCAGTTTACGCTTAGGATAGCCTTTCGTTTGGCGATTGCCATATTTTTTATCAGCGTCTAGCACTTCCTTCCATCTATCATTGAGCATATCCTGTGCGGCTCGCAGCCGTCTCTGCTACTTTTTCAGGCTCCTTATGGTGGCAATAAGCCTTCGATGGAAGCACTTTTTTTCTAAGGGTTCTTCTGGGACGATGTATTCATCATCGCCTAGGCTAACATCCTCTTCGGAGACAGGTTCATAATTGCTGTCTTTGGCATCGCTATCATCGGACAGCGGTTTCGGACTATGTTCGCCGTCCTCTCGCTCGTCCTGCTCCATCACTGGATCTGCGGGGTCTTCGCCTTGCTCTGGACTGTCACCGTTGTTAGTGACAGTGTTGCTATTTTTCCCTTTACGGGATTTAGTTCGGCGCTTCGGATGCCGACGCTTGGAAGGTTCATCGACAGGCTTGTCCTTTGTGGGATCGTTTTCACCGTCGCCCTCCTTCTCCTTATGTGTATCCACCATATACATGTCGTATGAAGACGTTGCTGTCCATCGCCCGGTTACGGGCTGGTTTTGGTCTAGATCTGCTTTGGCTTCGAGGTCCATCCCTTTGATGCCTTCGGAAGTGTAGTCAAGTAGATCAGTTAGATCTTCGACTAGGGCTACCAAGTGGGTGGTGGGTGCGAAGCAAAATTCTCCATCATCAGCCTCCATTTCGAACCAGATATAATTCGGTTGTGTGTCCCTAGCTAAGGAGAGAGATTTTAATGAATTTAGCACATCGCCAAAAGCTGAGTGCCGGAAGATATCTGCAGCACTGAATTCGGTGATAGACGCCTGATGAAGCTTGAAAGGCACATATAAGCATCGTTCGGAACCTACACCCAGAGACGAGTCCGGAGTTCCGGTAACACAGATCCCGCTCAGAGTTGGGCTTGTGTGCGGCTCCAGCACCGTTGAGTCTGCGGCTTCCGCGGCGGGCTTGAGCTTCCCGTCCTCGGGTGACGCGATCTATTCCGGATCTAGGGCCAGAACGGTTACAGTTGTATTCCCTGGAGGTGGTCCGATGACAGAGTTAGGTCTTGTTCATCGTGGTGGCAGGGAGCGATCACCGTGGGCTCGAATCCGTCGAAGATCAAGTCTCCACGGATATCAGCAACGTAGTTCAAGCTTCCAAACCTAACCTGATGGCCGGGGGCATAGTTCTCAATCTGCTCGAGATGGCCTTCTAGGTTGGCACGGAGCATGAAGCCGCTGAACACAAAAAGCTGGCCGGGAGAAAAAGTTCCCTTGATGGTGCCGTCGTGGTTGACGAAGCAATCCATGAGTCCTTCGGTCGACAAAATAGTGGAACTCCCAATGAAAGCACCAATGTCGGTGTCAAAACCGGCGGATCTCGGGTAGGGGGTCCAGAACTATGCGTTTGAGGATCGATGGTAACAAGAGACTAGGGACACGATGTTTACCCAGGTTCAGGCCCTCTCTATCGAGGTAATACCCTACTTCCTGCTAGTCTGGTCTTGATGAATATGATTACAAGAGTTGATCTACCTCGAGATCATAATGGCTAAACCATAGGAGTCTAGTCTATGATTTTGTTGTCTCTTTTCTTCCTTCGCTTCTACGGACTAAACCCTCATGTTTATATATGTATCGGAGGGCCCTAGAGTTTGTACTTAACCGTCTTGCAGAGGAAGTAAAGTTTACACCCAAACCTAAAACCTGTCGTTATACGCATACAGGATTCCTATCAGGATATGAGAGATGATCTTCAGCAATGATCTTCATGGCCCACCACGAGTTTTCCGGACACATGAGGACCCCTCGATCCAGGACTCCCTCACTGACCGAGAGGCGTGCAAGCCGCCCTCCAATGCGCAGGCTCACCGGGAAGCATGCGAGTTGTACGCTACGCAGGCTCACTTGGGAAGCGAGCCCTCTACCTTCCATGGCCGCCTGCCTTCCTCTCCATCAATGGCGCCCGAGCCGCAGTTTAATATGGACGGCCTTACTGTTCGCCTCCCATTCCCCTACCTCCCGCAGACCTCCATCAACGCCATGGCGCAGAACGATCATCTGCCACTAGTCTTCAAGTTTGGTGAAGTCGACTCCGAGACGGAGGATATAGAAAAGGAGGAATGGGGCCTCGTGGACATGGCCCAGAACAAGCTGGCCACGACGGTTGCTGCCCCCGCTCCCGTCCCAGCTCCCATCCCCACGCCCGCACCAGCGACTATCCTTGTAGCATTGACGGACTGGTCGTCGAGCACTATCGCAGAGCTGGAAGCCGCGGGCGTTTGCGAGGTCTCCGCGGACCCGCGCGAGCTCGTGTACATGCCTGGGCCAGCGCCCGTGCTCGTGACGTGTGCGCCCCTCCACCCATCATGGTGCCGGCCCCCGTGCGTTTGGCTGCGCCCGCAGCGCCCGTGCCTGTGCCCGTGCTTGCGCCCCCCCTCAGCGGTATGGGATGCTGCCGGCAACCACTACCTCTCAGCGGCGCCAGTTGCCGTCCTCCCGCGCCTCCCGCGTCGATCGCGCGACGACATGATGTTTGATTTACAAGTGAAGAACATTTTGTGCTGCCTTGAAGACTTCAACAACGGCGTCCTGGAGGACGACAACGACAACGACGGCGCGGCACGCCGCCTCCGCCGCCGCCGGAAATAGTTTTTTTTGGGGTTTAATACTGTATCTCGAATTCTCGATCATATGAATATAAATTCGCAGTGTGACTGAATGAAAGATATGGTTTGAACGAACTTGCGTTTTCTCTCTTAATGTACAGACTTATCAAACGATTTCCTTTCGGAAAAAACGTCAATGGTTTTTAAATATAAAACACTCATCGAAAACGTTTTAGTTAGAACACCCGGATGCAAACCAATAGCTTCCCGAGAAGCCCAAGGAAAATGTGCCGAGCAGAATTTATGCACCCCTTCAACGCAAACGGTTGTTTTGCATGACCCGTATGCAACCACGTACAAACCACTACTAGGAAAAGGCCTATTAATGGCGCACCTAGTTTGTCCATTAATGACGCATTGGTGGTGCGCCATTACTAGCACGCCATTAGTATACTTTACTAATGGCGCACCTCTGGTGCGCCATTAGTATCTGGTATACTAATGGCGCACCACTGATGCGCCATCAGTATGCACAGTGGTGCGCCATTAGTATGCCTCCCAGGGGCCAGGTGCTTTGGCATACTAATGGCGCACTCTGCTGTGATGCGCCATTAGTATGAATATTAGGTTTTTTTTTCTTTTTTTTGCACAGGTTATGCATATATATAAATATAATTTCTCGTGGAGCCAACATATATGGTACGCACATCGAAACTATTAGAATCTACTCCCTCCGTTCCGATTTACTCGTCGTGGTTTTAGTTCAAATTTGAACTAAAACCACGACGAGTAAATCGGAACGGAGGGAGTATATAATAGCTCATAGAACAACTTAGCATCATGCATCATCGATCATAATAATAATAAAAACTCAACATAGGTATTAAATAATAAGTCTTACACATCATTATCGACCATACAACTTCTACTACGTAGCAATTTTCTAAGATAAAATGGCATAAAACAAGATGGCGTTTGTCTCTAAATCAATTAGATTTAAAGGGCCATTATGAAGAATGCAGATTATCTTGTCTCCATTTCTTGCCCTTCTCACTCTATTGCTTCCAAGTACCTCCTTACGAGTTTTCGTTATTTTTCGCCATTCTTTGATTCTCATTCCTTCATTTTTAGAAGAAATCCGATTTGGACACATGTGATTTGTAGGTTCACCTGGCAGAATGTTTAAAACTTGTAGTTGACCAGATGGAAACATGACAGGAGGCACACAGTCACTAGGGAGAATCTGTTGCAAAACATATAGTAAGACTTCGTAGTTAGCATTGTAGTTCAGTTCGAGAAGAACTAATGCAAAACATGCACGAATGTCGTAATAGTACAAAAATCTTACCATGGTATCTCCATTGATATTAACGTAGTTCAAGACGTGCACTAGTGGGACGTATTGACTATATTGTGGATCAATATTGCGATGTTGAATGTAATCCAGAAGAAAGGAATAAAAGAAGATGATCTGCTCTTTGTCCTTATAAGTACATTCTGAGCCAGGGGTGTAGTAGGTTCTGTCTAGCATCATCCTCACATTATTTGAATAATCAAAATAACCTATCAATGGAAATAAGTTGTCAACTATTTTGAAATAAACAATATAAATTACTAAATAACTATGTTTGATAAACTCACTTCTCGGTAGAATTGGAATCATATCGTCAACAAGGACCCAAATGTCCAAATCATCTTCGGCGATGGAATCCGGATTACCAAGATCCATGGTGAGAAGCATACCCTCATAAAAACCATATATCTTGCAAAATGATTCCCAATTCTTGCAACCAAAAGTGGTTACGCTATCTGAATTGTACAAATCCACTTCTAAATCAACATTATGCATGGTCCTTAGTTGAATTTGCTTTGTCTCCGAAGTTTCATGATCTTCAAATCCCATCCTCTCCAAGACATAGCGTCTTGCATGACACGGGATAAACTAGTTGCATGTAAAAGAAGAAAATTAATTACTTACACGTTGAAGTAGCTAGAAATCGTGCTTAATTAATTACGAAACAAGACTTGTCGTTGCGTACCGTTTCGACATCGAAGGTCTCGTCGAGCTTAATACTGAAGTAACGACCGTCTACCAGGTGAGGCCTGTCGCACAGACCCCGGTCGTCACCGCACCAGGAGCACTCCGGGATCCTATCGTCGTCGGAAGACGACATTTCCTATGTTTCAAAGAGATTAAACTTTATAAACTAAAAATATGTACCTAGACAAGCTAGCTATGGCACCATCCTAGGCTCATTAGGACTAACATTGTCAACACTTTTGCACTAGTTCTGCTACATACCATCCTCACAATCTGATTACTATCCTCTCTATAAACTCATTTTAAACGAGTTCAAAAAGTGTAAGATCTTTATCCTAAAACACCACCAAAAAATTAGGGCATGGCATCTAATAAGCAATGTTTGGAAATACAGTAAGTTTAATCTATTCCACCTGATGGTGTTGACCCACACCTTGTGCCTCAACATGCTAATGACTTTCCAGGATTTCAGCCACTGCCTATCCATAATATTCAGGCTCAAAATGGAGACTCGAATGATTGTGAGGAGCAAGAACAACAAGATCAGCACTCGGCTTTTCCCCAACCAGAACCAATCCAACCTCAGAAACATCAAGTTGAAATTCCTACATTACCAGAAGATGGGGCCCCAGACAGTAGCATCACTACAATTGTATCTTTTTCTGATAGCTTATTTTCTATTACTCACTATACTAGGGAAGAGGTTAATCAAGGAGCTCCAGTGCCACCAATTGGTCAGGGCCTCCTCAACATTGCTTTAGCCTATAATGCAGATGGAAAGGAGGATGATATTCAGGTGGCACAACGCAATGTGGACAACATACAATTCCAAAAGTTGGCCATATAGACTGATGTGGTAGTTCATTCTGCTAATTCAGAGCTCCAACACAATTTACAACAAGTTGACATGACTGTTGTGCACAAGGAAGGAGGAGATACCATGCCATGCCTGCTAATGACTACCATTGAAGAGCAAGCTCGAATCTTAAAGGTATATCAGTATATCATCATCTTCATGAGAACAATAATCAGGAGCTAGTTTAAGCAACCGGGCTAATCAAATTTTGATCCAAGTGACCTAAATTTTTATCCAAGTGACCTAAATTTTGATCTCAACCGCGTACTTCAACGAAAATGGCAGAAATACAAAAAAAAAATACTTTGTGGTGGTGATTAGAGAGGAAGGAGGGAGGAGTGATGGCTACCTGCGTATGGAGTGGTCGCCGGCGTAGCTCCGGGCGGCGACGTTGCTGCAGAGTCGGGGGAGGCCGAGCCGTCGGGGGCGCGGGCGTCGAGGCCGGGGCGTCGGGGGCGCGGGCGGCGGCGGCGTAGCTCCGGGCGGCGGCGTTGCTGCAGAGTCGGGGGAGGCCG